>OV884018.1:57218210-58468210 GCA_930367235.1 Sarcophaga rosellei | reverse complement strand
TATTCAAAAAGATGAGTAGATTCGAATCTTACTCATAATTTCTGATACTTATACGCATTCATACTTATTTTAATATCATATTCATATTTGAATGATTTATGAGTACTATAAATATTTTTCTAAATTTATGAATCTGAATGAGTAGGCGTATGAATCAAACATATTTCGAATGTTATGAGTTTGATGTCATACTTATTGCAACCTGTACTTATAAATCAATGTTGTATTGAGTACGAATGAATCAGAGTGGTTGAATTTCAATACTGTTGACTCACTCATACTCAAAATTTTATGAGTACTTATGAGTAGGGAAAAACGATTCATTGCTGATCTTTGATTAAAACCGAAGGCTGAACCCACTAGCCAGGACAGTATCCTGAAGATTGTAACCGGAATAGTATACTTCAAGAGCACTTGTTTTAGAATATTGTTCAAATATTGTTCAAACTGAATATGAAAATACTGGTGGTACTCTACTACCTTTGCGCAATAACAACTAGTTTTTCTACTTTCATTTTCTTACAAAAATAATCGATGCACAGGAAACATATGTAGATGGAAAATAGATTCTTCTGTGCGCACTTCTTTTGGCCTGAATTGGATAATCCGGAAGCCAAAACAAGTAGTTCCTACGTGAAATGCGGCTCATACCACATGGGATGGATCTGTTGTGAACTGGCCACTGAGATCGAACGATTTGACTACGTTAGAATTTTTCTAGAAGGTTTTCATTACGTCTCAGGAGTATGCCAGGACACAGACATTAAATAAGGTCTTTAAAAAAACCTTAACATTGTCTTCAATTGTTTCCCCCAGCTTCTACAATTAACCATGAATCCTTTTAATCCATGCAATCTGCCTCTATTAAATTTTAAGTCAACAGTTTTTAAAAGAATGAGCAAATTTGACTCCTTTTCAACCACTTTTAAATTGTGTTTGCTTCTGTGCAGATTTTTTTACTTCTTCTTCGAAATTTAAATTAAAATGCAACAGACTACAAACAGATGGGGTCGACACTAAGGAGAAAGTATATCTGGATTCACTTACATTTACATTTTATAGGTGGAAGGATTTTGTTTAACCATATTTGTATTCTTAGCCATTTAAACAGTTTTTGTTGTCTGCAATTGTTGCATAAATAATGAACAATGACAACATTAGGCAAGTAAATGTAAAAGTGTCTGTGACTATTTGATTGAGGAAAATTACCCCCCTCACACACACGTGAAAACATAAATTGGTTTCTGTCTTTAAGTTACATTTCATCCCACAAAACCATTCGTCTTTTGAAGCCAAAAATGTATCGAGACGATTTTTGATAGTCTGCCTTAAATTAAGGCATAATCCAGTAAGAGCGTTTTGTTTTGATCGAAACAAATGGTAGTCAGAAGGGGCAAGGTCTGAGTTTTATGGCGGATGAGGTACCACTTCCCATTCAATGTCTTCCACGGCGCCGTATTTAATATATAGGGAGTTTTTTTAACCAATGCTGTCCTCAAACGAATTAATTGTTGCTTGAACAGACCTCCCATGATAGTTGGGCCCAGCCTTAGCAGTTTTCTGCTCTCACCGAATCAGAGATCAGCAATGAACCGTTTTTTCGCTACTCATAAGTACTAATGAAATTTTGAGTATAAATGGGTCAACAGTAATGAAATTCAACTATACTGATTCATTCGTACTCACTACAACATTGATTTATAAGTACAGGTTGCAATGAGTATGAGTACAACGTTGACATCAAACTCATAACATTCGAAATATGTTTGATTCATACGCCTACTCATTCAGATTCATAAATTTAGAAAAATACTTACAATACTCATAAATGATTCGAGTGATTCGAATCATTCATCAAAATTTACAGCCATAGTTGTTGTTGCATTTACGAAAAAATAAAAAAAAATGGCAAAGACAGCAAGCAAAGCAAACACACAACCTTTTAGTGAGTATTATAATGTTCGTACACGAATCATACTCATTTTATGATTCTTGTAAATGTTGAGCAAAGGAGAGTCGAAATCAACAACATCATGCGTATTGTTAAGTATGAATACGATGAGTACTTCTAACTTTGAATATGAGTACTATGAGTATGATATTAAAATGAGTATGAATGCGTATAAGTATCAGAAATCATGAGTATGATTCAAATCTACTCATCTTTTTGAATACTCATTGCTGATCTCTGCACCAAATACAATAGCGTTTCATCGACGCATATTGTATATTCTGCTTGGTCACAGGTTTTGCTTGGTGCCTGCCCTACACAGATGATTTCTTCCTCTTGGAGTTGATATAATATATCCATTTTTCGCCTTCAGTAATAATTCGATGCAATAAATCGCGAAATCGTCTTTAAACGACTTTCAATTCATGTGACACCCAATTTCCTCGGTTGCTAGTGCTTGAGTAACGTCTAGTGATTGTTCAAACTCTTCAGGCGTTTGATACGCATCTCGAACGAGTAAGGCTTCTAATTTATAGTCTACAAACTATTTTAACTATCCTGGCGCCCTTTGTCTTTAATTTGATGTAAAAATCACAATTCTTAAAACGCGTAAATCGCTCTATACATTGCCTTTTGATAGATCATTTTTCACAAACAAATGATAACATGCTAGAGCAGTTTCTTCGGAAAATAGTCGCTCATTTTAACTTCCCACTCTTTTTTCAACATGAGATTCTGTCAAGTTTAGACAACATCGAAACAAAAGTCATCGTGGCTGAGAATAAAAATGTCGTTGAGGAACTCGAGATATCATCCTAACGACTTGCCACATAGTAAGCCATAATTTAGCAATTTTTCCAGATATTATGGACAATCCTAAAGTATCAATCCTGAATCAAAAATGAATTTCTGATTTCTCTCTAGAAAAAATATTTCTTCGACGACTTCCGCTAAGCAGTCTCTGAGCGTAAATAAAAATTACCATGAAAAGTCGCTGAAAAATCTGTCGTTCGGAGTTTCACCTTAAACTGTAGATCCCGCGCCAATCATGTATAAAATTAACGCATACACCATAAGTTGTGCGAGAAGCTAGGTCGTAATCCTCGCTGAAGTGCTGTATGTTGTATGTGACCCTAAGGTGTAATGGTATCGCCTTCAGGTTTTATTATTTTGGAAACTCTGTATGCCAAACTGCTAATGTGAACGAGGAGTAGTTAAGTGCAATGTTCCAAAACGTTGTTCTGTTTTACTAGACGTGCCCCCCTGCATAGAACAATCACACAACCTACAATCAAAACTCTGAGGGTTAAATTTCCATTTTGCTTTCTCTATAGCTTTGACGATTTGCACTGGCCGGGAAGATCACTGATCTGTGTTGGGTTTCTTGGAATAAGGACTTTATCTTCACTAGCATCACATGAGAATTCGCGGCAATGAGCATTTAAATCATCTTGGTTAGCTACCAGGCCTGTGATGAGCAGAGAGAGAGCGAAAGGAAAAATTATTTGGCTCAAGCCAAGCAGATTATAGTTAATCTAAGCTTTTGTTGGGTAATTATAGACTACCGTGAATTAGGATAGTAGCAGGCTTTTAACCCGGGATTGCAAATTCAAGCAACACTTGTTGCTGAGTAGATAACGATTCAGGACCAACATGTAGACTCTGATGAGGGGAATTAATCACCAGAAACTAAAATCTGGAAACTGTGCGGTATGAAAGCACCACAAACGGAAAAGCCTGGGTGTTTACATACATATAGCATATATAATTGGTTATTAGAACCCTTCAGTCATGTTTACAACCTAGCTTCTCCCACCACTTATATTGTGTGTCTTAATTTCATACATGTGTGGTGGGACCTACAGTTTAAAATCGACTCCGAACGACAGATTTTTGAGAAACTTTTCAAGACAAATTTAATTACTCTCGGAGTTTTTACCAGAAATCTGCTGAGAGCTAGCCACCGAAGAAATATTTCTTCATGTTTCATTTTGTTGGAGATGTCTGACCTAGGGTTTGAAGTGTGGCCTCAGGTCTAATAAGTTAACATGCTACCTTCTAGACTACAGCGTCTTCCTGGGTATTTAGCAAGTAATAATCAGAGAGTTGTCCTTATTGATACCGAACAGCATTCCGAAGTTTACCAGGACAACCCGATGGCAGGAGGCATTACGGTGTGATACTCTATATACATGGATTGAGAAGAGTGTCATTAAAAAGCATCACAGAATTGATTCTTTTAAAAACCAATCAGGTATGAGATTACCTTTCACGTCTCAGCAGGGTATATCCATAAGTGTTATCTTTTTTATAACAGCGTCAGCTTGTTGAAACTAAATCTTACTCGTTTCGTATTCGATATGGTCAAAGAAATTCTGGAGAATTTTCTTTTTGTTTTTTTTCAATAAATTTTTATGTTCCTGTTATTGTTTTAATTACCAAAACGGCAAAGATTTAATGTTTCTGTTGCAATTTTGCAATTGTTTTTAACAAATTGTTTATGGACCGTTTGGAATTGTCTTCCTTTCATACACTAAAATTATATTCGTTGGTTGATGTTGTTTTAAATTGTTACACTTTCAACTGTAAATGGTTATTGTATGTATGTATGTGCCATTGTTGACTGCATGTGCCATTTGGTGTTTATGGTTAAAATAACACAATCATTTAAGGCAGACACAGACAAATTTATTGTTTAAATAAACTTGAATCTTAATATTCACAAAACATATAAAAATACAACAACAACAGCAACAACAACAACAATAAACCCCCTTCATAACACTCAACTAACTGAACTGAATGGAACGGAACTGAACGAAACAGTAAATGTATGAACATGCATGAATAGAGTGCCTCTATCAAAAACAGAAAGAAAATAAGAATCGAGATCAGTTATGGCCTACACCACCCCCTCTGTCTCCTCTCTCTCTTGTCCACTCCACTCATATGTGAAGGCTCAAAACAAAATATTACCAAACATGAATTTTATATTGTATTTGAAGACCAAAAACAACAACTTTTATTTCCCCAAATATAACACAACGACAACAATAGTAAATACAACAACAGCTTAACAGTGTTGCAAGTAACATTTATAACAAGAGTACGAATACGTGTGTGTAAACGTAATAGGAAAGTGGGTGAACTATACTCGACTCACAGTCTATGTGTCTATGAGTTGAGGTTTATAAAACTCATATGACTGCCCAAAAAGAGTTGGCACATTTGCTTCACACTTATATTTCAAACTTTTTTAATTTTTGTTTATTTTTAATTTTTAAGGTTTTTTTGTATATATTCGTATCGGGGTACAGTTATCTGTCTATACATTTATATGCCTGGCTGCCTTTCTGTTTGTCTCTTCTGTCTGTCTGTCGCTCTGCCTATCTTTCTATCGTATATGTTGTGGGTGTCTAATAGACTGCGACAATTTTTTCTAATTTAAAGTAATTGTTTGTGGGCAAGACATGAATTAATTACTGCAACATGTGACACCATAATATTTAGATGGATATTGAAATGATAACAATAACAACAACAACAACAATACAAAACAACATAAACATTAAATGTATCTGTTGTATGTGATTTCATATACACATATTTATTTGGTTGCCCATTTGCTGTTGGTGTCTCTAAACAATTCTTTTTTTTTATTTATATTTGTCGGCATAATATTGTGCCAAAATTCAAACAGGGAAACACAATTCAAATTCGCTACGATAATACCCTACACTGCACTACTCTACACTACAATTTCAATAGGATCGATCCTCAGCCTACGCCTTACTCCTAAACCAGATGGGTTTATAAGAATTCGTCGCTGAGACCTTAGTAAATAAGACAATAGTGGTCTACGAAAGGTTATGAAAGAAGTTTACGTTGGCACAAACATGAGAAAAATATTTTGAATCGTTTGAGCATTCGATCTATTAAGGGCCTATCATTGTCATTATTGTCGTACTAGTCTCCCGCAACACTCACCGATTCCCTCGATTGTTGGAATGACACATTTTTGTAAATTAATACCACGCTAAAGTTCAGAATGATTGGTATATATCAGAGATCGGTAATGAGTATTCAAAAAGATGAGTAGATTCGAATTATTCTCATAATTTATGATACTTATACGCATTCATACTTATTTTATTATCATACTCATACTACTCATATTCAATGTTTGAAGTACTCATCATATTCATATGAAACTGAGTGAGTATTCGTATGAATCAAACATATGTATTTCGAATGGTATGAGTTTGATGTCAACGTTGTACACATACTCATTGCAACCTATGTATAGTGTTGTTGTAATGAGTACGAATGAATGAGAGTAGTTAAATTTCAATACTGTTAACTCACTTGTATCCAAAATTTCATGTGTGCTTATGAGTAGCGAAAAAACGTTTCATTGCTGTTCTCTGTTACAAATATGATCACGCCTGTAAATTTATCATCATAAACTACTTTCATTGGAAAGTATTGCTTCTGTTAGAGAAATAATGGAGAATAGTTTAAATTTGTCGATTGCACGGCATGCTCAGCAAATTGGGTACATCTTACGATGTACGATATGGTCATACTTTTCATTTCAACCTGCACTCTCAATCGTATAAAACCCAATTTATGAATAAAATTCTATCCGGCTGACCATTTGTACACTGTTGCACAGTTTCTCAAAAATCTGTCGTTCGGAGTCGACTTTAAACGTCATTCATGGATATAATTTATACACACAACACAAATGGTGTGAGAAGCTAGGTCCTAACCAGAGATCAGCAATGAGTATTCAAAAAGATGAGTAGATTTTAATCATATTCATAATTTCTGATACTTATACGCATTCATACTAATTTTAATATCATACTCATACTACTCATATTCATAGTTTGAAGTACTCATCATATTCATACTTATCAACACGTATGATGTTATTGATTTCGACTCTCCATGACTCAACATTTACAAGAATCACAAAATAAGTATGATTCGAGTACGAACACTAAAATACATACATACATAATTGGCCATTACAACCCTTCAGTCATGATTACGGCCTAGCTTCTCACACCACTCATGTTATGTGCCTTAATTTTATACATACTTGAGTGGTGGAACCTACAGTTTAACGTGGAAGAGGAAGTCGCCGAAGAAATATTTTTTTTTTCATATTTAGTTTTTTGATGTCTGGCCTGCGGCTCGAACCCGGGCTTTTACGTCTAATAAGCGAACACACTACCTACTAGACTACGGCGACTTCACGAACACTGAAATACTCACTAAAAAATTGTGTGTTTGCTGATCTGTCTGTAAATTTTGATGAATGATTCGAATCACTCGAATCATTTATGAGTATTATAAGTTTTTTTCTAAATTTATGAACCTGAATGAGTAGCCTTATGAATGGTATGAGTTTGATGTCAACGTTGTACTCATACTCATTGCAACCTAATAAATCACTGTTGTAGTGACTACGAATGAAGCAGAGCAGTTGAATTTCAATACTGTTGACTCACTCATACTCATCAAAAAACTGCCGAGGTATCCTAATGAGCTAATGTATTACGATTGAAAAATCAAAAGTATTTATTTTTTGTTGATTTCGAAATGATAAATATGGCAATCGATTTCGGAGACTACAGCTTGACGAATTTTGCATCAGTACAAAATTGAACTTGCCTTTTTTTAATTTTTGCAAACAGCAATGCTAACACAACACACACTCTCAAAACCTAAGATAGTTTGTAGGGTACAATGAAATTGGCATTAGCAAGAGACAGTTATAGTAACAATAACGTTTTGTTGTAAATATCGGTTTGGGGGTTAGCACTATTTATGTTTTACATTATCTCTGGTCTCACAACGTAAAATTATCATTAATTTTCATTTCATAAAATGAATTATTATCACTGCTATACATGTGTTGTTTAACAAATTGATTGGAGTGTCAAATAAATTTAAATAAAGCATGCGACCATTAGCCAAATTTCTTGAATTCATTTAAAGAAATAACCTAAAAAGGATACGAAAAGCTTCACTTTAAAATGTATAGAAAAAAATTCCACTGTAACGTAAGCCAAGTTGATTACAATCTAACCATAGACTTGGATCACTACTTAAAACATGTTGGAAGCTACGTTCCCCTGGTAAATAAAATTTCCATTGACCATTTACTTCAGTTTGAAACCAAAAAATAGTCACTCTAGGTTAAACCCGAAGAATAGCACAAATGAGAGAACAGTGAAAAACAAAACTGATCATACAAAATCGTTGAATCGTCAATGAAGAAGCTTCTGCTGATCACTACTCATATTGTATCACAATAATACAACTGCTCCGCTATTATTACTTGTGATCGGTTTTGTGTGAAAAAAGCCTCAAAGTCACAAAATGACTTCAATCGTTGATTGTTGGTGCTGGTGATTTTACTTGTCCTGAAGGGGTCATGAAACTTCCTGTATGTATTATTAGAAGAGAGATTAGAGCCTCTCAATTTTTTTTAATATTGTTACATTTTTACCTTTTTAAAAACGTTTAGAATATGAGTTCGTTGATTGCAAACAAAATAAGAACAAATATGAATGTGTTTAGTTTCAATTAAACTCTTTATTGTTTGCACTACTTTTGTATGCCACTATTTACAACTTGATGAATGCAACAATAATTTGATTTATTCCTTATTCTTTTTTACACTTCTGTTCGCGTTTAGGGTGTACAACAAATATTCGGTAGATCTTAATAACGACAATCTTCAACCCACGACTGTTTTCTTCACACGCAACGTGTCTTCAGACAAGACTGACTGAATTCTTACGGCTCGTTGCCTGCTTTGTCTTGCCTTTTTATATGCCCACGTAATAAGCCTGTTAAAGGTTCTTGAAGTCGAATGTTCAGGGTTTCGCCATCTCGTGGACTCTATTGCGACATTATTGTTGTTTGTGTATTTTGTTCACATTATTTGTTGTTGCGTTCTCGCTCACTTGTCTAACCCCTTTTCTTTCATACCGATGTTGTTGGTTTACTTGTAACAAGTTCGTTGTATTTGTTAGTGCAGCTTTTGTTAATCATGTTAATGTTAAACGATGTTTCCATTTTCGTTACAATATTTTCTAAGTTCAAACCTAAATTTCTAAGGTTTGTAGTGAATTTTAACCAGAGATATAGTATATCTAAGCGGCATTGTTTTAAAAACAATTACAGGCGAGTAAGGCGGCGAGGTTTGATTCTTACAGTTTCCTGTAGTTTAAGTCTTTTATTAGAAATGTGATAACTTTTGATGGTATTTTTAAGTCACCACTGTTCATTTGTTTTTGTTGAAATGTCAACAAAATTACGCCACACATACTGCACATACTGCCTCATATAAGAATGCCACAGATTTGTAGAAAAATAAGCGAAGAGTTTGACAAACACACAGAAAAAATAAACAAACGAATAAGTAAACACATCTAAAAAAGGACAAACAATGAAATCGGATCGCTGTAAAAAATTTAAAGAATCCTGCCATTATACATATGATAGTGATGACAAAAAGCGGCGTCAAAATATAAAAATCAAACCTTACAGCCAAAGATTCCATGTATATTGGAATGTCGCTTCCCCACCAATGTGTCCGTGTTTGATAAAGACGGCAAATGTGAAAACAACAACAAACAAACTCCTCCAAAGCGGTAGGAGATTTGTTTTCAAATTGTTGTTCATCGCCATCGCCACTTCCACCGCCATTGCTTTTGCCATCGCCATTGCTTTTGCCATCAACACTGCATTTCTCAGTGTTAGAAAAATAAATTTTCAAAAATTCAACAAAAAATTCTATCGTTGGTATAAGTATGAGTATGAGTCTTTATCCTGTGTGTGTTCTTCAGGCATTCGTTAAAGTTTTGCCACAAACAGGTATGAATGACCATAATTTTTGGTTTGCCGGTTGTTGTGTGTTAGAAGAGAAAAAAATAATGTAAAAAAAATGTGAGAAATTATTTTAAAGAGAAAACTTTACAACCCACAGAGTAAAGGTTTGTTTTTTTTTTTTTTTTCTCAACAAAGTTAATATTTGAGTTCATAAACTTTTCAGTCATACTTTGTCTAGCAGCTGGCAACAAAGCTATACAAGCGATAAAAAAAATAATTTTTTTATTCGACACTTCCAGACAAACTTGACAAATCCCATTAAAGATAAAAAACATTGTAAGTTTAACATGCTCATGTTGGTCATACATACATTTGAGTTCTTACTCGAGGCATTCTGGTAAAAAAAAATATAACAAACAGCTCATAAAGACCAAAGAAAAGAGTTGGTTAAGTGATGGCATTACAGTCTGTAATGCATTTAGATTTAATGGTTGTATGAGATGATGAATTTTCTAAATCCTATGTTGGGGTAGTTTAGTAGCTTAAATTCTCAATAAAAATCTTATGATTTATTTTTTTGCTTTCCTTTTTCGGAGTTGTTTTCCAAACATCTTCCTCCAATTTTAGTCCTTTCGGTTGTGTTGTTTCAATTACAGCTCCATCGTTGCTCTTATATTTGATATTTACCTGCGTTAATTTTGCGTTTTCTAATATATTCGGAAGGTACTACTTTACTTTTTCCTTCTAGAGTTATATTTTTATAAGACTCTACAGGACTATTAGACATGAGGCCATGGTTTGCCAGTAGTAGCTGCCGTAGTCTAGTAGGTAGTATATTGGCTTATTAGACATGAGGCCATGGTTCGAACGAGAGATACGCAATGAGTATTCAAAAATATGAGTAGATTCCAATCATACTCATAATTTCTGATACTTATACGCATTCATACTTATTTTAATATCATACTCATACTACTCATATTCAAAGTTTTAAGTACTCATCGTACTCATACTTAACAATACGTATGATTCCCTTACGAACACTACAATACTCACTAGAAGGTTGTGTGTTTGCTTTGCTTGCTGGTCTTTCTTCTTTGCTTATGTGTCTTTTTTTTTTGTTAATTCAACAACAACTAAGACTGTAAATTTTCATGAATGATTCGATACACTCGAATCATTTATGAGTATTATAAGTATTTTTCTAAATTAATGAATCTGACTGAGTAGGCGTATGAGTCAAACATATTTCGAATATAATGAGTTTGATAGGATGTGATGCATGACTCAGATCTTTTCTTATTGCAATTTTGCAATAAAAGTTTTGAATGCCTTTTGCTCCCTTTTGTTGAGCATACCTTTCAAAACATCCATTGCTGCTACACAGAAGGGTCCCCATAGCTTATGGTAACATCTCTAAGCCCGTCCATTTTCAAAATATAAGGAAAGAGACAGACAGGATTACGACCTAGCTTCTTACACCACTTATGTTGTATGTATTAGTTTCATACATTAGTGGCAGGATCTACAGTTTAAAGTCGATTCCGAACGACAGATTTTGGAGGAACATTTCATGGCGATTTCTTATTTACTCTCAGAATTTTTGCTAGAAATCTGCTAAGAGGAAGTAGCTGAAAAAATATTCAAATTTTGTTTTGTTGGAGATGTCTGACTTTAGGTTCGAACTAGAGATCAGCAATGAATCATTTTTTCGCTACTCGTAAGTACTCATTGAAATTTTGACTATGACGGAGTCAACAGTATTGAAATTCAAATGCTCTGATTCACTTGTACTCACTACAACATTCATTTATAAGTACAGGTTGCAATGAGTATGAGTACAATGTTGACACCAAACTCATAACATTCGAAATATGTTTGATTCATACGCCTACTCATTCAGATTCATAAATTTAGAAAAATAATTATAATACTCATAAATGATTCGAGTGACTTGAATCATTCATCAAAATTTATAGTCTTAGTTGTTGTTGTATTTTCAAAAAACGAAGAAAGAAAAAGACAAAGTCAGCAATCAAAGCAAATACACAACCTTCTGTTAGTATTATAGTGTTCGTACGCGAATTATACTTATTTTATGATTCTTGTAAATGTTGAGTAAAGAAGAGTCGAAATCAACAATATCATGCATATTGTTAAGTATGAGTACGATGAGTATCTCAAACTGAGAATATGAGTATTATGAGTATGATATTAAAATAAGTATGAATGCTTATAAGTATCAGAAATTATGAGTATGATTCGAATCTACTCATCTTTTTGAATACTCATTGCTGATCTCTGAATACGACCCTTCAAGTTAAGATTACGACCTAGCTTCCTATACCATTTATGTATGTTGTGTGTGTTAATTTTGCCACACATAATGTGATGCAGAATCAGTTAATGAGCAAGTGTATGTCTTAATAAGGACAGAATTTAGAATTTCTTTAAATTCCTGCAATTCATGGCCAATGGAGTCCTTGTTTTATTTGCATTTATTTAAGAGCATCACCATTCATTAAATTATTTATTTATTGTTATAAACGAAACAATAATTAAATTGTTTTTTGACCATAAACATAAACAAACAATTAACCAGGAATAAAACATTATGTTGACTTTCTCTCCTCTTCCTTTCTGTTTACAATTCAGACCTGGACAATTGTAAATATTTCAAAAGATACTTACAATACAATTTTATAATTGATTTTCATAATTCACATTGAAATTTTTAATTAAAATCACTTCGTTTTTTTCTGGTTGTTGTTGTTGTCTTACGAACTTAATAGAGGCTACTCAATCACTTATTCCTTTGCATTTTATTTCGATATGGTGCTCCGACCATATCATAGACGAGTATAACTTCAGTACTGCTGCCAGTATTTGGTGGCCAGGTCTGGGAGCCATGCAGGCAGTAGGCAACCAGTAAATATACTGTCAACATTTTACCGTTTTTCGGTAAATATTTGCAACTGTTATTTTAATTAAAAATCAACGTTTTTATTTTGTTGTTGTTTTCTTTCTCATACAACTACTGCTGTCTGGTACGCATATTCATTCATTCATTCAGTCACTCATTTATTCGTTAGCCTGTGTATACAGTAGCTAGGAACAGGAAAAATGAAAATATCAGGCATACGTTACACGAAAAAAATAAAAAAAATTGAGAAAAATGTAACCGCGAAGGACAACAGACTCACTACTATTGCACCTTTAACAGCATCACTACCAACCAACACCACCAGCGCTGCCACCAACTCGAACAATTTAAACAATATTTACAGCCGATATCATATTATAACTGCGGAATGTTGAACAACGCTTTTAACATAGCACCGTCTACCAGGAATAATGAAGGATAATGGCAGAGGATGAAACAAACAGCCAATGTTGGACAACGTAAATAACGATACACCGGACAAAATGATAAAAAGTTTCAGTTTCATTTCGTTTTTTTTTTGTTCACTCTCTCTCCTCCCTCTTGTGGCATTATGGTAACAACAGTGGCAGTTTTATTTAAATGTTGGCCACCAATAACAAATAACCTATGAAAAACAATAACAACAACAACAACACCTTTTTTGTCTGGCATCAGACCGGCTATGTCTGGCTTTCAGTCTGAGCCAGTATTGTTGGCTGATTGCCTGTGTTGGTTGGTTTTGGCTTGGTTCGAAAGCCAATGAAAGTAATGAAAGTCAACATAATTTTGATGTTATCAATTCCCTATAACAACAACAACACTGACAGCTTTATATATATGTATACACTATCAATGCTGAAGCAATTTGTGTCGCACAACAAACCAGCAACCCATAAATGCCCCACAATCACGCAAATACATATATTGTGTGAGCAATGGCAACAATCAAAGAAAATTACCAAAAATTATTTACAGGCAGACACCGTTGCCCACCATACAGAGGCTTGAAGCCTTCATCCAAATTTCACACTGCACATTCTGCATAAAGAAACGTCAAAACGCAAAAAGGAATTTAAATTTCGAGAAAATACACAAACAAAGACAGAAAGAAGAAAACATTTCAAAAAGATATCGATTTCATGGTATTCACGGGGTATGTGTATGTGCCGTCAAGGAAATGTCAAAAGAAAACATTTTTGAAGCTTTAAAAATGTCGCTTGTTTTTTAAGATATTAAAATTATTATTATATGAGTACATACATATATACATACGTATGTATATGTAGGTTTCAGCTTTCCTTTTTGTTTTAATTCCTTATACGGTGTTCAGATATGCCCTTTTATTGCGTAAATCAGAATAAATTCCATTATTGAGCTCAATATTTCATATAAAGTTTCAATTAATTATTGCGCAATAAATACGCAAATTGTTACAATATTGAGTAAAACTTAAAATGCAGCACTGTCATAAGTATGCCCAGTGTGGATATTACAATTATCCAAACACTTTCTGTTGATATTTCAGAACTCAAATGTCAACAATGACCAAACAAAAGAAAAAAACAATGTTGTTGAAACAACCAGCTGTTTTGTTTACCAGCTGTCAAATGAAAATTGAATAAGCAACTGAACTGCTTTTATTATTATGACTGAACACTTAAAATATTGTACTCAATAAACCGAATATGAACACAATAAAAGTGCATATCTGAACATAGTATTAAACGATAATAATTCTATGTATAGATTTTAATTTTATCAGTGACTGGTGGGACTTACAGTATACGGTACACTCTGAGTGACAGATTTCCGTAACTTTTCATGGTAATTTTTTGCCAGAAGACTGTTGA
Organism: Sarcophaga rosellei; assembly: GCA_930367235.1. Taxonomy (NCBI): domain Eukaryota; kingdom Metazoa; phylum Arthropoda; class Insecta; order Diptera; family Sarcophagidae; genus Sarcophaga; species Sarcophaga rosellei. Next base: position 58,453,635 of record OV884018.1, on the reverse strand, counting down.
GAGTTAGTTGCCGATAAGAAATATTTTTTTTATATTTCGTTTTTGTACGAGATGTTTGTGCTGAAGTTTAAACTACAGACTTTCGGCTACCATAATAACCATAGACCATGGTGACTTAAAATTTAAATTCATTTAAAATGTGTTTATAAATATACATACATACATAATTGGTTATTAGAACCCTTTAGTCAGGAGTACGATCTAGCTTCTCACACAACTCATATGTTGTGTGTGTCAATTTTATACATGAGCTCAATACAGCTTAAAGTCGACTCAGAACGACAGATTATGGGGAAATTTTTCACGATAATTTTATTTACTCTCGGAGTTTTTTAGGAAGTCGTCGAACAAATTTCGTTTTGTGGGAGTTGCCTAACCTGGGGTTTGAACCAGAGATTAGCAATGAATCGTTTTTTCGCTACTCATAAGTACGCATGAAATTTTGAGTATGAGTAAGTCGACAGCATTGAAATTTAACTACTCTGATTCATTCGTACTCACTACAACATTGATTAATAAGTACAGGTTGCAATGAGTGTGAGTACAACGTTGACATCAAATTCGTAACATTCGAAATATATTTGATTCATACGTCTACTCATTCAGATTCATAAATTTAGAAAAATACTTATAATACTCATAAATGATTCGATTGATTCGAATCATTCATCAAAATTTGTAGTCTTATTTGTTGTTGTATTTACAAAAAAAGAAGAAAGAAAAAGACAAAGACAATCAAGCAAAGCAAACACACAACCTTCTAGTGAGTATTGTAGTGTTCGAATCATACTTATTTTGTGATTCTTGTAAATGTTGAGTAAAGAACAACATCATGCGTATTGTTAAGTATGAATACGATGAGTACATCAAACTTTGAATATGAATAGTATGATTATGATATTCAAATAAGTATGAATGCGTATAAGTATCAGAAATTATGAGTATGATTCGAATCTACTCATCTTTTTGAATACTCATTGCTGATCTCTGGTTTCAATCGTGGCTTCACGCCTAATAAGCCAACACACTACGACGACCTTGTAGTAATTAAAGGAGAAAAATATTTCAATTCAAATTCAAATGAACAATCCAGAAATACCTTGACCCTTGACCTTTTAGAGGGGATGTAATCAACAACGAACAATAACTTCAGGCAGGGCTTTTGAAGAAGAATAGGACTTAACTAGCAAACTTCTTTGCCCAACACAATTTCAAAGAGGACTTTATTTATGTGTACGCAACTCTCTCAACCTACGACCAAACCGGTTCCTGCCAAGAAAAACTTGATAAAGAATGTCCAAGAAATTGTAAAAAGATGGTGGAGATGCTTAGTTACGAAATTTGCCTTCTCATAGTCGATTTATTCCTGGACTGCCGCCTTTAGGCCACTCCTAGTAGTAGTAGTTGTAGTCAAATAAGCGTCACCGCAATACGGATAGCGCGGGCAGATCAGAAACTTTACTGCCATCCTAATATTCCTGACGTAGCACTCATCGTATTAAGAGAACTGCTCCATAGCGGACAGAAGAAAACAGTACAGGCTTTGAAGCCTTAGGACTAAGTTTGAGGTCCAGTACCCCTCTTTAGGCATTTTAGGTATTTAGATTGTATAATAAGCTTGAATACTTCATATTTTTCTTCTTCAAGCTTTCCAATTTTTGCTATTTTCCATGTTCTTAAATTCAATTAAAACGAAATTCAAATAGAATTTAGCCTCTCTGGTAATTGTTTTGAAATTCTTCACTTCCCTTACGATTATTATACAGTCTAGTTAACCGACCTTAATTATATTCAAATCAAATAAATCTTTAAAAGGTTTTATCTTTTTGCTCCATTCAAAATATTTATGTATGTGTGTGTGTGTGGTGATCAATTTTCCAATTTTACTGACGATAAATTTTCCCCAATAACAAAATTTTTTAAGGAAGCCACACTGCATATTGGCAAAGAATAGCCAAACAAAATGGAGAACATAAAACCGGAACAAAGATTTTGTCAAACTGATTTAATCTTCATGTTCATCTTCATCTCACACACGCAGAAATAAAATGAAACACTGTAAAGAAATTATGTCTGGAACATTGTTATTGTTGTTTTTCTCTTCCTTCCTGTTCTTTTTCTTTTCGGTTGTAACTTTTGAAAATTACGACTACTTATGAAACTAAATACACACACTCGTACTTACACATACACATACAATACAAAAAATGTTCATATGAAGTGGAAAGTGGAGGCGAATCTATAGGGAAAAATATTCTCCACATATACTTTCAATGAAAGACCATAAAAGGCTAAACGTTTAAACAGCTAAGAGCGTATGGAGCATTCCGCAAAAATTTTCTTTGAGTCTTCAATAGCTGTTCAGAAGGCTGATTCCTATCCTCAGGCTGTTTCTGGATAGTCACATACAATACTTTCTCCCCACTGTGGTCAACTAGAAGAAAGCTTAGATTGTCTTAAACCTGTCTGGTTTAAGAACAGAAAGTTATCGATAATGTTATCGGTAGATCCGTGGTATTGCAAAAACTCCCATTCTATTTCTGCAGGTTGGATAATGTTGGCTTTGAAAACTATTATGATTTGTTTCTTATACGCCTAGATTTATGATTAAGTAAACCTCACAACAAAAAGCGTAACCAGGTCATATCTCGCGATGGCGAGAAGTTTACATCACTTTCACTTTGTGTCATTCCCTCAAATTCAATGAGAATGAGCTGTGCGACGTATAGCGCCATCCAATTGAAAGCACATACTGTTCCTGTTCAGGTCATTCAATTCAGGCTAAAAGGTGACGAATATTTAGATGGTGGCGGCCACCGTTGATAGTAATGACATAGCCACAATAGTTCTTAAATAAATATGAACCGATGACGTCGTCAGCACTAAATTCATCCCAAAAAGACGGTCTGGGATCTCAAGTAGATTGCTTTCGTCAAAAATTTGATATTCACCCACAAATGGGCCTTTCACTGAAGATGATATTTCGACAAAAATTATGGTCAATTGCCTACTGCCCTAGGTTCCGCTCAGCGAACACAAGTCCTTGTCTATGTGATTTGTCAAAATGGACTGAATAAATGACAATTAATTTCACAGATCTGAAGTCGCCTGAGTATAGTAGGGAGTGTGTTGAATTATTACACGTGAGGGCACGGTTCAAACCCCAGGTCAGACATCTCGAATAGAAAACAAAATTGAAAAAATATTTCTTCAACGATGTCCTTTCAGTGTATATTAATTTGCCAAGAAAAATCTATCGTTCCGAGTCGACTTCAAACTGTAGCTCTCGCCAATCATGTATGAAACTATCGTATACAACATAAGTGGTGTGAAAAGCGAGATCGTATGTAATTTGACAGATGCAGCTTCAAAAAAATGGCCGTTACCACGTGTTGAAGTTCGTAAGCCCTTACGGCGTTGTGATAAATCCACGTTTCATTCACGGTTACAAAAGGACGTGCAGCTGATTCCGGTTGCATTTGTGGTCTATCGTAAGCAACCTTGAACCATGCCACTTTTTTCCATTGAATTCCAATAATATTTATCAAGGTTAGCCCTGACCTCAGTCATAAATGTTTGATGCAAAAATTAATTTCTTCTTGATTTCATTTTTCTTTCCATTTTGTCGTCAAAAGACGTGCTTTAGATGTAAAATGACTCACATATGAGTATAACCAAAGTATAGTATTTGTTTTTGTGAAATTTTAGTCGCATCTAAAGAAGTCTAAAGATGAAGTCAAAATGTATTTAAAGAGTGACGACTATTTTATTCTTGTGGGCAAGGCGCCAATAAGTTGTTAAATTTTATCTTGGCTTACGTACTCGTCGTCAGCAACGTCAGCCTGTAACAATTGTAGGCTGTATGTAGTGTTTTCCCAACAAAGATTGTCTGTGTACGAACGAGTGTGTGATTATTTTGGGCAGAAGGGATGGAAGGGTGAAACTTCTTCTTCTTTAAAAAAAAATATACTGAATGAATGAATTAATGGCTGAGAGTGAGTTTGTAAGAATGCTTTGCAAAATTATTACGCACAGCGTATTGAAACGAAAAAAAATTGGAAAAATTTTGTGAAAGACAGTCATCAAACTAGGCAGACATCTGAGAATAAACGTGACAGTTTTTTAAGTAGAAAACTCTTGTGCTGTAAAAAAAATAATAATTCAAATAGACCCTGTAGGAAATGCAAATGAATGTAGTGGGGGAGAACTTTGAGCAGTACATTTGAAATGAATTTTGTTCGTAAAGGAAGACTTTTCAATGTCTTTATAGATAATCATTAGACGAGTCTACCGATGAGCTAGAAGCCAACAAAGTATTTCAACGCGACCGGCATGTCAGTCGGCTCTCTGTGCCTGGTATGGACACTATGATTATAAGTCACTGCCTGATAGAGGCAAAATTCCATACCATAACTTCAGAAATTATTAGTATTTGAAATACAGCACACTCTTCCCTTTTATGGACGCTAACGTAATCGGTCGGTCCACCATGCATCGTACATATTTGACCTATTCCGCTAAGAAGATAAGATCCTAACCTTTATGCGCAGTGAGTGCCTCAAAACTTGTTACTTGACATGCACGACATCAAACAAAAAAATGCAAGTCAACGATTAAAAAACTGCAAGTCATCGATTAAAAAAATTAAAGTCATCGATTAAAAAAATGCAAGTTATCGATTAAAAAATGAAATTCATCGATTAGAAAGACTGCAAGTCATCGATTAAAAAAACTGCAAGTCATCGACTAAAAAAATGCAAGTCATTGATTAAAAAATTAAAGTCATCGATTAAAAAAACTGCAAGTCATCGATTAAAAAGACTGCTAGTAATCGATTAAAAAAACTGCAAGTTATCGATTAAAAAACTGCAAGTCATCGATTAAAAAAATGCAAGTCATTGATTAAAAAATTAAAGTCATCGATTAAAAAATGAAAGTCATCGATTAAAAAAACTAAAAGTCATCGATTAAAAAAATTGCAAGTTATCGATTAAAAAAATTAAAGTCATCGATTAAAATGCAAGTCATTGATTACAAAAATGCAAGTCATCGATTAAAAAAATTCAAGTCATCGCTCATAAAAATGGATCACCCAAGAAAAAAGTGGAAGCCATCGGCAAAAGCTGCATGTCATCGACAAAAAAACGCAAAACACTGACAATTCTGCCCCATTCATATAGAAAACACTGCCCATTTAAAGAAAACAATTAGCTTCATCGCCTATATCTCCGGTCTTAAGTAATGCTGACTCAGATTTTGAATGTTCGTTTATAAACAAAATAAAATTCTTGCAATTCTTTAGCACTTTTCCCTCATACAGTAGATTAACGTTTAACTTTTTCCTACAGGGATTCCTATGCCTGTGCTTGGTATATAAATTACAATCTTTAAATAAAGTATTTTTCTTCTTTGACTACCACTCTATTTGTTCTACATATTTGTTGTTCGTTTGATGCCTTTCGTTTATTGCATTTTCTCTAGACTTTAAAAGTGAAAATGTGCGGTTTGATGATGTAAATCACCCTCATGGCCTCATTTTATTAAACCGACAGTTAGAGTGAGCAAATGTAAATATAAAAAACCGATTAACCGGGTTTTCTTGTGGTATTTTGAATAATGTGGTGAGTTATATTCATAGTTATGAGGGTTTGATATCAAAAAAAAAAAAAAAAAATGGGAAACAAGTGAGTTGAAGACAAATTCAGTGAAGGCTGAACTAAAAACCGGCCTCAGGATCGCTATCTTTAAATTGAAATAAAATAAAGTGTGTGTCAAGTATTACCACCATTTTTATTTCGAGTGTAGGGCATTCGAAATGTCTAATTACCCAGGACCATTGGTTATAAATGAAACTTAATTTGGCTGATGGAATGGCTAATGTTGGCATTGAGTACCGCTATGGTTTGTGGATTCGAGTGATTCGAATCATTCATCAAAATTTGCAGTCTTAGTTGTTGTTGCATTTACAAAAGAAAAAGGCAAAGACAGCAAGCAAAGCAAACACACATCGTTCTAGTGAGTATTGTAGTGTTCTTACGCGAATCATACTTATTGTGTATATCTTGTAAATGTTGAGTAAAGGAGAGTCGAAATCAACTACATCATGCATATTGTTAAGTATGAGTACGATGAGTACTTCAAACTTTGAATGTGAGTACTATGAGTATGATATTAAAATAAGTATGAAAACGTATAAATATCATAAATTATGAGTATGATTCGAATTTACTTATCTTTTTGAATACTCATTACTTATCTCTGGTATGTATGTCAATTGCTCCAGACTCCTTGCAGCGATCACATGTCGTATACATTCAGTTATTACGTCAGTTGGATTTTTTATGGATGTAAACTCAGGGCACAACATAAAAATTTCTCAAGTTGTGGTGCGAAAAATGCTGTGGTCTTGTGAGCGGCACGAAATAGTTTCCCTTTGGGTTATGTTGATACAAAGTACAATGAAATCTTTTCGTTTTTATATTGTGGGATTCTCAATTTTCTGCTCACTCTACTGCCGCCTATACTATAAAGGCTTTTGCTGAATTTCTGTGCTTTTGGCAACTTTTTTTTTGCTTTTCGTCGGTAGCAAAAAGGCTAAGATTTATACATAAAACTCATACACAACAATATATGTATGACCTCCAGTAAATAATGCTTTCAAAGATTTTCCTCAATGCAGTGCTTAAAAGACTGCATTCTTCATAGCCTCAGATAGTAACATTGGAATTTAAAACACAAAGGTATTCTTTTAAAGAACTGCTTTAAACACTGGTTAGTTAGTTGTTTAACAATATTACGCAGATGTGTGTGTGTGTTTCGTTTGTATTTTGCTACCCCGTTTGTGCGTCTCCATTTGCTAGGCCATCTGTCGTAGTGGGTGCTTAAGTTTTTATTGTCTAAAGATTTAAGGCCTCAATAAAGTCGCCAGAATATTTTGTTTGAAGCACACGCACACAACACAAAACGGGCAACATATCAAGATTAATTTCTACACGATAATAAATTAGTTGCACAATGAAGGACATTTTTGTGCGGGAGTTTTACAAGCAGCTCACAACACAGCACAAAGACGAACAAAAAAAGCGACTGACAAGCGAATAAAAACTAAAAGAAAAAAAAACAAACATTGTCAGGGAAAACGAGAGGAAAATGATGAAGAAGGGATTCAAATAATATCTTAAAAAACGCCTGACAATATGTGTGTGTACGTCTGTCTATTCAAACATTAACAAATTGTTGAGACAGAAAACGAAATAGAAAACGTGATCTGATTTAAATACAAAATTATTGAAATGCTTCGTAATGAATTGCTTATAAACACAGAGATAATGGCACCAAATGAGATTAAAAAGACGCGAATTGCGTGATATTTCGCCAAATTGGAGGGTTGTTGTATTGCCGTTTCTGTTGTGTTTGGTCGTTAATAAGAAAACTCATTTCAAAGACGAAAGATGGATCAACCAGAAACTGCTTAATTTATTCATTAGATTATCAATGGAACATAACAAGAACAAGAACACAAAAAAAGAAGTTTTGAAAATAAATTATATTTTCCATCAATTCTTCTCATGTGCATGAAAAAAAAATAGGAGGTGGGGAAGAAGGAGGTGATATTCAAATTTGAAACGGATTTATAATTTTTAATGGATGGATTTTTATTAAAATTTATGGCGTATTCGTTTTAAAGCATTTAAAGGACATGCTTTCTTAAAGCCTTTTAAATTTAAATTTCATTATTAATACCATAAGACTATAGAGCATGTGTAAGTAGGACTTTAATCAAGACTAGCGGGTTGTTCAGCAAGCAATTCCTTTCAGACATTAGCGTTTAGTAATCAAAAAGATGAGTAGATTCGAATCATATTCATAATTTCTGAGACTTATACGTATTCATATTTATTTTAATATCATACTCATACTGCTCATATTTAAAGTTTGAAGTACTCATCGTACTCATAATTAACAATACGCATGATAGTATTGATTTCGACTCTCTTTTACTGAACTTTTACAAGAATCACAAAATAAATATGATTTGCGTACGAAGACTACAATACTCACTAAAAGGTAGAGTGTTTGCACTGCTTGCTGGTCTGTCTTTTTTGTTTATGTGTCATTTTTTGGTTAATTGCAACAACAACTAAGACCGTAAATTTTGATGAATGATTCTAATCACCCGAATCATTTATGAGTATTATATTATTTTTCCAAAAAATTATGAATCTGAATGAGTAGGCGTATGAATCAAAAATATTACGAATGTTATGAGTTTGATGTCAACGTTGTACTCATACTCATTGCAATCTGTACTATATAAATCAATGTTGAAGTGAGTACGACTGAATCGAGAGTAATTGAATTTCAATACTGTTGACTCACTCTTACTCGAAATTTCATGAGTACTTATGAGTAGCGAAAAAAAACGATTCATTGCTGATCTCTGATTCCTACCTTTAAATCGGAATGAAAGGAAGTGTGTGTGAGATGTAATAAATATTTATTATTCGTTTGAAAGACCTATTGATACCATTATGTTTATAATATAGCAGCGCTTAAATGTCTGCCAAAGATTCTCTTGATGGAACTCATTCGAAACTTTGAATTTTCCATAACTCAGGCGCATAAATCAAGCTGAATTTGACCGATATTATGGGTTATGTTGGCTTTGAGAAGCGCTGCTGTTTGTGGTCCTATGCCCTCAAATCACTCGGGTAGAATATCTAATATGACGTGAACTGTGTGGTATGTACATCGTCCTGTTTAAACTGCATGCCAAAGATATATGGATATCATGTCTCATCACGCTCTTCGATATCATGTCTTCACGTAGCCATTCGTTCAGAGATGGGTCTCATACCAAAAGACGATTTTTCAATGAGCATTAGGGTTAGATGAAGTTGCCTCAGTCCAGTAGATAGTGTGTTGGCTTATTAGACATGAGGCCACGGTTCATAAGTGTTGCGAGAAGCTTAATCATAATACTGACTGAAGGCTTTTTATGACCAATAATGCATGTACGTATCAGAGATCAGCAATGAATCGTTTTTTCACCACTCATAAGTACTCATGAAATTTCGAGTATGAGTGTGTCAACAGTATTGAAATTTAACTACTCTGATTCTTTAGTACTCACTACAAGATTGATTTATAAGTACAGATTGCAATGAGTATGAGTACAACCTTGACATCAAACTCATAACATTCGAAATATGTTTGATTCATTCAGATTCATAAGTTTAGAACAATAATTATAATACTCATAAATGATGCAAATCATTCATCAAAATTTACGGCCTTAGTTGTTGTTGCGTTTACAAAAAAAGACAAAGACAGCGAGCAAAGCAAACACACAACGTTCTAGTGAGTATCGCTGTGTTCGTACGCGAATCATACTTATTTTGTGATTCTTATAAATGTTGAATAAAGGAGATTCAAACTTTGACCATGAGTATGAGTATAATATTAAAATAAGTATGAATGCGTATAAGTATCAGAAATTATGAGTATGATTCGAATCTATTTATCTTTTTGAGTACCCATTGCTGATCTCTGATCCGAAGCAAAGCATTGAACTTATTTGTGCTTCTAAATGGCGTATAAATCCTTGGTGAGGAATGTCTTGTTATTTAACAATGTCTACGTTGTTTTTGAATTTCATGATTTCATCAACCTTTTTAGGGATTGATGAGCCAGTGCGATGTGATCTTTTATAAATAAAATTAACAGATCGAAAACAAGAGCTGTTTGGCCAGTCACAGATTTGTCTTCATCTCGAATTCTTTCAGCAGCATGCAAGGGTTTCTTTAAAACAAAGGCAGGAGATAACGATAATGCTTTGATATTTCAGTTATCTTTAAATCCAGATACATTGTTGCCTCAGGCGTTAATGTTACAATTTTGGACCCATCCGACCATGATTTTTAAACAGACTTTTTCGCCTATCTTAATGGGAGAATAGCATTAAACCACCAACCTAAAAGAAATGCTAGGACGCTCATTCTCATGAGAAAGTGTAAGAGATAAAAAAGTATGAGTAGAAGAACAACCAAAACATTACCACTGAAGGTTATGTTTTAAGTTAACGCATACGGTAATTCTAACGATCTAGAACTTGCCAAAGTATCAAATACCTCCATCCTAAAAGATAAATTTCGAAAATATTGAATGAAACAAAGTAAGTCAATGAGAACATCTGGAAACACCACCAAATGAAAAGCTTTCATTGCGATTTCAATATTTTCTTCTTCTAATGGCGGCAGCATGCTGCATAGATACATAAATCCTGCTGGCGATTAATTCATTGCCCAATACAGCACTAAACAAGTAATTTTTTTTCTTTTTATGAGAGCGTGTTGCATGCCATGATTGTCATCTTTTTTTTTTGTGGCATGCATTTCAAGCATAAAGACTTTCGAAAGGTCTTTTAAAATTGCTGTGATTTAAGGCGGCTTTAGGGAAAATATTGAGAGTAAGACACACTACAAAAGGGGATAAACAAAATATGTAATGGGAAGGGGAATGGAAAACGAAAAATAAGGGCATATGTGCTGATTTTAAGTAGAATTTATAGTTTCTGGCGTAATTTGGTGGATGTGATGTGAGAGTACATGGTTTTGGTTACAACATAGAATTTCATTAGATCAAGTGATGCACACAAATTATTGCCTTTACGGTCTATGTAGACTCTCTTTCCGCTGTTAAATCATTATTTATTGAAGATTGAGGATTTTCTGCTTGTCTCTTAATTTTTTTCACTTGGCTTTTATTAAATAAGGCCAGCAGTAGCTACATATAAATAGATATGAGTCGGGGAATCATATCAGGGTTACTGTGCTTTGTAATACAATTCAATCAATTTTAATTGATACCTTTTATGCGCTTATTTTCATTCAATTGCATCGTTTTTCCCTTCTCTGCTGTTTAATGCTAAAAATTATTTCTGAATCAATATCATCACAAAGACGACGACGATGATGATAATAATTCTCATGACAGCGTTACTGACCAGCTAATCTTGTCAAGTGGAAAAATATTAAGAATTTTGAAAAAAATTTTTGTTGTAATCATGATCTCATTTATTATTATGGGAATATATACGATATTTATGAAAGTGTAAAAAGGAAACGGAAGGGACTTATTATACACGAGTTAATGCTTCAATTAATCATAACAATAAACGAAAATAAGTTGTCTGCTGTTATAGCTATTGATAGCTTTATTAGAGGCTTTTTCGTAGGTTAAACTGTTATCGTACACAACTGTTTAATGTAACAGAAGTTCAAGAGCCTCATATATTACGTCGCGATCAGAGATCAGCAATGAGACTCGAATCATACTCATAATTTATATTAAATTAATATCATACTTATACCACTCATATTCAAAGTTTTAAGCACTTATCGTACTCGTACTTAACAATACGCATGATGTTGTTGATTTCAACTCTCCTTTACTCAACATTTACAAGAATCACCAAATAAGTATGATTCGCGTACGAACACTATAATACTTACTAGAAGGTTGTGTGTTTGCTTTGCTTGCTGTCTTTGACTTTTTCTTTCTTCTTTTTTTACAAATACAACAACAACTGAGACTGTAAATTTTAATGAATGATTCGAATCATTTATGAGTATTATAAGTATTTTACTAAATTAATGAATCTGAATGAGTAAGCAAATGAATCAAACATATTTCGAATGTTATGAGTTTGTACTCATACTCATTGCAACCTATTCTTATAAATCAATGTTGTAGTGAGTACGAATGAATCAGAGAGTAGTTAAATTTCAATACTGTTGACTCACTTATACTCAAAATTTCATGTGTACTTATGAGTAGCGAAAAAACGATTCATTGGTGATCTCTGGTATGTATATCTATGAATAGCAAATTCTACATTTCAGGACCTCTATAACGTATCTGGCAACTTAGTGTAAGTTGAAGATAATTTCAAAGAAATTGTTTTTTCAGCCGCCAGTTTGATTTTTTTCTCTTAGAAAATGATCAAGAAGTCCGGATCTTCCTTATCGTTAGATGAGGTCTAGAGCCTATACGTATTAGGAATAAAGAACAAAAGTGCTGAGCTGATTAAAAAAAATTTGTTTGTTTAATTTTTATCTTTTAAACACGAGTATTTTCTGAGGATCTGACAATTGTACACTTATAGTTTATTTTTTTAAAACAAATCATTTGTCTTCACTTAGGACTTTCAAAATCAAACTTTGCCGTGTAAGAAATTTACTATGTATATTCTACATCTATGTAACTGGAAACGTTATTTCATCAATTTTTAATCCGTCAACTTCTAGAATATTTCTGTAGATTTGTTGTTGTTCTTTTCTATATTTCATGAGGTTTCTATTCAGGTTTTGTTAGTGTAATTTGATTTTCGTAAATACTTACATACATACATGCATACATACGTACATAATTGGTCGTTACAACCCTTCAGCTAGAATTACAACTTAGTTTATCATGTTGTGTGTATTAATTTTATGCATGTAAGGGGTGAGCGTAAAGTTTAAAGTCGTTTCCGAAAGATAGTTTTTTTGAGAAGCTATTCATGGCAATTTTATTTACATTCAGAGTTTTTCTTAGAAATTTGCTGAAAGGAAGTCGTGGAAGAAATATTTCCTTCATATCTCGATCTGATCTGGGGCTTGATCCACTTGTTTATAGGTATGGTGTCCTGGTAGCCAAGACTAGATTAGCGTGAGGCTCTTGGGTTCGATTCCCAACAGAGACTCTGGGCTGTATTTAACTACATCGGGCATAAGATCTAAGCTAGGTCTTGTGTTGCGCATATTTAATCGTATATTGCCATAAAAAGATAAATAAGTATGTAATCGAAAACTAATTTTTTGTCTTTTTACTTTAATACAACCACAAATGATTAATTATCCCCAATCCATGAAGCTTTTAAGCAACAACATCTTTTCATAACACTGTACTACAACATTCCCTCTGCACTTTGCAAGTGTAAACTGTGTACTATTTCATCATTTACAACCACTTTCTCGGAGGAGATTTGTAGGTGTTTTGCTTGCATTCACAGTTTGCCATTCATCGTTCAAAACCAACAAAAACACCCTTACCCCTGGTATGTTTACGATGTAAACATATTTTCATATTATGATTGCATTAAATTCAAGCGTTAAAATGCTTCCATATTTGCCTCAATAAATAACACAAGGATTTATGCATGCCACGAATACATAGAACGGAATTCAACACAGAGGGTGATGGTTGTAAAAACTTGTCTTGGCATCATATCAGTTTAAAGTTGATTGTATTGCATTTGTATTTGTATTTATGGGGGGTGTTGGAGAATTTTGTTTGTTTACAATGAAATATAGTGGCTGCAATATATTGCATATGTATAGGAGTAAAGGATATTATTGGTTAATCCGTTAAGCAAGTATTTGTCGATTAAAATTTACACTGGCTCTTCTACGACGACGATTTTAAATAATTTCCTTACTTTTGGCCATACTTAAGGGGTATTCTGGAAGCAAGTTTATGAAATTATAAGATTTTGTAAGATGTCCTACACGTTTGAAATGCGTAAAGTGTACTTAAGCCGTTCGATGTTGTAAACATGCCCTAATGTTTGTGCATGATTTAGTTGTTTAGCTTGGTTAGATGGAAAGCATGCTTATAGCCATTCAGACTTGTGGTTTTCGATATGCATCCTTTCTCTCTCTCCCTCTCTTTGTCTGTCCATAATGTTGGTTGTTTTTTGTTTTTTAATCACAATTTATGCGTCTCATCTTCATTACAATGCTTTGTGTTGAAGACTAATGGCAGATAAAAGATTTAAGTGAGTGAGTAAATGAATGAACGAATGAAAGGAATGAATGAATGTTTGCATTGCATGATTAGAGTTGTTTGAATATTATTTATACACACATGCACATTCCCACAACCCCCAATTCTCATATACATACATACATACATACATACATAAATATATACATACATACATACATATACAAATAAATTTAATAGTTTTCCAACAATTTCATACGCACATATCTAGCGCTCATCAAGCATCTGTGTGGTTGTGAGTCCTTGTTTTAGCTTGAATTGTGGTTAAATTATGGTGGCTCTGATGATGGGTGGTGGTTTGTCTTATATTTCATTCTACGACTCTCATCCAAATAAACTCATATTACATATGAGTAGCACGAGTGTGCATGGTGTTATGATTTCATTTTCATCTCCTTTATGTGTTGTTTCTTGGTTTGTTTGTTTATTGTGGTGCCGTAGTACTGTGATACCCGATATAAATCTATCAGTTTGATCAGCTTTAGCTGTTGACTTTGCATTCGGCCATAAAGAAATATGTTGTAAATCTTGATATCCTCTTTACATTATTACAGTTTATGCCGAGGCATACATATGCATGCCAGTAACTTGATGGTTGCAACTTTTCTCTTCATTATGGTAAATGAGGCCAACATGTGTGTCTCAATGTATTATGCTTAGGCTTAAGGGTTATAAAACAATAATTCTATTCAATTCTTATAACATTAGTTATGCTTCATTTAATTTAGGCATAAGCCTTATACGAAAGCAAATCTATGTATGTTGCAATATTTATGTATGTGTTTCGTGTGAAAATAACATTTTTAAAAAATTATATTTGAAAATAAAATTTCATTCCCAATCTCTAATATTTCTTTAAATTTTTAGTTTCAGCCTTACTTTGAGGAGAAATGACGCTCAAACAACAAATTTTCTAAAGTTACTACTGACAGTCCGATGCATGAATCAACGAAAGGTATACAGGAGTTCTCTTATACTACACCTATTTGACTGCAAAGCAAAAAGAGTTTGGAAAAACCATGTGCATGCCCCGTTGGTCTAGTTGCTAGTAAGCTCAACATCAAATGCCGAGAACATGAATACGATTCCCACCAGAAACTTTCGATGTTTTGTGATTGCTGAAATTATATAATCAATCGAAATAGCAAAAGAAATTGAGAATTATTACAGAACAAAAAGGAAAGTGAAATTGTCAAAGTATATATTGTAAAAGTATTTGCTGTCCACTGTATATTGTACTACATAATCCTTTTTTAATTTATTATTTATTATACAATTAATCTATATCAATAAATATGTGAATAAAAAGTTTATAAAGAAAAATTATCGAAAAATAAAATAAAAAACTTTGTTTCACTCATAACTACACTTAGAGAACTGTCCTCAGCAAAATCTACATATTCTACATTACGTTTACACGTTGTCTTCTTTTATACATATATAGTTTTCATTTTCATACTTGCACTATGTATGTTATTAGTTGTGTCATTTTTGTGATCATTCTTACCACACACGATTATTACCAGGCAATCAGAATCAATAAATGAATGACCACAAAGAGTGAGTTTAATTGTTTCTCTCTTTTTTGATTGTCCTCAAATAACTGTCCCTAAATTATGTGTATACCCTACCTTCTGCAATTTTGGCAGCCTACTTGTTATGTATCAATTAAATCTCTGGCGACCCTTTTACAATTTCTTGTCTACTGTTTTCTGTTTCCCTATTTGTGTTTTGTTGTCTTTATGAACATGTACATTCTGTATATTTATTATATTGGTTGGGCCAATATAATGATGATTTTTACCAAACACGATTATTACCAGGCAATCATAAAAATGAACAAGTGACCAGAATTAGAGAAAAAGAGAGAGAGTTTGCCTATTTTTCTTTTTCTTGTTTGATCTGAAATTACTACTTACAAAAAAAGTACATAGCCTAGCCAAAGAGAGAGTTTACTAATTTCTCTCTTTCCTGATTATACTTAAATAACTGTCCCTAAAAAATATGCATACCCTACCTTAAGCAAGTTTTGCTAGCTAAGTCAGTTACAATTTGTAGAAAAAAAATTTCGCAAACATCTCTCGTTTAACAAAAACTATTTCCTAAAACACATCGAAAAAGCTTATCATAATAGCCGATTAGGTGTCAGATGTATAAAAATTATTATTGAGGTCTACCACTTACAGACATCCACACCCTGTATATCTGCTGCGTCACTTTTGTTTTTTAATGATCAGAATCATTAAATGAACGACCAGAAAGAAAAAAGATTGAGAGAGAGAGAGTTTATCAAATTTTATTTTCTTTTTCTTGATTGTCCTCAAATAACTGTCCCTAAAATATGTGCATACCCTACCTCCTGCAATGTTGGCAGCCTACTTGTTATGTGTCAATTAGATCTCTGGTGATCTTCTACAATTTATTGTCTACTGTTCTTGTAATCATTCCTATGAACAATAGTTTAAAAATATTTCAGTAATTCAGTAATCAGGCTTCCCAATATTGGAAATATCGTTGACTTAAATGATTATTTTCAGATGAACATCTTTATTTTTAGGAAATTAGGAAAGCAAATATTTATTCAAGAAAAACAGAAATCCACATTTTTCATTATTCTGATATGGTAGACGCGATCACAACTAATTGCAATCAAAATGATAAATGGCAACCTTAAATACAATAATAGCAAAACTCTGTCTCTATTTTTCTTTTTCAAGTTGTGGTTGCTGGCGCAGTTTTCTAGTGTAACGATTGCTTAACAAAACGATTAAGATTTACCAGGCAATCAGAATCGTTAAATGAACTACCAGAAAGAAAAAAAGATTGAGAGAGAGAGTGAGTTTATCAATTTCTATTTTGTTTTTCTTGATTGTCCTCAAATAACTGTCTCTAAAAGAAGTTCATACCCTACATTCCGCAACGTTATCGGGTTAACTCAGTTAGAATTGCACTGTTTTAATAAAAATGGCGCTCTCTTGTAATTTCTGGTCTCCTGTTCTTGTAATAACTTCAGACGAGATTCATATGAACATAATTTAAAAATATTTGAATAATAAATAGAACATAGAAAGAACATAGATAGTGGGTTAAAGAAATAAGACAAGCGATAACAGGGGATCAGAAATTAAAAGAAAGTAGCTCAAAAATATTTTAGCATAAGTGAGTGGCTTTTCATATATATTTTCGTTTTTCTGAAATAAATTGCCTACCAACAACACTAGTCATGTAGAGAAAGAATGGGATATTAGCAGGGTTCCTATCATTAGTTGACTTTTAGATGGAAATAAATAAAAATATTTATTACAGAAAAATAAAAATCCACACTTTTCGTATTTTGATATGGTTGACAGGATCATGACTTATATACCTAATCATTACAACGAAAGTGATAGAGGGCAACCTTAAATAAAACAATAGCAAAACTCTTTATCTCTCTCGTTGTTTTCAGGTCGTGTTTGCATTCCAAATTTGCTATTCTAATATGAGCTGAACGATTATGATTTACCAGGCAATCATAAAAATTAAATGAATGACAATAAGAGAGAGAGAGAGAGTTTCTTTTTTATGATGATTTCACTAACAATTGTTTTACGGAGATTTAGCAGCCAATCAGAATAATTGAAGGATTAACAACAAAGAGAAAGAGAGAGCTCAATTATGTTTCTTCTTCTTGATTGTCCTCAAATAACTGTCCCCAAAATATGTGCATACCCTACATTCCGCAACGTTCGCGGGTTAACTCAATTAGAATTGCTTTATTTAATAAAAATTAAATCTCTGGCGACCTTCTACAATTTCTTGTCCCCTGTTCTATTAATGATTTCAGACGATATTCGTTCGCATGAACATAATTTCAAATTTTTGGAGTTATTGTGTTTTTCATAAATAACAAGCGATAACAGGGGATCGCAAACCAAAATCAGTGAGGGCAACCTTAAATAAAAAAATAGCAGAACTCTCTCTCTCCCCCTATGTCTTCAGATTGTGTTTGCAGGCTAAATTTGCTAGCATAATAGATTTAACAGGCGATCGTAAAAACTAAATGCATGCCCATCAAGAAAGATTCTACTTTCTGTTAATTCATTTCAAATAGTTGTTTGTGTAAAATGTGCACACCCTACATTATGCAAATATTACAGGCAAACTAATATGATTTGCAAATAAGTTAAAAAATGTCCAAACCAGTGCTCTTCAAATAAAACAATTTATTCCTAAAGTATATTGAAAAATGTTATCATAATAGCCCCTTAGGTCTCTAATGTCTTAGGGCTGTTATTGAGGTTTACCCGGTGGTTTCTGTTTTCCGTATGCACGCGGAAACCCTGTATATTATTAGTTGTGCAACTTTTATAATCGTTTTTACCAAACAGGATTATTACCAGGCAATCAGAATCATTAAATGAACGACCAGAAAGAAAAAAGATTGAGAGAGAGAGAGAGTTTATCATTTTCTCTTTTCCTTTTTTTTATTTGATTATCCTCAAATAACTGTCCCTAAAATATGTGCATACCCTACATTCCACAATGTTCGCGGGTTAACTCAATTAGAATTGCACTCGTTTTAATAAAAATTTTATCCTTGGCGACCTCTTATAATTTCTGGTCTCCTGTTCTTATAATGATTTCAGACGATATTCGTTCGCATAAACATAATTTAAAATTTTTGGAGTAGTTGGGTGTTTTTCATAACATAGGGAATTAAGCTTTGCAATCAAAGTGACTTTGTCATCAGGTCTAGTTTGCAGGCGATGTTTGCTAGTGTTGTAGGATTTCAACGATTACGATGTAACAGGCAATCATAAAAATGAAATGAATGCCCATAAAGAGAAATTTTACTTGTTTTTGATTCATTCCTTATAATTGTTTGTATAAAATGTGTGTACCCTACTCTACGCAATTTTAACACGCTAATTGTTATGTTATGCGTTTAGTTAAAATTTGTAATTCAAAAATAAAATGTCTAATGTCCGGTGTTTCCCAGAGTAACTCCCCAATTTAATGCTTTTGAATAAACTTAATGGACCATATTATGTTCCCCATATTCTATATTATACCCATATACAGTATAGGCCGAAATAGGGGGAACGACCTTAGTAGACTTCTTCCTGTAACTAATAAGATTACATAATATTAAGGTTTATTTGGTGTTTTCAAAAGAAACTTATATACATGATTTCCTTTACACATGTTTATTAATTCCCTATATATACGCTGGCAACTCCTTTATGATGATTTCGCTAACAATCAGAATTATTGAATGATTAACAACAAAGAGAAAGAGAACGAGAGAGTTCAATTATTTTTCTATTTCTTAATTGATCCCAAAATAAAGTAACAAATAAAAAATGTGCTAACCCTACCCCATGCAGTATTGACAAGTTACTTGTTATGCTTTGGGTTTACAATTAAAAAAGTTTACAATTAAAAAAATTTCTCTGTAAATACTGATGCTACTTTGTAAATAAATTATGAACACTGCAAATGATCTGCACACAAAGGCTAGCATCACAGCTATAATGGATTATTTCAAACTCATCTATCGTGTAAAACGCCTAAGTTGAGCAGACATGTCTTCCCGAGAATCAGCTTGAAATCTCTTTAATTAATGTGAAGTAACTTATTTACTTATTCAAAATTTACTGACTGGTATTAAATAATCTAGTCTTCATGAGATGTTTATGCAAAAAGTAAGCTCTATGAACTCAAAAGATCAGAACATTGAAGGATATAATCTACCCATGATAATAGTAACATTTTGTAGGGTACGTGGATTTTATACAAGCAATTATTTGGAATGAAGTAAAATTTCTCTTTATGGGCATTCATTTCATTTTTATGTTAAATCATAATCGTTCAGCTTCTATAACACTAGCAAATTTAGCCTGCAAACACGATCTGAAAACATAGGGGGAGAGAGAGAGGGTTTCTCTATATTTTTCTTTAAGGTTGCCCTCAGTCATTTTGGTTTGCGATCCCCTGTTATCGCTTGTTATTTTAGCTTAATCCCTTTTTATTTATGAAAAACACCCAATTACTCCAAAAATTTTAAATTCTGTTCATATGAATTTCGTCTGAAATCATTATACGAACAGGAGACAAGAAATTATAGAAGGTCGCCAGAAATCTAATTTTTATTAAACGAGTGCAATTCTAATTGAGTTAAGCCGCGAACATTGCGGAATGTAGGGTATGCACATATTTTAGGGACAGTTATTTGAGGACAATCAAATAAAAAAAAGAAAAAGAGAAATTGATAAACTCACTCTCTCTCAATCTTTTTTCTTTCTGGTCGTTCATTTAACGATTCTGATTGCCTGGTAATAATCGTGTTTGATGAAAATCATTACAGAAGTGGCACAGCTAATAATATACAGGGTTTCCGCGTGCATTAAGAAAACAGAAAACACCGGGTAAAGCTCAATAACAGCCCTAATACATTAAAGACCTAAGGGACTATTATGATAATATTTTTAGTTATATTTTAGGAATAAATTGTTTTATTAGACGAGCACTGGTTTGGACATTTTTTAACTTATTTACAAATCATATTAGTTTTCCTGTAAAACTTGCATAATGTAGGGTATGCATATTTTATACAAACAACTATTTGGAATGAATCAAGAGAAAGTAAAATCTTTCTTTATAGTCATGCGTTTAATTTTTATGATTGCCTGTTACATCATAATCGTTCAGATTCTATAACACTAGCAAATTTGCCATGCAAACACAATCTGATGGCATATGGGGTTGCTCTCAGTCATTTTGGTTTGCGATCCCCTGTATTACTTGTTATTTTAGCCTTAATCCCCTATTTTATGAAAATCACTGAAATATTTTTAAATTTTGTTCATATGAATTTCGTCTGAAATCATTATAAGAACAGGAGACAAGAAATTATAAAAGGTCGCCAGAAATCTAATTTTTATCAAACGAGTGCAATTCTAATTGAGTTACCCCGCGAATATTGCGGAGTATAGGGTATGCACATATTTTAGGGACAGTTATTTGAGGACAATCAAGAAAAAGAAAATAGAAATTGATAAACTCTCTCTCTCTCGCTCAGTATTTTTTCTTTGCGGTCGTTCATTTAATGATTCTGATTGCCTGGTAATAATCGTGTTTGGTAAAATCAAAACAAAAGTGTCACAGCACATATGCAGGGTGTGGATGTCTGTAAGTGGTAGACCTCAATAATAATTTTTAGACATCTGACACCTAATCGGCTATTATG
Organism: Sarcophaga rosellei; assembly: GCA_930367235.1. Taxonomy (NCBI): domain Eukaryota; kingdom Metazoa; phylum Arthropoda; class Insecta; order Diptera; family Sarcophagidae; genus Sarcophaga; species Sarcophaga rosellei. The sequence continues at coordinate 58,432,577 of OV884018.1, read as the reverse complement.
ATAAGCTTTTTCGATGTGTTTTAAGAAATAATATTTATTGGAACTATGCTAGCAAAACTTGCTTAAGGTAGGGTATGCACATATTTTAGGGACAGTTATTTTAGGACAATAAAGAAAAAGAGAAATTAGTAAACTCTCTCTTTGGTTATGCAAATTTTTTACAAGCAGTTATTTGAGATCAAACAAGAAAAAGAAAAATAGGCAAACTCTCTCTCTTTTTCTCTAATTCTGGTCACTTGTTCATTTTTATGATTGCCTGGTAATAATCGTGGTTGATAAAAATTATCACAAAATTGGCCGAACCAATAATATACAGAATATGCATGTGCATAAAGAAAACAGAAAACAGAAATAGGGAAACAGAAAACAGAAAACAGGCAACGAGAAATTGAAAAAGGTCACCAGAGATCTAATTGACACATATCAAGTAGGCTGCCAACACTGCAGAAGGTAGGGTATACATATATTTTAGGGACAGTTATTTGAGGACAATCAAAAAAAGAAAAGAGAATTTGATAAACTCTCTCTCTCAATCTTCTTTTCTTTTTGGTCATTCATTTAATGATTCTGATTGCCTGGTAATAATCCTGTTTGGTAAAAACAATTATAAAAGTGGCACAACTAATAATATACAGGGTTTCCGCGTGCATAGAGAAAACAGAGAACACCGGGTAAACCTCAGCAGCAGCCCATATACATCAGAGAACTAAGGTGCTATTATGATAATATTTTTCGATATACTTTAGGAATAAATTGTTTTATTTGACGACCACTGGTTTGGACATTTTTTAACTTATTTACAAATCATATTAGTTTGCCTGTAAAACTTGCATGATGTAGGGTATGCATATTTTATACAAACAATTATTTGGAATGAATCAAGAGAAAGTAAAATCTTTCTTTATGGTCATGCGTTTAATTTTTATGATTGCCTGTTACATCACAATCGTTCAGCTCTTATTATACTAGAAAATTTAGCCTGCAAACACGACCTGAAGACATAGGGGGCGAGAGGGCGCGTTTTTCTATTTTTTTTATTTAATATTGTCGCTTGTTCTTTTAGCCTAAATCCATTTTTATTTATGAAAAACACCCAATTACTTCAAACATTTTAAATTATGTTCATACGAACGAATATCGTCTGAACTGATTACAAGAACAGAATACAAGAAATTGTAGAAGGTCGCCAGAGATCTAAGTTTTATTAAACAAAGCAATTCTAATTGAGTTACCCGCGGACGTTGCGGAATGTAGAGTATGCACATATTTTGAGGACAGTTATTTGAGGACAATCAAGAAAAAGAAAATAGAAATTGATAAACTCTCTCTCTCTCTCTCAATCTTTTTTTCTTTGCTGTCATTCATTTAGTGATTCTGATTGCCTGGTAAATCTGAATCGTTTTGTTAAGCAATCGTTACACTAGAAAACTGCGCCAGCAAACACAACTTGAAAAAGATAGAAAGAGAGTTTTGCTATTATTTTATTTAAGGTTGCCCTATATCGTTTTGATTGCATTAGCCGTGATCGGGTTCACCATATCAGAATCAAAATATTTTTTAATTTAATTTTTTAATTTTTAATTCTTTTGAATTAATATTTATTTTCTTAATTTCCTAAGAACTAATTTCCTAAAACCATCTGAAAGTAATCATTTAAGTCAACGATATTTATGTTGGGAAGGCTGCTAATGTCTTTTTCGTTCTCTTAAAATGTCCTGTAAGACAAATTATTTCAGAAGAACAGAAAAGGAGATGAAAAGACTTTTATTTATACTGAAATATTTTTGAGTTATTTTTTTTTTAAATTTTAGATTCCCTGTTATTACTTGTCATTTAAAAAAAAAAGCACTCAATTACTGAAATAATTTTTAATTATGTTCATAAAAATCTCGTCACTCATTACAAGAACAAGAGACAAGATATTAAAAAAAAGTCGCCAAAGATCTAATTGACACATAAGAAGTAGGCTGCCAAAATTGCAGAAGGTAGGGTATGCACTTATCTTAGAGACAGTTATTTGAGGACAATCAAGAAAAAGAAAATAGAAATTGATAAACTCTCTCTCTCTCTCTCAATCTTTTTTTCTTTCTGGTCATTCATTTAATGATTCTGATCGCCTGGTAATAATCGTGTTTGGTAAAATCAAGACAGAAGTGTCGCTGCACATATACAGGGTGTTGATGCCTGTAAGTGGTAGACCTCAATAATAATTTTTATACATCTGACACCTAATCGGCTATTATGATAAGCTTTTTCAATGTGTTTTAGGAATTAATTGTTATTAAACGAGAGATGTTTGCGAATTTTTTTTTTTTACAAATTGTAATTTTTTATACAAATTGTAACTGAGTTAGCCTACAAAGCTTGCATAAGGTAGGGTATGCATATTTTTTAGGCACAGTTATTTGAGTATAATCAGGAAAGAGAGAAATTAGTAAACTCTCTCTTTGGCTAGGGTATGTACATTTTTTGTAAGTAGTAATTTCAGATCAAAAAAGAAAATGAAAAATTGATAAACTCTCTCTGTCGCTGTACCTCTTTCTGGTCACTCGTTTAATGATTCTGATTGCCTGGTAATAATCGTGTTTAGTAAAACTAATCACAAAAATGGCACAACTAATAAAATGCAGGATATGCACGCGCATAAATAAAACAGTATAAACTCAAATGACTTAGAACTTTTCGCAATTAGTGTTATCATAACAACTGACGTTAGTGGCGGAAGTGGGTTCAAATCCAATTATGTATGTAAGTTCAACGAGTTATCAATTGTCAAAGTTCCGAAGTCCCTGTTGAAATGGCCCTGTTGAAATGGTTGAGAGGGTATAACAGAAAACTCAAGAAACGTTGAAGAAACTGTATAGGGCTGCAAGGAGACACATCAGGCATAATCATTGCTTTAAGAAAAAAAATTTTTTAAATTCTTCCTGGAATTCCGATTTTGATAAATTATTACCAACATTGCAGTACATATTTGTATGAGTTTGAAAGGCTTATGGCCATATCCTTTCGAATGGCATTTAAGATATGTGTGTACGGTTTAATGAGTATGATGGCAGGCATGCTGGAAACTATAATGTTGAATAAAAAAAATTAAATTTGAAAAGCCAATTGGTTTTGAACTAAAGTAAATAATAAGAAATGAAAGGGGAATTATAAATAGCTCACCAAAGTAAATCATAAATAAAGTAAAAATGCAAGAATTTTGTTTAACTCAAAATATTCAATAAATTTATTCACTTTTTTTGTTTTTGTTTGTTTTAAATGGTTTTAAGTTTTATACACATTCCTTTATGGTTTTTAATAATAATAATTATAATAATAATAATAATAATTATGATTCGTTTATCGTTTTTTTTTCTCATTTTAAATTAACAAATACATGGGGGGAGGGTATGCTTAGTTTAACTAAAAATGCATTCACTTCATTATTCTTGCCGTATATATCTTCACTTCTATTCATCTTCTCTTTTCAATAATAATAATAATATTTTATAATAATAATTATAATTATAATCATAATAATTAATAAAAATAATAATAATAAGTAGTAGTATTATTTAATGGTAATAATTTATAATAATTTTGTTGCAAATATTTAAGTTTTCTTTTTTCATGTTTTTTCTTCAGCTTATTTTCATTACAAATACATCACGTCATGGTAAATATATATGTATATGTACTCGTATGTATGTATAATGCTTAAGTATAACTTACCACCACAATACTCCATTTTTTGCAGAGTTTACGTAGAGCCCTTTTATAGCATCACGGTTTTAATTTCCAAAAGTTTTTTTTCGGTTTAGCACCCGTCGCTGAGGAATCAGAGGCTGAACGACCCGATGCTCTTTGCGCGTCGGAGCAACGGCGGGCATAGTTGAATGGTGACGCCAACAGATTGCCATTGGCTGGTGAGGTAACAGCTGCACCGCAGCTGCCCAATGAGGTCATCATGCCAATGCCTTGATCCTCGGATGAAACCATACTACTTTTGGAAGTGGATGTACCGGATGCAGTCGATGATCGACAACTGCGCATATTGTGGGGTAAAGTGGTGGGTTGTATCAGATGATGTTGGCCGGTGTGCAGTTGTTGTTGCTGTTGTGGATGATGCTGTTGGTGCAGCTGATGCTGTTGGGCATGATGATTGTGATGCTGATGACTGGGCGTTGGACCGGTTTTATAATAGCGCAGACTTTCATTGTAACTGGCACCACTACTGCTGCCACTGCCGCTGAAACCACTGTCCAGATCGCCCTCATCAAATTCCGGATTTATGCACGAACTGTGTGTGTGATCCTTCAGCTCGATGGAGTTAAGGGTAGAAGAGAGATTTTCTAGGCTGGCGTGAGATAAGGTACGCTGCTGTGAAGAAGACACTGTGGATGATGAAGAGGAAGCGGCTCCGCCTAAAAGACCTCCTCTACGTGGCGCTCTATGAGAACCGGATGACACTGAGGCTATGGACGAGGCAGCCACAGCGGCCGCTGCAGCACTGGTGGAGGGGCCATCATCATCATCCGCCTGATTGGGACTTATGTCGGGTGGTGTTTCGGGCATAATCAACGCCTCCAAGGACAAATTCAATTCGTCCAGGACTCGAAAATGATTGTGCTGCACCCTTCTCAATTCCTCTTTAACATTTGAAGTCGCTATACGGTTGTCGGACAAGACTTTTCGTATCTTCTGATCGTTAACCTCTTCGTATAGGTTTTCGGTTGTGCCATAACGGGTGGTATATGTGTGACGTTCATCGGTGCCGCTGGGCGACGATGAGGTCGATTGGCCGCTGTTCGATTTGGAACGAAAACTCTTTGCCAGCAAAGCTCTTATAGAATTGCGGGGTGGACTCTTTGAGGGCGGTGGCACCGTTACCAGTGGGGCTGGCACAATAGCTGAGGCTTCATCTTTTGGCGGTATATTGGTATGGCACTTGGCAGCACCGGGTTCATAGTAAGCGTACGAGTAGACATGGTTGTAGGGAGCCGCACCCGTTGCCGTGGCTGTACTAGCATTAACCGTTGTATTAGCACCAGAAGCACCGCCACCTTGATACGTTTGTGAGGGAGCCGGTGAAATCTGTTGTTGCGAATGATGTGATGGTGTCGATGAGGGTGTCATTACATTGGTCGCAAAACCATACTCCAGCGATGATGTTGAAGAGGAGGAATGATGTTGTGTGGGTTCAAAACGTTCCATTGTGGCGGCAATATTTTTACGGGACCATTTTACCTATAAGTTGGGAAATAAAAAAAAAATGGAGTATTTAGTGATAAGAAGAAGAAGTGAGGAAATTGTTAAAAAGATCAAAGGTTTCTTAGTTTTACAAACTCACCTGCTGTTCTACATCCATTTTATGATTGCTACGCCTGCTATGGCCTCTGCGCCTTCTTTCGGTAAATGCTTCACCTGTGCACAAACCATTTTTGCCATGCACCAGCAGCATTTCACTGCTTACGCCATGACCCATGCCATTCGAAGGCGCTGGCGGTGGAGGCATACAAAACTCTATGCTATCCATGTCATCGGGAAATATCAAATCGCCACGATGGTGACCCAAACTACCACCACTAGACATGGCTGCCAACATGCCAGTTGTCATTGTATTCGAATTGATCATGTGATGGGCTGAAGATGAAGCTGATCGTGCTTTTATGCTGCCGCCAGCATTCATGGCCTTGCCCACATGACGTCCTGGCATAGCGTGGGGATATTGTTGTTGGGCCAAATGCATTTGGGGTTGCTGCTGAAGAAGCTGCTGTTGCTGTTGTTGTTGCTGCTGCTGCTGATGTGTCTGTTGCTGCTGATGCAAATGTACCGCCGTCTGGGTCTGGGCATGAGGATAATCGCCGGGCGGTGAGAAACTTGCAAACTGTGGTGAGGCTGGTCGTGTTTGAAATTTTGTTGCCGTACCCGGAAACATCGTATTATGATGCATAGCCATGTGAGCCAGCTTGCAAGGAAATATCTCTCTGTAGTGAGTTTTAATTGACAACCTTTCAAGGGTATTAATTTGTTTATATTTTCTGTTTTGTATCCTTTCTCTTGAAATTTAAACTGCAAAGATAAGAAACAGAAGAAACATCCAAAGGGGAATATGAAAAAAAATTCTGTTGGAATGTGTGTCAATTTAATAAGATTAAAAGTTCTGCTAGTTTGTAGTTTAAATTTAAATAAATTAAACAATTAAAAATCAAAACAAATCCTCTACATAAACTTGATTTCATTGTTATTTCTTTTTTTTTTTCTTTCTTGTAGTTCAGTAGGACATTTGCCTTTCGGCACTCTGGTGGCCATTTGTGTAAAGTAAAAATTTATCGATAAAATTTTATATTGTTCGTGTCATTCTTTGTGACATTTTAAGGGTTTTGTTGTCAAATTTTATTAAATTTATTCCGAGAGTTACAAACAAACACATTCTACTGCTGTTGCTGCTGCTCCTGCTTGACCATAGATAACCAACGATATTACAGAAATAGAGAAGAAAAATGAAAAAAAAAATTACTAGAAACGTCTTGTTGACCAATTTATTTTATTTTAGAAATTTAAATGAAAACAACCCAGCTAAAGCAACCAGAAATAGGTGACTTTAAATACCCTATGTAATGTAAGACGCCGCCGTAGTGTAGTAGGTAGTGTGTTGGCTTATTTGTTCACGATTAGGACCATATTTGGGAAGGATTTTGATGTTACTTAACGCTGAGATAGTTGTTTAAGCAATAATAGTGACTTTAGTGACCAAGTCGCTATATTCTAATATGTAGTGTGTTGGCTTCTTAGACCACAAACCACAGTTCAAACCCCAGGTCAGACATCTTTAACAAAACGAAATTTGAAAAAAGTTGCTTGCCGAAGCAAGCAGATTTCAGGCAAAAACTCTGTGAGGAAATACCAAATTTGCCATGAAATCGGTTCTGAAAAAATCTGTCGTTCGGATTCGACTTTAAACTGTAGGTCTCGGCACTAAAAATTGCCATGAAAAGTTTCTCAAAATCTGACGTTCGGAGTGGACTTTAAAATGTATAAAATTAACACAACAAAAGTAGTGTGAGTAGCTGGGTCGTAATCCTGACTGCAAGTCAGAGATCCGCACTGAGTATTCAAAAAGATGAATAAATTCGGCTCATACTCATAATTTCTGGTACTTATATGCATTCATACTCATGTATTTTAATATTATACTCATACTACCCATATTCAAAGTTTGAAGTACTTATCGTACTCATACTTAACAACAATATACTTAAAAACTTTACTCAACAATTTACAAGAATCACAAAAAAAGTATGATTCGCGTAGGAACACTACAATACTCACTAGAAGGTTGTGTGTTTACTTTGCTTGCTGTCTTTGTCTTTTTCTTTCTTCTTTTTTGTAAATGCAACAACAACCAAGACTGTAAATTTTGATGAAAGATTGAAATCACTCGAATCATTTATGAGTATTATAAGTATTTTTCTAAATTTATGAATCTGAATGAGTAGGCACATGAATCAAACATATTTCGAATATTATGAGTTTGATTGTCAATATTGCAACCTATACTTATAAATCAATGTTGTAGTGAGTACGAATGAATCAGAGTACTTGAATTTCAATACTGTTGACTCACTCATACTCAAAATTTCATGAGTACGTATGAGTAGCGAAAAAGGATTCATTGCTGATCTCTGATGCAAGTCTCAGCAGGATACACTACTTTACGTTCCCAGCCAATTAGTGGTGCTAAACAAATTTCCTTTCAAAAATGAAAACAAAACAATTCCCCTATACTCCTATAGAACTTTGCCTTGCTGTAGAGTACTCATAAAAAGTGTTAAATTTTAATTGACTTAAAGCTTATTTCTTTTTATTTTTTTGTTTCTTTAAATATCGTATCATCTATACGTATATAAATTTACATAAAATATCATAAACTTTCCATATATTTTTTTTCTCTTGGTAAATATTTTTACTATGGACTTGCATACCAATGAGAGTTTCATACAGAATCTCTCAAGTTTGGGTTAATTTTTTAATAAAAAAATATATCTTTTATGTCTCTTTACACACAATACACACACTTCTATACATTAAAGTTTCTACAATGTATGAAATTAGCCCGATAACGTGCCAACCTAGCTTTCGAGCATAATTTAAACTCCATTTCCTAAGGAGCCTGTATATTGAAAGAGAGATAGAGAGAGAAAGAGTAAAAAGGACTTGCAAATATTAACATTCATATGAATAAATTTATTTTAAAACTACAATAACAACAACAACAAAAACAACAAAAACTTTCCTCTTTATCCTTTCACATGCATTAAAAAGGGAATTTCCTTAATTTACAATTTCTATACAACAAAAAAGGGAAGAAAATAATCAAAAAAATAAATGAAATAATTTGAAATCATAAATTTCTTATTCAGAAGAACACATAATTTTAAATGGCTAGTTTTGTTATCCAGGACATGCAGGTAATGAGATCTCCAGTAGACCAAGAAGATGTGGTTCTGAAAAAAAACTTGCAAAGCTTACTTATAGTGTTTTCACACCAAAAGTTAAAACCTGATTTTAGCATTAAAACCATAATCAGCTGATTTTGCTTTCACACTGCAAATTTTCTTAAATCAGGTTTTAACTTTCATACATTCATGACGGAACAGAAATGTTTTTGTTTAAGAAAAAACAAAAAATATGAAAAATTAAGAAATAATATTAATATTATTAATATTATTGTTAAAATATTATTATTTATTATTGTTGTAGCAGTCATTATTTGAAATTTTACATTTTTATACAACCGGCTTTCTATATTTTTACATTTGTTTTGTTTTTATTTTATTTTTATTTAATTTTTATCAGCTGTTTTTACCATTTCAGAGCTGGTAGCTCTGATTTAGTACATAAAACAAGGTTGTATTTCATAAAATCAACTTAAAACCAATTCAAAAAAGGTTTTAAGTTGATTTTAACACAATAATTTTGTATGGTAAAAGCAGGTTTTATTTTTGATTTTAACGTTAAAACCTACTTTTGCGTTAAAACCACTCGGTGTGAAAACACTATTACTTACTTACTTACTTAATTGGTTATTACCAGACCAGAGATCAAGCAATGAGTATTCAAAAAGATGAATAAATTCGAATCGTACTCATAATTTCTGATACTTATACGTGTTCATATTTATTTTAATATTATACTAATACTACTCATATTCAAAGTTTGAAGTACTCATCGTACTCATACTTAACAATACGCATGATGTTGTTGATTTCGACTCTCCTGTACTCAACATTTACAAGAATCGCCAAATAATCATGATTCGCGTACGAACACTACTATACTCACTAAAAGGTTGTGTATTTGCTTTGTTTACTGTCTTTGTCTTTTTCTTTCTTCTATAATACTAATAGTACTCATATTCAAAGTTTAAAGTACTCATCGTACTCATACTTAACGACACGTATGATGTTGTTGATTTCTACTCTCCTTTACTCAACATTTACAAGAATCGCCAAATAATTATGATTCGCGTACGAACACTACTATACTCACTAAAGTCTTTGTCTTTTTCTTTCTCCTTTTTTTGCAACAACAACCAAGACCGTAAATTTTGATGAAAGATTCAAATCACTCGAATCATTTATGAGTATTATAAGTATTTTTCTAAATTTATGAATCTGAATGAGTAGGCATATGAATCAAACATATTTCGAATGTTATGAGCTTGATGTCAACGTTGTACTCATACTCATTGCAACCTGTACTTATAAATCAATGTTGTAGTGAGTATGAATGAGAGCCAGAGTAGTTGAATTCACTAATACTCACAATTTCATGAGTACTTATGAGTAGCGAAAAAGCGATTCTTTGCTAATGTGTGATATGTATGTACAGGCCTGATCTGTAATGCTTCAAACTTTTTCATCAGGCTTGGTATCTACAGTTCTTTTTTTTTGTAAGTTTAAATCATAAATTTTAGTACCAGAAAAGTAGGTTTCATATCCTTACTTTAATTAACTCATATTTGATCAAACATTTTATTACACGTTTAGGATATTCAGAAATTTGTTCTTCATGGCTTTGTAACTTATTTATTTGATGTTTTAGTATGAATGACTGTGACTTTATTTTGAATTTAAAACAAAGAAAAAAAATTATTCGACACACAATTTTTCCCTTTTAATTCTGACCATCTCAATGCACTTCCATGCTAAAACATTTCCTGTAATTCTCTTCTATTCACTTCTCTTCTACTATTTTTTTTTTAAATCATAACTTTGCTTAGAAAAAAACCTATGAATTGAATGTGCCAATGGTGGTGGATGGAATGGTGGTGCTGCAACTCACGATATTTCCATTTGTGAATTTGTTTACTCAAATGCAATTTCAAACAAATAAGAGAGAGAAGCAAAAAAAAAAAACGAAAAAGGAAAATGGAATAGAAATTCATCTCAATTTTTCTATATTTTCCTCCAATTTTCGTTTCTTTTTTTTTGTAAATTTTTGTGTAAAAGCGAGAATTTTTTTTGTTTTTTTTGGACAGTATTTGTCCATTTACTAGTTTTGAATTCTAAAATAACAAATACAAATACAAACATTTTTGTAAGAGTATGAATTTGTATATATGTACGTACAACAGTAGCGGTCAAAACCAACTGATTAATAAAGAGAAAAAATCTTAAATGTAAGAAAAAATTGACGAAGTTTTTTCTTTTGCATTAAATCGAGATGATAATTGATAACACGATTATCGATAACTATTTACTATTTCCTACAAATTTTTTCGAAAGTATTATACGGGTTTTGTGCAGGCTAGATCATGACAATGACTTGCTCTGGCACCAATCATGTCATTACCACCTTTGATCTGCATTAAGAATCGTTATCGTGTAGAACCATCCAAGAACATATCTAGAATTTATATACCGTATGCGGTACACATCTTTGGTCCATAATACCATCGATTTTATATGAGGATCTTAGGCTATGTCCTGAAAACCAAACTTATTGCTTAATGGAGCAGTAATAGGGTGAACGACATACTCTAATCATTTCATCATAGGATGTTGTTATTTTTAAATTCGAATAAAACAAAGTGTGTGTGTGTGTGTGTGGATATCATCGAAATTGTTTACTCGTTTTAAAGATCTACTCATGCCACTATATGTGGAATATAGCGTGATTCAAAGGTCCTTACACAACTCCTTTGGGTGAAGCAAATCCAAAATGTTCAATTTCTCCTGACTATGCCATACAAATCAGGTTAAATTTAACCGATGACATGGTTTATGTCCGCTTTGGGGACCGCTGTAGTTTGTGGCGTATTCGGTTATGTCTGCAACTTAAGAAAACATCACAAGAAAAACTGTAATGAGCTAAAACTCATGATCTTGATCGACGTGAGATGACAATGGCCTCAAATCGTTCGTGCAGAATATTCAATGTACCCTAGTGGGTGTGGCACGTAGATCTGTCCTGTCTAATCCACATGTTATTGGTGTCCAGGATCACCCAAATCAGACCAAAAGAAGCCAGTAATCATTGACTTCTAGTGCACGCCATTGACAGTAATTGCTTCATCAACGTCCTCCATAAAAAAATATGGCACGATGACATTGGCAATCTAAAATCATAATAACTGTTAAAGTTGAACTCTAATCTATAATAAAATGAAATCGAAGTGACTGACTCTGTCTTTCGCAGACAAATTTCAACCGATTTTCAGCAGAGTGGAATCACTAGAAGATGTATTGTTAGGCACAGAAAATATTAAATCTCTTGTGGAATAGGTTAGGTTAGGTTAGAGGACGTGTACTTGTTAACTGTGACAAGTACAGTACCCGGAGGTCGAATTGACCCATTGTACAACGTCCTAGCTTCGCACACCACTCGTGTTGTGTGCATTCATTTTATACATGAGTAGCGGGACCTACAGTTTAAAGTCGACTCCGAACGACAGATTTTTGAGAAGCTTTTAATGGCAATTTTTTCCTCTCAGAGTTTCTGCCAGAAATCTGCTGAGAGGATGTCGCCGAAGAAATATTTTTCATATTTTCGTTTTGATGTCTGACCTCGGATTTGGACTCGGGCTTTTCGTCTAATAAGCCGACACACTACCTACTGGACACCGGCGACTACTCTCTCTTGTGGAATAACGTAGTTAATCATATTAGTATTCCGAGTAAAAGTGCAATGGTTTTCTAATTCCAAAAAATCTTTGCTGTCAATATTCTTCAAAATAGTCGATCCAGGAAGCTCTCCAGTGTCGAATGGTTCATCATATGGCATCCGACAGCATCATATCTTGATCTAAACCAGGATTTAATGAAATATGTTATGCATAACAACATCTAGAATGACAATAATCCTATCATTCTACGATCTGCTACAGTAGACCAGCGTTTATAGGTATACTGAGGTTAAATGACACATCCACATCTAAATTGTCAGATGCCAACTGCTCCAGTTGAGTAAGACTGTATAAATGACAACTAATTTGACAGATGTAGCTTCAACAAGGTGGCCGTAATCAACTTCAAAAAATTCAAAAGTCCTTGGTAGGAAAACATTTTTTACCAATGAAATGTAGACCAGTTTGGATAATGGATTGTAATGAACGCAAGGCATATGGAGAGAGAACAGATTGAAACGATGGGACACTTTTTATAGCATTTTCTGGCTTTCGCAAGCACGAGATACTAAGTATTTTGGGAAAGTTAAGAGTTGTCTAAGCGGAGTTGTCTATTTACAAAATATATTTGGTACACCTTAATGGTGAGTGCACAACAAACCGAATTGATAGCTTCGATGCATTTCAATAGACATGAGACATGAGACTTTGAACCATATGGTACAACACTACAATAATCTTTTAATTGATATTTCGCAAGATTTTGCTAAAGTGCGATACGAGGTAATGATTTGTAAATTTAAATAACATTTCCCCAAGAATATTATAAAATATTGCAAAAGTATTTAACTGATCGTTAAAATAGCTTCCTAAACAAGTTAGACCAGATAGCAAGTCCTGAAGAAATCGGGTATAAAACTCAATGCGATATATAAGCCTGTGATATATGCCAGTGTTATCAACATTCGCTGAATGATGCATCATTAATAAGTGTCTGCAGAAACTCAATGATATTTTTCCCTCAATTTTGTCCACCACTGTACATACAAATGCATGTGTACATATGTATGAATGCAATGCTTTGCATATGTATAGGCAAGCATTTAAGCAATATCCTTTCGTTGATTTTTTGTTTTTTGGTAGTAAAAGTATTTGATTTTAAAGTGCCTCAGTGTAGGCACATAAAAGCACTGTCTATAAATCATTATGCTGCAGTCAAAACATTTACTAATATTTCAACAATACATACATACGTACGTACGAACGAATTTTCTAAAAAAAATCTTTCTAGTATTTTACGGAAAATAGTTTAGAAATGTATTGTATTTGTATTTGTTGTTGTAGTAGTTTCTTTTGGTCTTAGTTTTTGTTCGAATATTTTAATGGCCGGCATTTAGTAGAAATGGCAAAATGTGAAAAACTTTTTGAATAATTCAACATTTGATTTGAAAAACCGATTAGATTTTTAACAACAATATGAATAATAATATTTAAATATTTTATTTGTTTATTTCTCATGAGTAATTATTTTGTTTCGAAAAAAAAAACTCCAAAAACGATTAAAATTTTTATGATTTTTGATTGACTATTATATGCCAGCAAATGCTTTCATTGCAGTTCAATTAATGTATTAAAGAATAGAACAATAAAGAGGGGATTAGTTTTATAATAATTATGCGAAATGACATAAATGTGGAAATCGATGTAGTCTAGTGGGTAATGTGTTGTCTTCATAAGTTAGTTTTGACATCTCAAGAAAAGAAATGTAAAAAAAAAGTAATGTGGGATAAATGAGAGATAAATTTGAAAATCCAAGACGCAAACCATATATTTATTTTTAACAGAGCAAAATTTGCCCTTAACAGAGCACTGTTAGCTGTTTACCAGTATATATCTGAGCAATCCCGCTTGTTAAGGAGCTAATTTTAGGACATATACTAGGTCTATGGGTTCCATATCATACTCAAAGGAAGGGCCCAAGGCCTCTTAATATAATCGACAATATACCATATACAAAGTGATGTGGCATTGTGAAAATTGGCTTTGAAACTATTAATTTTTTGCTTGAAAATTCTCTCGAAGATCAGTGGCCATTTGGGTACATATAAGAAATAGTACACCTATCCGATTATATGCAAATTATAGTCTAGAATATTCTCTTTTGAACCCTGGTAGTAATATAGCTGAGAGTTGAGAAAATTTGCCTCCACCAAGCCCACCAACTGTTCTTTTCATTTCAACACTATTATTCACAAATAATAATTATCACAATGAGAATTATACTTCATGTCAATAGTCTGCAATAGTCTGCAATAATTGCAAACTTGAAGATTAATCTACTTATTGCTACTGTTAAACACTTAACAGTGCCCTGTAAACAGCAAATTTTGCTCTCTTACCGCCAAATGTGGCGCTGCTAAAATTTATGAATTGCGTCCTGCGTTTTCAAATTCGAATTTATCTTCACACACATAAAAAAGTACAAGCAGTGAACTGTATTAGGAAAATCCCGAATGTTACACTTTTGATTTGAAGGGGATAAATCAACAACATGCGCAAGATTGTCACTATTTATACAATGTTTAGACAAAGTTAGGGGCTAGGCTGGGTTAATTTTGCAGCTGCATAGCTTACTTGGGTTATAAAAGTGACTTTATGAGGTTCTATTATACCTATTAGAGTCTACTATTACTGGCAGAAATTTTGTTTGTTTCTGGTAGTCTTATAATAACCACTAGATAAACAAGTTTTGTCGTTTAATTTCAGGTGACTAAGAAAATATAATCTCAGGTCCCTAAGCAGTGAACCTCGTAATTTATTTTCACCATGGAGTATGATCTGTAGAGGAGTATAAGCTGTAGAGGAATGTTTATCTCAGGTTAAAATTTGTTCAACTTTTCTATGATATTTGCCTTCATACTGCTGTTGGTGGTACAAGTCGCCGTAGTTTAGTAGGTAGAGTGTTCGCTTATTACTCGTGAGGTCACGGTTCAAACGAAAATTCAAAATCAAAAATCAAATGAAAATTTCTTCGGCGACTGCTGCCTAGCGCATTTCTAGCAATAACTTCTAAAGTAAATAAAAACTGCCATGAAAACTTTCTTAAAAATCTGTCGTTCGGAGTTGACTTTAAGCTGTAGGTTCCGCGACTCATGTATGAAATCAACACACACATTATAAGGGTGTGAGAAACGAGGTCATTATCCTATCTGAAGGGTTTCAATGGCCAATTATGTATGTACATATGTTTTCTGGACTCACTTTTCTGTGAAAAAAAAAGAAAACTGCATATGCTAGTCATCGCTATGTTTTAGAATAATACAGTGACTAAGATTTATCAAAAAGATAGTGTTTCAAGTAGTTTGCGCTTTTTGAAAAGGGGGTATTTATGACATCAGACACAAAAATCATACGAGACAGTCTCACAAAGTTTGAAGACCTTAAATTGGAAACATTACTATGCAGGAAGAGCTTGCACAATCACTAGGAGTGACTCAAGCAAGCATATTTCAAAGCGTTTTAAAACAACAAGAATTGCTCTTTTAAACTCATAAGTAAGTAGTGCCATCAAATGTAAGGCACCGATATTTGAGGTATAGAACGAACATGTTACCGTCTGTGGTTCTATCCTAACCATTAATCTCCCCCAGAGTCATTGGACTGCCATCTGAGACAATCTTAGATAGCATATGTGCCTAATCCCTGTTCAATATACTCTGATAAGTGTGGTGTGGTCGCCGAATTCTAGGGAGTAGAATATTGGCTTGCTGGACTGGAGTTTGAAGGTTCAAAGTTCTCGTCTGATATTAAAAAAAATCATATCTTTCGTCTCCCATCTCTATAAAAAGTCTCGCAAGAGCTCTGAGCGAAACTAATTGCAATAAACAAGCGATACTAAACTGTAAGTGTCCGCCATACTTGTATTAAATTAACACACAGCACAGTTAGACTGAGATTCAATAACGTATGTATGCCACATCCAAGGATAGACGAATTTCATTTGATTTAGACAATTATGAAGTGATGATTAGTATGAAAAAAGGCATCAGGATTAATATTTTCTTTTTTCTTCAGAATTGAGAAAATTTTCTGGAACTTACGTAGCTTTGTTTGATCCATTGTTCAAGGTTATAGAGGTTGCATTGCAAATTCCAAAAAAATATATTTTGATTATTATTAACGCCGTTATTGGGATATAAACTCCTACTAATTATATTGGAATGCCTTACAACCAAAACTAAAAAAATTGTGTGACATGTCCCACGCATTTCTCGCTTTCTTCATATGGACTTCAATCATAGAAAAAACCCCACGTTTGTTAGCTACAAATAGGCACTGGTGTTATCCTTTTTTTTGGTTATTAAAATCCCCATGTGATATGCAAAAAAAACCAAAAAAAAAAGAAAATAAAAGAATTAAGAATTATAACAAATACTCCATCAAAATCTGCACACATATGCTGAAAACTAAGCATGATGCCTCAGTTTATTTCTGGTGTTTTTGTTGCTTTTTGTGTGTGTTTTTTTTGTTGTTGCTGAATTTAAGTATTTTAAGCCAGTGTCAGTAATATATCTGTCTCGACATGACAATTTGTACAAGTAACAAATGCAAAGCAAGTGCCATGGAACAACAATAACACACAGACTACCAGACGGAATGAACAAGCGGACGGACATGTATGAAGAGAAACACAGAGCGACAATGTTGTGTTAAACTTAAAATATTCTTCCACATCCATACTGACTGACATATGTATGTACATACAAATATAGAAACTATTTGTTAAAGTTTACTGTAACTAGTGTTGCAAGTATCTTTTTGAAGCATGTTTTTGTTGGTGTGTGTGTGTATATCTTTAGAAAATCCTTATATTAACGACCCGCCTGCCTGCCTGTCACAGAATAAACAATGACGCCACACAAAAATCCCAATGAATATGAGAAGTATATCTCAGTTTGGGTGCCTTAATGGTTGTACGTGTATCAATGAATATGTTCGTGTGTATATGTATGTGTGCTTGTCAGTCATAAGTATCTGTGTGTAAACAAACTAAAGTGTCATTTACAGCAAAAAAAAAAAAAACGATACAGAGTGAAAGCTTTAGAGAGAGAGAAAAACCGAAAACTAAAAATGACAAATACAAGTTCTAGACTCTTACTTAAAGTTGCCAACAAATTCATATTAATGCTCATATGCCAGGGAGGATATGCTAATAAACACATACACACAGTTGCCTATAAATATATGTACATGTATGTACATACAGCACGTATTTATCTTACCAACAAATTCGATGTGATATATCAGGCAGCATACATACTTACATACAGAGCAAGAGATAGAGAGTAAAATATGACATAAGTTATGATTGATTTACGACCGTATAAAAAACTTTATAAGATTCTTTTCCCATAGATATAGTAAAACAACAACAACAACAAATTTAACAACAATACAAAAAGAGAGCAAACAAATAAGCCAACAATATTACCAAACTTCAAAAATCATTTTCCAAACTCAATTTCAGTTTTTTATCAGTTTATATGGAAGAGAGCGTGTGTTACCCCTTTAACTCGAGAGTTTAGAATCCTGCTTTCAATATGGGTATCAACATATGACAGAATTCTGTGTACAGACAACAACAACAACACCAGCACTCAATTTTTATAAAACAACATCAATACCCCATAATAACTACCAAAAGCAACAAAGTATTCCATGATCTAAAAATGACAAAAAATTATGGAACATAAAAAAAAACAAAGTTGTTTTATTCAGAAACAAAAACAAAAGGAAAAAATAACCTAAAATATGGTAATAAATCACGTAAAATGATTAGAGAAAATTTTTAGTTTAAAATTCTTCTTTCGAAAGCAAATTTTCAAGTTAATGTTGAGCCCTTAAACTTGCCAAAACGAAAAAAAAATGCCATGAGTAGACTGATTATAAAGTTGAAGAAACAATCTGCAGATAAAGCAGTTAAAACTTTAATAGCAGCAAAATAAAAATGACAAAAGAGTTTTCTAATGAATTTGCAAAGGCTATACAATATTGCCTGAATCCATTCCGAAAGCTGAATAGAGAGTTTGAAGGCTTTACAGAGAAAACGCTTAAATGCTTGCGAAACAAAAGTTAAGTTCACGGAACCTACATATAAAGAAGGTTAGGTTGTTCGGGTTAGTTGCAAACCCTCGTAGGTTCATTGTGATACCTAAAAATCTATCTTCAAAATGTAGGCTCATACATTCATATATATACCTCCACCGAAGTGTCTTGGCCTAGTTTTCCGCAAGCTTCACATAAAATGTATTCCTTCTACAATAGTCGTAAGGTGAACAGTTCATACCATTAGACAAATAAGAATTTATATACATATATATTTACATATTTGATTATTGAGACCTTTCAATCAGGATTACAATCTAGCTCCGCGTCACATCACTTATGTTGTGTGTGTTATTTTTCTACATGAGTGCCAGGACCAACAGTTTAAAGTCGACTCCGAACGGCAGATTTTTGAGAAACTTTTTCATGAGAATTTTTTTATTTACCCTCAGCATTTTTATTTACCTTTTGGCAGAAATCTACTGAGAGGAAGTCTTCTCAGAAATATATTTTTTTTATATTTCGTTTTGTTGAAGATGGCTGACCTGGCGTTTGAAGCCAACACACTACCTACTAGACTACGAAAGTACACTTAAAAGGGGATTTAGACGATCACACATGTCGTACGGCATGTCAAGTTTTTGTGTAGAAGAGGATATATGTAGAATAGTCTAAACTCAATGGGATCGGATGGAAATTTGGCAACCGTACGGCTCTTTTCGTATTTTGAAATTTTTCAAAAATCATTAGGGCAAGCATGCATTAATTTCTATTTGTTTTGGTATTTTACTGATCGTGTAAAAGCAAAAATATCTAACATAAGATTTTTGCTCTAATTTTTAAAATACGAATGGAATTCTGTAATATTTTCTCTCTGGCCTTACGTACTTAAAAACTTATCGTGTAAATTGGCCTTAAGAAAGATGGTTTGATAATGCTGACCTAGAATGAGCTGTAAACAGAACAGAAGTACGTACAAGCGAAGGGAGGCAATAAGTACATATCTTGGCATAATGATTGATGCAAGACTGAGTTGTAAACAATTCTCGATAATAGTTGGTAAAAGATAAATGCCGAATACTGGTCGTTCTAAGGATAAAAAAATTGTTTCTGTTCCCAGCTATCTGTCGCACTCTACGTAGTATCAAAGTGGCCTTAGGGGAAATTCTACGGTAAGAAGCTCAAATTACAGTTTCATATAGTCTCGAAAGTATAGAGGATAGATTCAGATATCTAGGCAAAAAAAAAAACTTAGGTGGCTTTATAATATGAAAGTTGCAGCATTTGTTGGAGAAAAGGGAATTAGTTGGTAAAAACTATCAGAATAAATAAAAATGTCAGGAAATGTTTCTTGAATCTTCGTTCATTGAACTGTACGTCCCGCCACACAACATGGGTGATGTGGAAGCTAGGTCGTAATCCCGACTAAAGCGTTGTAATGATCAATAAGTAAATAAGGAACCATCTGATCGGCCTCCAGATGTCACACTTAATGGGTGATTATTGGAGGATCCACCGGAGATCACTGACGTTATTATAGAGCGTAGAATTCGCAAGGCGTTAAAAGAACTGATTTCAAGAAGCTCACAAGAATTCAGAAAACTCTGGTATATCAAAGCATTCTAGATATGCCTTAATATCTATAAAATTTGATGTTGTAATCGGGAGGTGAGTTATGTTCTCCTGCATAACAATTCTTAATAATACGTTGAATGCCCATTCACAATTACATCATCTCGAGGCCTGGAATGTTTTTAAAACCATATCAGTTCGAGCTGGTGACTCTTAAGATAGGCTAGAGAGTAAGAACAGTAAAGATGACAGTTCGATCTAGTAATATTGGAATTAACTCTCCACGTAGATGTTAATAATACAGGCCGACAAGATTTATAACCCAGAAACCAGACCATATTCTCCATAAGGTTTTTAGTGCGCTGAATCTGAATGAGTATAAAAGCAGTTTGCGAAATAAAAAGTAAAAAAAAAAATAAAGTAGTTTGGGACTATATTCGTAAAGGTATTACGTCGCGAATTAATTTAATTCAAGATGAATTTGGATTCAGCGATCCCGTAAACCTTTAGCAAAGTATCCATCTTATCGATAGCATAGACTCGATAGGAAATAATGCAATCGTCAGGAAGTCTAAGAGGCTCTAAGCCAACCCTTTTTTATAGGTACGTGATACGGTACCTGTGACCACTTCTATGGCCTCGGTATAGGTTGCGGTTTTCAGCTATTCAGCTAAAACTGAAGATAATATGAAAACTTTGCGATGCCAAAAGCTTTTTATGGATCATAAAGGATCATAAAGGATTTTATTCATATTTTCTTTTGATTGGAGATGTCTGACCTGAGTTTTGAACCGAGACTTCGTATCCAATCAACCAACACATTATTTATTAAACTATGGCGACTTCTTTATCTTACTTAAGGCATCTTATGTTGAACAACAGAAAAGGATACTTGGATTAAAGCTTTAAATTTTAAATTTCTTGTAAACAGAGGGAAATATGTTTCGTAAGCCATATTTATTGAATCCCTTGATGATTTATTGCTTATAAAACTTCCTGTATTCTTATCATTTTCCGTTTATTTTTTTTTAATTTTCCTTCCTTTTTTGCTTAATACCCTGGTGCACAAGTCAATTGTTTGCAAGAAAACAAAGTTTAATCTTTTAAAAGCATTCCCTTAAACAGTGTACCCCCACTCATCCAAATTGGGTGAAATTTAATGATTTTCATAAATAAATTATAAATTATTTTCATTTTTATTTTTATTATTTTTGTTTTGTTTTGCAAAACTTTTTTGTTCTTTTCTTTGTAGACTTTTTGGTTGACAAGTTTTTTTTCTTTTTGCTTTCGTATGACTTTTTATGTTAAGCACTATACATCATAGCATCTTAAATGCTGATGATGCTGCTGCTGCTGCTGCCAAATGAAGGAATTAATGATTTATAACAAAATAATCTATTGTAAGCGATATGTTTTGTTCTCCTTGTTCCTCTTTTCTCTGTTTTTTTTTTTGGTTTTGTTGTACAATTTATTCACAAGTCATTGCTCTTTGAACAACGAAAATGACATGAGCAAATACCGCGTATTACGATGAAAGAAAAAAAATTTAATTTAACGTGAATGTTTTTTTTTTCTTACCATACATACATGCATGGGAAATGTCACACATACATATGTATATGGTGGTACAAGCATAATATCTTCTCTTAATACTCTCATAATCTGGGGGTAACTAAAGCGGCGTTGTCATCTTGATATCATTAGCATTACAACACAAAAATTATGTTCGTTACGACTGCTTTTCAATGATGATGCTGATACTGCTGCTAATGCTGCTGTTGCTGTTGGTATGACTGCAACAATGTCATGTTTTATCACAATGCGACAACGCTTCATTTAACATTTTTACCAAGAACATGTTCCCAATAAACAAATACGTACGTATGCACTCGTACTCCCTGCACCATAATACGTTTGATATTTGTAGATTAAGTGGTGCTGTTGGGTATTGGAAAACATGGTATAAATTCTGATACAATTTGCCGGAATTTGTTTTTTCTTTCTTTTTTCGTTTTTGCCTACTTAATGATGTTTGTTTTACGTTTAAGCCATTAGGAAATTTTTATTTTGTCATGTCAAGAGAGATAATTTTCAATTTTTGCACACAATTATCAAGAAAATGTTTCAGTTTCCTAATGACTACAGAGAGAGAGAGAGTGGGAGGGAGGCAAATTGATTGAACAGGCAAATAAAATTCACATTTAATCTCATGATAAATAAAAAGAAGAACATAAACATTCTCACATACTTATAAATCATAAATTGTAATGGAAGTTAAAAAAGGCAACTGAATATTGCTGAAGATCAGAAGATTTTGTTTTTAATAGAATTTAATCGAAGAATACTATGAGGAGAACCTGTTTAGTTTAGAATGTTCATACACTGAAGCTAAGTTCGCAGAAAGCCATCGTTTTCTCCTGCATAATCATACATACATAATTGGCCATTACAACCCTTCAATCTGGATTACAGCCTAGCTTCTCACACGACTCATGTTGTATGCCTTAATTTTATACTAGAGTGGCGGGACCAACAGTTTAACGTCGACTCCGAACAACAGATTTTGAAAAACTTTTTAATGGCAGATTTATTTACTCTCAGATTTTTTGCCAGAAATCTGCTGAGAGGATGTCGCCTAAGAAATATATTTTTTCATATTTCGTTTTGAGTTCTGGCCTGGGGCTCGAACCCGAGCTTTACGTTTAATAAGCGAACACACTACCTACTAGACTACTTCTACTGCATATGAAAAATAGAAAATAAATCCTATCAGTTCCTAAAGACATATGGAATTAAAAGGCACTTTCTACTTTATAGCACGCCTAGTATAATGTGATTTGAAGCTTTATTACTCCAACAATCCATCTGTTTATATCAGGTTAGGTGGCGGACCATCTTGGAAATAAAAAGGTCCCACTTAGTCCAGTGTTTGGATCCGGAATAAATGCTGGTATTGTAATTATCTTTACCTTTCAATCAATGATGTCAGAAAAAGAGAGATCAAAAACTTCCGCCTTCTTATGGCAAGAGTTGGGCAATGTCGCATGAAGTGAAATATAGTATCCTCCTCCCCATATTCATACATACATAATTGGTCATTACAACCCGTCAGTCAGGATTACGACCTAGTTTCTCACACCACTAATGTTGTGTGTATTAATTTTACACATGAGTGGCGGGACCTACAGTTTAAAGTCGATTCCAAACGACAGATTTTTGAGAAACATTTCATGGCAATTTTATTTACTCTCATAGTTTTTGCCAGAAATCTGCTGAGAGAAAGTCGCCGAAGAAAATTTTTTTTTTCATATTTCATTTTGATGTCTGGCCTGGGGCTCGAATTCATAAGCTACATATTCATAAGCTAAGTTAAAAGTTATTAACCGTTTGACTGCTAAGCGATTCTGATGAGAACGTTCGAAAACTGCGATTAGGGTAGCGATAAGGAGTGATACAGTTTTCTTCAGAATGCTTAAAGGGAGTCACTAAAAGATATATTTTTCCCCATTTCGTTGTCTTCGTAATATCTCAGTCAGCCTCTTGTTTAAACAGACACCACACTAGACTATGACGACTACCTACGAGACATGAGCTTCCTATAGGTCCAGACCAGGTTCACTAGTAATGCAATTCTCTGTGAAATCCGTTATGAGTGAGATCGTTCAAATGTTCAAAATTTTTTTCTGCATTCATAACTGAGAACGAATATCGAAAAGACGTTTCTGAGAGATTTAATTGCAGCCTGACTATCTGAGCAAATCGAAAGTTTCTTTGGAAAAATCCCTAGCATTGTGAAACATTTGAAATGACGATGATTCCGCCTGGAAAACATTGAAGTGATCAAGCAGCCTATAAAAAATGTAATACTAGAATCCTTAAAAACTATGGCATTTTAGGAATGGCAATATAAACTTCAAGGGTCTCACCGAATATTCCGGTGAAATCCCTAGTTAGGATTCTATAATCAAATTTCCTATTTTGAAAATTAATAGGAACCATATAATTGATACGAATATTTGTATGTCTTTCCAATCCAGAAAATAATGGCTTAGTTAGCATAGAATAGAATACATACTGGTGATCTAGAAAGCTGACTGCTTGCTTACTCTGTTTACCAATAGCCACTTGGCTACATGTCAGTTCAATTTGGCAAAAGATTGGTTAAAATAAAACTAACTGAACCGATCTGTAAACCATTTACGGTCAGCAATGGATCAATATGTAATCATCAGTATATAATAGTTTGGTTGTAGAATGACCAAACCACGAGACTTATACGCTAATCCTGTATGCCATAGAACAATCCAGACATACATACCAAAGTTAATAAAGTATTTATGTATGTCAGGGGATGAAAACCCTAAATAATGCTACATTAGTCACTGCAGGCTTGGTCGAAGTTGTTGATATATAGTTGCAAGTAATACGTCTGTTATAACTTTGGCCGTGAAGTAAAAAACGTCTAAAGGATAGTACCAACTGGATGGATCCTACAGCATATACCAGAGATCAGCAATGAGTAGATTCGAATCAAACTCATTATTTCTGATACTTATACGCATTTACACTTATTTTAATATCATACTCATACTACTCATATTCAAAGTTTGAAGTACTCATCGCGATCATGCTTAACAATACGCAAGAGGTTTTGATTTCGGCTTTCCTTTACTCAACATTTACAAGAATCACGAAATAAGTATGATTCACGTACGAACAATACTCATTAGAAGGTTGTGTCTTTGACTTTTTCTTTCTTCTTTTTTTTGTAAATGCAACAACAACTAAGAGTGTAAGTTTTGATGAATGATTCGATTCACTCGAATCATTTATGAGTATTATAACTATTTTTCTACATTTATGGATCTGAATAAGAAGGCGTATGAATCAAACATATTTTCGAATTGTATGAGTTTGATGTCAACGTTGTACTCATACTCATTGCAACCTATACTTATAAATCAATGTTGTAGTGAGTACGAATGAATTAGAGTTGACTCACTCATACTCAAAATTTCATGAGTACTTATGAGTAGCGAAAAAACGATGGTATATATTGTAGTGTTGACCGTTGTAATTCTATTTGTCATCACATTTGATTCTGGATAGCAATTTAAGCGAATTTGTTATATAATTTTAACGTCACTTCCCTGATTTTTAAAAGGCGGCACAGGAATAAAATCAATGGAACAAAAAGAAAAGAAAAATCAACATTTAATCTCTTATCCTATAAATTTGTTTTCTTGGTAGAGAAGATTTTCTTATTTTCATACGCCTGTGAAAATCTAAAAAAGCCATCCAATGCCCATAACTTTGAAAATTAAAACAAAATAAATCATTTTCCCAGAATCAAAAATCGAAGAAAATTGTTCTTTTAGTCTTATGACTGCTCCATTAACAAATCATTTTTAATCTTTCGCCAAATGCCAAAGCGTTTCTACGGAAAAGGTACATATTTTTGTGTGTGTAAAACCTTGGCAACATTTTAATTTATCTGAAACCGTTTTAAGGATATTGACAGGAAGAATAGGAAAAAACAAGAAAAAAGAAAGAAAATGTTTGTGTTGTTTTTTTTTTTTGGATTTTATTTCTTATTTAGTGAAACATCTTTATTTACATGTACATTAGATATGTATGTATTTATTTAAATCAACATGATTCGTTTCATTATCATCATCATTATCCTATGTAAATCTCTCTCTCTCTATCGCTCTCTTTTATTCATTCTCTTTTTACACTTTTTGGCAGGTATAGGATATTTCGTTATATTAACTTTGTGTGTGTGTGCGTATGTGTATTAGTTACACACGTACGCTCCTTGTATTTTAGGCACCCACAAAAAATATTTTGAATTTAGATTCTTAACAAGTCATGATTAAATGGCACGGCTTAAGGAATATTAAATACGCTCTCAAGGAATCCGGAATAAAAAAAAAGTGAGAAGCATAGAGTCAGTGGAAATTGCCTTTAAAATACCCTACAGTGCAATACTGTGCCCTAAAAACTTATAACAGAAAGAAGTTTTACGATCTAATAAATCGTTTATAAAAAATACATGAAACGTAACTAGGTGGAGGGCCCTCTTTGTAGGAAAGAGATACCACAAGCAATACTCATCATAGGAATGAAACATTCCCTAGAGGAAATCAATACGAATCCAAAATAAATCTTTCTACTGTTGCAACCCTTATGTTCTAGAGCTTGATCAGGAATACAAGAAATAAGGAGGTCAAACACCTCCGTCTAACAGAGCACTAAGACATGAGGTTAAAAGACATCCTCAAATACACAGTGCCTGTAGAAGTTATCTGTCTTAATGCCTTTCGACATGCCTACCAAAGGCACGCTGACCCTTGAGAAAGTGTTGAGTTGCCCTCTGAGCACTATTTTGTGTGAAGAGGCGATTCTGACAGATGTTCTGAAATGTTCGCTATTTCTCGCCTTCAGAGGTTCTTGGTTCAATTATTTTGAAGACGATCGATTGAAGGCTCTTGAATTTTAAAAATATAAAAACAACGATGAGTTTTCATTTCGATTTTATTTTGATTTGAGGTTTTAGATGAGACTACATGGTACCGGAAACTGTTTGCGGATGAACACACAAGTCTCACTTTTCCACACGGGAAGAATGGGAAGCTGAAGTTGTCATCGATTCCGATAAACTGTCCATACAGATGACCTAACCTGGTAAGACGAAGACTTTTACTATTGAACGTGTAGCATAGTCGGTACCTACATTTTTTGAACTTGATTGTATGTGTGGACTGTCAAGCAGCAATCAAAGGCTGGGATCTCATCGCGTCATATCAAAGGGCGTCAAGAGTCGCATGGACTCTACACCGTATGCGTCGACATAACACCCACCTCTACTGGCCACTGTGGCGTAGTTGTCTGAGGAGAAGAAGATAGAAGGAATAATGCGCCTATACAGGAATACTTTTGAAAATTGGAAAACGTAGCATGGAATTCAACAAACCGGTTGCCGTATTTCAAAACTGCTGTGTCCAGCAGTGGATAGCGGCTGAACTATTTGAGTTCGACAAGAAAACGGTTCGCATTCTAACAGGAATTCTAACGGGACTCTGTACTATTTTTAGTTTCGCTGATAAGCTCGGACCGAGATTATCGCAGAAGCTGACATGATGTGGAGGAAACGAAATTGGTACAATAACTTTTATGCGAGTGCCCTACACTTCAGGACAGACGTCATCGGTATTTGGGTGGCAGAACGATTGAAGATCTAGGCTTGGTGGCGAATGTGTCACTAATGCAACTGGCCGGTTTCATTCGAAGCTCGGTGCGGTTCAAACCAGAGATCATTATCCTTTTTTCGCTACTGATAAGTACTCATGAAATTTTGAGTATGAGTGAGTCAATGGTATTGAAATTCAACTACTCTGATTCATTCATACTCACTACAACATTGATTTATAGGTACAAGTTGCAATGAGTATGAGTACAACATTAACATCAAACTCACAACATTCGAAATATGTTTGATTCATACGGCTTCTCATTTAAATTCATAAATTTAGAAAAATAATTATAATACTCATAAATGATTCGAGTGATTCGAATCTTTCATCAAAATTTACAATCTTAGTGAGTATTCTAATGAGTATTGTAGTGTTCGTACTCGAATCATACTTATTTTGTGTTTATTGTAAATGTTGAGTAAGTAAGGAGAGTCGAAATCAAGAACATCATGCATATTGTTAAGTATGAGTACGAAAAGTACTTTAAACTTTGAATATGATAATAATTATCAGAAATTATGAGTATGATTCGAATGTACTAATTTTTTTGAATATTCATTGCTGATTTCTGGTTCACATCCACCACTAACTGATCATGACAAGGAGGCTTAACTCACACTAGGTAACACAATGGCCATTTGGCCAATGAGGAACTGCTGAGAGGAGGACGGCGAAAGAAATATTTCTTCATATTACGTTTTGATCGAAATATGTACGTATGATGTGGTTCGAACCACGGGTTCTTGTATAATAAGCCAACAGGCTACCTACCAGACTACGGCGATTTCAACACAAATGCTTGGGATTATATTCAAACTTGCAATTCAATGCTTTGAAGTCAACGTAGTTGTAGTTGTTGTTCTTTTAAAACTCCAAAAAGAGTTTCTTTCCAAGAAGAGTATCACCGTATAACCATTATTTATGCCCAAGAGGGAAGTCAAGATTAGGACCCTATTGCTACTTATTGTTGCAAAGCTGTTCTTACAATGGAGCATACAATTACGGAACAAATTAAGGAAATACTTTGTGGGTGTATAGCTTCAAGAAGTCATGTCTCATTCTATTAATATTTGACAGCAATCCAACAATAACAAAAAGACTGTGCATGTAAATCTTAAAATGAACAAATAAAACATGAAGTGAAGCATCATGTTCATCGACATCATTATTGCTTAGTATTGGAAAGACATTTTTGTCTGAGGTTTTATTCATTCCATCTTTAGCAGTTCCACTCCCAAGCTATTTTGTTTGATTTCCTTTTGTTGCCATTACCATTTTATATGTTCAACGTGGCATAATGATTTGAAAAAATCATTTTAATACTCATGCAACATTAAAGCAAATATAATACAAAGGGCTCTCACCAAGTATTATCCTTATTTACCTATACACACTCACGCACACACACACATACGCACTACAATGTGCTGCGTGTTGTTTCTATTATGTTTTGTTTGATTTTGCGGTTGTTTTTAATGATGTGCCACAAGTGACGCATTTGATTTGTTAGAGAAGAAAATGTCGAGAAAATAAATATGTTTTCTTCTTCTTCTTTGAATTTAAATGTGAATCTGCTTTTGATATTATTTTCGTACATTATTTTGTTGCAAATGAAGCAAATTTTATAGTTCAAGTCGTGTGTCGCCCTCTCTGCAATGCATTTACCTTACCACCTTCGGAGTTTTTCTTTTCTGACCTTTTTTTGCTGTTTTTCTTTGCTTGTTTGCAAAACAAACGAACGCAACGCATACAAAACACGCAACATGCGTCTTAATGAGCCTCAAATACAAGAAAACATATGAGTCCCAAGCAACAAAACAAACAAAACAGAAAAAAAAGTTCACATATGGGGCGTGTACCCATCCATGTGTATTGAGCGTTTGTGTCTTGTACGGTAGATAACCTCCTGCTGCATGCTTTACAAAACGGCCTGGCCTGGCCTGGCATGCCTGTTTTTCTGTCGGTTTGTATGCCGTTCTTCAATTTCTTTCGTTTTTTTTCTTTCTTTCTTGTGGCGTGTATTGGCGTAGCCTGTTTGTAAATTACTCACATGTCTCAGGCAGATGTCAATACAATTTAAACAATTTTTCTTTCGCTATAAATATTAAACATTTTGACGTTACAATAAATAAATGAATGAATGAACGAATGAATGAATGAATGAGTGAGTGAAACAAAATGAAGGCATCTACACGCGTAGAGTATGCAGTGAGGGCGCTTGTACGAGTGAAATTAATAGGGAGTGTCAGCCAGGCAGTCAGCCAAATCAAAGCACCAGCGTTTCTAAATGTCTTGTTTGCAAAATAAAATGTTAGAAAATGATTTCTTTTTCAGTTTTTTCTTATAATTTTTAATTAATTAATGTTGTCTTGTTTGCTGTACTGTATTCATCATACACACTGTAAAACATGCTGAGTATTTGACGCTTTAAGTCGTTAATGGCTTACACGTGAAAAAAAAGAAAAATAAATATGTATCGCAGACACCTACAGTTTTTTTTTATAGTGTAATTAATCTCTTGCGTTAGATAAGGTTGTTGTTGAATTTTTAGTTGAAAATAGAAAATTGGAACGTAGGACCTATTCTTCCCTCTAAGTGTTTATATCGTGTGGGCCATCTATCGGTTAGAATTTGAACCATCCGTCAATACTTATGTCATTCTATACATACACACATACATAATTGGCCATTACAACCCTTCAATCAGGATTACGGCCTAGCTTATCACACCACTTGATGTTGTGTGCCTTAATTCTATACTTGAGTGGCGGGACCTACAGTTTAACGACCACTCCGAACGACAGATTTTGAAAAACTTTTTCATGGCAGGCTTATTTACTCTCAGAGTTTTTGCCAGAAGTCTGCTGA
Organism: Sarcophaga rosellei; assembly: GCA_930367235.1. Taxonomy (NCBI): domain Eukaryota; kingdom Metazoa; phylum Arthropoda; class Insecta; order Diptera; family Sarcophagidae; genus Sarcophaga; species Sarcophaga rosellei. The sequence goes on along the minus strand of OV884018.1, from coordinate 58,402,661 downwards.
GAGGTAGTCGCCGAAGAAATATTTTTTTCATATTTCGTTTTAATGCCTGGCTTAGGGCTCGACGTCTAATAAGCGAACAAACACACTACCTACCAGACTACGCGACTATAGATTCTGTCACAAAATTCAGGAGATAATATCTCCACTAAAAATGCAATGAATCGATTTACACTTGAGCTTCAGTTGGGATTTACTGGGCCAACGCGAAACTGCATGACAATTTCCATTTTGCAAAAAAAAAAAAATATCTTTTCGGATGAAGCTGATCTTCATCTTGTTGGGAACGTTAATAAGCGAAATTTCCGTATTTGGGGCTCAGAAAGTCCACTCAAGGTCTTACAGAAGCCAATGCAACCATTTCGAGTGACTGTTTGGTGCGACTTGTGGGGCAGAGGAATCATAGTCTCATATTTCTTTGAAAATGAAGACGGCACAACCATTATGGCCAATGGAGACACATATCGCAGCATGCTAATCGAATGTGAATGTTGTTTGGTTTCAACAGAATTCTGCAATTTGCTGCACATCCCATGCCACAATCGATTTATTGCATCAAACGTTTGATGGCCGTTTAATTAGCCGAAATGGTGACGCCAATTGGCTGCCAAGAAGTTGCAATTTGACACTGTTAGACTGATTCCTGGGGCGAGCGCCAATAAAGAAAAGTTTTGTGTCGACAAATTGACCATTCCTGATGCCTTGGCCGAGATACGACCTCATAAATTGGAAAATGTGCACGAACATTGGTCCGAGCGAATAAGGTACTATGAGGCGAGCCGCAGCAGCCATATGAATGAAATAATATTCCATTTCTAACCGGAACAATTGTATTTCACAACAAAATAATTAAATTTGGCAGAATCTAAAACCGTTTTTCTTGTGTTACATTTTAAAATTTAAACTTTTAAATCTCGCACCCTATAGTTTACAATTCAAGAAGCTCAATTCAAACCAGAGATCAGCATTGAATCGCTTTTTCGCCACTCATAAGTACACATGAAATTTTGACTACTAGTGAGTCAACAGTATTGAAATTCACCTACTCTGATTCATTCGTACTCACTACAACATTGATTTATAAGTACAGTTTGCAATGAGTATGAGTACAACGGTGACATCAAAGTCATAACATTCGAAATATGTTTGATTCAAACACCTACTCTTTAAGATTCGTAAATATAGAAAAATAATTATTATACTCATAAATGATTCTAGTGATTCGAATCATTCATCAAAATTTACAGTCTTAGTTGTTGTTGCATTAAAAGAAAAAGAAGAAAGAGACAAAGACAGCAAGCAAAGCAAACACTTAACTTTCTAGTGAGTATTGTAGTGTTCGCACGCGTATCATACTTCTTTTGTGATTTTTGTAAATGTTGAGTAAAGGAGAGTCGAAATCAACAACATCATGCATATTGTTAAGTATAAGTATGATGAGTACTTGTAATATGAGTAGTATGAGTATGATATTAAAATAAATATGAATACGTATATGTATCAGAAATTATGAGTATGATTCGAATCTATTCACCTTTTTGAATACACATTGCTGATCTCTTATCCAAACCTTCATAAAATTCTTAAATAAATCCATTTGACCCCCCAAAATGGTAACATCTATAGCGAACTAATAACTGTGGCAATAATTTTAGCTTCAGCATCAAAAATATGTTGAAGGAAATGGATTTTACAATGGCTTTAACAGTCATGAACGCGCACGGTAGTTCTAAATATAATTGTAGGGTGTCAATAAAAACTATTTCACTTCCTTTGAGTTTGATTGAAAATAGTTTGTAGACAAATTGAAACTTTTAAGTGAATGAAATTCTTAGTTTTACTAAACTGTAGCACACACAATCATACAAATTATGTGATTAAATATGACCATCGCTCATCATCACTTTGGTGCACCTATAGCCGACAAAGTCTTAAAATGAATAAAACAATCTTCAAAAGAAAATTCTCATTAATAAGGCCAAAGCAATGAAACCACCACCATCTGGTGGCTTTAAACTATAATAAGCAGGATAAATTAAATTTAATATCAATGCTTAAGCTGTTGTTGTTGTTGTATGCCTAAGCCTGTATGTAATTGTAATTATAATTCAAATAGTTTGCAACACTCAACACACAGAACAAACAACCAACCGACCAACTCTAAAAAGCCATGGCTAAAGAAGATTAAATACCTTTTACTCAACATCATTATCACCATTAAACATGTTAATGGAATCTGGTTGCTTTACCAAGCACTCTGCTAATAGTATACTCATACATATAGACGTACGTACATAACCCCTCTTTATTAAGCGCATAAGTTATGCACATAAGCTTTAGCTACACTTTTAATAATCATGTATTAAAACGTAATTACTAATACATTGCCAAATGCAAACTAATGCAAACAACAATAAAAAAACGAAGAGAATTTAAGCGAATAAAACGTAAGCAACAACTAGTGGGGCTTTTAAAGCGAATTTTTTTTATTTCTTTCCTCATTATCATCATCTGCATCAACAGCAGCAAAACAGCTGCAGTATTTTTTTTTATTAAATAAACACACACATACACACACATTTATGCAAACTTAAAAAGGCAGGCAGGCAGGCAGGCATTCGTTTGTATCTATTTTAATGCATCTTCCTTGTGGCAAAAGGTGTGTGCAACAGCAAAAAGAAATTTAAACGCTTTGAAGCACAAACGATTGACAGCATATGAGGCGTAAAGTCTCACTTCCTTTAAGTTTTTCCATATACTGGCACATACACTCAAACACACACATACATATGAGTACATATGCATTTGGCTTGCCTATGAGTTTAAAGAATTTGTAGAATTTCTATGAAGTTTTTTTCTTTTCTTAAAGGTTTAATGCCACATTTTGTTATTACTGCCTGCCTGTACTGTGTTGTTGTTGTTTATGAAGTTGCAACAAGTTTTTAATGAGTTCACATGTTAATTACATAGAGACTTCATTTTTTGCCTGCCACTCTACACAGTGGCGTTTCTCTTTTTTACTTTCCTGCCATGCATTTGCCTTTAAATTATTGTAGAAAACAACTAAAATTGCTCATCGAAATGAAATTAAAGTCATGACAAGTAAGAAATAAAAAGGAAAACGAAAGAGAACCCAGTGTATCTAAATAAATTGCCATAAACTGTGTTCATGTGTGGTGCGCGGAGTATGGTGCTCTTGAGCAGGAAGAAAAATATTATTCATCACAAGAACGCCAAAGAAAATAATGAAAGATACGAAATGTATACGTCATCGAATTCGACTTTAATGTGCCCCTACTACAACCTTGATCAGAAAAAAGTCATATCCAAGTTAATATTGAACAAATATTGGAGACAATTAAGGACCAATTTTCATTACATTGACCACTGTCTTATGCAACGCACATAGATAAGTTAGGTCGTCACAACTAAAGTAATTTTTATGGACCCTGTTACGATTTCTCGATGTTTAACCAATTTATGGATCAAAGTTGATATTCTAGTATAACATTTTACAGGAATTTAGTACAGTAACAGCATATTCGGAAAATATAGGCCGCCTCTGCTATACACCAGATGCACTTAAGACTACCTCTGAAAGAAGCCTTTGGGAAATTTAGCATTCCAGAGTTATTGCTCACGGAAATGTAACAAATCTTATAGATTTTAAAATCTATTACCCTGGACGCAAACCAAGTCAGTTAACAGAGCTCTGTCCTGTTACTAACAGAAATCTGTTAAACAAATAATTTAAGTCTTGGAAAGAAAAACAGGTATTTAAAATCTATTACCCTGGACGCAAACCAAACCACTTAACAGAGCTCTATTATGTTACTAACAGAACTCTGTTAAACAATTAATTTAAGGCTTGGAAAGGAAAACAGGCTAAAGGATTAAAATGACTTTGCATTGTTACACAATTGTGTGCTAATTTCATCCATAAGTGGCGGGGACCTACAATTTAATTGTAATTGACTTGGAACAACAGATTTTTGAAAAAGTTTTCATGACAATTCTATTTATCCTCAGAATTTTTGCTCGAAGACTGTGGAAATAAGGTCGACGAAAGAAATATTCTTTCTTTATATTAATTTTCGAGATAAATGAGCTGGAGTTTGAACTATGCGCTCACATCTAACACATACACAAATACAGAATTAGTAATTACAACATTTCATTCAAGATTGCGACGTAGCTTCTCACACCACTTATGTTATGTGTGTTAATTTTATGCATGAGTGGCAGGACCTACAGTCAATTCCGAACGAGAGATTTTTGAAAAACTTTTTCATGGCAATTTTATTTATCCTCAGAGGTTTAACCTGAACACTGTTGAAATAAGATCGTCATGAAATAATCTGATTTCATATTCGTTTTTGGCTCGAGATAAATGAGCTGGGATTTGAACCACGGGCTCTCGTATAATACAAGCATACATATATAATTCGTCCTAATAACCCTCTGAGACAGGATTACGACTTAGTTTCTCATACCGCTTAAGTTGTGTGTGTTAATTTTATACATGTGTGACAGGACCTACAGTTTAAAATCGACTCCGGAGGACAGATTTTTTCAGAAACTTTTTCATGGCAATTTGATTTAGTCACAGAGTTTTTGCCAGTAATCTGCTGAGAGAAAGTCGCCAAAGAAATATTTTTTCTTATTTAGTTTTGTTGGAGATGTCTGATCTGGGATTTGAACCGAGGCCTCATGTCTAATAAGCCACTACACTACCTACTAAACTATGGCGACTTCTATGGCTTTCATGTAAAAGTCGTGGCCAGAAACCAGATATAATGGATTCAATAATTTTGAACCAAGTAGGGTATTGCATGCTTATTTTTTATAGACAATGGAGACGAGGTTCTAATTGAGCTAAAATTCTTCGGTCATGTCCTTTCATGTCTTAGACTTGACTTCCAAAGCTTAACAATCAGGCATGAATCCAGTGATTTATTTTCTTTTTATTTAAATTCAAGTGAAAATCTGAGATCCTCTTTTAAAGGTATCAAACCCCGTGTATGGAGTAAATATACGTATAAACAGCTGAGTAGGGCATCATCAGCATTATTTAAAAAGCAAAGAATTTAAAAAATGCTGGGAAGCAACGTCATTTGAGTGAAAATCGTTCTGTTGATTATGAGATGATGACACATTAAGCGAATTTCACGGGAAATATTCATAAACCTGACACATAAACTAAGCATGCCTAATAACAATATTTTAATTCAATATTTTTAAGCATGAAAACCTAATACTTTTTTAGCTTGAGGTCAGGTTTAAAAATAAAATGTTTTTTTCTTGCTTTTAATTTTAATTAATAAAGAAGATACAGGCTTTAAAGGGGAGAAAAAGCAACTAAGGAAGGAACTTCTTGTAATAATTGAAGAAATATTATTTTAATTCCGAGAAGTATTCAGCATTTAAAGAATGATTGGTATGCAGGAAATTTAAAATTACATCAGTGGAAAGACCTTTATTCATTGCAAATGAATGCAATACAACAGGGTATATACTACTATCTTCCCCAGCACCTGAAATGGCTTCCAGTCTTTCCTTTTAGGCGTTGTAATGTCTCACATTTTCCAAATATGTGTTCTAAGGATTTATTCACACCACAAGTGAACCTACATATATAATGGATTTGAGACAATTTCTATTCTGAACAACTGTACATTGGGTCTACAGTGCTCTGTCAAAAGACCAGTTAGGTTAGGTTAGCGGATAGCTTGCCGTTCAAAGGCAAGTTCACTCGGTGGCCCATATCGTCCCCTTGGCATGATCCGTTCGTGGTTTATTTTAACTAACTCGAGCTCCGGATGAAACCGGCCAGTGCCCTTATGGGAAAAATTGGCACCATGCCCAGATCTTCAAAAGTTATGTCACCTAAAAATCCAACGATCGGTTACTAACCGAAAATTATTCCTGGATAAACGGATTCATGACACAAATCTTCTCTCAACAAAAGTTTTGATTGCCTCAAGTCCAATTGGTTTGAGAAAAGTTTTTGCCTGCCTTTACCTTCCCTTTCGTAGAGTACATCTTTCCAAACATCTGTGCCCATTTCACAAAAAAGTTGCATCCCCATCAGGGGCGGCGAAGCTCTTCCACGGTCTGCTCATTGAGTGAATTCGCCCGCAATTGGAGACCCAAATCAGACACAACTGGGAGCCGCTGGGTTTAAACCCCAATTCAGTCATTTAAAAAAATATTTCTTACGGCGTCTTCTACCCAGCAGCGCTCAGGACAAAACTCTAAGAGTAAATAAAATTGCCATGAAAAGATTTTCAAAAAAATTTTTCGTTCGGAGCCGATGTTAAACTGTTGGTCCCACCACTCAAGTATGAACTTAATGTAAACAATATGAGTGGTGTGAGAAGCTGGGTTGTAATTCTACCTTAAGGGTTGTGATAACCTTCTCAGACGATCATCGAGACAAGTTTTTGTCTGTCATGTACACCTCAATTGATCGATCCCTATTGTGTTTATACTGAGAATTTGTAGCGCCTGGTTTAACATCTATTTGTCAGCCAATATTTGCCTCTACTATTGATATAAGGCAGAACACTTTATACCTATTGAAACCCGAGGCTGGCTGTTATTAGACGCTTGCGTAGACTGAGACTGAAAAGTCATCGTAGTCTAGTAGGTAGAGTGTTGGCTTATTAGACATGAGGCTTTGGTTCTAACCCCAGGTCATACAACTCTAACTAAATATATGAAAATAAATATTTCTCCGACGACTATTCCTCAGCAGATTTCTGGCAAAAACTCTGAGAGTAAATAAAAATTGCCATGAAAAGTTTCTTAAAAATCTATCATTCGAAATCGACTTTAAACTGTAGGTCACGCCACTCGTGTATAAAATTAACACAGACAACATTAGTGGTGTTGGAAGCTAGGTTGTAATCCTGACTAATTGTAAATGTAATTACCAATTATGTATGTATTGTAGTGAAACAATGACAACCATTATTGCGAGCTTGAAGTGTTGTAATGTATGTACAGTCACACAGATAATTATACGTACCCCCCTAAAAATCATTTTTTTAAAAATGATAATATATGGACAAGTCAACTGATTTTTGCGCCAAATTTTTTGTTTTCCGTCACAGCCGAACAAATTATACTTGTTCTCATCACTAAATATTACATTCGCCCAAAAATCAGAGGACTTGTCCATATATTATTGGGCAAATTCCACTCGTGGCTTTTTTCTCGGCACTCGGCTGCGGAAACCGTTCTTCCTCAAAACACGTATAATTATCTGTGTGACTGTATATGTATGTATAGATTGCGCAGATATGATGTTTTAAAGGGCAGAGTTACGAGGTCTTAAATTCACTAAATACAGTGCAGATGCTCCTCCAGCCGATAGCTAAAATTCATAGATGAGTGTTAAGACAGCATACATGTATGAAGGATCAAGCGACAATATTGGTCCCAACATGCTATGGCAGCTAACACTGTTTCATCTTAAATCTTACGAAGTGAAGATATAGGAAGTATCAGAAACCTAGACAATCACAAACAATGCGAAGCAATAAAGTATTTTCTGGCTGTCTAAGATCTTAAGTTGAAATTTTTAATTTTAATTATTCATTAATTAATTAATTAATAATTCGATCAAAAGTAAGGAGCATCACAGACAACAACTCACATCTTTCATCTGCCATTTTATTACGAGTCATTATCAATTTTGTTTCGCGTTTAAACTCGGAAATATTAAATGTTTCTGCATTTGGCATGGTATTATTGCAATAAAAAGCAAAAACGACAACAACAATTTAACTTTTTTAAATTGCATTAAATTGTCAGTCTGTCCATCCATTCGAACATTTGCATGAGGATGCTCTAAAAGGAAAGACAGATATTTGCTGCCATAATAAATGGCTACCGAATGCTTAAATTATCTGCCTGTGTAGTCAGCTACGGATGATGACATTCCATTCAAAGAGTTTCAATAGCCATTTCAGCCATAAAATCTTTACTTTGATACATAAAAATTATACGTTTGTCTGTTTGTCTAGTTGTAAGCAATGCTGAGAACAGAACAACATAAAAAATTATATGTGATGTTGCAACAACTTTAGGAATTAAAAAAAATAGAAAAAAAATTTGAAATAAATTTTTTTCTTTTTGTTGTTGCTGTTGTTGTCGTAAATGTTATACACCTGTCCCCATGTCTAAGAAATCAACCTCTAAACATTTGAAATTATTGCTTTAAAAATAAAAATTACGCTGCTGCTGTTTGTTAACATTGCTGTTTTTTAAATTAATTGTCTGTCTAAGCGTGTAGAGATTAAAAGTGTTGTTTAAAAATTTCATTTTATAGCATATTTTGTTAAAAAGTAATTAAATCATATATAAGTATATGTATGTGTATGTACAATATAATTAATTATACTTACATTTATATGAGATCAGAAATTCAAATGCCACAATTTGTCTGTAAAGAAAAAAATGAAAAGAATTGAAAAATTACTTGTCATGTAAGGAATATCGTGAAAGTAATACAAGAGAGTATTGGGCACTAGATGGCGTTATTATTATACTTAATCTAGGAACCAGACGAGTGTATAGTGCTGTCAGATATTAATTGAATTGTTTCTGGAAGTTTATCTTAAAGCAGTTTTGTGAACACAATTAACACCACACAACTCATTACTACTATTGATTTCCGCTGTTGCATGTAACTTCTATGGGTCTCATAGCATTAAACCCAATCTAATGTTTTCTAAACTTTCATATTTTTTCTAGTCTGATGTCTGAAATGGTCTCTAAGCAGTGAACATCGAACATTTGCCTACTAGATGCACTTTTAAACCGTTTACAGATCATGCAGAGAGTAATTATGTTGCTTATTGCCAATGCCAATACAAATTGTTTAATTTACGATAGAGTTCAGTGGCTAGTGTAAACTGCTACAACCTTAAAGTTAATTTACACGATAAGAGTTCAAGTTTTTATTTTGTCTACCTGGCTGATTCTCGTACTATCGGCGATTTAAACTCATAACAGATGGATACTCGAATGGTGATGTGATTACTAGATACTATTAGGTTAGGTTAGTGGATAGCTTGCCGTTTATAGGCAAGTTCACTCGGTGGCACTTTGTGTTACCCAGTGTAAGGTAAGCCCCCTTGTCATGATCCGTTTATAGTGGGTTTGAACCACCTCGCAGATTCGCATAAAACCAGCCAGTTCCCTTAGCGGCACGTTCGCCATCATGCCTAGATCTTCAAATGTGTTGTCACCCAAAGACGTTGTACCGATTCAGTTTGTTCCACATCCTGTCAACTTCTGCAGCAATGCTGGAGGGGCAGGCCGGCCGAGCTTGCCAGCGAAACTGCCAATAGGGCAGTGTTCCGCTAGAATGCTTGTTAGAATGCGAACTGTCTTCTTATCGAACTCAAGTAGTTCCTTGGTTTTTCTGCTGTCCACTGCTGAACATAGCAGTTTTGAAATTCGACAACCAGGGTTGTTTAATTCAATGCACTTTTTTCACATCTTAAAACGTATTTTAGTAGGGGCACATATATACGCATATATCCATCGTTTCTTTCTCAGACATCTCCGAGGAATTTTCATTTCATTCTATGCCACAACGGCCCGGAACCCAGTAGATGAGGGAGTTGTGAGAGTGCAGAGAGTCTGTGGAGCTTCTGACGCCTTTTGACTTGACGAAGTGGGATCCCAGTGCTTTGATTACTGCTTGACTGTCCTCACATGTGATCAAGTTGGAAGGAGGTAGGTTACTGATTTCAATCATACCTGCAATTTATTGAATAGCAAAAATCTCCGCCTGAAATAAGCTGACCTGCTTAGGTTACTTGTATGACCCGTTTAGTGCCAGCTTATCGAAATAGGCTCCAGATTTAGTTCCACGTTCCTTTTTTGAGCCATCGACGAAAATCGTTATATCGTTGTAGCCGAAGATATCTTCAGCAACTCATTATTCCCACGTGGGTGTGTGAGTTTGTACGTTCGTTCAGATGCTATTGAACTGGCCGTTCAAGTTTTGAACCCGGTATTGACGTTATTACTGGGCATTAAAAAAAATTGGCATTGCTGAGCATTTACAAATGGACACGACCCCCTGGGTGCAGGGGACTTACGGATAAAATTAACACACACAACTTAAGTGATGCGAGAAGTTAGGTTGTTATCCTGACTGAAGGGTTGTAATGACTAACTATTTACATACATATGTATGTTATTGCACGTCGTTTTACAAAATGATTGTAATTTTTTTTATTGATCTGTGCAACCTCATAGCAGTTATAACGCGACATTGGCATTTGAGAGAGAAGAAGAGGAGACTACAGAATATCTTCGCTTGGGAACATAAGAAGAAGAACTCTTGAGTACCCAGTATTGAGTGAAAAACATGTGCAGCCAAAGATAATTTGATAAACATTCAAACCTTCATAAGATTGTTGGGATGGTTGAGAGATGCCAACCAGGAGCGGTAATTTTATGCCAGTAGAGGTAATATTGGGGTTGTAGTCATCGCAGTCTAGTAGGTAGTGTGTTCGCTTATTAAACATAAAGCCCGGGTTCGAGCCCCATGCCAGACATCAAAACGAAATATAAAAAAAAATATTTCTTCCGAGACTTCCTTGCAGCAGATTTCTGGCAAAAACTCTGCGAGTAAATAGAATTGCCATGAAAAGTTTCTCAAAAAAAATCTGTCGTTCGGAGTCGACGTTAAACTATAGGTCCCGCCACTCAAGTATAAAAAATTAACCCACCCAACATGAATAATGTGAGAAGCTAGGCCTTAATCCTGACTGAAGGGTTGTAATGGCCAATTATGTATGTACGTATGTATAGGTAATATTGGTGTTACAATAGGACCTTATAGCATGCAAGTAAACTGTGTCCATTAAGGAGGCTGCTATTTGAACCTACCCTAGTATACCAAATGTAAATGGTAAATCTGTGCATTTATGTATGAATGGATGTATAAGTCGTCAATATTTAGGTTAATTGGTTGTTCTTGATGAAAATCTTAATGCGATCTTGAACTACTATTTTTATGCTTTAAAAGCATCAGCTAGTAACCTCTAATGATTTATGCTTTAATTACATGGTTTGCAATGGATTTTATTTCACATTAATTGCTGGTAATTGGCAACAAAAAAAAACACAAAAAAAACTCTAATCATTCGCATGACTACAAAAATATGACTAAATGATATTTATGCATAAAAATTTTCATTCTTCTGTAACAATAAATATACAAACAAACATATTAAATTTAAATCTTTTATGCCAGATTTTAACTGAAAAACATAAACATAAAAAAATTAATATTTTTAATAAAATTAACCAGCAGATACGAGGAGTGAAATATTATTTTGGTTTCTGTTTTTCAGCTGCTGATGTGTGTGTTTTTTTTTTTTTTTTTTTTTTTAACAAGAATTTTTTTTTATAGATTTTTAGTGGGGAATTGTAAATTTGAAACCAACCATAAAACACAACAATAACATACACGTAAATTTCAAAATTTATGTTTTTATTACAATTTAACGTTTTTCATATATTTTTGTAGTCATATTTTGTAATTCCTTGCTTTTTTGTTGTTTATTCTTCTATGAAAATAATAATAATAAAAAAACATGAAAACAACAACAAAAAAGCTGTTTTATGCAACATAAATATTTACACTGTAAATAAACGTCAAAATGATGAAAGATATCGGAATCGGGTAGGAAAACAAACAATTTTTTTGAGGTATGAACGGAATTCTACAATAACCGTACAGAGGAGGAGGCAGCAGCAAATAATACTATAATAACAATAGGAGTAAAACAACAACAACAACAACAACAAATATTAAATAAAATCATATAAAATATTTTGTTTTCATTTTACAACAACAACAGCACAATATAAATAAACAAGAAAATTTAATGGCAATTTCTTTTCAACATTTCGTTACCAACATTGTATATACACATGCATGTATGTATGATGTAATCAAAGTTGTTGTTGTTGTTGTTGGTACTTATTTTAATATTTTCATACTTAAATATGATATGATAGACAGACATGAACATCTGTCCATTCGACAACCTCAAATACCAAAAAACAACGAATTTATGATCGAATTTATGAGCTCATATGAATTTTTCTCCGTATATGACGAATGAGCGAGAAATTTCATAAAAGTTCCTGGTACTTTATGGCGAATGGATGTGTTAATTTCGATTTTAGAGTTCCGAAGAAAATAAGAAAAAATGTGTGATATTTTTCTCTTTTCTCATATATATTTTCTTTATGGGCTTGTATGGGTATCATAAAACATTAGGCGATTAGTGTTGGTTCTAGTATGAAAGGATAGCTTAGGTTATTGTGCGTATTATAAGCAACAAACTCTTGGAACATTTATAGTGTTGGTTCTAGTATGAAAGTATTGCTTAGGTCATACATACATACATAATTGGTCATTACAACCTTTCAGTCAGGATCACGGCCTAGCTTCTCATAGTGCCTATAAACAACACTTTCTTGGGACAAGTATAACGTTGTTATATTAAGTGTAGTGGTGAGAATCTTTGTTCATTGAGATCTTGCCGTTCTTAAGAGTAGGCGCTGTCAGTTCTTTTTAGAATCTTTAATGACAAGATGCTTATTTTTTATAACATAAGAACCGTGGTGATAATTTTTAGCCTTCTATAGCAATCAATATTATTCTCGAGTTTCCTGTCACTATCTAAATCAGTAGTCACTAGCTATCAGAAGAGTGAAGCAACACTTCCCAATCACTACTTTCTTGTAATATATGCTTAATAGGTCATTATAATCCTTCAGTCTGGCTTACGACCTTGTTTCTCACACCATCTGCGTTGTTTGTGTTAATTTTATATATGAGCGACGCGGGACCTACAGTTTAAAGTCGACTCCGAACAACAGAGTTTTTTTGAGAAACTTTTCATGGCGATTTTATTTATTCTCAGAGTTTTTGCCAGAAAGCTACTGAGAGTAAGTAGTCGAAGAAATATTTTTTCATATTTCGTTTAGTTGGAGATGTTTGAGCTGGGGTCTAAGCCGTAGCCTCACATGTGTGTGAAGATAAATTCAAATTTAACTAGCAAAGAAAAAACCAAAAATTTTAACAGAGCTAATGTTAAAGTTAACAGAGCTATGTTAAGTGGTTAACAGAAAATACGAAAAATAGTCAAGGAAGAAATCACCAAAATATACGATATCAGGGACTTGCTGCAGATATCTGACTATATACAAATTGTAGCCTAAGGTGTCGCTAATAAAATGCAATAAGTGGTATATCCCAAATAATTTTGGTACTTGAGTTATCGGGCTTCAAGTATTCCCTATGTTAACAGTGTCTGGGTAGGAATCGAAATCCTGGAAAGTGAACATAATTTTGAGAAAGTCAAGGGGTTTTTAAATGAAATTAATCAAATTATAATTAAGAATATAAGTTTTTGAATTGTATAAAAGTCTATATAAGCTTTTAGTGTTGGGACTTAATAAATAAATAAATAACATTTGTCTGTTAACTTTAACATTATCTCTGTTAAAATTTTTGGTTTTGTCTTTGCTAGTTAAATTTGAATTTATCTTCACACACATTGGCCTCACCTATAATAACCCAATACACTACCTACTGGACTAAGGCAACTACACCTAAATCTACGGGCTAATATAAGCAGACTTCAGAAAGTCATAAAGATTAAACCATTATTGTGCTATCAAACATAAAGCATGGGTATTGACGCTGATTCAGCTGGTTGATTGAGTTTAACAGTCAATTCGCTGCACTTCAAATTTTTTGTGCTGACTCGACTTTCCTGTACAGTGTTGCAGCATTAACTTAACTTTAACTCCGACGACATTGCTCAGTAATTATACTTCAATTTCATTTAAAATGCAATCGAAAGATAGTCGAAATCACTTCTAAGAATTAACTCCCTTTTATAAACATCTATGACAAGAATGTACACTTCATTTCTGTTCTTGTAGTGCCACGTATGGAATGATTTGTCTTCCCTATGAACGCCATGTGAGTTCCATTTGATATTATGTCTAGTGACATAATATACCCGGGTGTCATATTCAGCGACAGTTCATTGTATATATATTTTGAAGCCAGTGGGCATCAAGTAGATTAAAGGCGATTCCAATAAGAAATGTTTACTAACTGAAATATTTCCTCAACTTTCGAAATGCATCGACTTAAAACAGCATTTTACGTCATCCTAAACATCATAGCATAGGTATATAATTGAAAGTGAATAAAATTTCAGTCTTTCTTTGCAAAATTTGGCATATTCGGTAAAGGATTTGATACGACTTTAATATAATCAATGGACAGCGTCCCCATTGTAGTTGATGTAGCTGGTTGTGGACACATAGTTTACATTAGAACTGTGCCTGTTGTTTAGGTTATTTATTCACATGGCTTTGAGCTACGTTCTATGTTACGTTTTATTGTTTTTTTTTGGGCTTTTATTGCTTTCCCATTAACACTCTCGGCATAGTGAAGTCGCCATAGTCTAGGAGGTAGTGTGTTGATTAATTAGACGAGGACCCGTACTCCAAACGATTATGAAGAAATTAATTCCTTCGGCGACTTCCTTTCAGCATTGTTCTAGCAAAAATTGACAGCAAAATTTATCATCAAAAGATACTCAAATCAATCGTTTAAAGTCGAGTTAAAATTGTGAGTTCCGCCATTCATAGATACAAATTTATACATACAATATGGGTAATGTGAAAAGATAGGTTTTAATCATGACGAGAGGGCTAGAGTATGTGGCTTCCATAAAATAGGGCCATCCTATGCAAGGCCACATTGTTATTTGATTGACCACGGTTCTTAGATTTGAGTGTTCCTTCTTAGCGTCATCCATGATATATCACCAGCTTTCTCCTGATAGTATGATCCGCACATTTTTACTACATTTAATTTGCTTCAGTGTGAGTTCCTTATTGCTCGGTTTCCGTGGTGGTTTTGGTCGAGAATATCCTGTACATGTCGCAATCAGGCATTTTTCCATAAATATCAGAGACTTTTTTGTGTTAGTGCAGCTTAATTTCATTTCGATACAAGTAGACTTCAAATATGCGATAAAAAATATTTCAAGCTTCAATCGTGTGATTATTAGTGTACTCTTCCATACTGATTGTAATTGTCCATTATGTCGCTTAACGCTTCGTTCTGCTCCGTTCCGCCATCCGTTGCCTTTATACAGAATACATAGCTTAGAAGAAATCTACGTATGTATTTATATGGTGTCTTGTCTATGAACAAACTTGGTTTGAAACATCATTTGGAGCGAAGATAAATAGTTAAGGACCCCAATGGTTGGTACAAAACTAATCATTGAAGAACTAAGAGTTCTACAATACAATCTTCGTACATAGCTGTGATGATTTGAATTATATGCTGAAGCACGCCTTTTCTGCTTAGAGCATTCTATGTTGCAGTTCTTCAGCTTCTGCTGAAGATTTCCTTGACATCTAACATATAAGCATACGATACTCTTTAGATTACTCTGTTGTAATGCATAGAGTTGTGCTCATCGCTCTTTATTTTAGTTAAAAGTCCTTCCTGTATAGTGATTGTGTTTTAATATGTATTCATTTTCTATTATTTTGCTCTTCACTGTAGTTATTTCTGTATGAATATAGGCTTTATGTTGGAAACCTTTAACATAAGGAATAACCTTCAACTTGCTTCATACCACCTTTTAACACATTTTATCGACTTTAAGTTGTTGTGCAGTGTTGTTGTTGTTGTTGGCTATTATTAATAAAAATTTTATTCTTTTTAGATACATTTTTTGCCTCTCTAATGCTGCTGTTGTTGTTGATGATGCTATATATTTTTTGGTGGTATTATTGTTGTTGTTGTATTTAATGCTTACTTGCCAAAGTGTTTACAGCGCCCCCCTCTCCAAAAAAAAAACTTTTCTGTTACAAGGAGTTGGTTTTTATTGAAAAAACAAAACTGTTCTTTCATCACTCCTTCATGGTGCTCATGTAAAAATATGTTTTGCTGGAAGTAAAGCACATCGTCGTCGTCATCATCATCACCATCATCATTGATGCTGTTGATGATGGTCATAAAATTCAATAAAAGCATCATATTTGATAGAAAACCACCAAACCTAGCAACAAACATTATTATTTCAAGCATTATTACATGGGGGTTTTCAAAAAAAAGAAAAAAATATCTTTTCAATATGAGTTCATGAGATGATGTTGCTTGGCTCTTTCGATGGTCGAACGTACACACATGCATATGTATGTGGTACAATGATGTTTGAATGAATGTTTTGTGTTGTTTCGGTGATGGTAATGGTGCCTGCCTGCTGATGTTTCTTTTTTTTTTTTGTTTTCGTCTGATAAAACCTCACGTTTTAGCTAAAAGTGAGTAAAATAAGACGTGTTGCAAAGTAATATTGTTTCTGTTGGTTTTTTGGTGTTTTTTTCTTTGTATTTATACCTCATGTGGGTTGAGAAAACATGTTGTAAATAAGAGTATTAGAAACAAATATTTCTTTCTTTCATTCTTTTAATACATTTGTTGTTGTTGTTTTTTTTCTAGGTTCCATTGAAGTTCTCTTTCCTTAGCCATGTTTTTGTCTTTTTTTGTTTTATTTTTTGGTCATAAAATCAGCTTAGAGTATCCATACACATGTACTACAGTATGTATGGTTGAACGTGTGAAAGTAAAGTGGTATTTCTGTTAATGTTAACAGCAATGGCATTAGCAGCAGCAGCAGCATTAGTAGTAACTTATGTTTGGTAGGAGAGTGAGAGGAGAGTTAAAACATATGGTTTTTTGATAAATTTTTTACTACAGCATTATGAAAAATTTTTATGGGTTGTAAATGCCTAAACGTGAGCATATTGTAATATTACTTTAATAAAAGTAACAAAAAACACACAAACAAACAAACCTACAAACAAATAAAGAAGACAAAAAAAGAAATCCTACTTCTGATAAAATTGCTTGGAAAAAAGTCAATAATTTTTCCATTAAAAACCAAAAAAAAAAAAAAAATTCTTCATGCAGCCTAATTTTATTGTAAAAAGTAAGCAAATATTAAAAGAACATATGTTTGGATTTTTATTTCGTTTTATTAATTTTGTTGTCTTTTTCCGGATTTTCTCTTTTTTTTCTGAATTTTTTAAGTGCTTTCTGACAAACTCTTCACTAGAAAAGACTAAAGTGTACATTGAAAAAATCATAATATTTTAGCAAATCCTTCCTTTATTGGAAGCCATTTTTAATGAACAATAAAAAAAAACATTAACAACATGGCCATAAATAAGGTGCAAATGCATTGAAATAGCTTTAGATTCCATTGCGTATTGCAATTTAATTAAAAATTTCTCAATGCGAAAAGGTTTTAAGCAATTCAATCTTATATGTACTATGGTCAGACATGTACTTTTATTGAGTCAATATACAGTTTATTGAGTACAATATTTTAAGTGTTCAGACATAACAATATACGCAGTTCTTCTGTTTATGGCAGCTGGTAAGCAAAACAGCTGGTTGTTTCAACAACATTGTTTTAATTTTTTTGTCGTTGTTGACATTTGAGTTGTCAAATATCTACAGAGTGTTCGGAAAACTGTAATATGCTCACTGAACGTACATATGACAATGCTGTATTTTAAGTTTTACTCAATATTATAACAATTTGCGTATTTATTGCGCAATAAACAATTGAAACTTTATATAAAATACTGAGCTCAATAATGGCATTTATTGCGAATTACGCAATAAAGATGCATATCTGAACACCGTATTATATTAGATTAGATTATAATGAGCACCTAGTTCTTATGGCTTTATTGACAACGAAGTTGCAAATGAATTTGCAAGATCAGGTTCAGTTTGGCAGCTACAACAGAAGACGAGAAGTCGGCAAGGCCACCAATAGTCTTTCTATTTTGAATAAATTAGGAGAAGTTCGATTCAATCGTAAACCTTGCCTGTGTATGTAGGGACTGTTTATGGTATCCTATAGTATCCTAAAGGTTAGGTTAGGTTGGAGTGTTAGCTTTGCTCACTTGAGCACCCATTAGAGGGCTGTTGTGATGTAAACCCTATAGGAACGAAACTAATACTAGGCATGATGAGTAGGCGGAAGAAAAGAGTTATTATAAGAGTACTACGGCCAATTTAAACATATGATTAGTAGATTAAATATAGATATTTAAGATTTCTCTGAGCTATAAAAGTCACCGTAGTCTAGTTGGCTGGCCACGGTTTAAATCCCAGCTTAGGCATTTCAAACAAAACGAAATAAGAAAAAAATATTTCTTCTTCTGACAAAAACTCGAACTTCCCATTAAAAATTTTCTCAAAAATCTATTGTTCGGAGTTGACTTTAAACTGTAGGCCACCGGCACTCATTTATAAAATTAACACACACATGCATACATAATTGGGTATTACAACCCTTTAGTCAGGATTACGACCTAGTTTCTCACACCACTTATGGTGTGTGTGTTAATTTTTATACATGAGTGGTGGCGCCTACAGTTTAAAGTCGAGTCCGAATGACAAATTTTTTTGAGAAACTTTTCATGTGGCAATTTTTTTATTTACTCCCAGAGTTCTTGTCAGAAATCTGCTAAGAGGAAGTCGCTGAAGAAATATTTTGTCATATTTCGTTTAGTTGGAGATGAATGATCTGGGGTTTGAACCGAGATCTCGCGTCTAATAAGCCAACACACTACCTACTAGACCACAGCTAACACACACACAACATAAGTGATGTGAGAAACTAGGTCGCAAGCCTGATTGAAGGGTTTAACGACCTAGTATGTATGTTATGTATGTATGTACGTAAGATAACAGCGCAAACATTGTATTATTTTTATGCCACTATCCTTCCTTCAGGAATGTAGGCAGAGACGACTAGATAGTCGATTTGTTGAGCTGCAAATTTGAGAATATAGTAAGGTTCATAGACCAGAATTACTGGCTAGAGCATTATCTTTGGAATGATAATTTGTCTATGGGTACTATAATGACAAATTGTTGTTTTTCATTTTCTTTCTTTCTCTTTCATATATAACATAATTGTTCATTACAACCCTTCAGTCACACCACTCATGTTGCGTGTGTTAATTTTATACATGAGTGGCGGGACCTCCACTTTGAAGTCTACTCCGAACGACAGATTCGTTTGCGAAATTTTTTATGGCAATTTTAAATACTCTCAGAGTTCTTGCCATAAATCTGCTGAAAGGAAGACGCTGAAGAAATATTTTTTTATATTTTGTTTTTGATGTCTGACCTGGGGTTTGAACCCTGGACTAACGTCTAATAAGTCAACACACTCTTTCTCTTTCTTAATTTTATAAACACACCCCACAAATTAGTTTTCGGTGATAACAGCTGTGAGATAACATCAGAAACAAGAGTGACTCACTGAAATCCCAGTTCAATATTTCAATGTCAATAAGGCAACTCGTTCTGGTCAGCCTGTTTCTAAAAATGAGTGGTCAAATTGGTAGTGTGCAGAATTTGAACTGCCGAGGCCATGGTCACTCTGAGTATATGTGATCTGATTGTGTTCATGACATTAGATATGATTAACTACAATAGAAAAAAAGAAACTGAGAATTATTACAAAAGGTGGTGAAGGAACATACACTGCTTCCTTTTCCTAAAACTAACTTTCCTGAATTCCACACTGGAATTGTTACTAAGCCATGCTATGTTGAACCTTTTGCGAGTTTGTAAGGAAAATATTGAAACATTTTTCAAACAAGTTTTCGTTATTTGGAAGCCAGTGCAATAAATTAAAAAAAAAGGGAAATCATTTTCCATTTAATACATCACTAAATGAGAGTTACTGTTTTTCAAATGTAAATTTATGCTGATTTTAGTTAAAAATCATGAAGATGTGAAATGAAAAATAGGAAAACAAAGAAGGAAAGAAAACAAAAGAAGAAAACATGGAATATAAAATCATAAATTCATTCATGTTTTAGTCAATATTTGTCTGCATTTGTTTACATTTCTGTTAAATAAACTCTCAGTGTTATAGATACTCTACACTACCACTTGCTATTCTATCACACTCTATGGACTTATGTAGAGCGTACACATATTGGGATGAAAATCCAGAACTCGAACTCAACCTTTTAAAAGCAAATAACGGCAGCCATAAGTGTATTATATTTGTGTATGCATAAGTGTATCTGTGAAAATTTGCCAACCATGAATATGAATGTGTGTGTGTGTGTATCAATAATGATACTCTCTTACTCAAACATACCTCCATACACAGAAGTATTTTCATGTTGTTCTCTTATAAATAAAGGAAGAAAAAAATACATGGCAAATACCTATACACATACACAGATTGTATGTGAGGTATGAGTAGGTATTTGGCATTAAAACAAATATATATGTACAGTATTTAATACAGTTGTATAAATATCTACACAAATACGGATCCAACATACATACATACATACACCATATTGTACTTAATGCCTGGCACACGGATACACGCTTTAAGATGAATGTTAAACATAAATCATATAAAAATTGTTTCGTATTGAAATATTTTTCAAATATTTCATTCAAATCGTCTGTTAAGGGTTATGAATAGTAAAATATAGTGAGGCAAAGGCAAGAAAGAATTCAAAGGCATTATTGAATTCAATTCAACTCAAAGAAAAGAGGGAAAAAGAGAATTTATGTATTTATATGGTTTATGAAATAGGCCAAGTAGAACCTTGAATATTTTATTCATAGAGGCATTTGAAAGTTATTATTTCTTTTTGAATTTTAATAAAACGTAAAGAACAAAAAAATTTCTTATGGGGGTAAAGGGAATATTATGGATCGCTTGATTTTGGAATCTACTAGTAATCTTTACTTATGTATTTAATTCGCCATTAACAACACTTTAGTCTGCATCACAACCTAGTTTTTCACACCTACGACAGAAGGCAAAACCTATTGTCTCAGGCCTTGTACAGTAAACCAACCACTTGCTTCGCAGAAGAAAAAAGTAATTGATGAGGTACACTGTAGAGATCAGCAATGCATCTTTTTTCGCTACTCATAAGTACTCATGAAAGTTTGAGTATGAGTAAGTCAACAGTATTCAAATTCAACTACTCTGATTCATTCGTACTCACTACAACATTGGTTTAAAAGTCAGGTTGTAATGAGTATGAGTACAACGTTGACATCAAAATCATAACATTCGAAATATGTTTGATTCATACGCTTACTCATTCAGACTCATAAATTTGGAAAAATACTTATAATAATACTCTTAAATGATTCGAGTGATTATAATCATTTATCAAAATTTACAGTCTTAGTTGTTGTTGTATTTATCAAAGAAGACACATAAGCAAATAAGGCAGAGCAGCAAGCAAAGCAATCACACAACCTTCTAGTGAGTATTGCAGTGTTGGTATGCAAATCATCCTAATTTTGTGATTCTTGTACATATTGAGTAAAGGAGAGTCGAAAACAACAACATCATGCGCATTGTTATGTATGAGTACGATGAGTATTTCAAACTTTGAATATAAGTAGTATGAGAATGATATTAAAATAATGCGTATTAATGCGTATAAGTATCAGAAATAATGAGTATGATTCGAATATACTCATCTTTGTGAATATTCATTGCTGATCTGTGGTACACTGGTGTTTATAAGACTTTTGAATATAGTCAATTGATCATTGCAATCCTTTAGTCAGGATCACAACCTAGTTTTTCACACCGTCTATGTTGGCGGAACCAACAATTTAACATCCATTGCCATTTTCATGGCAATTTTATTTACTTACAGAGTTTATTCCACAAGACTGCAGAGAGAAAGTCGGCGGAAGAAAACAATTTTTTTGTATTTCGATTTTGTTCGAGATATCTGAGAAGCAGTAATTCCGTTGAATAAATGGTTGTCCATTCCCAGTCTCGTTGTTCGTAATGAATCGAAATTGAAATCTGGTATACATATCATCAGTTAAGCCTTCTTTGGTTAGGATTTTTTTGGTTGTTAAAATGCAAAACCTTTAAAAAAAAATAAATCTGTAGCAATTAATTCTTAATTAATAACTTCCACTAAGATAATGCAAGCATTTCAAATACTGATCTGTTGGTTTTCTTTGCTCATTTCTATGGCTCGTTGAAAATCAGCGAAACCAAAACTAAAAAAAATTTTCAAGATATCGGCGGAAAAATTATACGAACAAATAAAATGTTCAAGCATGAAATGTAAAGAGTAAACATAACGTGTCATTAAAATAAAATTCACTTAATTCATCACCTTATATGAGTGACTGACTGTCTGACTGACTGACTGACATGCACATGCATATGCATGTCGTGTGTCATTTAGCAAATGATGTTGATGATGATAATAATAATAACGATGATTAGGATTTCTTTTTCAACTTTAAAGTTGTCGTTCATTTATAGTCATCATATGTGCCTAGATATGATGGTAGAACTTATTATGAACGGATGGTACGAAATTATACTTCCACTAGCGAATGGTAATAACAATACAACAACAGCAATAATAACAAAATTATAATACTAATGCACCGCTGATGGAGATGATGTTGCAAAATGAGAACAAAAAAACGGCACGTATATGTTTTTATATGAAAAATTAACAACAACGCCAAATCACTATAAAATCTTTGTGTGTATGTATGCATGTATGTTCACTAAAAGTTGTAATATTTTATACAAATAATGACACAAAGATTCAAGGTTTCATATCATCTTAGTTGCATGTAAATACTGTGTGTGTTCATTGGTTGCAGCTGATATGAAAACCTTTAATACTGAAACTTTTATAGTTCAGCACTATGTTTTACCCAAGTGGCAATATTAAAGAATGTTTTAAAAGCATTGAACGCTTCATAATACAAAACTATAGGAGCCTTATTTGAAGCTTGCCATGTCTCGCAAAGAGCTTCCTATAATCACTGTAGAATTGATTTTCAATATGAATGATGTACTTAAAGTCAATTGACACGATATGTATAGACGTTTAAGCCCTGGTTAGCCAACGTGATGTATTTGAAGTCGATTGTCAGCATGACTTGACATATATAGACGTGTAAGCCTCGGTTAGCAAAACGTCCATGTAAATGCTTTCCAAAGTTACATTACGGTTCGATGATCCCCCTCTTTGCTTTTCGGAATCTAAAAACAAATCTATGTTTCGTTACATTCCGTGGACGTTTGGATAATCGGGCCTTTAGTCTCATTGTTAATAACCGCTGTCGTATGCGTATCTGGCGTTATACAGGAATTAAAATTCTTTTTTTTTTATCACAGAGATCAATGGAAAGATTGACCTGGAAGAGAATCGGTTCACAGACAGCAACACTGAGGCTGGTATTTATATCCTGCATACATTACAACCCTTCAGTCAGAATCACGATCTAGCTTCTCACATCACTTATGTTGCGTGTGTACTTGTGTAAATTTTATAAAGTCGATTCCGAACGACAGATTTTTGAAAACCTTTTCATGATAATTTTTTTTTTTACTATCAGAAATTTGCTAAGATTTCGTTTTGCTGTAGTTTGAACCGTGGCCTCACGTCTAATAATGTATTCTCGTCGACATTCAAATCGCTTCAATACAGTTTGCTTGTGTTCTTTCGAGTTTGAACTTGGAGCAGAGAAAATTCTAAATGACTTGAACCACGAAAATCAGACAGCAACTCAAATACATTTTATATCGCACTAAATTCTGAAGATAAGAAAACCACTCTCGAAGGATCTCTCGGTGGTGGTGGTTGTTTATAAAGGCTAAAAATATTCAAAGGATGTTACAGCTACAACAGTACAACAGGAGTTTTTAGACTATAACTTAATGCATTAGATAAGATTTCCAACCGGCCAGTCCGCAATAAATACAGCCACTAGTCTGGATACATCTCCTCTGCTCTGATCTATCAGCGAACTAGATAGCCTTGCGACATTCGGAGCAGGTATGTCTCGAAGTCCTGCAGCATCTCGTACAGGCCTTCACATCTAATTTGATCGAATTGTCAGTGGAACACTCTTTATGTGGTTGCTTGGCGCTATTGCTGAGCGAACTAGTGAAACAACCATCCAAGACAAAATCAACATATTGTTTTATTATGTCAAAACATTTGTTGCGAATTGTGGAACGCAAGGGAAACTGCATAAAATGTCCAGTAGTCCAACTGTAAATGGGAAATTACTTCCCTAGATATCAAGAGAATCAGGAAACGTTTAAACATTTTCAATGTTCTGGGGTTTGTCAGACACTATAACCATCTAACTTGTCAATACCATAGCCTATACAATTGGCAAGTGATACTATGTCTAAAGATTGTGAGAATCTATGATGCATGCCTCACTCCGGAGCCATAGAGATAATGTCCCCTGCAATTATCAGAGGTTCTACAACTTCTACTGCTTTGCATTCGATGTAGTTAAGTTCAAGTAGCCGTAGTCTAGTAGGTAATGTGTTGGCTTATTCGAGACATCTCTAACAAAACGAAATATGAAAGAAGTATTTCCGCGGCGACATCCTCTCAACATATTTTTGACAAAAACTCTGAGAGTAAAAACCGCCATGAAAAATTTCTTAAAAATCTGTCGTTCGTAGTTGGCTTTAAACTGTAGGTCTCCCGTCACTCATGTATAAAATTAACTCCCATAACAATATAAGTGTGTGGGTTCGTAATCCTGACCAAAGAATTGTAATGTCCAATTATGTATATATAATTATGTATGTATATGTACATATGTATATATGTATATATCGTTGGTCTCATGTAGAAAGGCCCTAACTCACATTTTTTTTTCGAAACTGATTTAGTATATATGTATATATCCTTGGTCTCATGTAGAAAGGCCCTAACTCACATTTTTTTTTTCGCAACTGATTTCTTTGTGATTCCAATGTGTATTTGTGTTAAATGTTAAATGTTATGTAGTTAAGTTCAGTCTGGAATTCCAGGATAGAATTACTTTACCTCTCTGTCATGTCTGGATTAGAGCTATAAGGCATATGTATATTGTTTCCGTTTTAGTTCTTTAAGTACTTTCGAGCCGTGAATTAACCCTTTAGCTCCATCGTACATTAAGACTGCTGGTGGAACAGTAGCATATTTTAATAGGTCCCTGCCTTAAAAATCTCCTTCATTTCTTTGCTTGGAGTTGATTTCCAATTTTTCTTTAATTTTTTATAAAATTGTTTAAATTTTTTAAATCAGCTTTGTTGATTTATTTTATATCATGATCGGGTTTAGTGGGACACCCTATTGAACTTGCCACATACACATATACTATGTGTGCACGTGCATATTCGGTTTAAGAACAACAACAATAATAATAATAATATGGCAACTGTTCTAAAACGAATATCATTATCATGGTTATGCTTGTGTAAAAAGACTCATTTGCTGGCATACATACATACATACTTATACTGACAACCTTACCTTGAAGTAAACTCAGTGCAGCCGAGTATCGAAGCAGCAGTTCTAAATGTTGCAAGCAAAGTGATTTTCACTCTTCTATTTGGCAAGAGAGAGAAAACTTAGGTTAAAAAAAACAGAAAAAGACTAACACTTAATAGAGTACATAAAACAACAACAGCGATAAATTGATGCTTTTTCCAGATATTTATTCTTCCCTCTATGATGGCTTTAACAGCACACATACACACACATACACTTTAAAGGAGCAGCAACAGCAACAGCAACAGCAGCGATAGCTTTTTCAGTTGCATTAAGAAGCATCATAAATTGGCCTCATAAAACTACAACCACAGATCTCTTAAACGCGTTGGCTTCACAATGTGTTCAGTTAAGTGTGTCTAAGGTTTAATAGAGAAGAAGAAGCAGAAGAAGAAAAATAGAAAATGTTTCTTAAATGATTTCAATTATTAAAATGTTGCCATGCCATTATGAAAACATATAATTTGTCCATAAAAATTCCTGTTTAAGGCGATAAAAATTGTTGTTTTTTTTTAAGCCAAGCAATTATTTGATTTAACCATGGGCGAAGGCAACAACCAAATTAAATTAATTTGTGGTTAGAAAGAGTGTTAAGAACATACAAGAAATTCCTTAGACGGACATTATTAGTGTTAGAAAAGGAGGAAAGAGTTTCGTGTGAATAAGAACGAAGCACTTGAAGCTCTGTTGGATTTATGGTCGCCAGTTCATGGCAGTGAAGACCAAAGCTTTGGAAATTATGACTGGGATAATGGGCGGCAAGTCTAATATAAAATTAATAAAGTGATTTCGTGATCTAATGAATCGAGTGACTGATAGTTCCGTCCGTAACTGTCCCCTGGACAGAACCAGAATACACTGAGATTTTGGAACTGAAACTTAGTAACAAGAATAAGTACAGTAATCTGAAAATACATACATACATACACACATAACTGGTCATTATAATCCTTCAGTCAGGATTACGGGCTAGCTTCTCACACCACTAATGTTGTGTGTGTTAATTTTATACATGAGTGGTGGGACCTCTAGTTTAAAGTCGACTCCGAAAGACAGATTTTTGACAAACATTTCATGACAATTGTATTTGCCCTCAGAGTGTTTGGCATAAATCTGCTGAGAGGAAGTCGCCGAAGAAATATTTTTTTTTTCATATTTCGTTTTGATGCCTGTCCTGGGACTAGAACCCGGGCTTTATGTCTAATAAGCGAACACACAACCTACTAGAATACGGGGTATTTAAAATCCAAGATGCATATTCTTTGATGATAAAAAAAAATTTGGTGGATAACGACTTCAATGCCCGTAAACTCGCAGATTAGTATTCTACTTACTAGTCTATCAGGCTGTGATCGAAGGGTACGATTTGGTTGATCTCGGAATTCATTTCTTTGATTCCTTGATGATTTAGAATAAGCTGTTATGTTCGAAACAATATTCGATTAGTAGGTTACAATTACGACCCTCAATTACAATTTTACGTTATATTTACATATATGTATATCTGAGGGAAGTTTATAGATTCATTGAATATTAGGAATACTTTTCAATCCTCTTTGGCACTTTCAAAGAGATTTCTCCTTCATTTGTTACTAAAAAGTTTTTTCTTCCGTTGGCATAACTTAAACATACGGACAATTTCCGATTCAACACGAGGTGCTTTTCAAGATAATACATCCAGATTTTCTGGAAATAGGTTTAATGCTCTGATTAGATATCTACCAGAGATCAGCAATGAATCGTTTTTTCGCTACTCATAAGTACTCATGAAATTTTGAGTATGAGTGAGTCAATAGTATTGAAACTAAACTACTCTGATTCATTCATACTCACTACAACATTGATTTATAAGTACAGATTGCATTGAGTATGAGTACAAAGTTAACATCAAACTCATGTTTGATCCTACTCATTTAGAGTCATAAACTTAGAAAAATACTTATAATACTCATAAATGGTTCGAGTGATTCGAATTATTCATTAAAATTTACAGTCATAGTTGTTGTTGCATTTACAAGAAAAGAAAAAAGAAAAAGACAAAGAAAACACACAACCTTCTAGTGAGTATTGTAGTGTTCGTAAGCGAATCATACTTATTTTCTGCTTCGTGTATATGTTGAGTCATGGAGAGTTGAAATCAACAACATCATGCGTATTGTTAAGTATGAGTACGATGAGTACTTTAAACTTTGAATAAGAGTAGTATGCGTATGATATTAAAATAAATATGAATGCTTATAAGTATCAGAAATTATGAGTATGATTCGAATCTACTCATCTATTTGAATACTCATTGCTGATCTCTAAAATCTACCAAGTGTTTAGTTTGCACACACACTGCAGTGTCTTCGATGGATCGCCAAATGGATACTTAAAATGAACGGTCTGAGAACAGAAACAACAGAAACAAAGAAAGAAAGAGAGAAATTGAAACACTATTCTGTAGACTTTTTCCTTCTATTAAGAGTTGCTAGAGAGTATCTCTATACGATATTCTTATAAATTTTTTTGTTTCAGTTTTATTCACAAAATTGTTCCAACTAAGCAGAGATTCGGTCTACTGTAACGGGCTTAGAATGATAGTGGTGTTCTGGCGTCTATGCCAAATATGTATATTGTGGATAATGCTGAGGAACTGTTTTGTTGCACTTAGTATTCTAAATAGCTTGAAGACTTCAGAATAATATTATGAGTATTACAAATTACTTAAAATCTCTCAGAAAGTTGTTTGAAAATCAATTTGAAATTAAAGTTTTAAATTAAATTTTAATGGATTTTATTGTTGTTGATGCTATTGTTGTTACTTTCATTAATGCGTTTGTAGAAATAAAAAAATGTTTTTCATTCTTCTTCTTGTTTTTTTTTGTTTGTATCGTATAATGAAAACCAATTCCTAGTCAATGCGGCAAGTAAAACAAAAAAAAACCAAAGCCAACCAACAAACCAAATCGAGCAGACAACCGGTAACCAATAACCAAAAAACTGAATGACTGTCTGAGAGATGATCAACCGACAGCCAGACAAATAGATTGCAGTGCCAACCACATGACACATGTTGTTGTTCAATATTGAAAAATGCAATACAAAGCAGCAGCAAGCAGTAGCAGTAGCAACATGATGCTGTGGTTGAGAGAGAATACAATTGAATTTGAGAGAAAAAAAATAAAAGACTTGTGTCTAGAAAATCCTAAAAACAACTGCAACAATTTAAAATGATTGTAACAACAACAATACAAATATTTGTTGTATTTCTTTAATGGTTTTAAGGTGTAAATTAAAAACAGACTAGCAACACTTTTAGCCCTCTGTGACAACAACACACTGGCAATTGTAAATAGGAATTGCAATTACAGTGATGATGATGATGACGATGATGATGACGAAGAGGCAAGCTCTAGTCAAGTATGTAATATGTTAAGGCTTTTAAAAGAAACAGAGAAGAAAGGCAAATACATATTTGTTTGTATAATTTGTATTGGTAGAGTGTGTTGTTGCATGGCAAGTTGCAAGTTCATTGTGCCATTATATGTTGATGTTTTATTAACTAATTTGTGTTAAATTATCGTGTTGCCATGATACGTGTACATTTCATTTTTCTTTTCTTTCCTTTTTGTAGTTTCATGCATGCTACGACAACAGCAACAGTAATGACAGCAGCAACAACATTTCAAAACAGAAACAGAAAAAAAGAAGAATTCCTAAACCTAAGAATGCCAAGTGATGTTGCAAGAACCATTAAAGCATTTGCCAGAAAGAAGATCAAGTGGAGTATAAGAGCAAGCAACAGCAGCAAAATAGTCAAGTGTAGGTAAGAATTTGTGAAAATGTCCTCATACAGCATGTATGTGGCATGCAATAAAAATTATTTTTATTTCTATATTGCATATGCCACATACATACATATATGGGGTAAATTGTTTGAAACAAAACAGCTGCAAAAGTGTTAATTACTTCAATAACAGTGAGTAATAGACACTGGAAGAGACCTTACAGCAGCAGCAGCAGCGCTCAACATCAGCAGCAACAAATTGTTATAAACGCAGCATGCAGTCAGTCAATAAATGCTTGCAAGCATAAATTCATGCATGAATTGCATGAATGCCTGCCAGTCGTCAGTAGTTTGTTTTGTAGTTTTTTTTTTTTTGTTTTTGCCTTTGTAACGATAAAAATTAAACAAAAAAACAGAAAAAAAATCCAAGTGGTTGTACACAATGTATGTCTATATGGTCGGATATACATATGTATAGTAGCTGGCAATGGCCGTAGCATAATAATTTTTTGCTCAATTAACACGCCTCATCAGTATTGAAGTCAGTGGCAGTTGCACTATTTAAAAAAAAAACACAAACTTGGCTTTTATATGCAAAAAGAAAACAAAAACAGAAAAAAAACTGAAAAGTATTGTTGTGGAGAAAAACCGTCAGCAAAATGTTGGCGAAGAAACAAAGAATTCCTGCTGTTTTGTTGTTTATAAACTTTAATCACTGACATGTTGGCTACTACTGCCAACATGTACTACTACGACTACTACTGCTCATA
The DNA here is from genome assembly GCA_930367235.1 of Sarcophaga rosellei. NCBI lineage: Eukaryota > Metazoa > Arthropoda > Insecta > Diptera > Sarcophagidae > Sarcophaga > Sarcophaga rosellei. The sequence goes on along the minus strand of OV884018.1, from coordinate 58,372,634 downwards.
TCCTTTTTTGCACTCAATATTGTTTTTGTTTTTTTTTTTTGAATGTTACACGTATGACATTCCACGTTTATACGTGTTTTAAGCGCAATAACTTCAAGGCATATTACAAGAGAGAAAATCTTTGAAAATAAATTGTAACACACAACTAATGGGTCTCTGATTTATATTTATGGGCTTCCTGCCTATGTCATCTCATGTTGTTGTCATTGATCACATTGAACAGGAAATTAGAGTTGCCAGATTGTACGTACTTATTGCCAGGAATTTTTTTTTATTTTCAATCAATAATAATACTATGTTCAGGCATGTATTTTTATTGAGTCATTATTCGATTTATTGAGGACAATATTTTAAGTGTTCAGGCATAAGAATATACGCAGTTCAGTTGCTTATTTAATATTCATTTGACAGCTGGTAAACAAAACAGGTGGTTATTTCAACAACATTGTTTTTATTTTGTTGTTTTTTTTTGTTTTTTTTTGTTTGTCGTTTTTGCCATTTGAGTTGTCCAATATCAACAGAAAGTGTTCGGATAATTGTAATATGCTCACTGAACATACTTCTGTACGTGGTGCATTTTAAGTTTTACTCAATATTATAACTATTTGCGTATTTATTGAGCAATATATAATTGACCCTTTATATGGATATATCGCGTTTATTGCGATTTACGCAATAAAAGTGCATGTCTGAACATAGTGTAAGACTCCAGAAATATTTTTTCAAATTAAGCTGAGTTATCACTGCACTTTTACAATTCGTGGTCAGTAAAGCTTATTTCCTGGTCCTGAGAAATAATTAGTCTTTGACTTAAAATATGGCTTCTAAAGATCAGACTGCAGGCGATACGCACAGATTAGGAGAAGTGTACAGAATTACAAAATCAATTTCAGATTATGCCCTGATGTGGAGCGATGTTGTTCCTTAGGCAACATTGGAGTACTATGAAGCATCTCCTCTATTTTCGTAATCGCCGTAGTCTAATAGGTAGTGTGTTCACTTATTAGACGTAAAGCCCGGGTTCGAGGCACAGGCCAGACATTAAAACGAAATATGAACAAAAAAATATTTCTTCGGCGACTTCCACTCAGCAGATTGCAAAAACTCTGAAAGTAAATAAACCTGCCATGAAAAAGTTTCTCAAAATCTTTGGTTCGTTAAACTGTAGGTCCCGCCACTCAAGTATAAAATTAAGGCACACAACATTAGTGGTGTGAGAAGCTAGGCCGTAATCCTGACTTCATTACTCATACAGGTTTTCCAGCTAAGCTGATAAATACTCTACAATTGGCAATATTATTCGACTACAATGTCGGCATGCTGTTCTTCCGTGACCCTGCCGAGGGGAAGACAAGTTTACCATTACTGTTGTAGCCAGGGCAGCAATAATCCAAACTGTTTAAAATCGCACGAGAGTCTCGTTGTCATTTTACTGTCTTCGCTTTGGACGATGTGAGTGAGTGAGTAGTGAAGAAAATCTATTAATCATTGAAATTCGAACCGGTTCAAATCGCACAGCTATTGCAGTAATAAGCTAAATGGTTTATATTTTATAACGCATAAATTCTTCCTACGTTTACGCCAAAGCAATTTGTCGCACACTTGAAACTACAGGAGTTCAAAATGAATTGTTGCATGAACACTTGCAGTTTGAGACTGGATGGCGGAGGACGTTTTTGAGTTTTAATAAATAAGAGGCTTTAGTAAGTAGTGTTTTAGCCATGGTTCAAAGCCCAGGTCGGACATCTCCTTTGACTTTGGCTCATAATTACTGTCTTCTTTTGGCCTGAATTGGGTGATGTGGACACCAATAACATGTACATTCAATATACCAACGCTACGTGCTATACAGCAATTTTAAAACGTTTTACTTGGAATATTCTGTATGAGCAATTTAAACTCATGGTGGTCCCAGGTGGAGGTGATGGGAACTGGAAACCTAATGGTATGATCTCATTAGGCTTTTTCTGGTACGGTGTACTTAAGCCGCAGTTACATATGTATATGCGAAAGAACCATAAACAATAAAGTTTCTTAAAGCCAACAGAACTCATGCCATCGGTCAGATTCGGTCTGATTTATGCGCCTGAGTCATGGAACATTTAATGCGCTCTACCGAGAGAAACCTTGGTGGTCATTTGAACGATATTTTACTACATACATACGAATATAAAATTTCGATAACACACTGTGTTTTATTTAAATTAAAAGATAGGAAACGCTTAAGAGATTGCATAAGAGAAGGAGAACAGGACTGACCCCATATGGTCAAAATATTTCTTTTTATTAGACCAACACTCAGGATATGACCCTATTCATGCTGTGTACATTGTGCTGGAATTCAGAAACTATTGTGTATAAAAGGACGGAGAGAGTAATTTCTTACTAAGAATTCCTAAATTCTGTTTTCTATTGCAGGTTAGGTTAGATTAGGTTAGAGGACGTGTACTTGTCAACTGTGACAAGTACAGCACCCGGAGGTCGAATTGACTCATTGTACAACGTCCTAGCTTCTCACACCACTGGAGTAGTGTGCGTTAATTTTATACATGAGTAGCGGAACCTACAGTTTAAAGTCGACTCCGAACGATAGATTTTTGAGAAGCTTTTCATGGCAATTTTTACTCTCAGAGTTTTTGCCAGAAATCTGCTGAGAGGTAGTCGCCGAAGAAATGTTTTCATATTTTCGTTTTGAAGTCTGACCTGGGATTTGAACACGGGCCTTTCGTCTAATAAGCCAACACACTATCTACTAGACCACGGCGACTTCATTTCTATTGTAAGGAATCACATAATGATGTCACAATAGTCTAGTAGGCAGTGTGTTGGCTTATTTGAAGTGAGGCCATGGTTCAAAGCCCAGGTCAGACAACTCCAACGAAATGAAATATGAAAAAATATTTCTTCGGCGACTTCTTCTCAGCAGATTTCTGGCAAAATCTCTGAGAGTAAATAAAAAGTGCTATGAAAAGTTACATACTCAAAAAATTTGTCGTTCGGAGTTGACTTTAAACTGTAGGTTCCGCTACTCATGTATAAAATTAACATACACAAAGTATGTGGAGTGAGGAGCTAGGTCGTAATTATGATTGAAGGATTGGAATGACCAGTTATGTATGTATGTAAGGACACAAGCAATCCTACAAGCACCCAGTATCTCTGGTTCGAACTGACGGTCTCGACACAAGTTTAGCTCACTAAGCGACTAGGCCATCAGGGCCCCCAAGAATAGTAATGCAAAATAATGTTCAACATTGATTTCTTTTAAGAACGTATTTACTTACGGAATATATGTATAGAGAGTAGATTGTATGCCCTTACCTGTAAAGAAATTAAAATAAAAGAAATATTTAATAAAAGATTGTGATGAAAAGTTTTATAATTCTTATTTATTATCCTAAAAACCCTCAACATTTGAAAACCCTTTCAAATTTCTAAGGAATTTCAAATTAAAAACAATTTAAATCAATTTAATGACGCTTTAATGGCTATGTACACAAATTTAGAATTTTTTTATTTCTTATTTTTTTGTACATAATTTATGGCCAAATTTCTTCAAATCTTCAATCAAATTGAAGAAATTCTTAAGAAAACAGAAATAAAAATAAAAAAAAAAAAACATCAGCATTAAGCATTTGTTTAATAAATTTTATGGCTTTTGGTAGACACAGAGAGTGAATGGTTAGAGGAGATACGAAGCAAAAAAAAGAAAGAAAATAAAAAAAAATATAAGAAAACCAGTGGCAGTTTGAGGAAAGAGAAAACATGAAGAATTTGTAATTTAGGGTTTCGAAACAGACAAATACAGCAATGGACATACATACATATACACTTATCGAAATTAAATATCTTAGGAGTTCATCTAGAAACCAATAATAATGAAAGAAGACCCTGTGGCCATTGTTGGTTACAAAAAAGGTACCCAAAGAAAGCCAAACGTTTTCATTATGATTTGATCTGAAAATTTCGAAACTCTTTTGAATCTTTTTGAAATTGTTTTGTATTTTCTAAAAGCAATAAAAATCTCATAAATTGTATTGAATTCTGTTTAAAAATAAAGCTGAGTTGCAGTCATTCACGCATTCATTCATTCACTCAAGTTATGAAACATTTAAATGGAGATGAAGATGAAAATGAAGATGACGATGCTGATGCTTGATGATGATGCTGGTGCCTGGCAATGATGATAACGATAATAAACAGAACATTAACAGATAATTCGGTTAGAAACATAAAATGATGACAAATGTTGGGCAACATTTTATATTTTATTTTTCCATCAAACTTTTGTTCAAATAAAAATTTTTTATTTTAATTTTTTTCTTGTTGTCAGATTTATTCCATCTGGTCTTTTTTATTTCTTTTGGTTATAAATCTTTAACAAACAAAAAAAAAATAAAATTTTTCTACAGATTTTATGATCAGATTCGAATAAGTGACAACAGCAATAGCAACAACAACAATTTTATTGTTTATAGATTTTTATTTTATAGAAAAACTTGTTCTATTTCTCTTGTTGTATTTATTTTGTTTACAATCAATTTTGGCTTACAGATTTTGACCGTAATCTACAAGAATAGATTTGACCACAATCAAGTTACAAAAAAAAAATTAAATTTATTAAGGAAAATTGAAAGAATTTTTTTTTCTCAATTTCCTTTTTTGTTGCTTAACTTTTATTTGTCGTTTTTGTCTTTCTTTCATTTTCTTGCTCAAATTAATTTTTAATGTAAAACATTTTCTTTTTGAATGATATTTGCCTTAAAGGACTTGAAATTGATTAAATTTGTGTGCATAGTTTGTGCAAAAACAGTTTTTTTGTTCTTTTGAACTCAATTCTCAAAACTCAGGTTCTCTTTTAAATATCATAACCCTACTACAATGCTTATCTTCTTTCTAAAAGAACTGCAGGTAAGCATATGTGATTACATCAAGCGTTGCCATATGGGTAACATAATAGGCCATATGGGCCACCGAGTGAACTTGCCTGTGAACGGCAAGCCACACGCTAATCTAACGTAACCTAAGCGATGCTACCTTAATATCCTCAATAATAACAAATCCCCATGTTTTAGGTCCCTAATTCACTTTACACATTACGACTCGTTGAGTGTTTGAGTTAATACAGTGGCCAAAAAGTAAGTGGATTCATCACAGATCTGCTTGCCACAAGCCTATGTCAATTCAATGAGCGAGATTGTCTAATGGCTTATTATACGTGAGGCCGCGATTGACACCCCAGGTCACATGCATGCATATGAATAACAATAAGTATGATGTAAAATATTCGCTAAAAGGAAGCCTAGGTTCTGGTAAGAGACCATATTCTGTATTATCACCGATAACGTATTGAATGTCGAGCTTGAGCTCAGAATTTGTTTCTGGTCTTGTTCGAGTAAATCCGTGATGCGTTTTCAAGACACGGAAGAATAAAATTTCACTACTTTGAATCGCCTCATTCTGATGCTCATTTGAAATCTGAATTTCTTAAATGCAATAAGTCGTTGGTGTGCGTCCAGATCCATGCCATTCAGAACTTCATTCTCACGTCCCTATACCCAATGCAGCTTACTTATTTAGTCATTACATTACTCTTTACTCTTTAAGGATTACGACCTAGATTCTCACACCACTTATGATGTGTATATTAATTCTGTACATGAGTGGCGGGGGGACCTACAGTTTAAAGTCGACACCGAACGGCACATTTTTGGGACACTTCTCATGGCAATTTTGTATTTACTCTCAGAGCAATATTTTTTTTGAAGCACAAAAGTCTTATGTATATGTCTATTCTGCTTCAAATTGAAAATTCTACAGACAATTCTTCAAAGTTTGCTGGAGGTATAGGCCAGAGATCAGCAATGAATCGTTTTTTCGCTGCTCATAAGTACTCATGAAATTTTGAGTATGAGTGGGTCAACAGTATTGTAATTTAATTACTCTGATTAATTCATACTCATTAAACATTGATTTATAAGTACAGGTTGCAATGAGAATGAGTACAACGTTGACATCAAACTCATAACATATGAAATATGTTTGATTCATACGCCTACCAGAGATCAGCAATGAATCGTTTTTCGCTACTCATGAAGTACTCATGAAATTTTGAGTATGAGTAAGTCAACAGTATTGAAATTCAACTACTCTGATTCATTCGTACTCACTATAATATTGATTTATAAATCATAAATGATTCGAGTGATTCGAATTATTCATCCAAATTTACAGTCTTAGTTGTTGTTGCATTTACAAAAAAAAAAAATTAGGAAAAAACAAGACAAGTAGTGTTCTACTCTGATTCATTCGTACTCACTACAACATTGATTTATAAGTACAGGTTGCAATGAGTATGAGTATAACGTTGACATCAAACTCATAACATTCGAAATATGTTTGATTCATACGCCTACTCATTCAGATTCATAAATTTCGAAAAATACTTATAATACTTATAAATGGTTCAAGTGATTCGAAACATTCATCAAAATTTAGTCTTAGTTGTTGTTGCATTTATCAAAAAAAGAAGAAATAAAAAGACAAAGCCAGCAAGCAAAGCAAACACACAACCTTCTAGTGAGTATTGTAGTGTTCGTACGCGAATCATACTTATTTTGTGATTCTTGAAAATTTTGAGGCATGGAAAGTCGAAATCAACAACATCATGCGTATTGTTAAGTATGAGTACGATGAGTACTTCAAACATTGAGTATGAGTATGATATTAAAATAAGTATGAATGCATATAAGTATCAGAAATTATGAGTATGATTCGAAATTACTCATCTTTTTGAATACTCATTGCTGATACCTGGTATAGGCATTATTTATGAAGTTTTTGTAACAAGTTTTCACAATTATAACGTGTTGTTAACTTTACGTAATAAGGTAAAAAAATCATTTTTGTTTCTTGTCATTGTAAAACAATAGTGCGTTTGGATTGAAAGTAAAAGTATTTCTTATCATAAAAATGTTGTCAAAGATTTTTTAATTTAATATACTTATATACATACATACCTATACGTACATGTTGTATTATTCATACTTTTCATATATTTCATAAATTTTCAACAAACTTCTGTTGTTATTCAAAGTTATGATTTTAAATTTCTTTTCATTTTTTCGTTTTTTTTTTTAGGGATCCTTAAGGAAAAGGTTGGTCTTTATCTTACATTGTTTACATGGGAAAATTATTGATCCCCAGGTAAATATATTTCTTAACCCATACAATGCTTCAATATCACAGAACAGTTATGTCAATTGTAGGAAATTTTTTTAAAATTTATTTTTCTTATCGCATCCCTGAATCCTTTGCTTCTCCTCTACATTTTTTTGTTGTTAGGAAACCCTTTTCAAAATACATCAGGTTCTTGGATGTAATTTAAACAAATTTTTTTCTCCCTACTCTTGTGGCTTTTTTAAAATAACAAACAATTCCCTGTTGAAATGGTGATGGTGTGGTGGTTTAAAGGGGTAAAAAGTGGGGTTTGTTGTTATTGTTACTCAATTGGCATATGTCACAGCTACAAAGATGTATGAGGCAACATGAATTGCCAATTTCCACAAACATTCTTTTATATTCATGCACCTTATCATTCATGAATAATTTATTTTTTATTTGGAGGAAAACATAAACATTATACTCACATACACACGCACACACGCATACATGCATACATTATCTAAAACAACTTCCTTTTGATATACAGATGAGAAGAAGAAATCATTTAAATGTATTGTATATCAAATTATCTGAAAAAAAATACAGACGGAAGAAAAGTAATACAAGTGCATAAAAGGGGGGAAAAATTATTTCTTTTTCCTGACAAAGACCGTGTGACCCTGTGAACTTGTAAAAATCATTCTAAAAAAGAACGAAAAAACGAAAACAGCCTGTCTTACAAATCAATTTGAAAAATTGAAATTAAAGTAAGGCATCCATCCAGCAGCCAAATATAAATATTTCAGAGACTTTTACTTAAAAAATCATCTTACACTTGACATACATACTTCATAGTATATGCAAGGAGCATATGCCGCCACATATGTACATGTACAAATATCTCAATGGTGAATTGTGGAATCACTATACAAAACTCAAGTGGCCACTTATATTGTTAAGTATGATGGTAAGGCGGGCGGTGTATTCTGTTTTATTTCGTATTTCTACTTTTCTCTGCTTATACGAATGGAAGTCTACTTTAAGTGGCATTATTTACAATTTAATGGAAAATAAAATTGACATACTCACGCATTACACACACACATACATTATGCAATAAAAAGAAAACATGCAGGAAGGAAGTTCATAAAGTTATGTACTTTTAAGAGACAGTATCTCAAAAGAAATGTTTTATTTAATAAATCAACTAAAACATAAGAAAGCCTTTTTATAATTTATTTCGATTAATATCATCCCAATGGAGACATGTGACTTGAATTCAAAGCCAGCAATCGCAAGTCGAATTTAGATTGTTTGCTCGAATTTAAGAAAATTAATCGTAATCCCTTGATTAAGATTATCGTCCTCATAATTAAGTGCCTAATAAATGCATTAATCCCCACCCCATGTAGTGAATAATAATCGCACGCACCCCTTGAGTAAGAGTATCGTTCTCACGATTAAGTGCCTAATGAATGTATTTTCAACATCCGTCTTTGTTTAATCTAAGATCGAATCTATATTGTTTTCGAATTTTAAAAAACTAACACGCAATAATGTCCCTTCTCCATGCAGTGCATCACATCAAAAGCCCTTGAGTAAGAGCATAGGCACGCTTAAGTGCCTAATGAACGTATTTGCAACTCCCCCTACTGTAGATAACATCATCATCCCATGAGTAAAAGTATCATCCTCACGATTAAGTGCCTAATGAGCGTATTTTCAACATCCTTCCTTGTCTATGAGTTACGAGGATTTCATAAAAAAAAGTTCGAATCATTCAAAGGCCGAATGATTTTTATTTTTGAGTCTTTAAAACATTATGACGTACTAAACCCTTCCCCATATTGTGAATATATGAATCAGCACCCCTTGAGTAAGAGTATTAGCCTAAGGATTAAGTGCGTAATGAACGTATTTCCTTTGTCTAAGCTCTCTCGAATTTACTACGAGATAACTCTTAGAGTGCGTTCCCTTCTAGGGTGTCAACTACGAGTTATCTCGTACTCACTAAACCTGCCATTTTTGAGTAGCTACGAATAAAATCGTATTATATCAGTGCTAGTATCGATAAATGCCTTCTGGGAAAAGAACAAAAAGTCAATGTAGGCGTGCGTGGCCAGTTTTCTGAAAATTGCCGCGACAGTCAACGCATTAATCCCCTCCCCATATTAAGTAGAACTATGCTCTTCACGATTAAGTCCCTAATGAACGTATTTTCAACATCCATCCTTGCCAAGAATTCCTTAAAAAAATTCGGATTATTCAAGGGTACCTTGGGTTCTATAGCACGTCGCTATGTTGCAGGATATAGGTATTCCGGTTGCCTCACTTAAATTGAATAGGAACTACTACGTTCTATAGGGAGGCTTAACCGCATTGGCAACAAGAAGGTACGTGCAACATTGCTAGACTCTTCTGTGTAAGAAGTTGACCGACTCAGTTATATCCTTAAATCACATGGCTATCCATAGCTCTATAGATACAATGATGAAAGTGGAAGTTATCCTCACGATTATGTGGAGGAAATGCGCTCTATCTGTTGTTTCCAATCCTAATTCCTTTGGACGTAAGCCATATAATGTGGGCTTTGATTTCATGTCGGGCAATGGCTCAAAGTACCGAAAACAATTCATTCACGATCACCATTGAGCATGCTTGACTTCCCAGACCTCAACTGCGATAGGATGGATTAAGTTTTCCTGGTTTCCTATACGAATATGATCAGCGGTATATATAAAGGATTTTAAAAATTGTGAAAATTAAACCTCGAAAATTAGGTTCTTTCTCAATAATGTCTACTTTATGGCAAGTTGTAATTAAAGGACCCCAATGTAATTCATCATGCGATGTCCCATAGTTTATTACCTTAACCCAATAGGTATTCCTATATACAAGTTATCCTATGTATTCGAACACTTTAGAGGTCACAGTATTTCTAAGTGCTCGTTGCCAGTTCGACCACTGGGATATACTATAAATGTATGTACGTTTATATAGGGTGGACCGTCTATCGGTATAAATTTGAACCATCGCTTATTTCGAATCGGCCAATACTTATATCATTTTATTCTGTCACATTCTTTTATTTCCATTGAACGTAATGAATCGATTTACGCTGAGGCAACGTTGGGATCTGTTGCGACAACGAGGTGCAAAATGATGTCAATTTTACCATAAACAAATCATCTTTTCGAATGAATCATCTTGGTGGATATGTTAATAAGCAAAATTGCCGTATTTGGGACTAAGGCAGGGAGGAATCATTGGCCTATATTTCAATGGAGACACCTATCGCACCATGAGAACTCATTTCTTTGTACCCGATCTTAATGTTATCGATGTTAACTTTGATTGGTTTCAATAGGATGTTGCAACTGGCCACACATCTCATGCAACAATTGGTTTATTGCGTCAAACGTTTGATGACCGTTTAATTAGCCGTAATGGTGATGACAATTGCCGCCAAGAAGCAACGATTTGACAACGTTGGACGGGAACCCGTTAAAGAAAAGTGTAATGCCGGCAAACTAGAATTGAGCATTTCAAGGCCAATATTCGTGATGCCGAGATACGATCCCATACACTCGAAAAAGTGCACAAAAACTAGTCTGATCGTATGAGGTACTGCAAGGCCAGCCGCGACAGCTGGAATAAATTTGGTAAAAATTTCAAACCGTTTCGGTTTTACTACATTATTAAATTTAAACGTTTGAATGGCCCACCCTTTACAATGCAACCAATAATATGCAAAAGTTTATAAAAACTAAACATTTTTTAAATTTCATACAGAAATTTCTGTACAAATCATATTCAAGTTTATTTTATCTCTTGTGACTCAGAGGTAAATTTTTGTTTTCCCCCCTTTTTCCCCCTATCTTCCCTATCCATTAGACAAAATCATTATTATACGCTTCGATATAAATTCATAAACGCTTTTAAACAAAAGTGAAATCATTTTTAAAAAATAATATAAAAAAATTTAAAGAAAAAATATGAAAAAAAAGAAAAGAATGAGTATGATGCCATCATTAAATGTTATGAAAATGTTTTTTCGCTCTTAAGAAGACAATTTTATGAAGTGTTAAGCCATTTCATGATAAAATATGAGTGAATGAAAACAACAAAAACAAGAAATATGAAAAGAAAATTCATTTTTAAATGCATTTTTAATCTCCAAATGATGGCAGCATCAGAAATTATAAGAGTGTCTCACTTTTGCTTATAAAATGAAATTCTCATAAAACTCAATTGAGTGAGTATTTGTTATGGCACATTTACGTTTAAAATGTGAATAAAAAACAAATACGGAGGAAATAAAGAAAATTAGTTGAAAAATATTGTTCTTCCAATCGCATAAGTACTTCAATATTTTTTTTTTATTTTTTTTTAATGGAAATAATCTTTAAAATATGCTCTTAATGGAACAAATTTTAGGAAGTGACACTAAAATGAGGATGTGTACTTCAAAAAAGAAGAATACTTTGGACATCTAAGATCCACTTCTTGATGAACAATAAATTCATAAATCAAAAAGTAGAATTTTTTGGTCATACTTTTGGCGTTTATATACGTTAGCGAGTAGAAGCAACAGCATGTTCAGCATACTATTACTTGAAGTATCATAAAATGATGAATAATGAAGGCTAGTCTATGAAAGTTTTCGCTTTACATTATATATTACATAATTGGGCAGTACCAGAGATCAGCTCATAATTTCATTTCATACTCATATTTTCTGATACTTATATGCATTCATACTTATTTTAATATCATACTCATACTACTCATATTCAAAGTTTGAAGTTTGAAGTTACAGTGGAAATATGTGTTGCAATAACTTAGTTGCTTACTTATAATTTCATGTGTGTCAATGATTTTTCCTAAACATCTTTTTGGAGCATACATATGTATACTTGCCCTCTTTGCAGTAGTTTAATAGCTGGATTGTTAGCTTAATAGACGAATCGGACGGACACACTTTTTCTACATAGGGCCCATTGTGTTACCACAGTTTTCTGCTAACGCCTAGTTTCAGAACCATTCAGAGCTCCTGATGAAGTGACATAAACTGCCAATGTCAATCTGTGACAGTTTCTCCAGGTCATCCATATAATATCCTTTGACAGAGTGCGGCGCAAGTACCCAGCAGTCTCCTCTTTTTACTCATGCCTGCAGCTTGCGCAGAAATCATTAGCAAGTTGTCGAAGACGAATGCGACTTGCACGCTTACCCATAATGCAATGCCCCGTAATGACCCCGACAACCATACTGAGCATGAATCTCTCGAGTTTAAGCTCACCTATCGTGCGCCTCTTCATCTAGCCTTGGCCCCTGTCCTAGGCCGTATATCTATCACTGACGGAATCGATGATCGCATTTTTAATTATGAGACTACAGATTCTCATAGGGAAGCCCAGAGTCGAGAGAGTTCGATGGTCATGCCCCGCCTGGCTTGTTAATCAGCTCTACAGTTACCCGGAATAATACTGTGCCCCGGCACTTATATGATATGGCCATCATATCGTTCCGCTACCTCATTGAGATACCTGCGACAGCCGTACACTGTCTTGGACTTCCTTACGTTGGAATACAGAGTGCTGATAGCCGCCTGGCTATCAGAAAGTCCGTCTTCAATAATTCTCGCCGCAGCCTGTATTGCCAACACCTCCGACTGAAAGACCCTAATCTCAACCCAAACAAATTGTGGAAAAATATTTCTTTCAGCCACCTGCTCTGAGCAGTCTTTAGGTAGCGGTCACACACTGCACATAGACAAAACTAACATACACAACAGTGGATGGTGTGAGAAGCTAGGTGGAAAGCTTGACTATAAATACATATAAATATACATAAAATAGTGACTTTGGAATATAAATTTTTAAGAAGCCAGAGAAGTGATCAGACAGAGCTTAGAAAAAAATTCGTATATAGTTTTCTGTGCCTTTGACCTTAACGCTTCATCACTTGATTGAAAATAACTTTTGGAAAAATAAAAACAAAAAAATTAAAACTTCTTCCATTCTTTCTGATCGATTTCTAATTTTAATGGATTTTGTTTCCGAAAGCTTTAACACACCACATTGTGTTGCATTTGGAATGCAAAAATTTATTCGAGATATTTTCCAGTGTTATGGGCAATTTTTGTAGAGGCCAAATAAAATATTTGTAGTTGTTATTGCTTTCATACATGTACGAGTATGTTGTATGTATAATAAAAGAACTAAAAACTTTTGAAAAATAAATTTGTTGTTGTTGTGTTTTAGTTTCGATACCAAAATTTTGCTTAAAAAACAAATTTGTATGAAATAAAAAACAACAAAAATTTTAAACAAAAAGCCCAAAATTCAAGCAAAAAAGGGGAAAAATACCAAAAAAAAATTTATAAAACAGATTGGTAAAGTTCAATAAGAATTAAAGTTTTTTAATTAAATAATTTTTTCAATTGATCGGTCTATTGCCACATTTTAATTCAAGGTTTTGATTTCAAAAAAAATTCTTTCGATTTAAAATTTCCATATCAGAGATCAGCAATAATTATTCCAAAAGATAAGTAGATTCGAATCATACTCATAATGATATGAAAATGAAATGACACATTCATACTTATTTTAATATCATACTCATACTACTACATATTCAAGGTTTGAATTACTCATCGTACACATACTTAACAATACGCATGATGTTGTTGATTTCGACTCTCCTTTACTCAACATATACAAGAGTCACAAAATAAGTATGATTCGTATGTACGAACACTACAATACTCACTAGAAGGTTGTGTGTTTGCTGTGTTTACTGCCTTCGTCTTTCTTCTGTTTTTGTAAAAGCAACAACAACTGTAACTGTAAATTTTGACGAATGATTCGAATCACTCGAATCATTTATGAGTATTATAACTATTTTTCTAAATTTATGAATGTGAATGAGTAGGCGTATGAATTAAACATTTTTCGAATGTTATGAGTTTGATGTCAACGTTGTACTCATACTCATTGCAACCTGTACCTATAAATCAATGTTGCAGTGAGTACGAATAAATCAGAGTAGTGGAATTTCAATACTGTTAACTCACTCCTACTCAAAATTTCATGAGTACTTATGAGTAGCGAAAAAACGATTCATTGTTGATCTCTGGTTACGACCTAGCTCCTCACACTATTTATGTTGTGTGTGTTAATTTCATTCATGAGTGGTGCGACCTATATTTTAAAGTTGACTCCGAAAGACAGTTTTTTGTGGCAAACTTTTCATGGCAGTTTTATTTCCACTCAGAGTTTTTCCCAAAAATTCGCTGAATTTTGCTGAAATCTGAATCTATAGCACTTTTCTGTAACACAGTGTATTAGACTATTTGTGCTGTTGAATTATTTGCCTCAGCTAACCTAGCCTATCTTTTTATAAATTATAGTGCCTCCAGTTTAAAAAAAATTAAATTTTTTATTATAAATTATTAAAAACGAAAAAGAAAATAAAACCATAATCATCATCATAATCTTAATCATACCATCGTAGTATGCTGCCTCCTCAGATGCTTAGATAATGCAAGTGTTGCATTGCTTTCTCTACTCTTTCTATATAACTCTGCTTAGGTTGGCTTTCGAGAGAAATACTTAATGAAAGTGTTGCATTACACACTTCGCACCAGTCATTCTCTTTTATTATTTATCCAGTCACTCACACATAAATGATTATAATTTCTCTCTTTTTTCATTTTATTTTTCAGTTTTTTGTTGCCTTTTATTTAATCGAAGGAGGTGTATCTTCTCTAACGGAAAATTAACAATTTTACAGTTAGTTAATTCGCTTGAAAATTCACCTTTTACAACAACAACTACAACTGTAGCAGTGTAGATGTAGTAGTGTTAACAGAAGTTAACGGCCATAATAGTTTTAATTTTAATCTCTCTCTTGGACTTACGACGGCAACACAAGAAAAGCAGCCACGCTGTTGCTACAGTTCGGTGTAAGCAGTGCTTAGATTGGATTTCTTTCTTTTTTTTAAATAAAATCGTAATTACAACGCAGCATTAAATTACAGGCCTGGTAATTTTAATCGTTAAATCGTTTTTCTTTTCTTACAAGGAGAAAGGGGGTCTTTATAAGGAAATGAAAATTTATTGATTAACGCCTTCTTTTTGATTGCTTTCGGCTTTGATTGCAATTGTATCTTCAACGATATAATTAATACACTGACATTCAAACATTTAATTCAACACAATATAATTATTACGATTAACGATGTAATTGCAAAGTTTTTATCACCACGGCATTGATTTCGAAATTTTTTATAAAAAGAGTTTCAGATTCAAAAGTTTCAGAAAAAATTTTCATGATTTAAAGTATTTTGGTAGAATAACTGATTAAAAATTATGTGGGGGGGGGTGGGGGAAAAATAATGATAATATATACATTCACTTAGATTACCATACATAATTGGTCATTAGAACCCTTCCGTCAGCATTACGACCTACTTTCTCACACCACTTATGTTGTGTGCCTTAATTGTATACATGAGTGGCGGGACCTACAGTTTAAAGTCGACAAAAACGACAGATTTTTAAGAAAATTTTCATGGCAATTTTATTGTCTCTTAGAGTTTTTGCCAGAAATCTGCTGAGAGGAAGCCGCCGAAGAAATATTTTTTCATATATCGTGGACTTACGTCTAATAAGCCAACATACTACCTACTAGACTATGACGACTTCCGCTTTAAGTTTAAGCCATCACTTATTTCGTAGAATCCGCTGTAGTCTAGTAGGTAGTGTGTTGGCTTATTAGACATAAGTCCCCGGTTCAAGCCCCAGGTCAGACATCAAAACGAAATATGAAAAAATATTTCTTAGGCGGCTTCCTCTCAGCAGATTGCTGGCAAAAACTGTGAGAGTAAACAAAACATGAAACGTTTCCTAAAATCTGTCGTTTAGAGTCGACTTTAAACTGTAGGTCCCGCCACTTATGTATAAAATTAACACACACAACATAAGTGGTGTGAGAAGCTAGGCCATAATCCTGGCTGAACGGTTGTATGAGTAATTATGTATGTGTGTATGTGTTTCGTTTTGTTGCCTTTTTCAATTTACATTTTTAAGTCGCCCCACCCATCCATCCAGAATTATGCAACTATTTGTGTATATGATGGCAGTAGCAGAGATCAGCAATAAGTATTCAAAAAGATGAGTAGATTTGAATCATACTCAAAATTTCTGATACTTATACGCATTCATACTTATTTTAATATCATACTCAAACTGCTCATATTCAAAGTTTGAAATATTCGTCGTACTCATACTTACCAATACGCATGATGTTATTGATTCCGATTCTCCATGATTCATCGTATACACGAATCACAAAATAAGTATGATTCGCGTACGAACACTACAATACTCACAAGACGATTTTTTGTTTGCTCTACTTGCTGTCTTTGTCTTTTTGTTTATGTATCTTTCTTCTTTCTTTGTAAATGCAACAACAACTAATACTGTAAATATTGATGAATGATTCGAATCACTCGAATCATTTGTGAGTATTATAAGTATTTTTCTAAATTTATGAATCTGAATGAGTAGGCGTATGAATCAAACATATTTTGAATGTTATAAGTTTGATGTCAACGTTGTACTCATACTCATTACAACCTGTACTTATAAATCAATGTTGTAGTGAATACGAATGAATCAGAGTAGTTGAATTTTAATACTGTTGACGCATTCATACTCAAAATTGCATGAGTACTTATGAGTAGCGGAAAAGGGATTCATTGCTGATCTCTGGGCAGTAGGTGTTAAGATAAAAATTATTTTCCAAAAAGGTGGCAACCTTATCAAATATATAGTAGTAGTTTTCAAAGCAACACATTTTAGCAGAATTTGTTTTTGCAGCATTCAATCGATCGATTTTTTAATCGTATAACTTTGTAAACTTTTGATGTACACATTATAAATTTCAATCCAGCCAAACTTT
Source organism: Sarcophaga rosellei (assembly GCA_930367235.1). NCBI lineage: Eukaryota > Metazoa > Arthropoda > Insecta > Diptera > Sarcophagidae > Sarcophaga > Sarcophaga rosellei. The sequence goes on along the minus strand of OV884018.1, from coordinate 58,355,501 downwards.
TCTAATGTGTGAGATAAAGCAAAGAGTTTTCTGAAACCAGTTGGGTTTGAGGCAATCAAAAATTTTGTTGGCATATTACAATAAGAAGAGCTCTAAGCAATGCATCAGACCATTAAAATACAATCGGAGGTTGATAACTGGTAGTTTGACAGGGCAATTCTGTAAGCATGAATAATTGGTACAGATTATTAAAGCCTGCTAGGCTCGAATGAAACCCTTACGAAATAGCTGGGTACACACAAGATGCTGAGGAGGGAATTGGTATTGTTTACATCGAACAATATCCTGAATTTTGCACACCGAAATTATATTACTGTTCGGCAAGCGTTTACATTGGTTTTCAAGTTTTAAAAACGAATGTACGTTCCGTGGACGTTTGGCTAAGCGGGGCTAGAGCCTAATTCTACCTTTAGTATTACGTCGAACATGTTGCTAATGCATTAATAGTTGAAATATGTAATAATAAAAAAGTACTGCAAGCGTCACGCGGGTACTGCGGTATTTTTTAAAAGAAAATGTACTGAAAAAAGTATTAAAGTACTGAATTTTTCAACACTGGGTTGTAATGACCAATGATCTATGTATGTTATGCACATATATAAGTAAATAGTAGGAAGATTAAATTCTAAGTGATGCAAAAAGATGTTATTGGTTTGAATGGAAACGTGTTGGTGTTCCTCCTTCGGAAAAGCGACAAAAGGTTTGGGGGAGTAGGGGAAAGAAAGAAATTTCAGAAGAAATGGTTTTAATGAAGCTTAATACGATACTAAGTTCATTTATAAGCTATAGCTCTAGGGTTTTCATTGAATGTAAGTACTGAACTATGTGCCTCATTTTCTGCAATAAAATTTGAATTGAAAAGAATTGAAATTCATTTCTTCTTTCTCTATCATCGTAACTAAAAATATTCAACAAGTTCTCATAGAATTTGGGTATTTTTCGTTTTGCGTGGTTTTAAGTTTTCTACAAATTTTCTACAACCATATGCTGGTATGTTTGTTTCTTCTGCTTCCATTTCTGCTTTCACTTCATTTATATTGGAATTCCTTTTTAGCACAGCACATACAGCTTAAAGCGCACAGCATGCATAACGAAACGTTTTAAAATTGTAAGGATTTTTACTTTCATGTTCTTATTATTACTTTTCCTTTTCCTTTTAATTTTCTTGTTTTATTTTCATTTTTTCGGTGTTTTTTTCATTTTATTTTTTTTCGTTTTTTTTTGAAATTTTCTCAAGCATATTGCACTTTAATCTTTAAACAAAGTTTTTAATACAGTGGTTTTGTATTGTGGGGCCAAATATGTGGCCAAGTGTGAAGGTGGGTATGTGTGTGTCTGTATGCTTGTAATGCTTAAAAGTTTAAAACAAAAGTTTTATTATGTTTAAATTCAGAGAACCAGAAAAAAAATATGTGGATATAAACGAAGCAAAGCAACCAACTTATAAATTTATTATTTAATTAAAAGATTTTATGGCTTAAACTACACACATACACACACATGCATACACACGCAAACAAGGATTAAGAAGATTCTAAAACAAAAATAAAAACCAAAGAGAACCAGGAATTACAACAATACATACATATTTAAAATAATCAAATAAAATAAAATTCTAATACAATGTAAATGCCATTAAAATTATCACAAGAATTCATTACTTTAAGGCTCTGCTTTGTTGATAAAATATTTTAGAATGTTTCTGCATAACATGCCTCTTCCATACATGCATACAAATACATTTCAACTTCAAAACACATGTTTTGTTTTCTAAAGTAAGTGTCTGTATGTGATTTTATTTTATTTTTTCGTTGTTTTTTTTTTTTTAAATTTTTATTAAATTATACTTGTATGGTCGATTGGTCGGTCGGGCCAGCTTTATTAAAAGCTTTATTTTTTATTGATTATTATGGCCATTACTACTAAAGGGTCCACCAAATAACTTTTTTTTTTTTTGAAAATGCTTTAAAAAATAACTACTGAATATTTTCTCAAATTTCTTTTTTTATTTGAAAGTACAATCCTTCCGGTTAATAATGGAAAATAATTTCATTCAAATGTCTGTCTCGGCTGGCCATGCAGTAGCCTACACGATCGGTCCAATTTTTAAGCACATTATCGATTGTGTGCAGCTGTATTTCACCAATGGCTTCACGAATATTGTCCTTTAAAGCGTCAATTGTCTCTGGCTTGTCGGCGTTACACTTATCTTTGACGGCACCCCACAAATAATAGTCCAACGGTGTCAAATCGCAGCTCCGAGGTGGCCAAACGACATCAGCTCTACGGCTGATAATACGATCTTCAAAAGCAGGGCGCAAAACATCGAGTGTAGCTTCGGCTGTGTGGCACGTAGCGCCGTCCTGTTGAAACCAAATATTGCCAATATTCTCCTCTTAAATTTTTGTGAAGAAAAATTCGTTCAACATGGCCCGATAACGATCGCCATTGACTGTAACGGCCACTCCTTGCTCATTTTCGAATTATGCCTCTGGATCAAAATCCGCACCAAACAGTGACTTGTTTTGGGTGCGTCGGCTTTTCAATGTATGCGTGCGGGTTTTCTGTGCCCCAAATGCGACAATTTTGCTTGTTTACATACCCGCCAAGATCAAAATGAGCTTCATCTGAAAAGATGATTTTTTTTTGCCAAAATCGGCATCTTCTGTAGGCTACTCGTGTAGGCTACTGCATGGCCAGCCGAGGCAGCAATTTGACTAAAATTATTTTTCATTATTAACCGGAAGGATTGTACTTTCAAACAAAAAAAAAGTTTGAGAATTTGGTTTTTTTTTACAGCATTTTCAAAAAAAAAGTTTTTTGGCGGACCCTTTACTACTATTACACAAGTATTTACAAGTTTTACCATAAAAGTTGTGGTAGTAATAGCTGGCTGGACTCTATCTCTATTATATTCCCATTAAAAGGATATTTTATGGTTGAAAGATTTCGAATATTTCAACTTAATAACAGAAATTAAATACATACTTGAACATTTACAAACAAACACAAACACAAACATACGCAAAATGAATAGAAATTCATTTAACAAATTAACATACGTATACATACATTCATACATACATACATATGTATGTATGTACATTTTACATGGTAATAAAAAAAGATTTAAAAACGAAATGAAGATGGCTTAGCATATTTTAATAGCATAATCCCATGCTATTAATAATGCTGTTAAAAATATATCGTATTTATACGAGAGTACAGAATACAGAATATGTCCGTAGCTTTTTAAATTTCCTCCTGCCTCTTAGCTGGAGAAGTTACCCAGTTCAACAGACATCTACAGACATATGTAAGTTTATGATTTTGAAAATCTTCAACTTGGCAAAAACTCGTATACAGCCAGGTTTTATTGAATTATTTTCAGAATAATTTCGTTTTTTTTTGTTACTAAAGACACATCATAACTGAGCTAGTGTATGTCTCACCACAAATGCAATACATATTTCTGATATACAGTAAAAAAAAAGTTTACATATAATGTATGTGGACCACAGTGATTTCTATCAAATTGAAAAAGGATTCATGGTGCCTTTAACAACGGTTACAATTAAGAATATTTGAAGACAAAAACGAATACATACATAATTGGCCATTACAACCCTTCAGTCAGGATTACGGCCTAGCTTCTCAACACCATTCATGTTGTGTGCGTTAATTTTATAGGTTAGTGGCGGGACCTAAGCAGTTTCACGTCGACTCCAAACGACAGATTTTTAAGAAACTTTTTCATGGCAGGTTTATTTACTCTCAGAGTTTTTGCCAGAAATCTTCTGAGAGGAAGTCGCCGAAGAAATAATTTCTTTTTCATATTTCGTTTTGATGTCTGACGTGGGATACGAACCCGGGCTTTACGTCTAATAAGCCAACACACAACTTACTAGACTACGGAGACTTCCAAAAACGAATGTTGAGCGAAAATGATATAAAAAAAAATTAGCGGGGAAAAAGTATACATAGTACAACGGTGTATGTAGAATTTTTTCTATCACTGTAGCTCTTACTTTTTTTTATTGAATTTGAAGGTGATATGTTCAGAATAAGTATGGAATAAAATATACTTCAAAGATCTAATGACATATCAGCGCCCATATCATAAAATTTTACTTGACTTTTTCACAGAGCTGTATTGGGTATCGCATTTGAATTTAGGAACTGTTTCTGGCATAATCGCATAACCCTTAGAATTTTTTGATTTAATTTTTTTTAGAACATGCATACCAGAGATCAGCAATTAATCGTTTTTTCGCTACTCATAAGTACTCATAAAATTTTGAGTATGAGTGAGTGAGAACAGTATTGAAATTCAACTACTCTGATTCTTACGTACTCACTACAACATTGATTTATAAGTACAGATTGCAATGAGTATGAGTACAATGTTGGCATCAAACTCATAACATTCGAGATATGTTTGATTCATAGGCCTACTCATTCAGATTCAATAATTTAGAAAAACACTCATAATTATACTCATAAATGATTCGAGTAATTCCAATCATTCATCAAAATTTACAGTCTAAGTTGTTGTTGCATTTACAAAAAAAAAACGAAAAAAAAATACAAAGACAGCAAGCAAAGCAAACACACAATCTTCTAGTGAGCATTGTAGTGTTCGTACGCGAATCATACTTATTTTGTAATTCTTGTAACTGTTGAGTAAAGGATGAGATGAGTATTTCAAACTTTGAATATGAGTAGTATGAGTATAATATTAAAATAAGTATGAATGCGTATACGTATCAGAAATTATGACTATGATTCGAATCGATTCGTCTTTTTGAATACTCATTGCTGATCTCTGGTTTAGACCCTCTTGGAAGTTGAAAAAACTTAAAACGGCTGACCTTGAACTTTAAATTATTTTGAATAAAGTCTACTGAAATTGAATACTTTTTCTATGTCTTTTGATAATGAAATTCTCATTAAGAAGCTAATTTCGTATTTAAATGAAAAAAAAAATGGAAAAATCCTTCCAACAAAAGAAATAATGCGATCGGTATACTGATTTGCATTGTATTGAGTCATTTTTTCATTCTTTTTTTTATTTATTTTTTTTCAACAAATTTATGATTAAAATTAATGCAGGGAATGAAAATGAAAAGAAACCTTTTTTCCCCTTTTTGTTGGGTTGACACTTTCAATAGGGCTTCGAAAAATCTAATCAAACGAACATGCACTTCAACAAGGATTCATAAGCTTATGACCACTACATATCCTAAAACTACAAATACGAATACAAATACTTGTACATGTGAGTCTCACCATAAGGTATAGAAATGTATTCGTTCGTATATCCTTTTTCAATTTTATTTTCTTCTTCTTTTTTTCTTTTCTTTTTTTTTATCAGCTTATGGGTTAGCATGTGTATGTATACCTAATACAGCTCAAATAGTCCATCAATCCAAACTCCTTGGTATATGAAGTTATCATTCTCAGTTGTTGTATGTATTGTTATTCAATTCTCCCCTATTTTATTCCTTCTTCTTCATTTTCTTCATCAAAAAAAAAAAAAAAAAAAGAAAAAAAAGAAGAAGAAAATGAAAGTATTGAGTTACAGATTGAATTTCACTTTTTTGTTGTTCTTTTTTTTTTTTTTTATTTTTTTTCTTTCAAGGGATAAGCATTGTATTTGAAAAGGGAATGGCTTTCTGTTTTTTTTTCTCTTCTTGTTGAGTATTACTGGGCTATTTAAAGGCTGACTAAATGCAAAACCTAAAGACTGAAAGTATTGTAAAGAAGCCTACTAATATAGAAATCATTGAACATATTAACCAGAACTGGTCTGAAAAGCTTAATTTTTTGTTTTCTTTTTTCTCTCTCTCTCTCTCTCTATACTTTTCTTCTTTCTTGCTTGTCCTTTAATAGAGTTATGAAAGCAGGCCAGTTGGTGAATCTTGTTAAAAAGATATTAAATCTACAGGGGTTTTGTACAGAAAACGTCAAAATCGAAATCATAAAGTTAAAGTTGTTAAATTGAAAATTTAAAATCTCGTTTTAAAGTGTTAAAGAAACTTAGCTGGTTATTCTTCTAGGCCTTAGCCTCTTTCACATGTCTTCTCTCTTTGGAAAGAATTATTAAACTTATTTTGCAATATATAATCGGTTTAATCAGCTCTTCTAAGATTCCTAATGGATTCAGTATAAGTCATGGTGTCGACAAAAGGTGGCCGAAATATTGTAGATAGTCTGTATAGTAGCCCGTGGTTCAATCACTGGCTCAGACATCTCTAACAAACGAAATATAAAACACATAAATATGTGGCAACATATACGCAACATCTATGCTTTTAACTGGAGGTCCCGCCGCTTATGGATAAAATTAACACATACAACATACGTGTTGCTAGGCCGTAATCCTGCCTAAAAGGTTGTAATCAAATTTTAGCAAATGAATCGTTTTTTCGCTACTCGTAAGTACTCATGAAATTTTGAGTATGAGTGAGTCAACAGTATTGAAATTTAACTACTCTGATTCGTTCGCACTCACTACAAAATTGATTTATAAGTACAGATTGCAATGAGTATGAATACAACGTTGACATCAAACTCATAACATTCGAACTATGTTTGATTCATACACCTGCTCATTCAGATTCATAAATTTAGAAAAATATTTATAATACTCATTTTCACTTTCTTTGTCAATGCCCATCTCTTGCGAGATGCAGATCTAGGTTATTTGGCTCTCCGACCCTTGTCAGATTGACGGAGTTATCGTCCATTTATGTCAAGGCTATAGCCTCGCTTATCAAACTTTCTGGCTGGTTTTCCAGCGCGGGGTAGTCGTGCTTTGGATTTGCAGATCTTGCGCTGACCCACCCCTCTCCCTCCTGGATTCGGGGGAACTTGGTCAGTACAGGAACTGCGTTCACCTGTGGCGTCATAACGGGCCGCTATGCGTGCTCAAGTGAGCTTCTGGTATGAAGCTACCACACTAACCTAACCTACAACACTCATAAATGATTCGAGTGATTTGAATCATTCATCAAAATTTACAGTCTTAGTTGTTGTTGCATTTACAAAAAACAAAAGAAAAAGACTAAGACAGCAAGCAAACCAAACACACAACCTTCTAGTGAGTATTGTAGTTTTCGTAGGCGAATCATACTTATTTTGTGATTCTTGTAAATGCTGAGTAAAGGAGAGTCGAAATCAACACCATCAGGCGTATTGGTAAGTATGAGTACGATGAGTACTTCAAACTTTGAATATGAGTAGTATGAGTATGATATTAAAATAAGTATGAATGCCTATAAGTATCAGACATTACGAGAAAGATTTGAATCTACTCATCTTTTTAAATACTCATTGCTGATCTCTGTTGTGTAAAAATGTAAGTTATGTATGTATTTCTGAAAATATAATTTTCAGTATCATTTCTACATTAATCAATATAAAGATAATACAAATAAATTGAAAATCTCTTCTTGTTATCTGTGTTAACACTTGTAAGCATGTATTTCATAGCATGGACCATAACATGTGATGGAGGTTTATTAAACAAAAACGTAAAAAAATGTTCCTTAACTCTTGTGAAATCAATAAAAAGAAAGGAATTCTGTGTCTAAAGCAGTTTAATATCCAACATCAAATGCCTTCAAACAAGTAACAACAACAACAATAAGCCCTACAGTATCTTTAGATAGAAATCCTTCAAAACTTTAATCACTTACAACTTTATCTGGCCAAAGAAAAGAAAAAAGGAACAACCACAGACATGTTTTTGATGTATTTTATTGCAAAAATTTTGACAGATTCAGCAAGAACAACAACAACCAAACAATAAGAAGGAACATTTTTGCTAAATTTTAAATTTCCTTTTTGGATAAAAGAAAACGAAAAAAAGAAGGAAAAAGAACTACAAAGTAAAAGTTTACAGGATATAGATTCTGCCAGTTAGACCCACACAGACCAATAGACCGAAAGACCAAAAAGACTAGGCAGGCAGCAGTAATAAATTTCTTTTCTTTAAAGCCATTGAAATAAAACCGAAAACCCTCAGCGGAAAGAAAGTGAATGTTCGCAATAGAGTCTCTATGCTCTATTGGGGGTTTTATTTTTTTGGCAGGATCAAACATTTTAAAACAGTGAAAACTTTTGCTTAAGGACGTTTGAGTTAACAAAGGCCTGCATAAAGTATATGATTATCTTCCATCGAATGAGGGATGGCTACCTTATTTGAACTTGGTGTGTATGTGTGCATTTTTTTTTTAGTTTTTCAATATTTTAGAATATTGTGTTTTTCTCCTTTTTTTCCTACCACACACAATGCATGCAATAAACTTTTCCTTTTTTTTTTAATCGTTAAAAAATTTCATTTCGTTTTCCATTTTACTTGGCCTTCTCTCTTACATACATATATTGGTATGGCCAGAAATGTTAGTTTTTTTCTTCTTCTTCTTAAATTAAACAAACGCATGGATTTATAAACTTGGCATAAATGAAAAGCAAAATAAAGAAAAAAAAACATTTTAAATATCCTGCCATCAACTCTCTAACAAAAGGCGAACAGTTGAGTTTATGCCTTTAAATGTTTTGTCCTTCAAAATTAAGTTCTTGTGTATTAAGTTGGATTGTGTTGAGCATAAAGCAGTAGAATTAGTGGCTATTTGTCAGCCCCAGCAAAGCCAAGAGAATAGATTACTGAAGGCTTTAGTTACAATGAAATGGCAGCGATTTTTAATGAAAAATTCAACACATTTAATACATATACACACATACTTGCATATAGTAGTACACACTGTCTAACAATAATGAGTAGATATAGATAGACAACAGCACCCAATCACGATTATAAAGTTATCTTCGCCAACAGGCGAGATCCCTATATGAGCGGCAAATGATTGGCATATCGACGCCTCCATTCTATAACGTTCTAAGTGCACTTAGAACGTTTTTAATGTTCTTGTATTTTTAAATTCTACGTCCTCTAACTTAAATACTGTCAAAATTTGATTAAGATACGCCGATTCGTTGCGAAGTTATAGGGAAAAATCTACTTAGAATACACATATAGTCGTATGGCGCGTGAAAACTTTGAGAGCCCATAACTCAAAACACACTTTTTCGACTTAGAATGTTATAGAACGGAGGCGTCGATATAGTCTGGATATCAACCGTACAGAAAGTTAGTGCTCTACACTGATGAAACGATGATGGAACAACACATTTAGCTGCCTACTAAACCTTGTATGGATAGGAAGTGTATAAAAAAGCTTATTAAAAACAAGGGATTATGGATCCAAGTAGATAAGATGCGATTTAGTCGCCGTAGTCTAGTATGTAGTGTATTCGCTTTTTAGACGTATAGCCCGGGCTCGAGCCCCAGGTCAGACATCAAACGAAATTTGAAAAAAAAAATTTCTTCGGCGACTTCCTCTCAGGAGATTTCTGGCAAAAACTCTGAGAGTATATACACCTGCCATTAAAAAGTTTCTCAAAAATATGTCATTCGGAGTCGACGTTAAACTGTAGGTCCCACCACTCAAGTATAAAAAAATAAGGCACACAACATGAGTGGTGTCAGAAGCTAGGCCGTAATCCTGACTGAAGGGTTGTAATGGCCAATTATGTATGTATGTATTATTACCATGGTCCATAGGGCAAGTAAGAGCAAACTATCGGCTCCTGCTATGGACCTTAAAATAGAAACTATGTTCACCCATCTTGAGGCCACAGGACACCAACAAAACGATAAATAAAAAATATTTCTCCGTCGACTTCCTCTCAACAGATTTCTGGCAAAAACTCTGAGAGTAAACGACAGTAAATTTATTCAGCACAGTAGTACAACAGCCAATGGTATGCGTTTTTTAGACTGTAGTGTGATTTCACTGTGTGTCTATGAATGTCAGTAGAACGAGATTTCAACATAGTACGTCCATAAAGCAATCTTGTGCTCAAAGTACAAGGAATCAATGTGATCTGAACACTACTAGATTACAAGGTAAGCAATTGTCATCTTGGAGAGAGCTACACACTTAAGACTCGACGCTAACCTTCTTAAGTACTCAGCTGCATAGTGACTACCAGTGATCAGCAATGAGTATTCAAAAGGTGAGTAGATTCGAATCATACTCATAATTTCTGATACTTATAAGCATTCATTCTTACTTTAATATCATACTCATACTACTCATATTCTAAGTTTGAAGTACTCATCGTACTCATACTTAACAATACGGATGATGTTGTTGATTTCGACTCTCCTTTCGAATCACTCGAATCATTTATGAGTATTATTAGTATTTTTCTAAATTTATGAAGCTGAATGAATATGCGTATGAATCAAACATATACGAATGTTATGAGTTTAATGTCAACGTTGTACTCATACTCGTTGCAACCTGTACTTATAAAACAATGCTGTAGTGAGTACGAGTGAATCAGAGTAGTTCAATTTCAATACTGTTGACTCACTCATACTCAAAATTTCATGAGTACTTATGAGTAGCGAACAAACGATTCATTGCTGATCTCTGGTGACTGCATAGTGCTCCTACGAAGAGTAACACTTATTGGAAGGCAGCCTATATCAACAAGACTTATAATATGAACATAAAAAAGGAAGAAAGTAAAAAGCATTATGGAATTCGGTTAGTATAGCGACTGCGCTTATAGGCTGTGCCATCACAATGGGTCGCTTTCGTGCTCAACTATGCTAACCTAAAAAAAGTGTGGTAGGAACGAGCCCTGCACTAATTATTATGCACAATTGGATTAAAGGAAATCATGGCTTCATATTAAGGCCTTGAAGTTCTTAGCCGTATTTATAGGATGTACGATTCAAGCTTTTCCAATATTCCGACTGTAATTGAATCAAAATTTTTTGGAAAATAATGCGTGAAGAAGGGCTGAAACTGGTAGTGGTTTCGTTACAAGCTGGTACTACAATACTGTTACTGTTGAGGGGTCAAAATTTACGAAACTCAGTAAATTGAATTGAAAAAAGATTCACGTTGAAGCACGTTTGATTGCGAATAAAGGCAAGATAAATTTGCCTTAAGTACGGAGTACTTGTACCCTAAGAATTCTGAGCTGAATTCACTACATTCTTCATGTTGAAGTGGTAAGTTAATTAAAAGACAGCTGGGTGGGGGGCAAAGAGCTCGAATGAGTCAAAATTATCCAGCTTGCAAGGGGTTTGCTACGAAACCCAAAAGCTGACGAACCAAAGGGCTTGTTTGATGAGTTTTTTGAACATTGTTGAGGAATTGCAAAGCTTGGAGTTTTATCTATTTAAGCTGCAGGTCTACATATAAGTAAAAAAGTTCCTCTAAAGAAACGTGAGTAAATTATGGTTTTTGTTATCACTAAATAGCCGTTACAGAGATGCGAACAGAAACATTATCATATTAGCCACAAATATTCCATAGCTTTCGCTCGCCAGTGTATATGAATATGTAAGCAGGTTGAGGCATAAATATTAAAATCTTGTCTTGTATTCATTTCATCATTTTGATGTGTTGCGGGTGTCAGGTTGGCTTAAAAGTCTTTCAGTCATTCAAAATGCTCAAAGAAAAATAACTTTTAGAAAATCTTTTACTTCAAATACTACTTAACATTGATATTTATTCCATTATTATTCGTATTCGCATAAAGGAAAGTGAAAGTAAGTAAATCCTTCTTATGTGATATACGACATGAAAGTAAAGGATTACATGTATGATATTGAAATAAAACTTTGTTTGTTATATTATTAAAAAAAATCAGTAAAATATAAGGAGATTGTTGATATCCCATTGGCGTTCCGTATTTCTTTAGTGTGATCCAGTTTCATTACTTAAGTTTTCTAACCAAGCTAAGGCAGTTTGTCTACAGTAACAGATCGAAGGATGTTAGGAGATTTGCTATCTGATGCTGCCTATAATCAACACGCTCAATGTACTTGTACCGCGTGTATTCTGAGTAATTTTGCGGAATGAATTTCACTTTTCCGCGAGAATTAGTGCTGAATTATATTTTTCGGACATTCTTTGCTGATGCCATCCTCCTTGGAGGAGGGTGAGAACAAAAGTGGCCTTTAAGATGCATTATTTGAAAGGAATTGAAATCTTGGTAAAAAGATGCATTATATAGCATTTGAATAAATGCCTACAATTTCAGCCAACTTATGCACACAAAAGCGATGGCAATTCAATACCATTTTGTAGATTTTTATGCACACTTTACAAAAGAACACCAAAGTAAATAAATACAGTGGGATCCTTAGGAACTCATTCTCTAGCTATTCATATATACAACCCTTCAGTAAGGATACGGCCCAGTTTATCACAGCACTTACGTTGTGTTTAAAAACGTTTCATGGCAATTTTTTATTCACTTTCACTGAGAGGAAGTCTTTGAAGAAATACCTTTTTTGTATTTCTTTTTCTTGGAGATGTCTGACTTTGTGTTTGAACCATGGACTCATGGCTAATAAAACACCACACTACCTATTAGACTACGGCAACTCAGTCTTTAAACACAACTGTCTCAGCGTTTAGTAACTTGAAAAACCTTGTAAATACGATTTTATTCGTAGATACACAAAAACGGCAGGTTGCATTCCCTTCTAGGGTGCCAACTACGAGTTATCTTGTAGTCGGCAGTCAACGTGTTAAACGTTGCCACCCAATATTTTATAGCTGTAAATGAAGGAAAATATTTTCCCGGTTTGGAATTTGGATTGAACTGAAAATTTTCGAATGAAAAAGTTGATGAAAATCCTATAAATTGTATCCTTATCGGCCGTATGTGTTTGTTTTCGAACATAGTGACTATTTTTTTCTGTTTCCATACATGAGAAAATGGTTCATCTGATATAGATTTGAGTTCTAGGAAGAAATGATTTCTTCGTAGAACTCAAATTTTGAAGATCTCGTGATCGTGAAACTTCAAGGAGACTTCATTGAAACGTAAAATAATTTTTTTATCTAAAAGTCTAGGTTTTATTTAAAAAAAAACTAGTAGGTAGTGTGTTCGCTTATTAGACGTAAAGCCAGGTTTCGAGCCCCACGCCAGACATCAAAACGAGATATGAAAAAAAAAAAATATTTCTTCGGCGACTTCCTCTCAGCAAATTTCTGGCAAAAACTGTGAGAGTAAATAAACCTGCCATGAAAAAGTTTCTCAAAATCTATCGTTCGGAGTCGACGTTAAACTGTAGGTCCCGCCACTCAAGTATAAAAAAATTAAGGCACACAACATGAGTGGTGTGAGAAGCTAGGCCGTAATCCTGACTGAAGGGTTGTAATGGCCAATTATGTATGTATGTATGTGTGATAGACCCACACTCGTATTTTTTAAAATAATAAACTCCAAATAAAGCTGACGACAAAAAACTGAGTTTAAAAGCAAAACTCTTGCATTCTAAGTACACAGACTGAACAAAATAAATCCTTGCATGTGTATAATGGAGGGTCTGTCTGTCCTCTAGAAGACAAAAAAACAAGTTAAAAATATAAAACCAAAACCAAAAAGGTACATGGTTATTATGACAGTTATAATAACGTAAAAATACCATATGACAGTTTTACTATGTACTCTCCGTGATATTTATTTTCTTATAAGTATTGTTATTGCTTTTATATTTATTTAATTTTTTTATTTTGTTTTCAATGTCTGGAGGTAAGCAGCAACAATAATAAAATAAAAGAATCTTTTTTATAATAAAACTTTAACCACAAATGTCATGCTCAAGGTATGTTGCTGTTATTATTTGATTTTTTTTTTTGTTTTTTTGGTTTTTTCTTTCTTACCTCAGACTAGACTTGATATGGCAAAAAAAAGAAAAGAATATCAAAGATTTATATAAAATAAGAAGAAGAAGAAGAAAAAGGTAGTAGCAGTAGAACAGAATGAAATAAAACAGTTGAAAACAGCATTTTATACATACATATAAAAGCTATCCGGTAAACAAGTGGAAGAGATTTGCTACAAGACGCCAGCCATGACTTGTTATACCCAGAAGTATAATCTTCAGAAATATAATCATAACAAGGTACTTAAAAATGAACATCAACTGCCACTACCACTGCCACTACTACTACTACTGCTGATATTGTCATTGCCACAGTCACACAGCTACACACAGTCACTGTTATAGATGCCACAGCCACTGCCACTATATTTTATCATGAAGAGAAATATTATTGAAAACAACAAAGGACAGCAAGACGTGATATTTGGCGCCATATGACGCGTCGTCTTAGAACTTTATTTTTGTGCTTATCAGACTTTTTCTCTCTCTTCTTCTTCTTATGCCGCTTCTTCTTGCTCAGCACAAAAACCAATGACGTTTTTTGCTTTTCTGTTTCACCATAAAATTACAAATAAAAGATAAATTTTTCCCAAAGCTTAATATTTTTCGAAAGGAATATTAAAAGTTTTTAAATTTTATTTCAACTTATTTTGTGATATTCTATTCTATTGGGTTGTATAAAAAGTATGTGCAGTTTTTCTTTAATTTTTGTATCGATGTTTCGAACACTAATTCCATGTCGTTAACGCTTTATGCGAGACGGTTAACATAGCACTTTTCAGCAGGGACTTTCGTACCTTAACAGCTGATAACGGCCATTTTGTTGAACCTACATCTGTGAAATTAGTTGTCAGACTGTTTTGATAATTCACAATGGACGATCATAGGTAACTAAGTGTGTTCGTTGAGTAGACTGGAGCAGTTGACAACTGATCTTTTTTGTTTTCAAACCAAAATCACCTTCTGGACCAATGGGTTTATGAAAAAACAAAATATTTGAATTTGGAAGGATGATAATCCACATGATATCCAAGTGCTTGTGAATTTTGGTTAAAGAGGCATCATCGTTCCATATTTCTTTGAGAAGGCTGTAGACTAAGTCATTTCTGTAAACGACGAGCTCTGTAGCTCGATGATTACGAACTTCTTTTGCACTGAAATGGATGATTTGGTTATCAAAGATATCGGTTTTCAATAGGTCATTCACACGGCTCATTTTAAACTAGATTTGAGGGCATGATCGTCTCACGTGGAGGTGATAGCCACTGGCCGCGAATATTGTGCGATTATAAGCTCTTGGACTTTGTTGTTGATTATTCCATTGTATGTTATTTGTTTGTGACTTTATTATAATTTGATAAATTACTGTTTATTTACTGTTTAATTTTATATGAAAACATTGAACTTAATTAAATGAACTCCCCTAATATTGTAATAAGATTAGTAATAAGGTCAATGAATTATGAAAATAAGAAGGTCAGATAAAAGCAACGGAGTTGCTGAATAATTAACACAGTTAGAATTAAGTACATAGAATAAGTTAGAATTAAGAAATATAAAATAAAATGAATTCAGTTGATATTTAGAAACCTAATTAACCGGTCTAGCCTATTCAGTGATTTTGGTCTTCGCGAGTGGAAAAAATACTTATTAAGTGCCCAAATTAGTTTTATATTAAATTATAAATTACTTAATTTAAAAATATTCCTAAAAAAGATTAGGAAAAAACATTTTGGCGCCCGAGCAGGGACTAATAAGTGAATAAGTGATTTCGTACTCGATAAAAAAGACCAAAATCTTTCGTGTGTATACATAATTTTATAAGTTAATTAAAATTATTCGGAATTGTGCGGTTTGGTTTATTCGATAAAATATTTCGAATAAAAATTGATTGGTAAATCTTATAAATTGTTTAAGATTTAAAACAAAAAGTTAAATAAGCCAATCTAAAAAACGCAACAATACAAACACAATAACAATACACCACATATAACCAAGTGACAATAACAATAAGAAAGTGACAAAATAAACAAATAAACTAAAATTAAAATAATATATACATATATAGTGTTGTGCAAAAAGAAAAAACAAAAATAGAAAATATAGAAAACAAAAATAAAAAATAAAAAAAAAAAAAACAACAAAACGAAAAGTGTTTCATGCAACAAAAAACAGACTACATATAACAAAACCAATTAAAAAACAGTGAAAACAGTGTAACATAAAATACCAACTACACACATACATACAACAAATCACTACAACATCATACAGCATCACGCCATCACCTCATCTCCAACAACACCAATTTTACAACCCCCATCATCTCAAGAGGAAGTAAAAGGACTGATGACTCGTTGCCGTTGTATTCTCTGCAGGCGAGAACAAAATCTGGGAAGTAGCAACTCCAACTCAGATTACGAGGTAAAGTGTATTTAATTCTTCGTGTTATATTACCTTAATTTTGCTTCTCTAGCAAAATTAAGAGATTTTTGAAAATTAATCAAAAATTAACTCACTTATTAGTCGAACACAAGAATTAATTTACACTATAATTAAGTTATTGATTTTATTCTATTATATTTTCAATCTTTATATACACATTTTTTATACATACCACCCTTATTTTCGTGAAGATCGTGTGCGTTGTTATTGTTTCGTACACACAAGTGCGCATAAATTACTATTGATCGCGACAGTAATTTTATCATTTTTGCATATTTATTTATTAAACTTTTTACCGTCGGTATTCCTATTTTGAATAATTTATATTTTGTGAGAATTGAAAAACAAAAATATTCGCGGGTCTTTTTGTTACATTTAATTTTGTTAACTTTAGACAGATTGTTTCTCATTCTTTGCTTGTTCTTGTTCTGTTTATTCGCTGAATATAAATTGCATGTAATCAGTGTTCTCATTCCGTCGTTCCCTTACCATTCACAATATTTACATTTCACAGCTGTTTACAGTGGGACAATTCACAATTCAATTCGATTTTATTTAATTGTTTAATTGTTTTATAAGAATAAATTCGTTATTTGACTTGATAAATTTTCTATTTATCAAAGGCTGTGAGGTGAATGAACACATAGTGCAATTTAATTATTTTGATTGTAGAACCAGTATTGCGAATAACAGAAGTGAGATAGAACATAAATCCGAATATTTTGTAACCGACGAGAGTTTGATAACTTCGTTAGATTTCCTAGTCCAAAGCAAATCATTCGTCCTTTGGGAATTTTATTTAACCAATAAATTAATTTGGTTATATTCGATTTGCTTTGAGTTCATAAGTTAATTGAAAAATGACTAGTAGAAAGAGACAAGATTCTCCCTCCAAATCGGAGAGCTTGGAAAAGTTAATTACGAAAAAAGCAAAGGTTATTGACAATATAATTCGAATTCGTCAATCCATTGTGGAGAAGACAATTTCTTTTAATCCAATCGAGTTGGAATGTCGACTTGACATATTAAAAAATTATATTGACCAAGCTATGAAGCTCCAGTCTGATGTGGATAATTTGGATCCCGAAAATGATGATAGAGCTGAGCTTGAGAACGTTTGTGTGACCACAAAATCACTGTTTTTGAGCCTCCTGGGTAAGAATAGGCAATCGAATGTGCCAGAAATGTCCTTTCTTGGGCAACCACACCAGTCGAGGCTCCCAAATATGAAACTCCCTAAGTTTAACGGAAAGTATTCCGATTATAAAAACTTTATGAGTTTGTTTGAGAACTTGGTTCATAACGATCCGACGTTGACAGATATCGAAAAATTCAATCATCTGATATCATGCTTGTCTGACGAAGCTTTGGGTACAGTAAAAGCTTTTCAGATTTCAGAGGAAAACTACCCCAAAGCAATAGCAAGTTTGAAGAAGGTTTATGACAACGAATGTCTTATATTTTTTGATAATATCAGAAAACTTTTTGATTTGCCACAAATCACAAAACCTTCAGCTATTGCTTTGCGAGGCATGATAGATACAGTCTCCGCGATATACGACTCTTTATTGTCAATTGGTGACGATAAGAAAATTACAAATGCCATTCTGATACATTTAGTAATGTCAAAGGTAGATCCAGTCACCAAATCGAAATGGGAAGAACAACTTGATTTCGAGAAACTTCCCCTTTGGTCAGACTGTGAATCCGCCTTGAACAAACGATATCAGCATATTGCAGCTGATGAGTCTTCAAATTCAAGGCCGAGGTTCGACACTCAAAGAACTGAACACTTTCCGAGGAGAAATAATAGAGCCTCACTAAATGTATCAAAATCCAAATTGTCTGCTGACAAATGCTTATTTTGCAAATCTGTTCAGCATAATATTAATAATTGCCCTTCATTCACTGCTGAGCCAGTAAGTCGAAGATTTGACTTTATTAAATCAGTGCCAGCATGTATCAATTGTCTGAAAAAGGGACACACAGTAGCGAAGTGTACCTCATCCAAATGCAGAATTTGTGGTAGCTCGCATAATTCATTACTACATAGGTACACTACAAGTGCAAGTTCAAATAACAACTGCACTAACCACTCATCGACTTCACATGGATCGGTGAATTATTCTTCGTCCGATGAAAGAGTTATTCTCGCGACAGCAGTGGTCAGTGTAAGAAGTAGCTCTGGTAAATTGATACCAGCGAGAGCACTTTTGGATTCCGGATCTCAACCGAATTTAATAACTGAGGAACTTGCGCAGCTACTTCGATTAAAAAGAGAAGGAGGCAGACTAAATTTAACTGGCATTAGTGAAACGAATTCACTTTCGAAATCTTGCGTTAACTTAACTGTCACGTCGAGGGTTAACTCTACTCAATTCAATGCGAAATTTTGGGTATTGAGTTCAATAACTAATTTCCAACCTGATAGTGTTATAAACACAAACGGCTTTCATATTCCTAACAATATAAAATTAGCTGATCCGTGCTTCCACAAACCACGAAAGATTGATTTGCTTATCGGAGCGGAAATCTTCTTCGAATTAATGTGTGTTGGTCAGATAAAATCTGGCCCGAGCCTTCCAATCCTTCAGAAGACTTCGCTTGGTTGGATTGTCACTGGCAAATACAATCAATCAAAGGGCTCCATTAATTCTAGCGTTTGTCATTTGAGTACTTCGATCGAAAACGAGAGCAACATTGATTCAATAGTCAAGAAGTTCTGGGAACTGGAGGAGGTTCCAAATGAGTCAATGAAAGTGTATTCAGAGGAGCAGCAACAATGTGAGGATAAATTTCGAGATTCAATACGACGTTTAGCGTCAGGACGATTTGTAGTCTCACTGCCTTTCAAGTCTGATACAAAATTGTTGGGTTCTTCGTTCGAAGTCGCAAAGCGGCGATTTCTCTCATTGGAACGAAGACTGTCCAAAGACGACACGATGAGGCATATGTATCATGACTTCATGAAAGAGTATTTCAATTTGGGGCATATGTCACTTTTGGATAATATGCCAGATTCTCCTCATTATTTCATACCCCATCAATGTGTTTTGCGGCCTCAAAGTACAACTACTAAGCTTCGAGTAGTTTTCGATGCTTCGTGTAGAACATCTTCTCATGTGTCACTAAACGATCTGCTAATGGTCGGTCCTACTATTCAAGAAGAACTGTATTCTACACTCATCCGTTTTCGGCTTCATCGGTACGTAATCACTGCAGATATCGAGAAAATGTATCGTCAAGTTTTAATCGACGAGAATGATAGGAATTTCCAACTAATCCTTTGGAGACAAAATCCATCTGATAGCTTACAGGTGTTTCGACTAAACACTGTAACTTATGGCACAGCGTCTGCCCCATTTCTAGCTATAAGATGTCTGATTGAGTTGAGCGATTTGTACAAAGAGACTTTGCCTATCGGTTCAAAGGTTGTTCGCAGTGATTTTTACGTTGATGATTTGTTAACCGGTGGTGAAAGTTACGAGGATCTGATTACAATTCGTAATCAAGTCACTGAGATCCTTAGTTCGGCTGGTTTTAACCTTGCCAAATGGTTTTCAAATCATCCTAAATTTGTTAGTACTCTGCAAAGTGAAAAACTGTTGCATAGCGATTCCGATTCGGCTAAGGCTTTGGGCTTACATTGGAGTCCGAAGAATGATTCATTAAAGTTTCATTTGGAAAAGTCTTTCAAGGATGTGAAAGCGACGAAAAGAAACATATTATCAGTTTCTTCTCGGTTATTTGATCCTCTCGGACTTTTGTGCCCTATCGGTATAAAATCCAAGATCTTACTACAAGAACTTTGGATTCAAAAGCTTGACTGGGATGAATCGATTCCCATGAGACTTGATACTTCATGGGAAAATCTCAAATCTAATTTAATGGAGATCGATTCAATAGTAATCCCAAGATTCGTCCAAACAACTTCCACAGCAAACGTCCAAATACATGGATTTGCTGATGCCTCAATGCGAGCATATGGGTGTTGCATTTATGTCAGAAGTTTTGAATCTGGCAAAGTTACTGTCAGATTACTTACTGGAAAATCGAAGGTTGCTCCACTCAAGACAAAATCTCTTCCGAGACTTGAGCTGTGTGCTGCACACCTATTGGCTAAGTTGTGGATTCGAATTAAGCGCATGTTGGAATTTAAGATCGATCAAGTTTATTTCTGGACAGATTCGGAGATAACTCTACATTGGGTAAAGACTCATCCATCCTCCCTTGCTACGTTCGTATCAAACAGAGTAGCTGAGATTCAGGAGTGGTCAGAGAAAGTTTCATGGCGACATGTGCCAACTGACCATAATCCAGCTGATATTGTTTCTCGGGGATGTGACGTCCAGGAATTAAAGCAATCGATCTGGTTTGAGGGACCGTCATTCTTATTAAATGACAGTTCTTCCTGGCCTGTTAACAAACATTTCGAGTTAACAGAGAACCAAATACTATTGGAGAAAAGAAAGACAAATGTATTTCTTGCAGTAGAGGATCCACAAAATTGCTTGTTGGATCTAATGGAAAAGTATTCCTCGTACAAAAAATTGTTACGAGTCACTGCGTTTGTAATCAGATTTATCGACATCTTGAGAAAACGTAAGGTTGAGAAAAATTGTCCACCTACTGCAATCGAATTGAAATGGGCCTTCTTTCGACTTGTAGAAACAGTCCAGAAAACTAATTTTTCTGAGGAGATACTCAAGCTTCAGAAATCTCTTGTATTACCCTCTAATATGCAGAGGTTGACACCATTCATACATACATTTGTTGAGGAGAATAGATCGTTTTCATTAATAAGGGTAGGTGGAAGACTGCTGAATGCAGACTTGAAGTACAATACCAAGTTTCCACTATTATTACCAGGAAAAAATAGCTTTGTCACTCTCTATTTGCGGAACTTGCATTTAGAAAATTGTCATGCTGGTACGAAAGCACTTATAGCTCTTTCGCGAGAGAATATTTGGTTGATCAATGCGAAAGAAGAATGCAAGAGAATAGTTAGCAAATGCGTACATTGCTTCCGCTATAAACCGAAGCTTATGTCCCAAATAATGGGAAATTTACCCACTAACAGAGTGAGAGCTTCGCGACCATTTTTAATAGTCGGAGTGGACTACTGTGGTCCTGTTAACGTTTCGTTAAGACTACGTGGGAGACCACCATTAAAAATGTATATAGCGGTTTTTGTGTGTTTTACGTCTAAGGCAGTACATTTAGAATTAGTATCTGATCTTTCCACTGATGCTTTTATTATGTCTTTCAAAAGGTTTGCCGCCAGGAGAGGACTACCCAAGGAAGTTCACTGCGACAATGCGACGAACTTCGTCGGAGCCAGCCGTGTACTCAAAGAGCTGCAACTCGCGTTCGACAAGAGTCGACAGGCCGTCGAGTCGTACGCAGCGTCGTCCGGGGTGAAGTTCAACTTCATACCACCGCGGGCGCCGCACTTCGGAGGACTATGGGAAGCTGCCGTCAAACAGGCGAAGTTCCTACTTCTTCGAGCCGTGGGCAACGTACTGCTCACCCAAGAAGAGATGGCAACAATGCTCGCAGAAGTAGAGGCGGTGCTCAACAGCCGTCCAATTGCACCGCTGTCTCCAGACCCCAACGACGGAGAAGCATTAACACCAGCTCATCTAATTCTCGGAGAGGGTCTGCGTTCGCTGCCGCCAGAATCCGCAGACGGCGTGAAAGACACCGAGATGAAGTTATGCAAGCGTTGGCGTCTGCTCTGCAATCTCAAGCAGACATTCTGGCAGGCCTGGTCTCGGGATTACATCCTCGGTCTTCAGAGCAAGTCCAAGTGGCAGCAGGAGGCACCCAACATAGAGGTAGGTCAAGTGGTAATCGTCCACGAAGACAATCGCCCGCCACAGCATTGGTTGACCGGGAAAGTCGTGGCCGTATTCAAAGGCGAAGACGGCAAGGTCAGAGTGGCGGAGGTCGCAACGCGCAACGGCGTTTATAAGCGTCCTATACACAAACTAGCTCCACTGCCGCTAAATTGAAGACCTCCGGTCCTTCAATGGGGCCGGAATGTTGTTGATTATTCCATTGTATGTTATTTGTTTGTGACTTTATTATAATTTGATAAATTACTGTTTATTTACTGTTTAATTTTATATGAAAACATTGAACTTAATTAAATGAACTCCCCTAATATTGTAATAAGATTAGTAATAAGGTCAATGAATTATGAAAATAAGAAGGTCAGATAAAAGCAACGGAGTTGCTGAATAATTAACACAGTTAGAATTAAGTACATAGAATAAGTTAGAATTAAGAAATATAAAATAAAATGAATTCAGTTGATATTTAGAAACCTAATTAACCGGTCTAGCCTATTCAGTGATTTTGGTCTTCGCGAGTGGAAAAAATACTTATTAAGTGCCCAAATTAGTTTTATATTAAATTATAAATTACTTAATTTAAAAATATTCCTAAAAAAGATTAGGAAAAAACATTTTGTGAATCTATTCACAAAGGTCATACTTTGAAAGTAATTGCTCAAACCGACGAAATCTAGCAAAAAGAGATGCAAATTCAGTGTGCATCTCAGTACACTCACGACGAGTCTCCATAAAAAATATATAAAATTGGATGTCCACCACCTTACATTTCCAAAATGTTTTTTCCTAATCTTTTTTAGGAATATTTTTAAATTAAGTAATTTATAATTTAATATAAAACTAATTTGGGCACTTAATAAGTATTTTTTCCACTCGCGAAGACCAAAATCACTGAATAGGCTAGACCGGTTAATTAGGTTTCTAAATATCAACTGAATTCATTTTATTTTATATTTCTTAATTCTAACTTATTCTATGTACTTAATTCTAACTGTGTTAATTATTCAGCAACTCCGTTGCTTTTATCTGACCTTCTTATTTTCATAATTCATTGACCTTATTACTAATCTTATTACAATATTAGGGGAGTTCATTTAATTAAGTTCAATGTTTTCATATAAAATTAAACAGTAAATAAACAGTAATTTATCAAATTATAATAAAGTCACAAACAAATAACATACAATGGAATAATCAACAACAGACTTTTTGTTGTCGACTTTTTCAAAAGCACAAGAAACCACATTGGATTTAATAACCAGCATGCCACCCGTCAAACAAAGTTATACTCCATCCCAAAAACCAGAAATCTGCTGAGAGACAGTCGCCGAAAATATTTTTCTTTCATATTTCGATTTTGTTGGAGATGTCTGACTTGGAGTTTGAAACGAGGCCTTGCGTCTAATAAGTCAACACACTTCCTACTAGAATATAGCGACTACATGAGCAAAAAGGTTACTAGAAATCGAATAAGTATTGCTCGACGTATGGACATTAGCAACATGAAGTGATAAATTAAAAAATAATTAATTATTTAAATTTTAATTACAATTTGTAATTAAGATTTCCTTAATTTGAATGGCTACACTCAAGCATTTATATCATTTTCCGTTAAATTTTTGTTTAGAAAAAATGTGGGAAAATTAAAAAAAAAAGTGTTTTTTGTCTTGCCCAAATATGTTCAAGTATTTATTTCAAATGCCAGTGGCATATATCGTTCATAAGAAAATCATTAAAAATAATTCATTTCGAATGACTCGAATCATTTATGAGTATTATAAGTATTTTTCTAAATTTATGAATCTGAATGAGTAGGCGTCTGAATCAAACATATTTCGAATGCTACGAGTTTGATGTCAACGTTGTACTCATACTCATTGCATCCTGTACTTATAAATCAATGCTGTAGTGAGTATGAATGAATCAGGTAGTTGAATTTCAATAGTATGAGTATGACTCACTCATACTCAAAATTTCATAAGTACTCATGAGTAGCAAAAAAACGATTCATTGCTGGTCTCTGATAAAAAAAAATAATTTTATTACTCATTAAAGTTTCTTGTAAACTCTATAGAACTTGTCGAACATATTCTCATTTTTTAATCATTCCTTCAAAAGAAAAAAAGGTCCAGAAAAATGGATTCGACGGAATCAAAGCCCTTTCTGCCACGGCATTTCTTTATGTTTGAACAATCGAAATCCTGGCATGCATACACAATTTGGTCATATTACAACCCAGTTAACACAGCAACGTCTGTTAGGATTACAACCTAGCTGCTTACATCACTTACGTTGTATGTGCTAATTTTATACATGAATCGCTGGACCTGTAGTTGTTCAAAGTCGTCTCCGAATGACAAATTTTTTAAAAACTTTTTCATGGCAATTTTATTTACTTTGGGAGTTTTTGCCTAAAATCTGCTGAGAAGAAGTCGCCGAAGAAATATTTGCTTCCTATTCCTATTTTGTTCGAGATGTTTGATGTGGGGTTTGAACCGAGGCCTCATGTTTAGCGTGGCTAGCACATTATCTACTAGACTACGATGACTTCGCAATAGTAATCTACAGTTAGATGCAGAAAATTAACACTATGAGAAAGAAATTTGACACTCTAGTTCATGGCGTTCTTTTCATTTGCGAACCCATCTATCAAGACCCTGTACTAAACTTTTAGAATTGTTTTGGAGCTTGCGATGCCTTTTTTTATTATTGAAACTGATGTTAAAGCGTTTCAACATGTATTTATTAAGTTCAAAATTTGTTTCAGTGGTGGATATACAGTATGGGTAGCAATTTTATTAAGACTCGTATAATTGTTATTCTACTGTATCGAAAGAAATAAACCTTCAAATTATTTTATTGTCAATTTAATGGACTATGTTCCACTCATCCCTGCATTGGTATGCAAAATGGTTGTTACAAAATATTTCCTTTCGGATACAAGAGAGCAAGAGAGATTATTGATTGACCAGACCAATAAAAAGAAAAATTTTCTCTGTTTAATAACCATGACTGCGTGTTATTTTGTAAATAGTTTTAATATTTTTCTTGTTGTCTTGTTAATATAAAAACAATAATTATATAATCATGTACAACCAAATCGGTCTTTTGTTTCAAGCCACTGAAATATTTTTTATTATTAATAGCGTGGGCCTTACCAGCTACAGCTAAAGCAAATAGCAAGTTGTAGGGCTAGTATAGCCGGTCGGGGCATCATTTTGTTGAATGCTGTTTAAAAAATGTTTTTTTTATTATTTTCATTTTAAAAAAATTTCATGGTTTATGATTATATGCTGATGTTGGTTTCCCCTAAAGCTGTTGTACTACTGCGTGTTGGCACATATTTGTCTTAGTTTTACAGCACTTTACATCAGTTTGTTTCCCGGGCAGATATTAGAGCGTATGATAGGGGGCGGACGTAAGGGAAATTAAACTGTATTATTAATATATTTTATTTACCAGTCATAAAATGTGAAAAATTATGAAAAATAATTACAAGCACGCACTGTTCAGTGTTGAAAACAACTAAGGGCCCCATTAGCTTTTGATATTTAGGTTCTGGTCATTTTTATTACAATTTTTTTTTTAACCAGAACATTTTAATTTTAAATACAATTTAAATTTAAATTTCTTTCCCACAATAGATTTAAACGTACGATACGTAAATAATAAGAGAAATTTTTTTTATAAAAAAGTTTGAAATTCTTAAAACAGTCTTACCATTCTACTATCTAGGAGAACTACTGATTTCATAATGTATTTACCTGAAATTAAAAGAAAAAGAAAATGGTAAAGATTAGACATTTAAAATAATTTCATTTAAAAGTTAGTATTCAGAACGTGACATACAGACAACGTCCTGCACTTATTTTAAGACGAAAATTGATTTATTCAACCGCGTCAAAGCGATTTAATCTCAGCACGTTTAGAAGGACTATTCTCTCCTTACTATAAAAGTCTGTTTTCCTACTTGGAAGATCAAAATTCATCTCTATGTGATCAAAATCACATTGGCTCAGTGGACAAAACCGGAAATACATACTTACATACATAATTGGTTATTACAACCCTTCAGTCAGGATTATGGACCTAGCTTCTCGCACCACTTATGTTGTGTTTGTTAATTTTATACATGAGCGACAAGTCGACTCCGGACGACAAATTTTTTTGAGAAACATTTCATGGAAAATTTATTTACGCTCAGAATTTTTGCCAGAAATCTGCTGAGAGAAAGTCACTGAAGGAATATTTTTTTTTGATATTTTCGTTTTGATGTCTGACTGGAGTTTGAACCGTGGCCTTACGTTTAATAAGCCAACATACGACCTACTAGACTTTCATAACGGTACACAACCGTAAAATCCATACAGTGCATTGATAATGAGAAACTGATAAGCCATATCTCTCTCTACTGGGGCAATAGTTTTTAAATCTCTTGCAGAAGACATTCAATACAAAACTGACGCCGTAGATATCCCGAAAGGGGTCTCACAATCCCCGAAACCCAAACACCCTAGGCTAGGTAACAGGCTTCAAGTAATTGTTGGCATATGACATCGCATTTCACCACCAGAGATCAGCAATGAATCGTTTTTTCGCTACTCATAACTACACATGAAATTTTGAGTATGAGTGAGCCAACAGCATTGAAATTCAAATACTCTGATTCATTCGCACTCACTACAATATTGATTTATATGTACAGATTGCAATGAGTATGAGTAGGTACAACGTTGACATCAAACTCATAACATTCGAAATATGTTTGATTCATACGCCTACTCATTCAGATTCATAAATTTAGAAAAATACTTATAATACTCATAAATAATTCATTCATTAAATTATATAATTAAAAATCGTAGTTGTTGTTGCATTTACAAAAAAAGAACAACCTTCTAGTGAGTACTGTAGTGTTCGTACGCGAATCACACTTATTTTGTGATTCTTGTAAATGTTGAATAAAGGAGAGTCAAAATCAACAACATCATGCGTATTTTTAAGTATGAGTACGATGAGTACTTCAAACTGTGAATATGAATAGTATGAGTATATCGAAAATTATGTGTATGATTCGAGTCTACTTATCTTTTTGAATACTCATTAATGATCTCTGGCCAAAACCAAACCCAGTTAAGCGTTAAGTTTGAAGCCAGAAATCCTGGTACAGACAATTTTGTATAGACTGTCAACTTGTAATCGCAGTAGTCTAAGTTCAAACTGCAAGATATCAGATATCTCCAATAAAACGAAGTACGAAAAATTTTTTTTCGGTAACTTCCTCTCAGCAGATTTTTGGCAAAAAGCTTTTCACAAATCTGTCGTTCGGATGACCAATTATGTATGTATGTAAGTCAGTTAATAACCCGGCTTCTTAGGTACCACAAGAAGTGACAAGAAAACCGCCAGAAACGCATGTCACCTACAAAATGAAAGATTTATTAAGAAAAACCTTGTTCAATAGACTAAAACTGTTGCTGGCACCTCTTCAGCCTTAGAGGATAAACAACGCAAATGTTCGTACATAATACAGCGTACATAATATAGTGGATAATATTTTAGGAATCAAATACTCTGCAAATCTGAGCCGGAATCTAAAGGCAAGACAAGACAAGGAGATAATGAAATACCATCTGAAATAGGCGATATATACATATATATTGGCCGCAAGGCGATCAATAGCGCTATCAGAGCAAATGGGTGCCCCATTGGCCAAGTTGGTGATGTGCTAAACCTTAAGTGCCGTTCCGACGACTTTTCGTGTTTGTGATTGTTTGTCTGATATTATAATATGATTACTCACAAGAATTTCTTAGAGCAATACGAATACTGTCTTAAGCATTGACTTGGCTGGTCGGCTATACAGCTTCTTGGACAAGAATTAAATGTTACGAGTTCAAATGGATGCAATAGAACATAAAGTATAAAATATTTTTCTTAATTTAAAAAAATTCAATTTTTATAGAGAAAATTATATGACCAAATTTTTCAGTGCACACTCTTTGGGATGTGAAATAGCATTATATTTAATAAAAATTTGCAATGAATTTCATAAATAAAAGCTTAAGAGACAAAATTGTATGACATATAATTAAGAAAGAATAATTTGTATATATTAGTCGCAGTAGTCTAGTAGTAGTAGTAGCCTAAAAATACGTGAGGTCTCGGTTCAAACCCGTCTCCAACAAATGGAATTACGATAAAATACTTTTCGGAGACTTGACCTTAACAGATTTCTGGCAAAAACTCTTAGAATAAATATAATATAGGTCATGTATACTCACGCATTTATGTATAAAACACTTGGCATAAGTGGTGTGAGAAACTACAGTGAGCGCCATAAGTGAGTTAACACCCACTATAATTTTAAATTTTCTATTATATTCTTAAGTATAAAAAAAGTTCTTTTATCATGAATTGTTGTTTTTGTTTTAACATTTTATAAGTAATAAATAATCGTTTTGATTTTTGGAAATTTATTCGACTATTCTCATTTATTTTTCTCGCTATCGTAAGAAAATGAATTATTTGGCGCTCACTGCAGGTCGGAATCCTGACTGAAGGGTTGTAACGATCAACTATGTATGTCTGTTTGTATGTAATCCATTAATTCAATTTTTACAGAGAAAATTACATGACCAAATTTTTTAGTGCACACCCCTTTGCAATAAATTTCATCATTAAAATCTTTGAAAAGAAAATTTTATGAAGTTGTATTATTAAGAGAAAATAATTTGTATGTATAATTTCGCCTAGCACTGTATTTATATTTTGTTTTAAAGGGAAACAAATTTAAATTTAACAGAATAAAAAACACCCAAAAATTGGATTCTTATACAACAAGAATATTTTTTTTTTTACAAAAATTATTGGAAATTTGATACGTCAAACTTTATTTAGAGCGATGAAATGTTACCAGATCGAATGGTTGCTTGCTCCGGCTCATAGTTTGTAATTTTTCTGCAATAAATTTCAATATTTTTTTGGATTCTTTCTTTTCATATTTCTTTCATAAATTTCATTACGAAGAATTGAGCATATTTAGCAATCGAAAAAAAATGTTAATTATAGCAATAGCAACAAGAGTAAAGTCAATTAAAAATGTCAGAGAGAGAGTAATACAAAACCTTATAGGTAGTCACGAAGGGTGAAATATTATACAAAGAATATTGAAATTAATTTGTGTCATATTAACTAGAAAAACAAGAAGAAAAAATCGAGGAAAGAAAGTTTACATAGGCCTATACTATAATATAAAGGCGAGTATTATGAAATGTCAACAAAAAGAAAAAATTTTTTTTTTCTTTGAAAAACAAGGGCAACAAAATTCATCATTAATTTAGAAACAAAAAGAAGAAGAAAAAACTACTACTGCCCAACCAATAAAGGCAAATGAAAATTAATACTCCAAGTGTTGTTTGAAAATTACTCATTAACAAGAAATTTGTTTGGCTAGTCCAAGTCCTTAGGATACCTGTACACATAAACGAAGAGATCTTATGTTAGAAGGTGGGGTGTATGTATAATTTTTTAGGAGTGTTTCATTAAATTTGTTTCCATTTAACTTATTAAGAGGCATGAGTGGTAAGTGTACCTTGTAACACGTAACATATTATTTTTTTGTTGGTTTTTGTTTTCTATTTTACACCACCTTGAGTAAACACTGTAATAACGCCTAAATGTTTGCTTTGGAAAACTTGTTGAACAACACAGAAAAAACGTACCAAGAATTTAACATACAATACACTACTGTTTACTGGCCTATTGCCTTTGTCACTCACTGCCACTGCCACAATAGCAACTCATTTACGAATTATTAACAATCCCTACACTTTTTATATAATTTTAAGGTGTTACTAGAAAATGAAATGATATCAGCTACAGCAGGACTACAAAAACAAACATAAACATGTGGACATGACTACAAATCCATCTACGTGAAGCAAAAAAAAAGAAGAAAAATAAAGGATCCTTTAAAATATACATGTTTGCCTGCTTGGCTTTATCGTCATGAGGCATGATACTCGAAAACATCATTATGAAGGTAAATGAAAAACATATGGAAGAAAAAAAAAACACTAAACCAACGGCAACAGTAGCAGTAACAACAAGTATGAAACCCTAAGTGACAGTCGGTGCTAATATTGAACGTATGTACGTGTGTTGGAAGCCTTTATCACTGTTTACGTTTTGTTGGCTCTGTTGATTTAACCCAGAAACGAAAAAGTAACATGAGGTAGGAAAAAACCGTACAGAATATACATATACATACGCAAGTTAAGTAGTTTTATTTACGTAGGATAATAAAATGACACGCACACATATACAGACACACTTACACCACTCTCTTACACAAATTCAAATTTATCCTTTCGACATAGTATCCTTGCCATAAAGTATAGGAACATTTTAGTTTAAATATAATTTTGTTTATGGCACTGGAAAAAAACGGGAAAAAAATTGAAGGAAAATTTGTAAAAAATAGTATCTGTAGCATGGGTTGGCCCCTTAGTTTGTTTACTTTATTTGTATACCCCCAGAAATGAACGAATGAATAAATGAATGTCAATATATCATTAGTTTTATGGTGTTTATAAAGTCCTTAACAAAATTTCATTACAAATTTGTAAAGCTTCAGGCAAATTAAAGGCAAATAAGTAGGAGAAGAAAAGCTGGTTGGTTGGTTGGTTTATGATCATAAAAATTCAAGTTCCATAAGTTTTATAACAGAATATGAATATTTAAAACTCTATTTAAGGTTAAATTATGCAGACGTTTTAATATAAAAGCTAGCTAAACTCTGAGCGTGTTCCTGCGCCACCAACAAAAATAAATTTGAAGGAAAGACATTACACAAATATCCAATTAATTTTCAATCATTTTATTGATTTTGTTTCCCATTGTCCAGATGATTCAGACGAACGGGCCTGAGTAGTACGCGTTTGATCTCAGTTCCCGTTGTTCAAGTGATTCATGCGAAAGGTTCTCAGCGGCATGTACTCGAAGATATTTCAGTCTCAATGCTCGTCTGATTCAGAGGCTCATAATGCTCTTTACTTCAGTGCTTAAGGTGTAGATCGACCATTTGCATGTCATTCATTTTGAATAATTTTCAGTGGCGCCATCTATCGGAAATTAATCGCAACAACTTAGAAGCCATTGTCAGCTCATGCGCAACGACTTTGGTAAGGATCATAGCATGATCAAATGCACAGTTTACGATTTAATTAATTCTGAGTAATTTTCAGTGGCGCCACCTGCCGGAAATTGGTGATACCAACTTAGAAAGCTTCTTCGGCTCATGGGCAACAACTTTGCTAAGGATCATAACCATTAATCAAGCATGCTTTTTTAAATCCTAGTTACCTAGTAGTTCTTACAACACTTATGTTGTGTTTATACATGAGTGGCGTAACCTACAGTATAAAGTTGACTCCGAACGATAGATTTTTGAGCAACATTTTTTACCCTCAGAGTTTTAGTCAGAAATTTGCTGAGAGGAAGTTGCCAAAGAAATATTTAATTTTTATTGGAAATGTCTGATCTGAGGTTTGAACCGTGGTGGCCTTTCGTTCAATAAGTCAACTAGACTACGGCAACTTCAACTTTACTTACTTAAATAACAGCACACTTCAACTAATAACTCTGTCCTATCAATAAAGATCAAACTTTCGATGTTTTATACTATCACAGTGCTTAACGCTCACTTTCCAATACAACGCTTGATTATTAATCACAGATTCTCGTCTCATTGCTGATTTATACCAAGTGACAGTGTGGCAGCATAGTTCTTCATTCTATTTATACTCCTTTATATTTACATCTGTTAACTTCACTATCTTTATATAAATTGTTATTGTTGGATTTTTTTTTTATCTATGTTTTATTACCTTCCCGTAAATTCTTGTATTTCTCTTCAATTTACCGTATGATATGTGCATTTTGTTTGTTATGTTTACTTCTTCTGTTTTTGCCCGCGTAACAATCTTATGTATCATAAATATTTAAGCGAATAAAAACGTCAGTCTCATTAATCCTATTATTATTATAGTGCATTCCTTCACTTTTGTTTTCTTTCAGTTCCATCGAGTTTTCAGTTTTCCCATCTAGGCTAGATATTGGCTGTATGTAGGCAAGTCCTATGGATAAAGTTACCGGTAGTCACTGTCTAGAACCGTCGTCATGTGTAACCGTATACTTGGTTTAGTGGTGAGAAACTTTGCTTTTTGTTGATGTC
This sequence comes from Sarcophaga rosellei, assembly GCA_930367235.1. NCBI lineage: Eukaryota > Metazoa > Arthropoda > Insecta > Diptera > Sarcophagidae > Sarcophaga > Sarcophaga rosellei. The sequence continues at coordinate 58,323,196 of OV884018.1, read as the reverse complement.
ATATACCATTAGGGACAGCGATTTCCTGAATGTATACTTGGAGTTGCCATAGTCTAGTAGGTAGACTAGACAGCGCGTGGTTCAAATCCCAGCTTAAACGTCTCGAAAAAAACGAGACATCAAAAAATATCTTTTGACGACTGGCCCTCTGGCAAAAACTCTTAGTGTAAATAAAATTGTCATGAAAAGTTTCTCATATTTGCCGTTTGGAGTCGACGTTAAACTGTAGATACCAGAGAACAGCAATGAGTAATTTAGTAGATTCTCATACTCATAATTTCTGATACTTATACGCATTCATACTTATTATAATATTATACTCATACTATTCATATCCAAAGTTTGAAGTACTCATTGTACTCATACTTAACAATACGCATGATGTTGTTGATTTCGACTCTCCTTTACTCAACATTTACAAAAATCACAAAATAAGTATGGTTAGTGTACGAACACTGCAATACTCACTAGAAGGTTATGTGTTTGCTTTTTCTTTCTTCTTTTTTTGTAAATGCAACAACAACTAAGACTGTAAATTGTGATAAAAGAGATTCGAATCACTCGAATCATTTATGAGTATTATAAGTATTTTTCTAAATTTATAAATCTGAATGAGTAGGCGTATGAATCAAACATATTTCTAATCTTATGAGTTTGAGGTCAACATTGTACTTATACTCATTGCAATCTATAAGTACAGATTGTTGTAGTAGTGTTGTAGTGAGTACGAATGAGAATCAGAGTAGTTGAATGTCAACACTGTTGACTCACTCACACTCAAAATTTTATGAGTACTTATGAGTAGCAACAAAACGATTCAATGCTGATCTCTGGTACATACACAGAACATGGATGAGGTGAGAAGCTGAATTTTAGTCCTGACTAAAGAGTTTTAATGAGTAAGTATGTAATAAAGAAAAAAAAACGTGTACAGGTATCGAATGTATCATGAGTAGTATAAGCCTTATGGCTTTGTGGTTTAGTGAGACGCGTTAAAAAAGCAGTGGACAAGACATAAATGAATTAGACTGCTACGGCAGAAACAAGGAAGTTCAGAATTTCTTTGGAGAGATCATGATGATGATTAAGATGAACTTTGAAAAGTTGATATAGGGTCTTGCAGCATAAGAACTCGATTTCGATTGCGGCTAAAGGTAGTAGTGTCAAAGCCATTTATGAAATAAAAAAAAAAAAAGATTTCTTTCTGCATTTAATATTCTTTCGTTTCATTTATTTCAATAAAAAAAATGTTTTTTCTCCGTTTCAATAAAAAAAATTAACGCTTATGGGTTTATAAACCATTGTGGTGGCCTAAGCCTATAATAAATTGTTATTAATTTTAACATTTTATTTAAATGGGTTTTTATATTAAATTTTATGCTCTAATTAATCCTTAATGGATGGACTATTAAACGCCTAACAAAAAAAAAGCCCTAAAGTTTTACACACGACATATGTATGTAAGTGCAGAGGGGAGTTGTGATAGCGAACAAACCAAAGCCTTAGCCATGGTTAGTAATAATAAATTTATTACTGTTATTGCTGTTTTTATTTTTTCATATGCACTTTGTGGTTGAATAAATATTATAATAATATTACAATAATAAAATAAAATCCCCAGCAATTATTTTTTTTTTTCGATTGCACAGTTGAAATTGGTTTTTGAAAAAAAAAAAAAATTTTTTTTTGTCTACGAATAGCACGTACATATTAATGCTGATGTGACCCAAATATAATGATCCATAGTTCCGATGTACATATAAACATTTTTAAGAATTTTTTTGTTATTGAAATTCATATTTTAAATTTAATTTGTTTTTGTTTTTAAACACACATACACATGATCGTTTCAAATAACATATGTATGTTTGCAGCCGTAGAGGGGTAGGTGGAAAGGGGATTCCATATGGAAAATTATAAATCATTTCTTTTGATTTCAATTTGAAATTTTCCTATTTTTTCGCCCGTGTTTTTGTGTCGGTTGTTTGATTATTATCATCATTGTAGTTTAAATCCATTGGCAATTTTGCCATTTTTTTCATTTTTTCTCAATCAATCCCACAACTAATCACAGTATAGCACAGCATAGCAAAAGCAAAAGCAAATGAAGAAAGAAAAAGAAAAAAAAAATCACACAGAAAAATATGAAAAAGAATGTAAAAATAGATTGAAAAATGTAATCGTAGAACAAATTTTAATAGAATTTTGTTAGTCTACATACATATATATGAATTGACCCGTACATACGTACATACACTTTATTTGTATGTTGTCTGTGTATATTACTATTGTGGGTTTTCTCATCACCCTCTGGTAATGTAATGTATGATGGTGGCAGTGTTGGGGTTCATATCATTCACATGACCATTGAAAAGTGGTAGGAGTTGCTCTGTTTGTTGTAACAGTCCAGTGTGCAGCAGAACAGAATTTGAGAAAAGTAGAAAAACATTAAGCCACAAACTAGATTTTAGTTTAAACCATGAAAGAATTTATCGTTAAGCAGAAAAAAAATTGAAAAAAAACTATTTGCGATTACATATGTATATGGCCTTAACCCAGTAAACATTTTTATAAAAGTTTTCGAAACTATTGGACATAAAACGAAAAATTTTCTGGTCTCTCATTAGCGGACACACTTTAATTAAAATTAAATCCACATGAATACATGGAAAATTAATTGCAAAGGATTGACAATACTTCTCATGCTCACAAAAGCTGGAATGAAATAATAAATTTGGCGTCGAGCCATATTGTTTTGAAATATTTTTTTGAGCCCAAATGTTCCTTACATCAGGTGGGCCATCTATCGGTTTTAATTTAACTCATCGTTTCTTTTGCATCTGACAATACTTATTCTGTCACATTCAGTTGAGTATATTATCTCCACTGAACGTAATGAAACCATTTATGCTGAGGCAACATTGGAATTTATTGGGAAGTTATTTCCAAAACAAAGCCAATTGACCGGAAATTACACGAAAATGTCATACAAAATTTGGTCGCAGAGAAGAACGAACTGTGCTCGGTATACGCAAGTTTATTACTACAGTTCGCGAAACTAGTTTCATTATTGATGCGCCAAGCCGTGAGCGTGCTCGTGCCCACGAAAACATCTGCCCAACGCATCTAAGAGTATGCGTTGATTTTGACAAGAAAAATCATCTTTTCGGATGAAGCTCATTTTGATCTTGACAGGTACGTTAAGCAAAATTGCAGTATTTGATGTTCAGAAATCGCACAAGTGGCCCTAGAGAAGCCAATGGACCAATTACGAATGAGTGTTTGGTGTGGCTTGTGGAGCAGCTTTCTTTGAAAATCCGGACGGCGCAGCCATTACGTTCAATGCAGACCCCTATCGCACCATAATAACTGATTTCGTTGTACCCGCTCTTAATGGTGGTGATGTGAAAAATGTGGGGTTTCAACAGGATGATGCAACTTGCCACACATCTAATGCCACAATCGATTTATTGCCATATATAATACCAAACCTTTGGTTGATATTTAATTAGGCGAATTGGTGATGTCAATTGGCCGCAAAGAAGCTGAAATTTGACATCATTGAACTATTTTCTGTGGGGCGTCACTAAAGAAAAGTGTTATGCCGACAAAACAGAGGCAATTGAAATTTGATGACATTGCGAAGATGCGACCCAATACACACGAAAAAGTGCACGAACATTGGTCCGATCGAATGAGGTTTACATGGCAATTTGTTTATTTGCTCTCAGATTTTTTGTCAGAAATCTGCTAAGAAGAATTCGCCAAAGAAATATGATTGTTGCAGATGTCTGATCTGGGGGTTGAACCGAGGTTGTGTGTCTAATAAGCAAACACATTACCTACTAGGCTATGATGGGGACTTTAACTTGGATTATATTAGTGGTGTTTAATTTAAAATAATTCAAAACCAATTTAATGGTCCGTTATTATTGTTCGGGAAGCATTTAAACAAAATCCAAAATATTGGACCTTGCCACGCTACATTATTCAATCACGCCAATGTTTTTTTTTTTTTGTTAAAATTTGTTGCATAACAATAAAGTTACGCACCAAGAGACTAAAGTGACTTTTCTAAATATAGAATGAAAAATGCCTTGCCTTCTACTTCAATTCCGGTTTTATTCTATCCAAGTAAGTGGGATCACAATTATATACATGACATCTCTAAACCGTTAACATATTTACCACGTTGACTGCCAACTACGAGATAACTCGTAGATTGCGTTCCCTTCCAGGGTGCCAACTACGAATTATCTCGTACTCACTAAACCTGCCATTTTTGTGTATCTACGAATAAAATCGTATTATATCAGTGCTAATATCGATAAATGGCTTCTGGGAAAAGAAGAAAAATTCAATGTTGGCTCGCGTGGCCTGTTTTCTGAAAATTGCCGTGGCAGTCAACGTGTTAAATTCAATCCTGCCCGTTTTGATTGGTTTTACTCTGTACAGCTAAAGCTCTGTGACAGTTTAAACTTTTCATCAATTCATATTAATATTTATGTTTACTGGGTTATCTACGATATTTCCATTATTATTGCTGTGTATGTACTGTTGCTGCTCCTACTGCTGCCACACACTCCAGTTGCAATTCTGGCTGGCTACTTATGTATGTATGTTGGTATACACCGAGTGTGTTATATGTTTTGTTGTAAAAGCATTGTTAGTGTCATTATTGTAGTTGTTGCAATTGCAGTTGAATGCCATTTTGTTGTTATTGCTTCTGTATGTTGCATGTTTGTTACAATATTATGGATGATGTCGGTGTTACTTAAATGATGTTTTTCGTTTTAGAGTGTTCAGTTTTATTTTTTTTCTCTTTGCTTGTGCATTTATTTGAAATCACAGTCCATCTCTCAAACATTCTTTCTGTTGTTGTTGTTGCTACTGCTGATGTTGTTATTTGCCATGTTACAACAAAAAAAAAAACAAACATATTTTTGCACTACATTGCATTCAATTTAACCGAACTGAACTCACTGGGATAAGCTTTTTGCATTACAACGTGTAATATAAACGAATCCATGTCTGCCATGTGAGGAATAGCAATAGTAATCGACAACAACAACAAAACCAAAGAGAAGCGCAAATGGACACAAAAATCAAAGAAAACAAAAACAACAATTTTAAACGATTTCTATACATGAAATTCAAACAGCAAAACAAAACAGAAAAACAAAAAACAAAACTGGCAAATCGTATTCTGTTTAACCTCCATATTAAATGGGAAAAATAGAAAATTGAAAATAATATGGGAATTATATGCAATACTACTCGTACTCATACTAGTTTGTATGGTATATACACACTCGTAATATTCTTACAAAAAACAAATCGAATTTTTGTTCAATCTCATGATGGTATTGTATTCAAAAGGAGGGTAATTTTATTATAAGAAAACTAATAGAAATTCAATTATCTTTGCTTATAATGAAAAATAAATAAGATCTGGAAAAAGATTTGTCTGTCTTAAAATAAATGAAAGGATTACAGCAGCAAGTAATGCTACAGCAGCAAAAATTAGATTTCCTGTAATTAAATATTTTTGGAGCCATAGAGCTATAATACTCAAAGGGCTAGATCCTATATGTATTTATTAGTTTTTGTTTTATTTCCCACTTCATTAAGTAACTTCTCCCAGCATAGTCTGCTTCAGAGATCAGCGATGAATCGTTTTTTCGCTACTCATAAATACTCATGAAATTATGAGCATGATTGAATAAACAGTATTGAAATTCACCAACTCTGATTCATTCGTACTCATTACAACAATGATTTATAAGTACAGATTGCAATGAGTATGAGTACACCGTTGACATCAAACTCATAATATTCGAAATATGTTTGATTCATAAGCCTACTCAGTCAGATTCATAAATTTAAAAAAATACTTATAATACTCATAAATGATTCGAGTGATTCAAATCATTCATCAAAATTTACAGTCTTAGTTGTTGTTGCATTTACATAGAAAAAAAGAAGAAAAAAAAAGACAAAAACAGCAAGCAAAGCAAACACACAACCTTCTAGTGAGTATTTTAGTGTTCGTAAGCGAATCATACTTATTTAGTGATTCTTGTAAATGTTGAGTAAAGGAGAGTCGAAATCAACAACATAATGCGTATTGTTAAGTATGAGTACGATGAGTACTTGAAACTTTGAATATGAGTAGTATGAGTATGATATTAAAATAAGTATGAATGCGTATAAGTATCAGAAATTATGAGTATGATTCGTATCTACTCATATTTTTGAATACTCATTGCCTTGCTGATGTCTGGTCTGCATAGGCTAGTTCGGCTTGCCTTCGGTTGTTGCCAAAAAAAAAACCAACGCCTCTGTGAAAACATATCGGCTTGTATTGAGTAGTGTAATGAGCAGAACTTTGCTTATTGAGTTCTAACCTGTCATTAGAGATGGCAAAATCTCACCTTTTTATGATGTCCTTTGTTCACTGATTAGGAAAATATTCAAGATTATTAGTGGGGTAGTGACTGTAGTCTAGTCGGTACCTCTAGTCAACAAAACGAAATATATAAAAAATATTTCTTCGGCGCCTTCCTCTCTCAGCAGATTTTTGGCAAAATCTCTGAGAGTGAAATAAAATTGCCATGAAAAAGTATCCCAAAATCCGTTGTTCGGAGTCGACTTTTAACTGTAGGTCCCCCAATCATGAATAAAATTGACACACACAACATAGCTGGTGTAAGAAACTAGGTAGTAATCCTGACTGGAAAGTTTGTAATGACCAATTTTGTTATGTGGTGGCAGAAATTTGTTTTTATTATATCGGGCCTACCAATAAGGGCTTCGGAATCGTCGTTTATCCCGCCTACCTTGCCGAATCACAATGGGCGGATATATCACTCAACGACAAATGCAAGTAATGGAGTTATTTGATCAATGGATGTACAGCACGCTTTTCTCATCTTAATAATCTACAGCGAGGCATATATTGAAATGATTTGATGCCTAAGAAAATGAAATTACCGAATTTATGGGATTCAAGAGCAGCCAATACATCCCGAAAAAGTCCGTTGTCGGTGTGGATTTCGGACTTTGAGAACAGCATTAACCAGTCCACCATCACTGTCAACGAAGAGCTCTACAGGTTGATGATAGCAAACTCTTTTTGACTTGATTTAAATGATTTGCATACCAACGACATGAGGTTTCAACCGAACAAAGCTGCGTGCCACACTACTTCTGCCACATTAGATATTCTGCACTAGTGATTTGAGGTCATACGTTATGGTCACTGTCGAACTGGACATCGAGATTTAACTCCATTAGAGTTTTTTGTGATATTTTAAGATATCTTAAGCCGCATGTGAAGCCACAGCGATCCTAAATCCCATAATCCATGCTATCGGTCAAACTCAGCCTGATTTATGAGTCAGAATCACGAAAAATTTGACATTTCATATACCGTTTCAAACATTTGAATGATGTTATATTTCCCAAGGAATGACATCAGAAGGTCTCTCAAACGAATGAAATATTTCGAGGAAATCTGACACACACACGCTGTTTTATTTAAATTTGAAGACAGAAACACTTAATAAAAGACACGATATTGTGTGACAATGTGGGCCGTGGTATATTTATTAAGGGTTCTGATATTAATCAAGGCTATTTTGAAAGCAGTTTAATGGTTTTTGGTTGGCGGTATGTTCCCAGAAAATCTTTTGATTTACTCGGACAGCCAGTCTCTTCGTATGTTACCAACGAAAGTGATTTCAACATTTGTCCTTGTCCACAAATGCCAAGGATTTCTAAAGAAAATTTCGGTTCATTTAAAAACAACTCTTGTACAGACCCTAGGACATGGGCATATGGTTGGAAATTGCATTGGTGATGAGCTGGCCAGAGCTGGTACGAAGCTCTAAATTTCTGATATTTTCCAGAGCATTGGTATTCCGATTTCCTCAGTTAAATTGGATATTATTCATTAATTTTAGGAGGGAGCTTAATCTCGATGGCAACAAGAGGATACGTGCAATATTGCTAGATTCTGCTGGAAACGTGTGGAAAAGAAGGAGACCAATTCACTTCTATCCTTAAATTGCTTGGATGTTCATTGCTCAATGGCGATTCAGACGGGTCACTGATCTTTTGAAAGGCATGTAGAGAGACATGGTATTTCGGCAAATGTCTTCTGCAGGACCTATTGGCCTGAGGTGGAGAAAGACACTGTATTTCACCTTTCAGCATTGCTATCATATTTCAGCATAATGGTGCAACATTTTTGATGGCCGTTCAATTAGCCGAAATTATGATGCCAATTGTCCTTCAAGAAGCTGTGAGTCGACACCGTTGGACTTTTGTCTGTGGGGCGTCGTTGAAGAAAAGTGTTATACTGACAAGCCAGAGACATTTGAAGGCCAACATTCGGATTTCGTAGGAAATTGCGTTGCTGATAAGCTAGCTGGTCAGAGCCAGTATGCTGCATATAATCACCAACATGTTACAGAGTATAGGTGCTCCGATTGCCTCAGTTAAATTGGATATTATTCAATCATTTTAGGGGGAAGCTTAATCTCGTTAGTGAGAGAGAGTAAGTGCAACATTGCTAGAGTCTGCTGGAAACGTAAGGAAAATATCCTTAAATCGCATTGCCATTAATTCCACAATATCGACTCTTTCGAGTCATTTTCCTTTTGAAAATCATACCAAAAGACTTGGCATTCCGGTAAATGACTTCTGCAGGAGCTGTGGATTTGAGTGGGGTCATGTACCAGTGTCAGGAAAAAACGGAGGTTATTGACCTCACAGTTTCTGGCATTCTTGAACAAGCTTCAGAATATAAAAATTGCTACAATAAAAACATTTATTTTGAACTCGGCTTGGTTTCCTATTTGGAATCACAATGGGGTTTAAATGCTGGCCTAAGTGGCGCCACCTCTTTCTTTAAAGGTGTTGCCTTACCTAACCTAAGGCGCGATATATTAGAATCTTTAAATTATTGGATTTTATTACAAATTCCTTCGAATTGAGCTTAACATAAATTATGTGTATACACACATACATACATAATTGGCCATTACAACCCTTCAGTCAGGATTACGGCCTAGCTTCTCAACACCACTCATGTTGTGTGCGTTAACTTTATACATGAGTGGCGGGACCTACAGTTTAAAGTCGACCCCGAACAACAGATTTTTTGAGAAGCTATTTCATGGCAATTTTTACTCTCAGAGTTTTTGCCAGAAATCTGCTGAGAGGAAGTCGCCGAAGAAATATTTTTCATACTTCATTTTGATGTCTGACCTGGGATTCGAACTCGGGCCTTTCGTTTAATAAGCCAACACACATAAATTTTCAGCCTTTTAAAGCAAAGAAATTTGTTTTTAAATATTTTAAATTCTCTTTATTTTTATTAAAATATCTCTTCAACTTTTTCTCTTTTTAATGTGGAAATTTTATAAAAATAAAAATTTTCCTCCTTCTCTCTCTCTGTGTTTTCCTCTGTTGTTATTCTTTCTCTTCACGCTTGTGTTTTTATTTGAATATTTATTTCCTGTGAAAATATTTTTCCACCAATTTTTTCTCTATCCCTACTCCCTCTCCCCATGTATTTTTCTTTCCGATTTACTGGACATGAGACGTGATTTCAACTGAAATGAATGTGTGTGTGCGAATAAATACCTCTGCAAGAGTATATGACACGGTGTCACAGTGTTTGTGGAACTGAGATTTTTCAACGTTTTTTCCCTGTTTTGAATCAAAATATACGAAGGAAAGCGAACAAGAAAAACATTAAAACGAAATGATAACATTTGGAATGTTGAACAAGGATGAGAATGTAAGAGTGCTTAAAGAAAAAACGAAAAAAAAGAAAAAACATTTTTTTTTGACCTGTTAACCTCATGCATTCAGAGCTTGGAAATGTTGTAAGTTTTCACTAAAAATATTTTTTTAATGTTTTTGCTGTTGTTGTCTTCAAGTTTCTTAACATTTGTTGTAGTTATTGTCATTTCTTGTTGAAACAGAAAGAAAAAACGAGAAACAGATCAACAAATACAACAAAACCAAGTGGAAATACAAATACAATCAAAAAGTACGTGATAAATTTCAATGATTTTTTCTTTAAAATTTCGTAAATTTTTTTCCTTTAATCCGTTGTCATGATATTTTGTAAGAGATTACGTTATGAAATCTTATCTGTATGTAATCTCTTGAGAAAACTCACGTTGTTTTTGATTTTTTTTTTTTTTGATTAGTTTAACCCAGTTTCTGCCCCATCTTAAAGGTAAATCTCAAGAGGTTTTCATGGCGATGCGCCAAATGATAAGATTCTTACTAATTAAAGGCTTTGGATTGAAAAATATTAAATAAAATATTCCAATTTTAAGCCAATTTTTTTTTATGAAAAAATGCTTAAATAATCACAAGATTTAAAGATTTTTTTAAACAAAATAGTCAGCATTTTTTTGTCTACTTTTCAAAAATAAATATATTCTCTCGAATAAATTTTTTTTTAATTTCCATAAAAATATTGTATTTTATTGTGAAAATTTATTGCTTTTCTCAGCCTTTTAATTTCATTTGTTTGTATGCCATTCTCAGAATTGTTGGCTTTATTTCTGTTTAAGTTATAAGCATTTATGCTATAAATCCCCATATCTCTCGTGTTATCATAGGCATCTAAACAAATATTATCCACAAATAATATAAATATGAGCTGTTTAGTAATAATATTTAAATATTCGAAATATGCTTAAGTCATCATCACATCATTGCCAGTGAAGATATAACCCAGTAAACAAATATATTTCTTCAGAAGAAAATAGTCAAAACGCATCCTACTGTGTTATTAAGGAGGGTCTGTGATTTGATTAGCTTGCATACATACATAAATAATTGAGTATTAAAATCCCTTCAGTCAGAATTACGACCTAGCTTTTAGCACCTAAATAAGTGTTTAAAATGAAAAAACACTTCTGTCTACCGCCAGGACGAGGATAATATTTAATCATGGTTTTAGAATTTTAAAAATTAAGATTTTCAATTTCCCTCTAAATAACCAATCTATAGTGAGGTCAGATAGTTTCACTTTCGCACACGGAATAATACTATGTTCAGATATGCACTTTTATTGAGTCAATATTTGGTTATTGAGCACAATATTTTAAGTGTTCCGACATAACAATATATGAAGTTCAGCTGCTTATTCAATATTCATTTGACAGCTGGTAAACAAAACAGCTGGTTGTTTCAACAACATTGTTTTATTTTGTTTTTGTTGACATTTGAGTTGTCAAATATCAACAGAAAGTGTTCGGATAATTGTAATATGTACACTGAACATACTTATGAAAGTGCTGCATTTTTAATTTTGCTCAATATTATTACAATTTGCGTATTTATTGCGCAATAATTAATTGAAACTTCATATGAAATATTGAGCTCAATAATGGCGTTTATTGTGATTTACGAAATAAAGGTGCATATGTGAACACCGCATTAGACTCAATAATCACAGATCGCACCCTTATCCACAATTAAAAAACAAAGCAATAAATTGTCACATTCGGTGTTGTTTTCAAGCAACGATAGATGGTAGCCCTATCATTCTAAAACCTGCTTTAGTAATGTGTATGAAGATAAATTGGTATTTAACTAGCAAAGAAAAAAATCAAACGAGTAAACGTTAAATGTTTCACCGAAGATACAGAAAATGGTCATGGAATGAGTCATCCAAATATATGATATCAGAGAATGGAATCTCTATTCCATTCCTTAAAAATTATGCTCCACACTTTCCCGAGTGGAACAGTCTTTCTGGTAATTCACAAATTGTTTTGTAAATTGAAAGATTTGGGCAAAAAATGTTTTAACAATACATTGCCAAGTCTGGTGAGGACGATCGATATTGTGGGAAAATAGATAGATCTTCCCGCAGCTTTCTAAGGTGTCTCAAAATAAGAGTCACATTAAATTACACTTCAGAACGAATGTCAGTATGTTTTTAATATTTAGGAAAATCCTAAACCAAAGTGGAATTCTTGAATTGAATTTTAATGGCTCGCTCTCAGCAACTTTAAAAGGGAAGATTTGTTTACATGACTGTTACTGCTTGTGTCCCCATGATGTACGTACAATGAATTACTTTTTAATAACAATGTTTGTTGGGTTTAAGTTATACAAGTTAATTTTGTTGTATTTTCTTGAGATTGTAGATTTGATTAGTGTTTTTGAGCAAAATGTTGAATGCATAACCAAAGTGTTGAAATGTTAATTCTGGCAAAATCTTAAATTATTTATTATCAAATACAAATATAAATACAAATATACACATACGCACATGCATATATAATCCAAGTATTATGTGTTATATTTACTATTTGCACATGTGTTGGTGGTGTTACTGTTTATAATAGGAAATATATACAAATCCATGTGCAAATAATCTGACCAAGTGTCTATGATCTTAAATTTTTAATACAGCAACACTAACTAATACTAACTAAGTTTTACTAATAAAATTTACATATGCATGTATGTATGTAGACATACGTACGTAACTCCTGTGATATTTTATCATGGAAGAATAAGAATTTATGATTTTGAAAAAGAAAGTTCTGAAATTTTGCACACATATGTACATAGATACATATTTGGTCATTACAAACCTTTATAGTCAGGATTACAATCAAGCATCACACATCACCCATGTTGTTTTTATACATGAGTGGCGCGGCCTACAGTTTAAAGTCAACTCCGAACGAAAGATTTTGGGAAACTTTTCATGGCGATTTTTTTATTCATTGATAGAGTTTTTGCCAGATACTGCTGAGAGCAATATTTTTTTCATGTCTCGCTTTATTGGAGATATTTGAATCGTGGTTTGAACAGTGGCCACACTACCTACTAGACTAAGGCAATTCCTATAGATAATAGAAATATAGGGTGGGTCATTTAAAAGTACCTCATTCGATTGGACAAATTTTCGTGCATTTTTGGAGTGTATGTGGTCGTATCTCGACAATGGCATCACGAATTTTGGCCTTCAAATGCTCAATTGTCTCTGATTTATCGGCATAACATTTTCCTTTATCGGAGCCCCACAGAAAATAGTCCAATGGTGTCAAATTGCAACTTTTTGGCGGCCAATTGATATCACCATTTCGGCTAATTAAACGGCCATCAAACGTTTGACTTAATAAATCGATTGTGCCATGGGCAAGTTGCACCACCATTCTGTTGAAAGCAAACATCGTTCACATCAATACCGGGAAGAAGGGGTACAAAAGAATCGGTTATTATGGTACGATAGGTGTCTTCATTGACCATAATGGTTGCGACGTCCTCGTTTTCAAAGAAGTATGGCCCAATAATGCCTTCGCTCTAGATGCCGCACCAAGTAGTCACTTGTAATAGGTGAATTCGCTTCAGTGTGGGTCTGAGCCCTCAATACGATGATTGCTTATAAAAGTACCAACCAAGTTGAAAGTGAGCTTCATCTGAAAGAGGATATTTTTTTTGACAAATCGACATCTTCGCGCGTTGCGAAAACAAAGCGTAAACTGGTGCGTGAAATGTTCAATTCTTGAGAATGATGACGAATTGAATGACTATCAGCCACTGCTGAGATATTTTCGGGTGTACGCACTGTACGAGCACACTCACGTCTTGGCGCATCAACAATGAAACCAGTTTCACACTTAAGTAATAAACTTGCGTATACCGAGTACAGTTGGTCCTTCTCTGTGACCAAATTTTCTACGACATTTTCGTGTAATTTCCGACCAATTGGCTTTGTTTTGGAAATAACTTCCTATTAAATCCCATCGTTGCTCCAGCGTAAGTCGATTCATTACGTTCAGTGGAGATAATTTACAGAATCTTTTGACAGAATAGAGAATGACATAATTAATGCCAAATTCAAAATAGCCAATGGTTCAAATTTAAACCACTAGACGGCCTAACCAATAGATTCATGGGAGATCTCATTTGCAACCCGGCTGTTATATGGAGCTGTCTAAGATAGAGTTATCAATAGTTCTTAAGTCATCATTAACCAGGCAAAATTTGCTACTTAAGAAAACCCCACAAGGAAAACGTAGTCGAAGAGCACGATCACTTTCATTTGGGATGACCACGTGCTCGAATCGCACATGCCGAATAGTTATTGTGTCACCAATGTGTGTATGACCCCAAATCCAATTCCTAAATTCGGGGAACTCATCATTAACCAGGCACAATTTGGCCGCTGATATATGTACGTTATGGTACTTTAAGGACTATTGAGAAAACCCCACAAGAAAAAGTTTAATGTGGCCAAAGCGAATAATCTCTGGGGCCAGTTCATATCACCTCAGATCTCATAGCCTATGAGACATGAGCTGTGCGGCATGTAATGCTGACCTGTTGGTATTCAGCTCATCGAGTTCAATGCAAAAGAAGCTGATAATAATCGGGCTTGACTTTGACAAAGAAGTAAGGACCCTTACCGTCGTTAGTCCGAAATCCACACCAAACAGTGGCTCTGTTGATAGTTCTTATGGTGACGAGTTTATGCCGAACCATAAAGAGTTTCTTATGAACTCAACAATAAACTCTTAACGGTTATTTAAATTAGTTCTGCGATTTAACGACATTGAAAATAAATTTCACTTCTGGATCAACAACTTCTCTAAAGACCATAGATGTTGTTTAAACGCTAGGTTTAGCTGGCTAAAGCTTAGCCTCAGGAAGAATGTATGTATTTGGCATTTTACCCTACTCGTTAATATATAGCAAAAGATTTCGAAAATAAGTTGATTTGCAATGAATCCTTAATGTAAGGTTTCGTAACAAACTATTATAACAACAACGCAATCATTTTAAACAGTAACAGGTTGAGTTACGATTATAAAGAAAATGTTTAATTTTTGTTTTTATTCTCACCTTCATATTTAATAAGCATGAGTCATGTTTAACGTTCCTCCACAGCAAGTTTAATAATTTTTTTTTCCTTTTTTTCATTGAACTTGTTCGTTTCATTTCTTGGTTTTTTGTTTTCAACAATTATTTTCTTAAGCTGTCATACATGACATGACATTTAACATTTCAATTGTATTGCTGATTATATTTAATTGCATCGGCTATCAAATTATATCGTATGATTACAAAAAAAAAATACCCTTCACTACCTACTGCCATACACAAACACACATTACATGGACGATTTAATTCGTCAGAGTTTAGGATACTCAAACCGTATGAGTTGTATGTGTGTGGATTATTGGTTGCAGGTGTTTTTGAAATGCGTCAAACCCGTAAAGAAAACCATTTAAATACTAAATATTCCCATCCTTGCATTCCTCACAAAAAAATAGAGGTGAAGACAAAGTCAATAGTTGTGTTACTAACATGTAATTAAACTCATATTTCTTTTTTTATATAAAATTTTTCACAAGTCATGCGTTGAAGAAAATTCATGTTTTTGTAACACCTACACTACTCCGTGTAAAATACTTGAAAATGTCAGATTTATGATGATAAGGCAACAGAATACAATTAAAAGACAAGACACGATATAATCATATGCATAGCATACTCAAAAGCCTTACAATGAACTTATTCAGGTTTAAACACGCTTTTCGCTTTTGGCTAAAGCAAGTTGCACATTTGCTTTAATTTGATAAACCTCTAAAGAAGTCTTTTTTTTCTTTCTTTTCAAAATCCTTTAAATTTCATGCTCTTAATGATACTCTACTCTATTCCCTCAACATAAATCTCAATTGCCGCAATCATCATCAAGCCCCAATATATGTATGAATGCAAGTACGTATGCAGGCGAATATAAATGTTTCTTTGTATTATTATTGTTGTTGGTTGGTTGGTTGGTTGTTTGCATCGTTTTGTTTTTGTTTTGTATAATCTCCCATATGCCATCACACCATGGCCCACATACAAATCTTCTTTTGTAAATTGCAATTTTGCTCCAGTTTTATGCAAAAATCACATTAGAAAGACCACTAAAGGAAGTGAAAAGAAAAAACAAGAAAAAAGAAATCCTAGAGATTTTTTTATACGCTACACTCTGCTATACATGGTAAATGGGTATTTGCAGTTTGAGTACGGCATTTGCAACTCGTTCAGAACATAGAAGAACGTATGGATTATTGCATTGGATCTCTGTGAAACATTTTACCAGAAATGTTTCCCAGAAAACTGTGAATAGAATGGCCACATTGGCAACTGACGGACAACATGTTCACTATTTTCAAAAAGCTATGGGGTTTGTAACTTCACTAATTTACTTTTGAATCGCAGGGACAATATAAAAAGTTTTGTTTCGGCTACTGACTACTTCTTTCCCCATCACCAGCAAAATAGGCTGGTCTTCAAGCGTACTTTGCATTAGGTTTTCATGCCAAGACATTCAACACTTTTAATTTTGAAATATTTACACTCTCCTATTCCAATTTTCTACAAATCTCTTCTACATGACCTAGTCGACTCTATGAAAATGATGTCAAAATTTATAAGAATTCATATCGAATTTCTTTAAAACCCCTACAATAAGTTTCTCACAATTGTCATACTAGGATTGTTACACTCTGTCAGAAGGCGGAAAACCAAATTTTTCCTCTGCTGCTGGAAATAGTAGAAATACACTTATAATTCGTGCTCCCCAAAGCGTTAACCAGTCAGAAATTTATCTGATGATTTACGTTATGTTAGCTTTGAGAACCTCTGTAGTTTATGGCATAATTGTATACACCTTGCGAGAAAAAAAAAGTTTAGTGTGATCGAATTGGACAATATCTGCGGTCAGTTCTACGTGGACCACGTTTGTGTCGAAGCGAATAATCTCTTTGGCCACCAGTTCATATCACCTCATATCCAATATCCAATGTGATATGAGGTGTGTGGCACGTTACATTGACTTGTTGGTGTCTAGATCATCCAATTCAGAGCAAAAGAAGTTGATAATAATCAACCTAGACTGCAGGAAAGAATGCGGCTCCCATTTTAACGATTTCTGCCGTGGGTGCAGGTCCACGGACGAAGAGGAGACTATTATCCACTTTCTTGGTCAATGCCCATCTGTTGCGAGGTGCAGATCCACTGACAAAGAGGAGACTGTTATCCACTTTCTTGGTCAATGCCCATCTCTTGCGAGGTGCAGATCCACTGATAAAGAGGAGACTGTTATCCACTTTCTTGGTCAATGCCTATCTGTTGCGAGGTGCAGATCCTCTGACAAAGACGAGACTGTTATCCACTTTCTTGGTCAATGCCCATCTCTTGCGAGGTGCAGATATAGGTTATTTGGCACTCCAACCCTTGTCAGCTTGACGGAGCTGTCATCCGTTGATGCCAAGGATATTGCCTCGTTTATTTGAATGTGCAGTCCTTGCGCTGACCAACTTCTCCCTCCTTAGTTCGGAGGAGTTTGGTCAGTACAGAGGCTGCGTTCACCTTTGGCGCCATAACGGGCCGCTATGCTTGCTCAAGTCAACTTTTAGTGTGAATCAACCATACTAACCAAACCTAACTTAACCTAGAGTGCTTAAATTTCACAACGATGCCTTGGATAACGTTGTTCTCAGAGAAATATGGATCTTTGACGACATTAGTACAAAATTCTCACCAAATAGTAACTCTTTCCACCTGCATAGCACGCTCTTGGATCTCTTTGTAGCGAGTATTTTCCCAAAATTTTTTTGTCGACAAATTTTATTTAAGCACGTATCATTAATGGACCTGAGAAAAAAAATAGGCTTTGTCCGTCACATGAATTGTAAGGAAATACTCGGAGAGTAACTACGAATTCTGGGATATGAATTTAATTTTATGTGTTGCTTTATTAGACGTCATGCAGCGGTTCAAATTCCAGGTCAGACATCTCCAACAAATCGAAATCTGAAAAAATATTTCTTTGGCGACTTCCCTCAGCAGTTATCTGGGAAAAACGCTGAGAATAAATAAAGTTGCCATGAAAAAGTTTCTCAAAAATCAGTCTTTCTAAATCGACTTTAAACTGTAAATCCTGCCACTCATGCATGAAATTGATGTGAGAAGCCTGGTCGTAATCCTGACTGAAGGGTTGTAATGACCAATTGTGTATGTATGTACGTATGTATGTGTTAACGCAGCATAGTTTGAAATAGTTTTTGCCTGTAATATAAATTTGTATTTCGAAAGCTGTGACCAATTTTTTAAAGCCAGAAACAATATTGTTTTATAGGGTATCACACAAGTCGTAGTCAATTTCTAACTTGCTCTGTATATTGCAGAGGCAACATACATACATACATTCATACATACATATTTTAATGCCACTGAGGTTTATAACAATAAAAGCAACAAGAACAACAACAACAACTATTGCCTGAATACACAAAGACAATAATTCAATGTTATGCGAAAATGTTGCGACATGTTGCAACAACCGATGCATACTAGTGAATATAAAAGAAGCAAGTAAGTAATAAAGAAAAAAGAGAGTGAGAGAGAGATAAAACTAAAAATAAAAGAAAAGAAAATTACAAATGAATAAAAGTAAAAGCATTTACAATAATACAGCAACACACAGAAGAATGAATGAAAGAATGAAAAACAACTTGTATACACTAGAGGAAAAACCATGTATGCACTAGCATGCCGCATGTTGCATGCATGGCACAAATATACACATATATTGTGGAAAAGCGCATATAAGGAGCAAATGTACATACACACACAAGTACATTCATTCCTGCATTCATTCATTCCCTCATTCATACACTGAAAGTGTGTTTGTGTGTGTAAGTACTTTAGTGACATTTTATTGTATCTGTGTAAGTATTCTTTGTGTTTGTGTTTGTGGTGGCAAAGGCAACAACACAAACAATAGCACAAAACTAATGGGGTTTTGCTCTCTTTCCCTTTATGAAATTAAAAGCCATTGAATAGAACCACAATTTAAAGTGCGAAAACAAGCTTTAAGAGAAAGGCTTTTATTTAAATTGAAATCGAAAGAAACAAAAGAGAGACGGAGAGAAAAAAACTATTTGTTTTAATACAAGAGCAAAAAATGATTTCAAGATTTTATCAAACATATGAAAATGAAATTCATGTTGTTTCCTTTTTTTGTCCTCCTTTAGCATCATACCACCCTCTTTTAGATTTCTCTCTATCTCTCTTTTTGATTGCTTTTGCCTCTCTTATTGGCAACATATAATTTTGTTGTCGTAATAAAATTCAATTGTTACATGCTTGTCATGCGTTAAAAGTAAAATTTATTTAATTTCCCTTCTTTTTTACCACACATTTGCTAATGTATCGACCCTCGTACCGCTTCGTTTTCTTATTGACATTTTGCCTAATCCATGACAAATCGTTACGCTGTGCAAATTGACAGCAGTCCCCACACACTTCGTCAGTGTTTTTTTTTATTTTTTTTTTATTTACGGAAGAGAGCTCATTTGAAATATTTTAGTATTGGTTGGGGGTAAAAGTGTACGTACATAATTGGCCATTACAACACTTCAGTCCGGACTACGGCCTAGCTTCTCAACAACACTCATGTTGTGCGTGTTAATTTTATACTGGAGTGGCGGGACCTATAGTTTAACGTCGACTCCGAACGACAGATTTTTTGAGAAACTTTTTCATGGCAGGTTTATTTACTCTCAGAGTTTTTGCCAGAAATCTGCTGAGAGGAAGTCGCCAAAGAAATATTTTTTTTCAAATTTCGTTTTTGATGTCTGGCCTGGGGCTCAAACCCGGGCTTTAAGTCTAATAAGCGAACACACTACCTACTAGACTACAGCAAATACAAGTACGGCGGTAAAAGTATAAAAAATTTTATTTAAAAAAATTATTCGCTAAGTATTATCGGAAAATGGAAATGAAAAGTTCTTTCAAATGGTTTCCCATAACTTTAGAGACGAACTCTTGAAATCAGTTCAGAAAATTTTTACACAATGATTTCAACTGAAAACACATCATAAGCTATCATAATCTCCCAGATGTATATCACATGGCCAGAAATTTTTTGTTGCAGTGAATTTCAGCGTAAATACCGTGGAAGCGAATGTTGAAGGTTTCTAAAAGGAAGGCAAAAAACAGAAGTGGAGGCTTAAAAGCAGACGAAAGCTGACAAAACCCACTTGCAACCAGGACAATTGCTTATGATAAAAATAGGGTGTTTTTTGAAACCTAAAAGCGGAGGTTAACGAAAAAGACCCGAGAAGACCGTTTGAATGGGCGATATTTTCGAAAAAGTGTTGTCAAATTCTATAAAATCTTCTACTTGAAGCTAATCAAGCAGCACACATTACAAATCTGTTTATTAGATTCGTTAAAAATCAACTGTGCTGATAAAACCCAACAAGAAAAACTTTAATGGGGTCAAATCGAATAATATGTGTGGGCAGTTCACAGCATCTCAGATCTAATAGCCAATGTAAGATGAATGGTTTTGTTGGTGTCGAGATTGTCCAATTCAGAGCAAAAGGAGTTGATAACAACCGAACTAAAGTGCCTTGATAACGTTGTTCTGAAATAAGTATGGACCGTTGACGCCACCCGCCCAAAACCCATACTAATGTTTCAAACTAAATAGGGAAAAAAATCACTCAAAGGGCAGCAGACGTGGCGTCTGTGGCATGTCAGAAACTTCCATGTTATATTATGACTTAAAAAGTGTAGACAATGGGGACGGCCATGAAAAAGACTGTGCAGAAAATGACTTAAGAATAATGGGTCTTCGAAACTAGCAAATAGAACAGAATAACCACAAATAATTGATCACGGTAATACTTAAATACACTGGTGATGGGAGCATTGAGTTTGGCTGAAGCTTTACTTCTCGGATCTTCAAAAAAAAATTTCTAATTTCTAGAAGTAGTCGTCGCAGTAGTCTTATTCAACTTAAGACCACAATTCATATACCTGCCTCGGACATCTCGTAAAAAAAGAAATATGAAAAATATTTTGCTGGCGACTTCCTCTCAGCAGACTTCTGGCAAAAACTCAGAAGGTAAATAAGATTGCCATGAAGAAGTTACTCAAAGTTCGGAATCGAGTTTAATCGCCACTCATGTATAAAATTAACGCAAACAACATTAGTGGGATGAGAAGCTGGATAGTAATCCTGCATAAAATGTTGTTTGGTGCTAATTTTCACTCATGTGTAAAATTTACACACATCATTGATGGTGTAAAAAGCTAGGTTGTAATCCTGACTGAAGGCTTGTAATGACCAATTATGTATGTACGTATATGTGTATGTAATTTCTAGAAACTAATGCCTATTTATGTACATGCTCTGAAATTTCAATAGTAAACTAAACAAAAATTGTTTAAGAAATTACAATTTCCCTTCACCAATAATCTTAACGATATAAATACATGAGCATGTAGTATTTATTTTAATATTGTCATTATAGATACAATATCAAATTGAAAATGGCAAAAGAGCATAATCAAATACAAATACACACATATACATATATATGTAGATATATGTAGATATATATGTATATATATATAGTGAGATAACAAAAGAATCTTAAAACCATTTCGGTTAAAACATGTGAAAATTCCTACTCATCATCGCCGCCACTAATTGAATACATCACGGGATGAATAAATAAATGAATTACTGACTGACTGAATGGATAGATGGAATAAAATGTTGCAAGTTTTTGAATAAAAATTAAGGGTAAGACGCATATGTATGTAACAGAACAATTGGCAATTGAATTGAAATTGAAGCAGATAGTTGTTAGTCAGTTAGTTGGATGATGATGGTTATGCAACATTAGCAAGTCTTTTGTGTTATAATTTCCGATAAACATTAAATATCGACGAAACACCATTCATTGAAATAATTATTGAAATGCTGGGATAAACGGTTGGCGGCACGAGAGAGGGGGTTGTTTTGAATTTCGAATGGAAATAATTCATGTATCAATTGATTGTAAATGGATGGAATTTTTATTTTTACATTCACACGCTTTTCTATGGTATGAGTATCTTGAATCAAAATGATTGGGAGAGAGGTAATCAAAATGATTTATTTATTGGCGGGAAATTTTGATTTCAAATGTAAAACACTGGCAGTGATTAAAATTTTGTTATGAAGGAGAGCGTAACAAAAGCAAAACTTTTATACAAACGAGTATAGCGAGAGATCTAAGTGGCGTAAGCAGGGTTGGGAGTGTTTAATTTTTTTGTCTTGCAAAAATTCTTTGGAAATCTTTTATGTTTCGTTTTTAATTTATTTTAAATAATTTCCAAGAATTTCCGATAACAGTTCACTGTCTGTCTGTCTTCCAATGGATGTTTATTTAAATTTCTTTTGTATTGTTTTTGAAACATTTTATCGAACATTAATGTGTCACAAGTATTTGTTCTTTTAAGAATAATTGATGATGTCAAGCAATTTGTTTTGTTAGAAATAAAAAAAAAAAACACATTTTTTCTGATGCATAAATTTAATGGATTTCTCTCCCCCTTCTACCAACAACGTATCACAAAATATTTGATTAAATAAAAAATAAATTTTATTTACAATCTTTTATTATTCAAGGCTGTATCTTGACATTTACCAGTCAGTCAGTCACACATTCACATTTGGGTTAATCATTATAATTATTTCTCTCATTCTCTTTTATGATATAAAATACAATCGATTGTAATGGCACAATGAAACTTACCTTTTTGTTGTTGTTGTTGGCGTTAATGTTGAAAGATGGTTTTTAACACAAGGAACGAAGGAAGGCGGTGTCAATATTCTGTAATGAATACAAATAAAAAAAAAATATTTTTTAAATATAAAAATACTACGTATATAAATAAGGCTTATGAATTAAAAATTCCAAACAAAAAAAATTGTTTTACATGATTTTTTGTATAAATTTGGTGTATTTTTTTAGAGTACAAGAGAAATAAAAAAAATCCCTACAGTTGTAAATACCAAAATTGTTCAGTAATCCTACAAACGCAATAAACGCAACGCAACGCCATAAACATAACAATCTGCTTGTTGTCGCATTTAAAATTGTACTAACTTCCATATACATATACCCATGTATTCCATTCTTGAGAGATTGCTATTTCGGCTGCGTTGCGTTTATTGTTTTTTCCGTTTCATTATAACTAGAATTACAAATGAAAGACTCTTGCAAATTATTGAATTTTGTTATAAAACTTCGTACTCTAGGGAAAATATATTTGTTTAGAAAAATTATCTTCAGCGGTGAAACTCATTTTTGGCTCAATATAGCCATCATTAGCAAATAGCCACTTAACAATCAGGCGAACAATATACATATTTACACATAATTGGTCATTACAACCTTTCATACGCCATTACGACCTAGCTTCTCTCAAAATTTTGTGCGGGGACTTGCAGTTTAACATAGACTTTGAGTAACAAATTTTTGGAGAAACTTTTCATGCCAATTTTATTTGCTCTCAGGGTTTCTGTCAGAAATCTGCTGAGAGGAAGTCGCCGAAGATATTTTTTTGTTCATATTTCGTTTTGTTGGATATCTCTGCCCCGGGGTGTGAATCGTGGCCTCATGTCGAATAAGCCAACACAATATCTTTTAGACTACGATGATTACGAGGGAATAATATAATAATATATCATGCGATAATTGTTTACTTATTTAATTGGCATTAACAACTCATTCACCGGATTTTGGCTTGCCTTAATACAGGCGCCTTCTGGGTGACCGGAGTAAAACTTGTTGGCAATAGTGATTCCATGATTGATCTCTAGACTGACAGGATTTTTGCTGGAAACAGCGGAGTCAACATATTCAAATTCACTGACAACATCAAAAGAATAGTTGTCAGCTGTAATTTGGAATGAAATAAGCAGAATAGTATTTCTAAGTGACCACCGAGGCTATGCCATTTGAAAGAACTATACTAGCTACAAATTTTATGAAACGTTTTCATTACATTTACTATTGAGAGGAGATCACCGAAAGAAATTAATTATTTATTTGATATTTTTTAACATGCCTAAGCTTACAATGTTCTCTAGTAAGCTAATACACTAC
Organism: Sarcophaga rosellei; assembly: GCA_930367235.1. Taxonomy (NCBI): domain Eukaryota; kingdom Metazoa; phylum Arthropoda; class Insecta; order Diptera; family Sarcophagidae; genus Sarcophaga; species Sarcophaga rosellei. The sequence goes on along the minus strand of OV884018.1, from coordinate 58,299,194 downwards.
CCGCTAGGCAACAGTGACCCCTAATAAAGACCCGGTGAGTCAAACGTCCACAGAATGTGTTCTGTTTTTGCATATTAAAAGCAATGTAAATTCTTGGTAATTCCTCTAATTGCTTTTCATATTCTAAAACAGAACGTAAGTTCATTGAACGTTTGGTTAAGCGGAGTTTAAGTTTAATTATGCAACGAGTATGTATTCGAAAACTTACTTAATTGGCCATTATTTTAGTCAGGCTTACAACCTAACATTTCGCACCACACTTTTGTGTTAATTATATCCATGAGTGCCGACTTCGAATGGCGGATTTGGAAAACTTTTCAAGACAATTTTATTTCTTTCAGAGTTTGCGCCAGAAGACTGCAACATTTTATGCAGGATTACCACCAGAAAACAGCAATGAGTATTCAAAAAGATGAGTAGATTCGAATCATACTCATAATTTCTGATACTGATACGCATTCATACATATTTTAATATCCTATTCATACTACTCATATTCAAAGTTTAAAGTACTCATCGTACTTATACTTAACAATAGGCATGATGTTGTTGATTTCAACTCTCCTTTACTCAACATTTACAAGAATCACAAAATAAGTATGAATCGCGTACGAACACTACAATACTCACTAGAAGTAGGCTGTCTTTGTCTTTTTATTTCTTCTTTTTTAGTAAATGCAACAACAACTAAGGCTGTAGATTTTGATGAATGATTCGAATCACTCGAATCATTTATGAGTATTATAAGTATTTTTCTAAATTAATGAATCTGAATGAATAGGCATATGAATCAAACATATTTCGAATCTTGTGAGTTTGTACTCATACTCATTGCAATCTGTACTTATAAATCAATGTTGTAGTGAGTACAAATCAATCAGAGTAGTTGAATTTCAATACTGTTCTCACTCACTCATACTCAATTTCATGCAAAAAAAACGATTCATTGCTGATCTCTGATCGAAATAATAGTTGTCAGCTGTCATTTGGAATTCAATAAGCAGAATTTCCCTATTTTTTGGGCATATATGTTTCGTTATGCCATCCATCGTGATAGACTACCGTTCAATAGGCCAAAAGGCAACTGTAACATTAACATTTCGCTGTCATCATCGTACCCAAGTAACTGGATACTGTTATGGATACACTCCCGACTTCCGCAGAACAATTATCATGGCGAACTTAACCTCTTCAGGGACGATTTTTTTATGCTGGCAAAAAAATTATTAAATTTTATTTTCTTTTTAAATTAATTAATTTTTTTAATAGGAATTCAGAACGCAAAAAAATGGAGAACAATGAAAATTCAAAAAAAGGAATAACGTCCACATTTGTGGCCACTGAGCGTTAATGGTAATTTATGTGTGAAATGATTTCATACATTCCTAGCATATCAGGCATATATGTATATTCTTCACTTTTTTCATAAATGTAGCGAGTTCGTCTTACACATTTTTTGTCGTGACATCTGGAGAATTTCTCAATTCCTTGTATTAGGATAATGATCTATACAGTCCAGTCTAATGCCAGGATGAACTTTAGTCCAGCGTTTAGATTTTTTAGGTGGTGGTGGTAAAACTTATTACATTAAATATATCTGATATTATTTTTTCCTATTTTAACGATTTCTTTATATAATCCAATAAAACAGTTTGCCGAAGAATTCGATCAAAATTTTTTTTTTTTTTTTTTTTTTGTACCTATCTATGCATCGGAAATAATATCATCAGTGCAGACAAACATTAACATTTAGACTTCCCTTGTTGGAGGATTCGGTAGTCAATAAATTGTTATCAAATTTATGTTCTTTTGATTATTATCATAATTATAAATAAATATTATTATAATTATAAATGACAAAAAGAAAATTTCAAGATAATTTTATTTACTTATTTTCGCCAGAAGATAACAATATTTTATGCAGGATTACGACCTAGCTTCTCACATCACTTATGTTGTTTGTATTAATTTTATACATGAGTGGCGGGACCTACAGTTTAAAATCGATTCCGACCGAGAGATTTTTAAGAAACTTCTTCATGGCAATCTTAGTTTTTGCCTGAAAGGCAGTCGCCGAAGAAATATTTGTTCATGTTTCATTTTGTTTGAGATGTCTGACTAGACTACTGTGACTATATCTCTTTTTAAAGAAAAAATGTCAAAGTATTTTTACTTAATTACTATATTAAGTAACTATATGAAGTAAGGACTGGTGTGGTGGCCATATGAGCAATCCTTATTCCAATTTTAGTTATTAAATTCATGTCATTGTTATTATTCAGTTTAGTTCTTCCATAAATATCGTGGAATATTTCGATATTTTTCATTAATTTTCTATTAACATCAGACGACATTTCAATTAAATGTCATTAGAAGGAATACATACCCCAACTGATAATTTTATTGTTGACGTTGAAACGCATTGAATGAATGTCAACAATTTTTATTGTTTTCTTGATTATTGTTTTATTCTCATTTTATTATGGTTTATTTTTATATTTTTTTTGTTGATTTTTGTATTATATTGCATAATAAATAATAACAATTCATATGAATTTAGATCAATCAAAATCAAAAGTTCATTTCATTTTTATACAAATATCTACCAAGTATTTTTGAATTGCTTTTATTCTGTTCTATTTTTGAATAAAATTGTTTCTTTTTTGTTGTTGTTGTTGTTTAGTATTTTATTGAACTTAATTAAGAGTAGTAGAAAATAAAAATATTTTTTTTAATATTTGTTAACTCAGACTTTAATTCATTTAATTAAATTGAATACATAGAATAGAATAGCAAACGAAAGGAAAAGGAATGAAATGCCCTCATAGATGGATGGATGGATAGATTAATGGCTAGATGGATACTTAATGACAAATAATAAATAAATAATAGGGTCATGATACAATGTATTGTTTGCTTAAAATAACAAAATAATGCCTGGATTGATGTCATTTTATTAAAAAAAGAAAAAAATTTGATTGAAACATGTACACTTTAAGCATAAAGAAATTGGGTCATGTGTATGTGGCTTAAAGAGATTCGAGTTTATTGATACAAAGTCTGGACAGTTTGACATATAAAAAAAGCCAGCAAATTAAAATAGAAAATCAACAAAAGTCTGATATTTATACGAGGGTGGTTCAACAAGTTCATGTCATGTTTCGTAAAAGACAACAATGTGTACAACAATAGTTGACAAAATTTTAAAAAGTTACGTCATTTGGTTTACGTTTGATGGCAGGCAACCAAACACTTTTGAGAAGAAAAGGAAGATTTTATTCCAAAATAGCCAAAATTGAAGTACCGGCTTCCGCATAGAGGGCAGAAATTCATAAAATATTATTTAGGTCCTTAAAAATTAATCAGATTTACTTGAAAATTGTTACTCAGGGGTTTCTGGGGTCGCTGATTACAGATCCTCATTCAGATTTAAAAAATTAAAAATGGCGGATCCAATATGGCGGTAAAATTTTTTAAGTAAATCTGATTCATTTCTATAAACCTCGATCGCAAAGATCAATTGTCAATTTCGGACAAACGATGGTTCTAGCACGTCAGTGTTTAGCTCTACAATCTTTCAAAAATGGGAAAAAACGCTATTTTTTAGGGGGTTTCAACCCCCTTTTTCTCGAAAACCTGAAGTTTTTGAACCCAGATTCGTGTTCAGCTCTCAAAATGCCTTCGGAAACACCTGGAGCCATCTTATTTGCACAAAAAAGTCCAAATTTGCAGGGCTGTGTTATTGATCATTACAGCCCTTTTAGCTAGGAATACAAGCCCCACTTTCACTTTGTGTTATTTTTCTGTATGAGTGACAAGACCTATATTTTAAAGTCGACTCCGAACGACAGATTTTTTTGAGAAACTTTTTATGGCAATTTTATTTACTCTCAGAGTTTTTGCCACAAATCTGCTGATAGAAAGTCGCCGTGGTAATATTTTTTTTCATATTTCCTTTCTTTCGTGATGTCTGACCTACGATTGGAAGCGTGGCCTCATGTTTAATAAGCCACACACACTACCTACTAGACTACGGCGGGTATTTTGTATTTGAAAACCAGAAAATATACCAACAGAAAGAGATTGACAAAAGAAATCTTTTTTTGATAACTTCAACAAATTTTACTTTCTAAAGCCAGGTTAGCAGTGTTAAGAACTCAAAGACGAACAAAACAAAAATTACTTCATTTACAAACCGAGTACTTTTTACGCCATCCTCGTATACTCCCACCCTGAGTATACAAAGGGTGCTGTGTCCACATATGTATGTGACAATGTCTGGAACATATTTTCAAATAATTCCTACAGATCCCAAAAAGAACAATGAATCGATTGTATGATAATCTCTGCTGAGTGTAATGAAGCACTTTCAACTTAAATTGAATATTTAAATTGATACTTAAAGTTTAAAAAAAGTCGGTAGTTTGAGGACAAATAATTTTTTTCCAAAAAATAAAATCACTTTACTTAAGTATTCACTAGCCTTCTACAGTAACTTTTACCAGAAATCTACACACATTTTAGTTTTTTGGAAATGACTGACCTGGGGTTTGAACTGTGGCCTCATGTCTAATAGGCCAACGCACTATCTACTAGACGACGGTGAGTTCAATGCATACAACAGTGATACCACTCATAAGCCTTCTTGAGGAAGAAACCGTGCCTACTGTCATAATCTATTTTATCATATTCTTCGACAAGTGTAAGGGATAGGATACTTATAAACAGCTTTCAACTTTACCTGTAAATAGTGGATTCAACTTAAGCAGTATAAGTCCGTCTGATGGCAGTTGCCAAAGTTGCCGTAGTGTAGTTGGTAGTGTGTTGGTCCAAGCTCCGACATTTTGAAAAAAAATTTGAAAAATATTTCTTTCCCATTAGTCTTCCAGCAAAAGCTCTGTACAGAGTAAATAAAATCGCCATGGAAATTTTTCTCAAATCTTTTGTTCAGTATCGGCGATCAAACTATAGGAGCCAACACTCATAGATAAAATTAACACTTACAACATGAGTGGTATGAAAAGATGGGTTGTAATCCCCGCTAAAGGATTGTAGTGAGCAATTAAGTAAGTAAGTAGTAAGTAATTAACAGTTCTCAGCAATGAGTATTCAAAAAGATGAGTAGACTCGAATCATACTCATAATTTCTGATATTTATACGCATTCATACTTATTATAATATCATACTCATACTACTCATATTTAAAGTTTAAAGTACTCATCGTACTCATACTTAATAATACGCGTGATGTTGTTGATTAACTCCATTACTCAATATTTACAAGAATCAAAAAATAAGTATGATTCGCGTACGAACACTACAATACTCATTAGAATATTCACTAAGATTGTAAATTTTGATGAATGATTCGAATCACACGAACCATTTATGAGTATTATATGCAATTTTCTAAATTTATGAATCTGAGTGAGTAGGCTTATAAATCAAACACATATTTTGAATGTTATGAGTTTGATGTCAACGTTGTACTCATACTCATTGCAACCTGTACTTATAAATCAATGCTGTAGTGAGTACAAATGAATCAGAGTAGTTGAATTTCAATACTGCTGACTTACTCATACAAAAAAAAATGTATGAGTACTTATGAGTAGCGAAAAAGGATTCATTGTTGATCTCTGGTAATTAAGGAATAAGGCACGAAAATAAGTGCCATTAAGTTTCATTTCTCTTTAAATTCGCAACATCGAATTCTGGTAAAGTAAGCTATGAAAAGTCGCTGCAGTATAGTGGGTAGTATCTTGGCTTATTAGACGTGAGACCACAGTACAAACATCAGGTCAGATATATCCTACAAAACGGTATATGAAAAAATATTTCTTCGGCGACTTCCTCTCAGCAGATTTCTGGCAAAAACTCTGAGAGTAAACTAAAATTGCCATGAAAAAGTCTCTCAAATAGGGCCTTTGGAATTGATGTTCAACTGTAAGGCCTGCCACAAGTTAATAAGAACGAATGCATACAATAAGGAATGTGTGTTAAACTCGATCGCTATCTTTACTAAAGGATTTTAATGTCCAATTAAGTATGCAGATAGCATAGAAGCGATGGGCCAATAACCCGTTGTGTCTAAAGTGTAAAAATTCACAGAAACGCTGCCGGAAATAAACCAAAAATTATGACAATTTTAGGAAATCCTTCTATACTGTATAGGGAGGTGAAGGACGTATTTTTTTTAAAAAACTTTGATGTTTAATTCATAGCCATAGCCCACACGCTGTTACGATAGCATTACCGCTTTAATATGCGAAATATGTTGGTGGATTATTTATTGTGCTGTTGTTCTAATTAGTTTTCAGTGTGTCGGTTAGTTTCTTTAATGCCATAACTTTACGCCTTAAATAATCTTAAAAAAAGAAAAAAAACATTTTTTATTTACCTTTAATAACATGAAAATACCTATAAAATGTGTGTTGAAAAGAAATATGCAAATAAATCTTTTAAGCCTTTTAAAAAGATGACAAAAATTAAAAGATGAAACAGAGACGTTCATAAAATATTTTCGCTTCTTTTCTCATCTCCTTCTCTCGCTCTCTCTTTCTCTTTAGTTTTGTTTTAATTTAAAGGCAATGTTTTTAGCAGATTTATTTTGCGTTGTATTTCTCTTGGATCACAGTTGCACATTTAATCTGTTTAAAAAAATATGTATGAAAATACCTGAAGAAATACAAAAACAAGGCAATACAACATATACAACATAAAGTATTGTATGTAGTAAACGTTGGTGATGGCGCCACCAAATGTAATTTATGACACTTTTTTTTATCGTGTTGCTGCCGTGTAGCTGTTATTCACCCTGAAAACAAACAGCAACACACGTTGTGTTTAACAACGTGTTCAAGTGTTGGATTTTTATGACATCAACCTACAAAAACTTACAAATTTACACACTCACTCACTCACCAACTCACTCACTAGTTCGTTCTTTTCATTCACTTACTTACACTTGAAAGAGTTTTTCCTCTGTCTCTCTCTCTCTCTGTATATTCCGCTGAAATGATAATTTTGCCCTTAAAGTCATACGTTTACGTTTCTTTTCACTTTAAAGCGATGGAAAGCCTATTTAAATTCGTATTGTTTTAAATTTAAATACCGTGTGTGTATCATAGATCAGCAATGACTCGTTTTATCGCTACTCATAAGTACTCATGAAATTTTGAGTATGAGTGAGTCAACTCTGATTCATTCGCACTCACTACAACATTGATTTATAAGTACAGATTGCAATTAGTAAGAGTACAACGTTGATATCAAAATCGTAATATTCGAAATATGTTTCATTCATACGCCTACTCATTCAGAATCATAAATTTAGAAAAATACTTATAATACTCATAAATGATTCGAGCAAGCAAAGCAAGCACACAACCTTCTAGTGAGTACTGTAGTGTTTGTACATAAATCACACTTATTTTATGATTCTTGTAAAAATTGAGTAAAGGAGAGTCGAAATCAACAATATCATGCGTATTGTTAAGTATGAGTACGATGAGTACTTCAGATTTTGAATATGAGTAGTATGAGTATGATATTAAAATAGGCATGAATGCGTATAAGTATCAGATAAATATGATTCGAATCTACTCATCTTTCTCAATACTCATTGCTGATCTCTGGTGTGTATGCATATATCGGGTGGGTTTAAATTTAAACCATCGGTTATTTTTGAATTTGGCAATACTTATGCCATTCTATTCTATTCACAAAATTCAGTATATGATCTCCACTGAATGGAATGAATCGGTTTCCGCTTGAGGACGGATGGGATTTATTGAGCCAACAAGAAACTGCGCGATGAGATCGATTCGGCGCAAGCATTACGGTCAATGGAGGCACCTATTGCACAATGATAACCGATTTTATTGTAACCGCTCTCCAGGGTGTTGATGTAAACGATGTTTGGTTTAAACAGGGTGGTGCAACTTGTCACCAATTTCATGCCACAAACGATATATTGAGTCAAATGTTTGATGGCCGTTTAATTAGCCGAAGTTATGATATTAATTGGCCGCACAAAATCTACAATTTGACACCGTTGGACTATCTTCTGTGGAGCGCCGTTAAAGATAAGTGTTATGCCGATAAACCAAGGACAATGGAAGGCCAACATTTCTGATGCCATACGATACGCCCTCATACACTTCAAAAAGTTCACGGAAATTGTTCCGATCGAATGAGATAGTGTGAGGCCATCCGTGGCCGCCATATGAATGAAATTATATTCCATTTCTAATCGGAACAATTGTACTTCACATCAATACAAATAAATTTGGCAAAGTTCAAAACCCTTTTTGTTTTATTGCATTTTTAAATTTAAACTTTTAAATGGTTCACCCTTTAGATACCAAGTAGGCATTTCACTCTTTTTTATTCGTAAAAAGATTTCACATTTTCATGTTTTCATAGAATAAAATTAAAATTTTTATTCACAATAATTATGATCATTATTATCGTTCATTAAATTGATGTTTTAAATGAATTTAGTTTCGTTTAGTGGCTAAAATGTATGAAATTTTAAACCTCGCCTCTTTTATTATAACCACTAAAATAAATATTAAATAATTATGTAATGTATTGTACTCAATTCCTAACTTTCCAACTTTTAATTGAATTAAATGGCGTAACACTTATGCGAAAAAGGCCTTAACCACACTATTTATAAATATTTTTCTTAATAAAAAAAATTTCATTCAATATTGGGGGGCAGTAGGACCAAAACTGGCTGCAATAAAGAAATAATTTCAAGCTGTTAGGTTCGGCCAAATTTAAAAATCACTGCCATTGCTATGCAGATGATGTAATATTGATACGGGAATTTAAATTTGAAGAGCCTTTGCACAACACCACTCAAAGAGGTCTTGAGGTTATTAGGCCTGAGTGTAAACCATTTACAAAAAGGTACCATTTACAAAAAGGAAAAACGTCTTTCATGGAAAAATATTTAACTCTTGGGTGAGACAAGACATACATACTTGGTCATTACAACCCTTCAGTTAGGATTACAACCTAGCTTCCAACACCATTTATGTTGTGTGTGTATTAATTTTATACATGAGTGGCGGAACCTACAGTTTAATGTCGACTTTGAACGAAAAATTTCATGGCAATTCCACTTAGTACTCTCGGTCGCCGAAGAAATATTTTTTTCATATTTCGTTTTGTTCAAGATGTCTGACCTGGGATTTGAACCGTGGCCTCACGTGTAATAATCCAATACACTACCTACTGCACTACGGTGACTTCTGGGTAAGACAATATTACAGATATTGGAGGTAAAATATATAGGAATATCACCGAATAGATAAAACAAATCTTAAGACAACTTAAGGAAAGTTGGACAAGACAGTTGGACATGTGTTGGAATAAAAGGGGCAATAAGTAAGTGACCTACAGCGGCATTAGAAGCTCTATTTGATTTACGTCCGCTGCACCTACACTTACTATTGGTGAAGACCAAAGCTTCAGAGACAAGTCTTATATGAAATCATCAGGAGTGTTCGTTATTTAAGTAATCGAGTCACCCATAACCACCCAGACAGATCTAATAGATTCCATTCTGTTGATAGTGCTTTGCAACGAGACTTAATAACAAAAATGAATGCAATAATCTGGAAGCTGCCCACTCTCTCTTTTAAAAGAGGGACTCTCTTCTGTGGTATAAAGATGGATCAAGAATAAAGATGTACTGAAAGATGTACTGAATTGAACTTGAATAGGAGGTACAAAAGACTGAATAATACCATCGGACAATCACTCTACAACTTAAGCACACGGCTTTTATGACGTTAAATTGCAGATAGTATGAGATAGTTTGGGAGATCTGAATCAGATGAATTTGCTGCGTCTCAAGATTTTTCTTGAAATTTTAACCAATGAGCATGCAGAAGAGATAGCGGGTGCAAAAGGGAACAAAAAGTGAGTCAAACACGTGTGTTTAAGGCAATGAAAACGTTCAAATTGAGGTTGATAATATGTCTTTTAGCAGGGAACTAGGGGAAAGGGGGTTATTTCGAGACCAACATGTAGCTGCTGTAAGGGTGAGAGTAAATCATCGGAACACAGCCTTTGGAGGGATTAATGCATCCCACAAGGAAATTAGCATTTTTGACACCGAGTAGCATCCTGATGTTTTCCAGGAAAATATGTTTGTGGATGCCATGCAAAGTACAAGGTGAGTACAATAGGTTGTTTGCCAATGTTTATGGCCAGAATATATTAAAAATCTGAGAGGGATAACCGTGCATCAACAGTTGAGAAGAATTCTACGACTTGTTGCTATTTAAAGACGCTGATTTTCGAGTTCACCGAAATGAGTTTGTTAAAGATGTCAGCACTAGATCCGCGAAAGTAGTAGGTGTTCAGCTAAAACAGCAAAATAATTTTTGAAAACTGCTTAAAAAAGTATACACATGTCCTTGCATTATTATGACGGAGTACTACAGCCTTATATGTATATCGCAGATATTTTACGGCGATGGAATTATGAAGTTATCGGCCTGATGCGGCCGAACAATTCACTGGCATTAGATGTTATATGAACACAAGGATTTTGGGTTTATTTTTGGTATTTTTTCCGTTACGTGTTAAAAATTGTTAACGATTGACACCTTAAACACCTGCAGGCATTTCTGTGCCATATTTATAACAAAACATTTTCGATATTTTGCCCCTTAGGGCCCTTTTTGACATAGAGGCTGTTGCGTTTGCATAATATTGCGAAAACAATGGAGGCAACAACAACAACAAAACAAACAGTTTTTACTTATTAAAATTTAAAAGCATACGCTCACATTCTCTCTTCCTTTATCTCTCTTTTACTGTTCGTAAAAAATTTGTTGTAATTTAAAACGAACATATTCGTACAGGTATTATTAGCAAATTTCAATTCTCTTTCACTTTTGGAAATAATTTTTGTTCTAAAACAATACCAAAAATTTAAAAACAATTTTACAACAACAACATTAACAACAAAACAAACACATGCAAACACATCAAAGCAATTTAAATTTACCAGTAAAATGTATGAATGCTTATATGAGGAGGTGTTTAAAACAATCAGTGTTCTTTTTTTCTATACAAGTATGTGTGAGAAGCATTTACATGTGTGGTTTCCAATAAACACTATTACACTCTTATAGTTGTTTTTGGTTTCCTATGTACAACAAATACTCCATTTTTTTTAATAATAATAGTGTGAGAGCTTTGGCAGTGTTGTTAAATAGAGAAAGAGTAAGTGTCAGAGTGAGTGTATATGTGCGACATTTAAAGGTTTTTTGTGTGTGTGTGCAAAATATTACCTGTGTATTGTGTGTGAAACCACAAAAGTGATGTTGTTTTTATATCCTGAATAATGTGTGCATGTGTTTGTGTGTAAAAGAGTGTTGTTTCCTGTTTTTATTTTGTTTTTGTTTTTTTATAGTTTTTGTTTTCATTATAACAAATGTGTGTGAGTGCACTGTGTGTGTATGGGTAACAAAATTTGTATTTAATACCAGGCAAGTACTCTCATATACTGGATATAAAAGCTGAAAACAATTACTATGGCTTAAAAAACCAACAACAAATACTTTAACGGAATTGTTTCATAAACTATACAGTGGCAGGCAAATATAATAAAATAATTATGAATGCGTATAAGTATCAGAAAATATGAGTATGATTCGAATCTACTCATCTTGTTGAATACTAAGTGTTGATCTCTGGTGGGTATCAAGCGAAGAATTTAGCAACATGCTTATATGGCAGGCAGACGACGTTAAACAGTAGCTCTCGCCACTCATGGATAAAATTAAACACACATAACATATGTGGTATAAGAAGCTGCGTTATAATTCTGACTAAAGTTTTGTACTGACCTATTAAGTAGGTAAGTAATGATGGAAGCATCGATGACTTCTACGAACTGGTATGTGTTAACGGATCATCAAATTCATTAAAGGACTGGTTTATAGAGCTTTTACTCACCAACTTTCAAACTATCTGCGTTAGTACTCGACAAAAGGGTGATTATATCCTTTGTAACTTTGTGCCGTTGGCTCGAGGCGGAGATATCCAACTTGCTGTTTAATTATGAATAAAATATTTAACATGCCGCGAATCCTACAATTTATACACAATATTTTTGTGATCACAAATTTTGGTTCATGAACGATTTAGACAATCTCGGCTCAAGACTTCTCAAAAATTTGTCGTTTGGAATCGACTTTAAATTGTAGGTCCCTACACTCATGTATAATAAATTAACACACACAACATAATTAGTGTGAGAAACTAGTTCGTATTTCGGATTCGAGGTTGTAATGGTATATTATGTATGTGTATTACTCAAAACCAATCATGTACCAAATTGCCCCGAATCATTAATTTTTTCGATATCCACTGTATTTTTTATTGCTTTAATTCTGTACGGCCCTGTAAATTGTTTTTCAACAGAGTTGCACAAAAAAGAAAAAATGAATTGGCTACACATGTTCCCTTTAATATTATGGCTCATGATTAACATGTTTAATGTATTTATAAACTTGTATGTACATAACAGTGTACATGTTTGTATGGACGTGTGCTTTTGTATTTTAGGCATGAGTATGCAAAACCATAATGTTATTAAATATTAAAATGTTTAAATGAAAATTTTTCTAATTTTCATGGCTTTTTGTTTCAGTTTTTTTTTCACTACAAAAAACTTCACATTTAAATGTTTAAAGGCTTATTAAATTACAAAATATATAAATTATAATTGAATTTCTTAAAAAAAAAATCGTATTAAAATACTTTGAAATACAAAATAAAATATGCGTTAATTAGGAATGTTAATTTTCTATTAAAGTTTGAAATAAATTTTTGTTTAAATTTTGCATGAAAGAAATAGAAACTAGAGTTATACCCTACACTAGTACATACATTTATTCCTTAAGAAACATATTCCGTTACGAGACAACTTTTCCATCCACTTGCGGTTTCATTAATCAAGTTGTTGATTGAACAATCGGTCGACTTCGAACGACAGATTTTTATGGCAGTCTTCATTTACTCTCTGTGTTTTTGCCAGAAATCTGTTGAGAGTAAGCCCCGAAGAAGGATTTCTTTTAATATTTCGTTTTTGTCGAGATGTCTAACAGAAATCAGCAATGAATCGTTTTGTTGCTACTCATAAGTACTCATGAAATTTTGAGTATGAGTGAGTCAACAGTATTGAAATTCAACTACTCTGATTCACTTGTACTCACTACAAAATTGATTGATAAGTACGGGTTGCAATCAGTATGAGTACAACGTTGACATCAAACTCATAACATTCGAAATATGTTTGATTCATACGTCTACTCATGCAGATTCATAAATTTAAAAAATACTTATAATACTCATAAACAGACGTAGGCATGAATGTCCCTCAGGGGAAGAACATCTTCGGCTTTTTACACACATAGGACACGAACATCAACAATGTTCGTTAAAAAGAGCGTAAAAATGCATTCACTTGCTTGTCAGCTTCTAAAGAAGAATGTTCATCTCGCTTTTTCAGACTTCAATTTTACACCCAAGAAAGAAAGAAATATTACAGTCTGATTCACTAATATCAATGAGAAATGATTTCGATTTTTGGAAGAATACTCGCCAAGTTAAATACGGTGTTTTTAGGTTTTTAGCGCAGTACAATTTTCCTATATTTTTCGCACACATTGGTGGGTTAATAAGTAGACTTGAAAATATTACTAACAATTTTCCTCTGGGTTAACACATGCCTCTCACAAATACAGTCACATTTTTATCATGTTCTCTTTGTGCCGACGCCTGCTCATAAATGATTCGAAAGCATGCACACAACCTTCTAGTGAGTATTGTGTATTCGTACGCGAATCGTACTTATTTTGTGGTTCTTGCGTATTGCGTATGAGTACGCTGAGTCGCGTACCACGCTCTCTTTCCTTTCTCTTCTAAACTATATTTCCCGTATTCCAACAGAATAGGGGACATCTACTAAGTGTTGGTCTCAAAAAAAAAAAAAAAGCCAGCAATTCGTGCAGCTATTAATCGTTTTCCAACTAATTTTACTTTTCTCGATTAAAAGGCACATCAGTACGACAAAGAATTCTGATTAACATAGAGAATATTGCTGGAGTCTTTACGAATACGCCGAAATATCGATTAGTTGTCGATTAAAAGGCACATCAGTACGACAAAGAATTCTGATTAACATAGAGAATATTGCTGGAGTCTTTACGAATACGCCGAAATGTCGATTAGTTGTCGTTCTCTTTGCACTGACTTTGCTCCCTCGACCAACGTAGAGGATTTTACGTGAGGATCTTGGTTCACACAATTTTTGGCAGAAATCTGTTAAGAGGAAGACGCCGAAGAAATATTTTTCATATTTCGTTCGAGATGTCTTACCTGTGGCCTTACATTGAATAAGCCAACACACCAACTACTAGACTACGACGACTTCAAAGGCGTATGCGAAAAATTCACAAACCGCAGAGGTCTGCAAAAGTGTAATTAGAATGCGGTCTCTTAATATACGCCCTCATATAAATGTGTGAATTTTATGCAGGTTACGCTTCGCTAAAAATCCAAATTAGTATAAAAAGACCGTCTATATTCCTTATGCTTCCATTTAGGAAATCAGTCAACTACTGGTCCTATCTCGACACCGAAATTAATTGATTTTTTAGTAATAATTCTCTCTTTCTTTTTTTCTATTTCCAGTCTCTCGGCACTTGAAGTTTAACACATTACCAACTAGGCTATTGGGGCACCCATAAAATGAACAAAGTGCTCTAAGAACTTTTTGAACAGACTTTTTAATTTTAATTTCTGAAATTTGAAAGCGCTGTTCTGATGTTAAACAATTCAAGATGTCTTGTCAGACATTAATCAACCGAAATTTCGTTCTAGGCTGTCAAACCTTAACTAATGACCTTGATAAAAAAAAATTAAAATTGTATGATAATTCAACACAGTTTAATGCATTTTTAATGCAAAGAAATTTTAAAATTTCTTTAATTAGAAAAAGAAAGTAATTTTTTCTTTCCATTTCAATTGATTTTTAATCGCCTACAGCAGCAGG
The DNA here is from genome assembly GCA_930367235.1 of Sarcophaga rosellei. NCBI lineage: Eukaryota > Metazoa > Arthropoda > Insecta > Diptera > Sarcophagidae > Sarcophaga > Sarcophaga rosellei. Next base: position 58,284,105 of record OV884018.1, on the reverse strand, counting down.
AGGGTCTGTAATTCTTTTGATTGTTACAATCCTTAAACTATTATAATGCAATTGTTATAATCAAATTAAAAAAGTAAATAAAATATTAAAAAATAGAAACTAATTCTTCTTTTGTTTTTCATTTTTTATTTTTTGTTTTGTTTTGTTATAAAAATAATCACATTAAGCGAATTTGATGAAGCAAATGTCATTATTCATGAAATTAATTTAAAACAAAGAATAAATTGTGAAAAAAAGAGAGAATTTTTTTTGAAGCCTAAACAATAATAAATTAATTTTTAATTAAGCTTTGCTAATTTAAATATAATGACGCAAAGAAAAAAAAAAACTCATTAGCAATAGCCACAGTTCAACTAAATAATAGAAACCAAAAAGAAAACAAAAAAACCAAAAGGGAAAGGGTTTTGACCTTTTCTTTTGTTGTGCGTATGGCCTTAAATAATTTTAAATTAAATCTTTTATGCTTTTTAAACTGGCCACACAGTTGGGCCAGTCAGTCATTACCATCATTTCTAAAGTATTCGCCTCTTCACACTGCTCTTGCTTTGTTAACTTTCAAACTGCCCTTTAAAATGGGTGAGAAAAAGACAATTTACTGCCATCTGTAAGTAAGATCAGATCAAAAAATGTGTCTTCTTCTTCTTCGTTTTTTGAAGTTTGTTGCAACCGAAATATTCGGCTTTATAATTAACTGGGCGTAAAACCCATCCTCCTGCCTTAGTTGCAAAGAAAAAACAAAAAAAAAGGAGTCAAATAAAGAAATAATGCGAGTCGAAATAAATTTTATAAACCTTGCATGCCGCCATATAATTAATAACGGTAATATATTTTGCATATGCTATTAAATACATCATGTGTGTATGTGTGTGTGCGTATACATATATATGTATGTAACGTGTTGGTTAAGCTCCCCCAAAAGTAACATAAAAAATCTATCTTGGTTCGCTTTACCGATAAGTAACACAGACATTTAAAATAATTAATTCGTTAAATTAAGTCATAAAAATTTTCTTTCATTGCTGCTTTATGCCTAAAATTTATGTCACAATAGAAATTTCATATCCTCTATAGTGGGTTCATGGTCACTTGGCTCACTAAATAATTTATTAATGGTCTGAAGCCCATAAAATTTTAAATTTGTTTATTCTCATCCACGTTACTAGAAGTATGTTTAAACACTGCCTTGAGGCAAACTTTAGTCGCAGTAGCCTAGTAGAGAATGTGTTGGCTTATTAGACCAGAGTCCATGGTTCAACCCCTGGCTTGAAAAAAACGACTCCCTCTCAGTTGTCTCCTGTCGAAAATTCAGAAAGTAAATAAAACTGACATGAAAAGTTTGTCTCAATTGTATCATTCGGAGTCAACGTTAAACTGTAAATAAAATAAAACATCCTTTTGTTGTTCGCATATTGAAATAGAAATTCCTATACTATTTCTCTTCATGCACATTTTTTACTTTCTTGTATTCTTATTCTCGCTCCTGTAAGGTGCACAGTTCCGTCACAAAGCATCTTTCCTACTGTCTCCATATTAAAGGAATGGCGCTGTATTTGGTGTAATAATGCTGCCCTTGGATCCTACTTTTTTTCAGGAGCTTTTTCCAGGAACTTTACTTTGAATTTGATTGCGGTTGTTGTCCTCTCTAGCTATTCGAGGAAGTTATTTCGGGATTCGAAACTAGGTTGTCAACTCATACTCATAATTTCCAACACTTATAAGCATTCATAATTATTTTAGTATGACTATATTCACTAACATTCAAGTACTCATCGTACTTATACTTGACAACACGCATGATGTTGTTGATTTCGACTCTCCTTTACTTAACACTTACAAGAATCACAAAATAAGTATGATTCGCCTACGACCACTACAATACTCACTATAAAGTTGTGTGTTTGCTATGCTTGCTGACTTTGTCTTTTTCTTTCTTCTTTTTTTATAAATGCAACAACGACTAAGACTTTAAATTTTGATGAATGATTTGAATCACTCGAATCATTTATGGGTATTACACGTATTTTTCTAAATTTATGAATCTGAATAAGTGGGCGTATGAATCAAACATATTTCGAATGTTATGAGTTTGATGTCAACGTTGTAGTGAGTACGAATGAATCAGAGTAGTTGAATTCCAATACTGTTGACTCACTCATACTCAAAATTTCATGAGTACTTATGAATAGCAAAAAAATTATTCGTTGGTGATATCTGATAGTAACTCCAATACTTTCTCTCATTCTCAACACTTAATGTTTACACTACCAATGCTACACTCATGCACATTTGGTTGATTTGAAGTTAATTTTGAGACTTATGGACAGCTTGCAGAAGAGGCACGAAGTGACAAACAGGCTTTCATTCTTTGCTTGAAGTAACCTAAAATATTTCGATTTTTCTCGAAAATCGCATAGGTATGCACGATAATTGTCTTTCTTGTAGAGCACGGCGATTGCTCCAGGTTTTCTTTACTTTTTTCTATGTTCAACAAAATGCTCTGCGTGAGAAAAAGCCATGCCATATACGTACATATCTGCTAAGGGGGCTTCAAAGACCAGTTCAGCTTGCAAACTAAGAATCATAGGAGCTAATAATCGTACCATCGGCAATAAGTGCAATGAGTACATAAATTTATAATTGAAATCAATGAATAAACGACAACCGAGCTTGATTAAGTCTGTTCCACATTGGTCCCGGCATTTTATAGTCAGTAGGTAAAAATTAATTTTTACTGATAGATAAGTTAAAGACAAAATTTTTTATGTTAACATCTCTAGTGAATGACAGTCTGACTCGAGTCCGAAGTTCAAAATGATAAAATCTTTATCGAATAGTATAAAGTCTTAATTTAATAATGCACGCAAGTGTGTAAATACAAAAAAGTACTCTAAAAGACCTTAAAAGTACTTTCTATCCATATTTCAGGTTTTTTTTTTTTTGGTAGTTTTACTTTTGTTTTATAAAATTCGACTCATCTGGAACTCATCATATGCAATGATTGCAATGTTTTAAGCCTCTGTTGAAACATAATAAAATTTATTGTAAAAAACAAAAACTTAAAGCACTGCCGATATTAAAAAAAAAGAACACCAGCACAATCCTCTTTTAATTCTTTTTTTTTTGTTATTTTCCTTTTGGGTCTTTAATTTACGCTTACATCCCCTTTTATCGCTTTAAAATAAAGGCACCATAATCAACTAAAGCCTCAAACAAAAGTTTCAATAAAAAAATAAAATAAAAAAACCGTTTAAACCAAAAATTTGGTAAAAAATGTGCGGCTTGTAGAAAAAAAAAATCTGAAAAGGGGTTAAAAGAATATGCCGCTGCATGAAAATTTTTTCATAATTTAATAGAGCTGTGCAACAAGAAAAACTTTGAAACTTTGTTTCATGATATGTTGATATAAATCTGTATAGCGGGCAACACAAATTCGATTTAAGCCGATAGTGTTTAGACATTGCTTTTCACCGGTCGGGCACATCTAAAAACTACTCTGTTGATTTGTTATTGTTATTTTGTTATTATGCAAATAGATTGTTGGTATAAAGCAATCAATAAATATTAATCAGAATGACAATGGCAATTACATACATTTTGACGACATACTTCAGAGCCCCGATGTCCTAGTTGGTGGTAGTGAGCTAAACTTCAAATGCCGAGGTCGTGTGTTCGATTCCGACAAGAAGACTCTGAGTGATTGAGACTGTCGGATTGTTTGTCTGACATTATATGTATGTGATTACTGACAATAGAAAAAGAAATTTCTGACTATTTCCAAAAAAGCAATTCTTGAGGAAAAAAATAGTAAAAAATTGTTCATTAAAGAAATAAACCCCCCTTTTTTCTATTCTATCCTACACACTATCTTTCCTGTATTCCAACACAATGTATGAATAGTATGATAGTGTATGAATAGAGGTCACCTCCTAAGTATTAGTGTACAAAAAATTTACCAAAAATCAATTACACTCGCTTTTAAGGCTACCACCATATAGGCCGAACGATGCATTCTCAGTTTATAGTTTGTTTCGTTGTATGGAAAGTTTAGTTGGTCACAAAATTCAAGAATATCTGGAAAATCATATCGTTAGTATAATTCGCAAAGATGCTAAGTCCACTTTTTCCAAAATTCAGATTTAAATGAAAAACGGTAACATTATACAAAATACATATTTTACAACAACAACAAATTACATTATGTCGTTTAAAGTTGTTGTAATTTTGTGGTTGGCAAAAACGATAAGTCCACAAAATTACGAAAAATATTAAAAACACGTGATAATTTTTTGATTAGATTTGATTTTTTTGAATTGATTTTTGATCTAGGTCATTTAAAGAGAGCTATTTTCTTAAAATAATTGCGTTTAAAAAGTTTACAAATTTTAAAAACTGAAAATGTTACAATGTTTTTTGTGTCTCCTGTAAAATTTGAAAAAACGGACTTAACACATTTGCGAATTAGACTAACGATATGACTAAATTTTGCACTACTAGACCATACAAGTTCATTGGAAGCTCACGAAAAACGGCACAAGATCATTAATATTATTGAGGCAATAAGTCAGTGACTTTATAATTTTATGCATCTCAACTAAAGCACCATCACTTATCCTATGTTCAGACATGCACTTTTATTGCGTAAATCGCAATAAACACCATTATTGAGCTTAATATTTTATATAAAGTTTCAATTAATTATTGCGCAATAAATACGCAAATTGTTTTAATATTGAGTAAAACTTAAATACAACACTGTCATAAGTACGTTCAGTAAGCATATTACAATTTTCCAAACACTTTCTGTTGATATTTGACAACTCAAATGTCAAGAACGACAAACAAAAAACAAAATGAAAACAATGTTGTTGAAACAACCAGCTGTTTTGTTTACCAGCTGTCAAATGAATATTGAATAAGCAGCTGATCTGCGTATTTTATTATGTCTGAACACTTAAAATACTATACTCAAATAACCGAATATTGACTCAAAAAAAGTTCATGTCTGAACATAGTATTAATTACTTAGTTGGCCATTAACTTACCACCCTTTTGTCAAGGATTAGGATCTAGCTTCTCACTGCCACCCATGTTGTGTGTGTGTTAATTTCATCCACGAGTGTCGATGGTTACCTTCTGAGATTTTTGGTCAAAACACTGCTGAGAGGAGTCACTGCAAAAATATTTTTTCATATTTTGTTTTATTCGATATGTCTGAGGCTTGAGGCATGGGTTTTCGACTAATAAGCCAACAATTTGCCTTCTAGACTACGGCGAGCGTCACTGCTACTATTATATATCCGGTGAATAGAGTAGTGGACTAGGCAATTTGTATTCAAATTAACGAAGTTTTGTATAAAATCATTGCACGCTAGTCTGTCAGATATAAACGGAGTTATGCAACCTCTTCAAATTTTAACAGATGTCAACTGACAATCTCAGTAGGCAATTGCGTAGCAGATACCTCTCTCGTGCGACAAAACTAATACTCTACAAGACGCTCATCCTGCCCGTGCTTCTTTATGGCGCTGAGGCTTGGAACCTATTAAGTACAGATGCAGCAGCCTTGAGAGTATTCGAGAGAAAAGTCCTACGCAAGATCTTCGGTCCAGTGCGAGTTGGCGATGATTCCCGCATCCGATCCAACAGTGAGTGGTATGACCTCCTCAACGACGTATTAACATCCAGCGGTTGCGCTGGCTCTGCCATGTCGTTAGCATGGAGGAGGATGCTCTGGCGATACGGGTATTTGATGCGGATATCTGCGGAAGTCGGCGGAGAGGATGACCTTATTTGTGTTGAAAGGATCAAGTCGAGAAAGCCTTGTCACCGATTGGTGTGACCAACTGGCATAGGCGCGCAAGAATCAAAGGCGCCTGGAAGGATGTGTTGCACCAGGCCGAAATCCGTTAATCGGGTTGTTAATGGCCAATTAAGTAAGTAAGTAAGTCAACTGACAAAAAAAATTCCTTTTGGCAGGAATAGTAAGAATATTAAAAATCATGTACCTACGGGACCAACATCGGGTTTGTCTAGAAACTTCCAGATTTGGTTTGTCTTTTGCAAAAATTGTTTTATGAAATTCATCCGCAAATATTTCATTCATACCCACCCTGTGTAGATAAATTAAATTTTGTTTCCTATTAATATGAAGAATTATCAAATAAACAACACTTTCATTCATACATTGTATGCCTGCTCAAAGTAAAGCGTAATTTATAAGTGTTAAATTATCGATGTTAAATTATCGATGAATGATAATAGAAAGTGCTTATAGAAAGACCCTATACTTCATTGTTTTTATTCCTTTATGGGTTTTTTCTATGCCATCATCATCATCATCAAATTAATAAAAAATAATTGTTACTTACATTTATTAAATTACTGTTACATTTCTAATAAATATTTAAGTAACTGAAAATATAATTTCAATTACATTTATCAAATCTACACCTCCATATGATTGTCGGACAACAAAAAAAAAACGAATAAAACAATTGTGAAGTGCGGTACACTTTTTTTTCAATGGTAAGGTAAGGTAACTCAACTAAATACTCTGTGTGTCTAATATGGTAAGTACGTATACATATATGTATATGTGTACACATGGTATATTTCATAAATTATACGTTTTGGGTCTTTTTGTTTTGGGTAAATTGAATAAAAATAATATGTTTTGGCCATCATTGTAAAACATTAGTTAATGTCTTTAACGCTCCACTACCATTATGGTTATAATAGAGAGAGAAGAAAGAGTAGTGTAGACCAGTAGACCAAAACTAATGGCATTTACCATATCCATACATATGTACATATGTGAAGGTATGGTAAGGTATGGAAGTATAGAAATATTTTAATGTTGGGCCATTATAAAACATTAATCATATAAATGTTGGAGGTACACCTACAAAAAAAATTAAATAAATTGCCTCTGTATGTTAAACTAAACAGATATTTGTTGCCATTAAATTCAATGTTTTTTTCTTCCTGTTTTTGGTTACACTAAAAGGACCCTATACCGGGCCATAGAGTAGTAGCTAGTGTGGAAGAGCAGACAAATACATACAACATTTCAACACTAAAAATTCTTTCAATACAACAGTACTTAAGTCAAAAATGAATGTGAATTACATATGTATGTATGTATAGGATGGGCCATCTATTGGTTTAAATTTGAACATTCGATTATTTCGAATCTTGCAATAGTTACGACATTCTAATCCCTTCACAAAATTCAGTATATCATCTCCACTGTACCTAATGAATCGATTCACGCTTGAACAGTGTTGAGTTTTATTGGAAATTTATTTTCAAAACAAAGCCAATTAGTCGGAAATGAGACGAAAATGTCGTACAGAATTTGGTCGCAGAAAAGGATCAACAAGTTCCCGATATAAGCAAGTTTATTGAAAAATTTCGTGAAACTCGTTTCATTGTTGATGCGCCAATGACATACTCGTAACTGCGTATGCCCGAAAATATCGAAGCTGTGGCTGAGAGCGTGCGAGAGAATTCACCAACATCAACTCGTCATCGTTCTTAAGAATTGAATATTTCACGCTCCAGTTTACGCTTTCTTTCAGCTTCGTGCGATGATGTCGCTTTTGACAAAAAAAATATCATCTGTTCGGATGAAGTCTCATTTTAATCTTGGTGGGTGCACGTTAATAAACAAAATTGCCTTATTTGTGGCTTAGAAAACCCACACGTGGCTTTACAGAAGCCCATGCACCCATTACAAGTGACTACTTGGTGCGGCTTGTGTAGCGGAAGCATCATTGTGCCATATTGTTTTGAAAACGAGGACGTCTCAGCCATTACGTTCAATGGAGACAGCTATCGCACCATGATAACCGATTCCGATTCCGAACCCGCAATTCATAGTATTCATGTCAACAATGTTTGGTTTCAACAGGATGGTGGTGTAACTTGTCACACATCTCAAGCCACAATTGATTTATCACGTCGAACTTTTGATGACCTTTTAATTAGACCTAATGGTGACGTCAATTGGCCGCCAAGAAGCTAGGAGCTGACACCGATGGACCGTTTTTTGAGGGGCGCCATTAAAGAAAAGTGTTATGCCCACAAACCAGAGACAATTGAGCATATGAAGACCAATAATTGTGATGCCATTGACGAGATGCGACCCCGTACACTCGAAAAAGTGCGCGAAAACTGGTCCTATTGAATGCGGTACTGTGAGACTAGCAGCGGCAGCCATATGAATGAAATTATATTCAATTTCTAATTGGAATAATTGTATTTCACAACATAAAGATAAGTTTGGCAAAATTTCAAACTTTATAAATGGCCCACCCTTTATATATATGCATGTAAGTACCTACATTAGCCATTGTTAGGCAACATTGTTTTCCATATGCAAACCATATTTTATGGGAGCATAGCATAGCATAGTTAGCAAAGGTGTTAAGCAAATACAACACACACACACACACACACACATGTTACATTCAAAAGACATTTATAGTGACATTAGATTATTTGCAGGTATTTTTATGTATTTTTTCTGTGGCTCTTTACAGTCTCCTCTATTTGGTATGAACCAAAAGAAAAAACCAAACGAGGGCATAAGTATAGTGTACCATAGTTCTGTCAAGTTTCATGTTTAAATGTCATTTTTATTTAATAACCGTAATTTTCTTGTTTTTATTATATTTTTCACTATTTTTTTAAACAAAAAACTTTTTCAATTTTTTTTCTTTTTTGTGTTGGTTTTTAACCACCACGCATGCATGACTGGCTGGCTGGCTGTCTGACTGCCTTTAACATTGCCTTAGTAATTGTCATCATCATCGTCATCATCAGTTAAGTTAGACAGGACGTACATAAACTGTCAGGAGCACAAAAGCAAATTTACACTCGGGCTACCTACATACATATTCGTACATAAATAAAATGCAAAAAAAAAAAACAACAACAACAAAAAAAATTAAAAAATAAAAATATTCAAAACCATTTAAAACAATAATTTCAACACTTCATGTCACACATCATTCAACGGAATGCAACTTCAACGAAAAATGGTTTTTGATACCACAGTCAGAGTCAGTATAGTAGGAGGTGTATGTGTGTAAGTATGTATGTGAATTTCAAAAACTAAAAAATTATTTTTCAAAAATGATTAAAGATCTCGCCGTCTGTGTATGTGTTGTTTTTTCCGAGTTACATTTCTACTAATGGCAATGGGAAATACTCCATGAAAAGTTTACCCTTTTTTTTGGTGGAAGTGTATAAGAGGTAAAGAGGGTAAGCATTTCGCGTTTCTTTTTTTTTTTGTTAAAAGTAACGCCAAAAAAGAAATGACAAATTATTTTTGACATTTGCATTTGTTTACTTAGCAAATAATATACGCAGAGTAAAAAATTCAAAGGGAAAGTATGCCAATAAACCATCTTAGGCAGCTCGATTTTTAATAGCATAGACAAGAATCGAAATTGATAGAGCACACATACGTACATGCATTACTATCTTTCAGTCAGGAGATTACGACCTAGCTTCCGATTCCGAACGACAGATTTTTTGGAGTTTTTGCTAGAAATCCGCTGAGAGGAAGTCGACAATCTGTTAGGGACCCACTTAACCTAGTCTTGCCACTCATACATACTATTAACAAACACAATGTGGATGGCGTAAGAAACTAAGCCGTAATCCTGACTAAAGTGTTCTTCTGGTTGTAATGCCATACGTGCTGCTAAAGAAAATTGCTGAATTAAAGGAGACGATGTTGTCAACTGTTGTTCTGGATGAGTCATGGATCTAGGCAGCAGTGGTCAGATCTATCTTTACTTAGGAATGTCTGGTATAGTCGGAATCCGTCGATAGGACAACTAGCTTGATCCTAATGTGGGAGGTGCCTAATTATTACTGGTGCCTCGAAAACGGCACCACCATAGGCAGAAGAAAATTTTATGGCTTCTCAATGGGATTTGAGACATCCATTCCTCATAAAGAGGTGTGGAAAAATAGTTCAGCGCACCTCATAAAGAATTTCCCACAAATCTTCACAGATTCAAATTGAATGGAACTGTGGGTGTAAGATTTTTTTCCGAATCAGGGAAATGACCCTTTCCATAAGACGACCGGATCACTGTAATGTTTCTCAGGAAGAAGTATCGGCAATATATGTAGGTTGCATCGAAAATTATTAAGAATCTAAATAAGTATCCTCAAGCGAAATATTTTTTCACTTTCCGATAGCCAGGCGACTACCAAAGTACTCTATTACAACATTATAAACACTAACAAGGTGTGTAGCAGAGATCAGCAATGAATCGTTTTTTCGCTACTCATAAGTACTCATGAAATTTTGAGTATGAGGGAGTCAACAGTATTGAAATTTAACTATGTACTCTGATTTATTCGTTCTCAATACCACATTGATTTATAAGTACAGATTGCAGTGAGTATGAGTACAACGTTGACATCAAACTCATAACATTCGAAATATACTCATTCAGATGTATATATTTAGAAAAATACTTATAATACTCATAAATGATTCGAGTGATTCGAATCATTCATCAAAATTTAAAGTCTTAGTTGTTGTTGCATTTATAAAAAAGAAAGAAGAAGAAAGAAAAAGACAAAGACAGCAAGCAAAGCAAATACACAACCTTCTAGTGAGTATAGCAGTCATCGTACGCAAATCATACTTATTTTGTGATTCTTGTAAATGCTGAATAAAGGAGAGTCGAAATCAACAACAATATGAGTATTGTACGTATGTATGAGTACGGTGAGTACTTTAAACTTTGAATATGAGTATGATATTAAAATAAGTATGAATGCGTATAAGTATCAGAAATTATGAGTATGATTCAAATCTACTCATCTTTTTGAATACTCATTGCTGATCTCAATAAGATAGCGAAACGATATGATTTTAATATCACCAGAAAAGAGTGAATAAAGTTCCAGTTAGCAATAGAACAGATGACCAGGATGAACTGGAGTGGCAGAACCTTCGAACTCTGATAAATTCTTGACTTTGGGATATGCTTTGAAGACATGCGACCATGGATACCGTCTACACCATATAGCTGGGACATAGGCAAGACAACGCTGAAAATCTGGCAAAAACTGGATAGAGCGTGCACGATAAGTTTGCTTAAACTTTAAAGAAGCAGAAGAAGAGGAAGCCATTTAACACATGCGAGGCATTTCGATTAGCATACCTTCTCCATTTTGTATGCGCTGTGCTTTGCCTGCAGTATTTGACGCGTTGACTGTGTGTTACATTTTCGTTTTTCGCATTTAATGAGCGAAGAAATTAAGAAAATCAGTTTTTTTTTTTCTTTTTTCTTAAATAAGATTTTATCACAAAAACAAACAAACAAACTTTGCGACACAACAAGTCAACGACAACAACATTTGATTTCATTCATTCATTACAGAGAAGAAGTTCCTATTTCTATGCTTCTACGAGAGAAATGTGCCGTCACAAGTTTTTTTTTTTGGTTTTTTGTTTCTGTTTTTGACAAATTTCTGTTAACTCATATGCAATTTGTTTAAGAAATTATAAGTTGTTGTTGGTTTTTGTTATTTGTTTTTAAATGAAAAACGCTAAAGTGAAACAATGTGTTTTATTTCGTTTCTGCGGAGGTGGTCTTTTTGCAACATTGACAACAAGAACACAAGTATTGCTGCAACATCACATCACTTCATTTCACATCATATATCATAAGCTCATGATAATGATGATGGGGATGAGGATGGGGATGGAGCTGAGAGATGAGGCAATGACGATGATTTGCTTGATTTAAGGAAACATGTGTAGAAGCGTGTCTGTCTGTCTGCCTATCTGTTTGGCCAGCATTTATAGCGACATGCTATTGCTGTCTGCTGCTTTCTTTCTGCTGTAGACAACGAAAATGACAAATTAATGTTGTCTGTCTTTATAAGTCATGGGTGAAAACGTTTTAAGTGTAGGAAGTTTTAGTATTTTTCAGCAAATTTTTTCTCGTATTTTCTACTTTTTTTTTGGAAATTTTTTTCTGATTTTCGGGAAAAAATAATTATGAGATCATGAAAATTTGTCTCTCATTATTATTAAACTCTACATGATATATAGAGAATGTTTTAACAAAACATTCTTATCTTTTCATTGGAAATTGTAATGTTTTTTAAAAATTTAATATTTTTGAAATAAAAAAGCAGGTATGTACAAGTAAATATATACTATACTTATACAACAAAAGAAAATATTTTTCCATTAAAAAAAAATTTTTCTATGCAGAAAACATGATAAAAATATAAAAAAAAGTGTACATTTTTTATTAAAAGTTTTGAAAAAAAAATCTACATTTACACGTAACTGGTGTGTGCTTGTATTTTAAAGTAATAAAAGGATTTAAAATTTTTATTACGAATACAAAAAACAAAAAAAAAAAAAAAATATAACAGAAAAATTTTAAGTGAATGACCATGTAAAAACATGACAAAGTCTGTTTTCTCTAACTGGGTGTTGTCCATGGTCATGTAGAGCAGTATGGAAAAAATTGTGTTTTTTAAAATTTAGTTTTTTTTTTATAAAAACAGTGAAATTCAAATAAGTTTGAATTTTTTTATTTTTGTTATACATAAATTAAGTGCATAGAAAACAGAAATTTACCATGGACACGTATTATATCGACCTTTTATAAAGGACGTGAAAAATTATGAAAGTTAGTTCTCTCAGCAGATTTCTGCCAAAAACTATCAGAGTAAATAAACGTGCCATGAAAATGTTTCTCAAAAAGATCTGTCGTTCGGAGTCGCCGTTAGAATGTAGGTCCGTTTCACATCATCTGACCATAGCTGAAACAGTACATTCAGGTTGTTTACAAAGGGTAGGCCATTTAAAAGGTTAAATATCAAAATGAAATAAAACAGAAACTGCTTTAAATTTTTTCAAAATTTAGTTTTCTGTTGTGAAGTACAATTGTTCCGGTTAGAAATGGGATATTCTATCATTTATAAGGCTGCCGCGATTGGCCCCTCATTCGATCGAACCAATTTTCGTGCTCTTTTTCAAGTGTATGGGGTTGTAATCTCGGTAATGGCATCACGAATGTTGGCCTTCAAATGCCCAATTGTCTCTGGTTTGCGGGCATAACACTTTTCTTTAACGGCGCCCCACAGAAAATGGTCCAACAGTGTCAAATCGCAGCTTATTGTGGGTCAATTGACATTTTGCGGTGAAGACTTCAAGTATTCAAACTAACCGGCCTGATTTTCGCATCCAGGGCACAATGGAATTTCGTTATCTTAGCCGAATTGCATTGACGAGCATTAACCAGATACGGCATCTAGGTCGACCCTGGACTGTAAAAAGGCGATAAACAATTACTTCAGGTATGGAACGGTATACACTATACGTGTACCGAGTCATTAAGATGTGATTGAAAATAAGGAAGCGAATACTCTGCGTAAAGTTGCCGTAGTCTAACAGGTAATGTGTTGGCTTATTAGACATAACGCCAAGGTTCGAACCCCAAGTCAAACATCTTGAACACAACAAAATAAGGAAAAATGTTTCTTCGGCGACTTCCTCCCAGCAGATTTGTGCCATGAAAACTTTGCAAAAATCTGTCATTCAGAGTCGACTTTAACCCATTCATGCCCGAATAATTTTTTTTTTTTGAGTTTTAGCACCAGATTTTAAACCGGTATTGCTTGTGGCCTACGAAACACTCTTTGTTCAGCGGCTTTGCGAGCAAATGGGGGTAAGGTAGTGTTTTAGCCTGGCAACTTAAGTTGCCACTGGGCACTAATATATAAAATTATGTATAAAATTAGCACACACAACATAAGTGGTGCGAAAAGCTACGTTGTAATCCGGAATGAAGGGTTGTAATGACCAATATTGAGGAAATGTAAAAGTATTGAAATCATTAGTAACTTAAAAAGCCTACGTTAAATGTATTGTACCAGAAAATTAAATTCTTAAAAAAAGAACAGCCTTTAAGTATACTTCAATTTTATTTTAATTTTTTATCCTAAAGGTAGATTACATATTTAATGATTTTACTTCGAAATACATGGTTACTTGTGACTTTTAGTGGTTGTAGTGGTCAAGTTAGTAAGATTTTTCACAGAAAACCTCGTTACTCGCCAGCGACTGATGGCAATTCTATCGCTCTAGACCCTCAACAGTGGGTCAACCGCTTAGCTGGAAAATGTTAATTAAAAAATTAAAAAAAAAAACTAAAAAATCTGCTTAGCTGGAAAATTTTGATTAAAAAAAAAAACTCAAAAGGAATAAAAAGGAATTAAAAGAAGCATTTTCAATTAAAATATTCTAAGAGTCTTTTTCAAAGATCTAACCCGAAAAAGCGATTGAATTTAAGAGTTTTTAGAATTATATTGTATCTATTCTAAAAGATCTATGAAAACTCATAAAATTTACTCAACATTTTTATGTTCATGGGAAAATGAAATGGAAAAAAATGGTTTGAACTTTTTCTTAAAACAAAACCGAATGCATTTTGGACAATAACCCAAGAATTTATTCTTCCAATAATTGCACATATTTTTCCACAGAATTTCCCGTTTTCTTTTTTGTTTTTTTGCATGCAATAATCTCTGAGAGGTCTGTTAAACAAAAGGAGCTGAGTAACGTTCGATTCGATTATTATTATGGAAAAAATATTAGGGATTGTGACTAGATTTGTAATACATATTTTGGTTCTTGGCTAAAACCGTAAAAAGGGGAAATTTGTACTTTTTTATGAATATTATAATGCAAGTGAACATAAAGTTAGGAAAATAATGGAAAGAAGAAAAGTAATCCCAGTAATACTTTCTGACCAACCCTAGTTTTCTATTTATTATTATTATTATTTTTAAAAATCATAAAAAATAAAGGAAATTTTTCTAAAAAAAACACATATAAAAACGGAAAATCATGCTCTACTATGTATGTATGTACTTATGTATGTATGTACATATGAAAGTTCTTTTTTTTTTTATTAACAAACCATACATAATGTTGCTGCTTTTTTTTCATGAAAAATCTAAAATTAAATGCACCAACGGGGAATTCAACAAAAAAAAAATTTAGAAAAACTGTTGGAAGTAATAGAGAAAAAAGAAACAGAAAAAAGTGCAGCTTAAAAATGCAACATGGGTGTGGACAACCCATAATAATATTTGCTCGTATTAGTTTTTCTATACTTGCCACAGAGTTTGTGGTATTTTTTATATATTTTTTTCATTACAAGTATTACTTTGTATTTTACATTTTATTATTTTATTAAAAACTAAACTAAAATAAATATTAAATAAATAAACAAGGGAGCAAAAGAACAAAAAAAAAAACTACCAAGTTATTGTAAGCCATTACACTCTATTTGGAAAGTTTTAGTATGTTTTTCTTTAATGCAATTATTAGTGTTTAAATATAAAAGCGTTTTTCTTTATTTTATTTCAAATTTATTGAAAATATTTTTTCATATTCAGTTTCGTTGAACATGTCTGACCATGGGTTCGAACCGTAGCCTCATGTCTAATAAGTCAACACACACTACCTACTAAGCTAGGCGACTCCAATGGTAGCTTCCCTTATGCTATGTTCAGACATACACTTTTATTGAGTCAATATTCGGTTTATTGAGTACAATATTTTTAAGTGTTCAGACATAATAATATACGCAGTTCAGCTGCTTATTCAATATTCATTTGACAGCTGGTAAACAAAACAGCTGATTGTTTCAACAACATTGTTTTTTATCGTTGTTGACATTTGAGTTGTCAAATATCAACAGAAAGTGTTTGGTTAATTGCAGTGGAAATCATTACGAAACCTATTTTGTGTATATGTATACATATATAAGTACATATATTTTTATTATTACAACAATAGAAACGTTTAATAAAAATTAGTTAACAAATTATAAAATACATATAAAAATCCGTCAAAAATTAGAAAAAAAAATTATTTTTAAATTTCTTTTTCAAAACGTCAGCCAATTCTCGTTATCAGAAATCATCTTTAGTTCCGGAACGCGTTCCTGTCTAAAAAGGAAGTACCGGAACGACGTTCCGAAGCGTTCCGGCTCGACAACACCACTGGTTAATTGTAATATGCGCACTGAACATACTAATGACAATGCTGTATTTTAAGTTTTGCTCCATATTATAAAAAATTTTGTATTTATTGCGCAATAATTAATTGAAACTCTGACGCAATAAAAGTACATGTCTGAACATAGTATTATGCCGATTTAATTGGAGTATTATTTTAAGTTAATTTTACTGTTATTAATTTCCTTGTCTTTAGTAGTTGTATCTTCAATGGCTTTACGAAATTTATTTTCATCTCCGTGTCTATGTATCATTACGTGGTTGATTCCTCTGACAATTTCGCATGTCCTATGCTGTTATTACAGGAAAACTTTCTGTGTTGTCTCTCTTTAGACAGTATTTGGTTTTGCTTCTTCATGGTACTAAACAGCAACTTAAGTATCCTTCTTCGAAAAACTAAGGAGTGCGCAAAAAAAAATTTGGAATTTGCTAGCTCAACGCTAAAGCAAAATTATTGCGTATTTTATTTAAGTTAATGAAGCTATTGTTTAAGTTCTCAAGCATTAAATAATTTACAGTCTGGAACTTGTTCAATAGCGTGGAAGAAAATAATTTTTCGTTATATGCGGAAATTTTAAAAAATTTTTTTTTTATTTTTTCAGAAAGAATTTTTCTTTAGCATTCCTCTTTGAATTCGCCACATGGAATTCTAGTAGAGTAAGCTGTGAAAAGTCGCTGAATAGGTAATGTGTTTGCTTATTAGCCGAGAACCCATGGTTGAAAACCTAGATATAATACAGTTTTATTCGCAGTAGCTAAACAAAAATTGCAGGTTTGGTGAGTACGAGATAACTCGTAGTTGGCACCCTAGAAGGGAACACAATCTATGAGTTGGTACCCTAGAAGGGAACGCAATCAACGAGTTATCTCGTAATCGGCAGTCAACGTGTTAAAAGCATATTCCTCTCATCAGACTTCTGAGAAAAACAATGAGAAAAAAGTAGCCTTTCTGAGTATTAGTATTAACAGTATTGAGTATTAAACAGTAGATTATAATCTTGCCGAAGGGCTTGTAATGGACAATAAAGTAAGTAAACTGTGATTTATCATGTCAAGTCATCGACCCTTAAACTATGATATTTTAAGGAAATTTTTCTCTAAAATTCTTGTTTCTTGGTGTTTTTGCCTGGCACCTTTTATTAGGACCAGCTTTGTTCTTAACATTTCTGGCAAAAAATCTTTTAGGTCAAGTTTCTGCCCGAGATTTTGGGTGTCATTTAGAAAGACTTTCCTATTTCCCTTGCTTTAATAGGGTCTGAAAATCCTTCCTTTCATGCACTTCCATATAATTTTGCAAATTTCAAAAGCTTGCGCCTTTCGCGTAACACTTGCATGCTTGACTCAAACGCTTCTTATTCGATAACCTTTCCGGAAGTATCCGAAATCTGTAATCAAAACTAGGCTCTACTCTTGCCTACTGATGTTAGGTGCAGAGCGAAAAAAGAGTAACAATCCTGGTAAACGGCTCAAACCATAGGTAACTAAACGAAATACGAAAAAATATTTCATCGGCGACTTCCTCTCAGCAGATTTCTGGCAAAAACTCTGAGAGTTAATAAATTTGCAAGAAAAAGTTTCTTAAAAATCTGTCGTTCAGAGTAGACTTTAAACTATGGATCCGCTTCTCATATATAAAATTAACGCACACAACACAAGTGGTGCGAAAACCTAGGCCGTAATCCTGACTGAAGGGTTTTAATGACTAATTGTTTATGTATGTATGTGCGATATACACCTGTATGTGCGAATTGCCGGTTTTTGGTTGGATTTTTTGAAGCGAATTTTAGCCATTGAATTTGCAGATTAAAAAAATTGTTAAAAAGTTATTTGATCTTCTGCGAGAATCCAACTTGGATTGCTTAGGTTTAGAATCAGGTACATTTAGAAAAAAACTACAGCGCATCGGAAAAAAAATGTCATGTAGTTAAAGAAGCGACACGGCAACGTCAAAACGTTAACTTAAACGTGTCAATGTTAAAAATTTCTTCAAGTTCTCTTTGTTATTTTTCGTTTAAAGGAAATGTTTGCAAATGAAATGCTTCAGAATATGTTTTCTCTTCTTTCCTTAACTTTCAATAGAAATCACGGTTAAATAGCGTAGTCTTGCTCTTGCTCTTCTTTTCTTTTATTACAAATTAATGTTGAAAATGAATTATTAAATCGTATAATGAAATAAAAACAAAAAAAAAAACTTCAATTTCGCAAAGCAGTAAAAACAAATCACGGACTTAACCTCACATTTTTCACATACATCGAGTTATGCAGTAGACGAGTAGTATGTGGAAGTATGTGTGGCACCCACACCAAAAACACCTCAACATTCAAGTAAGCGACTAATGCGAATACTTTTAGAAGGAAGGAATCAAATCTCTCTTTGTATGTGTGCATGTGTGTGTGTAGGTGTATGCGTGGACATAAATAATTCTACTGGAAAAAAATAACTCAGATTTGTTGTTGACAAATAACGTTAAAATGGTATTTCAAGTATGATTTAAACGTTGTTAATAATAATCATAAAAATGCGACAACTCTGACTCCTACAACTACTAGGTTAAGATTACCAGGAAGTTGTATTTATGGGAGTACTACGTACATACATACATACATTGGTTAGAGCTGTGCCAGAGGTAATCAATGTATGGGGCATGTTGGTATGTATATGTGGTAGAAGGAAAGGAATTTGTTTGTGGCAGAAGTAGGGAATAAATTCATAAAAGTCAAGCGGATTATATTTAATGTTACGCTGACGCCACACAATTTTTCTGCACAGTACTGTGCTATGGGGGGAATCACAGTTGAAGGATGAAAAAAAAGAGCCATTAAATGGCAACAAATGACTCCTACTATGGCTACAACTATGTTACTTTGTAGTTAAAAAACCACAGTTTAAACAGAAAATAAAAATTGCAAAAGAGGCAGAGAGTAGGAAGACGAGAAAAAAAAAAAGGAAATAAAACTTAAGACATAAGCTGAAATGAAATGTGTGAGAAATAACAGGAAATATTTTATTTTTAACTACAATTGCATTTAAAGAAAAACGGTGGGG
This sequence comes from Sarcophaga rosellei, assembly GCA_930367235.1. NCBI lineage: Eukaryota > Metazoa > Arthropoda > Insecta > Diptera > Sarcophagidae > Sarcophaga > Sarcophaga rosellei. The sequence continues at coordinate 58,264,976 of OV884018.1, read as the reverse complement.
GGGATACTAATAATGTGCCAGAAAGAACAACATTGTCGCTGAAGTAAATTTTTAAAGAGAAAACTGATTTGATTTCTTCAAATATCAAGAGACAGTTTGTCTTCTTTTATCTCATAATTTATAATGCTTTTGATAACGAAAATAAAAACTCTTAAATAGCCGCACTCACACACAACAGTACTTTAATGTTAAATTTGCCGTTTTTGGTACCTTTCCTTAGAGATGCTTAAATACAATATTTATGTCATTCGCTAAATTTGTAAACCAACTGGGTGCGAGCTTCCCTTACACTTCTATTCCTCAGCTTTCAAGTGTTTGACTCCAACTGTTTGCTGTCCTTAAAGTTGCTTACGTATGCATATTATTTGTTATTAAATTTTAGGAGAGAAGCACGAAAAATGGTGCCACACTGTATGTACTTGAGTTACGTTAAGATATGAAAGTAATTTGAACGTTTGTAAAGCAATGCCAAGAGCTGATACTAAGAAAAACAAAAAAATACACATAAAATTTGTGCTTCATACAGGCAAAACTTATGATGAAAGAAATAGGGAACTAAAAGGGGAAGATTTCTCCATATCTTCGGTAGCGGCAAAGTAAAGGGAAAGTAGACCCAGCAACAAAGGTGTTAGAAATTGATATTCGCTCACTTATTTTTGTCTTGCCACACAACACTTAATTGCCACTTTTTTTGCGTAAGAAAGGGCCCCATTTAAGCCCATTGCGATACCATCATTCACATTCAAGCCGGGGATAAAACATTCCCTAAAGGAAACGAAATCAAATGTGGCTATTGCAGCAATCTGTGTATTACCGAGCTTGGTCAAGGATGTCAGAAAGTGAGAGGTAAAAAAACCATCGACTTTTTATGAAAAGAGCAGCGCACGAAAGCATGAGATGAAAGGCAGTCTCCTGCCTCTCCTCAGGCCAACAGTTTCCAAAGACATCATTTGCTTAAATGCCTACTCTTTCGGCATGCTTACAAAAAGAGCAATGGCTCGTGAGACTCGCCATTATAAGGTGGATGGCTGAACTATGTAAGGATAGAAATCATAAGTGTCCAGCAGAGTCTAGCAATAATGCACGTAGCCTTCTGCTACCAACGAGACTGAGTCTCCCTGTAATATGAAGGACTAACACCCAATAAATTTCGTTTTGAAAATTTCTTGACGTCCAGTTGGGAACTACATATTTACGATAAAGCTTTCATCAATTGGTGTTTAAAAGTACAATAGATTGTGGAAGTCTCAGTAAAATGTCTGTTTTGAATGATAATTTGGACTCCAGAAGTCAATCTGAAAGAGAAATTGAAAGGTGCACTCTCAGGCAGTTTAGACGGGGTGGGTGTATTCGTACGCAAAATGACGTTTTTAGAATCTATTAGGGCGCTCGGAGTATGTCTGTGGCAGGTAGGTAGAAGTGGCTGTCCCCTCAAGGACACACTTAAGAAACACACAGGGCACATAGTGTTACCACAACTTCCTATTTTCCCTTATTTCAGGAACCACTCGGAGCTTTCGATAAAACGACTCAAACTGCCAATATCCATGCATGACATTTCATACAGATCCACCAGTAGTAGTAGGCACCATGTTTGTGCCAACCTGCACAGAAGGTATTCAAGCTGTAGGACATAGCAATATAATGTGACAGTCAGCCCATGGAGCTCTAAACTCTAATGTCTATGAAAGACAGGGAGGATAAGATCAACCTTTGCAAAATTCTAGTTAATGTGGGAATTTAGGACAATAAAAGACCAGACGGGTTTGCCGTCCACGGAATTCCCATACTGCTGTTGTGTCCAGAACTTTTCTGTGTGGGATAGAAAAAGGAGCTTGGAATAATAACCTTGAAGAAAGGGAAAATAGATCGAGAAAGAGGATAATGTTCTCAATATAGATGCAGTGGTGGTAGAGACGATCTAAACTTGTGCTAGGCAATGACAGTAGACAAGGCTTAGACTCTTGCATCAGATTGAGCATCAGATTAAGGAGAGTCTCCGCAAAGGGGTTGGAAATTGGGGTTGTATCTTGACAAGGGCATCACGAATGTTGGCCTTCAAATGTCCAATTGTTTCTGGTTTGTCGGCATAACACTTTTCTTTAACGGCGCCCCACAGAAAATAGTCCAACGGTGTCAAACCGCAGCTTCTTGGAGGCCAATGACATCAGCATTTCATCTAATTAAACGGCCATCAAATGTATGATGCAATAAATCGATTGTGGCAGGAGATGTGTGGCAAGTTGACCCATCTGTTGAAACCAAACATCGTTCACATTAATACCATGAAGAGTGGGTACAAAAAAATTGGTCATCATGGTGCGATAACTGTCTCCATTGACCGTAATGGTTGCGCCGTCCTTATTTTAAAACAAATATGGCCCAATGATGCGATCTCTCCACAAGCTGTACCAAATAGTCACTCGCAATGGGTGCATTGGTTTCTGTAAGACCAGGTGTGGGTTTTCTAAGCCCCAAATACGGCAAATGAAAATGAGCTTCATTAGAAAAGATGATTTTTTTTTGGCAAACTCGACATCATCGTACAGTTTCTCGTTTGGCCCAATAAATCCCAATGTTGCTCAAGCGTAGATCGATTCACTACGTTTAGTGGAGATAATTTACTGAATTTTGTGACAGAATAGAATGCCATCTGTAAGTATTGCCAGACTCGAAATAACAGGCAGTTCAAATTTAATCCGATAGATGGCCCATCCTATATTTCTACAGAATGGTGATCTTTTCAAATCTAAAGTATAGATTCTGTATGAGACGAAAATCAGATGACTAGGCACATAGATACTTACTTAGAACCGGAGCAATATTAACGCATTTTAGAAGAAAATATCAAGGGTCATATCAAGTTGTAGACGGAGATTAACCCCTTCTGCTAACGAGGTTTGCTAAAGCACTGGGATTGTTGGGCTATAGCCTACATAGATTGAGGGCGATGCAATAGAATTTTTCATCGCAAGACTTTAGTACCTCTACATGATAAAATTAATAAACAAAAAAATAAAATGACTGTTTCTTATTTCCAAACGAGAATAGATGGCTTCTCAGCAAAAAATTTGACACCAGCTATGCAAACATAACATAAACAAATATGTTCTGGTAACGTCAATAAATTTTATCGAATCCACCCGAAAGGAATTCAAATATATAAGACTAAACTAAACGATAATGCCAGTGGGTATACCTTCCCTCTCAGCACATTAGTGTTATTTTGTAGCTTCAATATGTAAAGAATATGTACAGAAGCAGCTTTACCGCATTTCTTCAAACTAACAAAAAAATATGCAAAAATTTACTCAAAAATAATTCAAACGAAAAAGGTACCTATTTTTGGATCGAAGAGCATACTAAACGAAAAGAGGGCAAGAGGAGAGGATATTTTTATAAACGATAACAATAAAGTAATATTTTCTTTCTTTTCGAAATTCTCTTTGTCTTCTTACTTCTACTAAAAAAAAAGCCTTGAACTGAAATAATTTTTTTTTTTTTTTTTTTCATAAAAATTTCTTCAAAAATATTTGAAAATGGCACAGTATCGTCAGAAATAAGTCCGTACCAACCTATTGAAAATTAGGCAAATATGACAAAAAAAAAAAAAAAAAAAGAAAAACTCAACTGAAAAATGTTTTTGTGATTGTGTTTCTTAAAGTTGAAAGCATGGAAAAGAAAAATTTCTTTTAACTTTTACTTGAATACTGAGAGTACTAGGGGAGGAGTACTATTATTTACCGTTGCAGAAGGTAATATTTAGTAAATGTTACATACGGTGTGTATTTCTTTTCACTTTACTATAATGGCACTAACATACCAAGCAGCTGATACTGCTACAGTACTGCTGCTGCTGCTACTACTACGTACTACAGATGATGTATACGTAGTATATGCTTTTTTGCTGATTTTCTGTTTCTTTTTTCGTTTTCCTTTTGAAGTCATGAAGTTATTCAATTTGTTAGCAACATGGAATTTTAAGTAGTAAATAGTTTTCTTTTTTCTTTTTCGTTTTCTCTTTCTTTGCCGTTACTTTTGTTACCAACTGTAAGTGTGTGCTTGTAGAAATAAGAGTACATTTCTTATGAAATTTATGTTTAATATTTTGGTTTTTTATTTTCTTCGAAGTATTCTATTCATGCTACTCAGCCATAGCAGCACAGTGGGTAGTATCAACTGGTGTACTGTATCTCTAACGAATGGGCCATATGTTGGTTTAAATTTAAACCATCGGTGATTTTGAATCTGACAATACTTATGCCATTCTATTCTGTCATATTCTGTCATATTCTGTTCAGTATATTATCTCCTTTGAACGGAATGAATCGATTTACGCTTGAGCAATGTTGAGATTTATTGGACCAATAACTAACTGCAAGTTGATGTCGATTTTGCGGAAAAAAATCATCTTTTCGGATGAAGCTCATTCACTCATTTTCATCTTGTTGGGTACGTTAATAAGCAAAATTGCTTTATTTGGGTCCGCAGAAGCCATTACGAAGCCATTACGAGTGACTGTTTTGTAAGGCTTGTTGAGATGAGGCATCATTGTCCTGTATTCCTTTGAAAATGAGGACGGTGCACCCTGAACGGTCAATGGAGACACCTATCGCACCATGATAACCAATCTTTTCGTACCTGTTCTTCATAGTATTCATGTGAACAATGCTTGGTTTCAATAGGATGGCGCAACTTGCCCCACAACTTATGCCACAATCGATTTATTGAGTCAAAGGTTTAATGGCCGTTGAATTAGCCAAAATGGTTATAACAATTGGCCACCAAGAAGCTGCGATTTGACACCGTTAAACTATTTTCTATAGGGCGAGGTTAAGGAAAAGTGTTACACCTACAAACCAGAGATAATTGAGAATTTGAAGGCCAACATTCGTGATTCCATTGTCGAGATCCGACTCCATACACTGGAAAAAGTGCACGAAAATTGGTTCGATCTAACGAGGCACTGTAAGGTCAGCCGCAGCAGCCATATGAATGAAATCGTATTCCATTCCTAATCGAAGCAATTATACTTCACAACAAAAAAATAATAAATTCGGCAAACTTTCAAATCGTTTTTGTTTTTGATTGCATTTTGATATTTAAACTTTTAAATGGCCTACCCTATAGTTTAAAGACCCATTTTCAGAGTTTAATTTTTCTGTCTTTTTTTAAATGATTTTTTTTTCTTCAGTGCTTTAAAATCTTATAAAACTAAACCATATTCAAGAGTTTTGAACAGGTACATACATATGTGTATAAGAAATATTAAAGAAAATAAAGAAATTTATTGTCTTAAAAGATAAAATAAAAGGAAAATGGAAAAAAAAACTTACTTGAATAGGATGTTTTCGATTTCTTTTTTGCTTTCAGTTTTTTAAATGAATTTACAAAGAAAAAACTTGTTGATGTAGTTGAGCTGAAAGGAAATTGAAAAGAAGATAAAAGATTTCAATTAAATTATTTAATAAAATTGAAATTATTTATAAAGAAAAGTAATTAAAAATAAATTCTTGTAGATATCTCGAATACTGAAGCAGTTGAAGCCCAATTGTTCCAACAAATTTTTTTTTTATATATATTCTCGATTTCTTGGTCAATTACAACGCTTCAGTCTGGACTGCGACCTAGCTTCTAAGACCACTTATGTTATGTGTGTTCATTTTATATATGTATGAGTTTATAAAGTCGATGCCGAACGACAGATTTTTGAAAAACTTTTCATTGCAATTTTATTTACTTTCAGACTTTTTGCCAGACTCACGTCTAGTAAACCAACTCACTACCTACGACGACTTTCTGTTGACTACAATGATTACAAAATCTGTCTAAGCTTACATCACTTTACACCAACAATGAGACACATTCTCTAGAAGTCGGTATAGCAAAGGCATCATTTTGTCAAAACACGAAATTCCAAATTTGAACTGACAAGCCACTAATTTGTGCGAAAGATTGTGGAGGTCACAGTTTTTTTTTTAATTTTGTGTGGTTGTAGCGATCAGAAACAAAACTGCAAAGGCGCATTAATAGGCAGCTTACAGGCACACTGGATGGGTTGGGAAGCAGAATTAAATTTGATCTGACAAGTGATATGAGTCGTCAATACATTTCACCATTAACGACCGTAGACAACCGTGTGTATTCCCTGAAAGGGCACTGAAATAGTTCGCAACTGACCCTTAATTTTCATCGAAGAAGCATCTTCAGCGATGAGGAGCATTTGTGGATAAGCGGATATGTGAACAAATGATACTCATCCAAATGAGATTAAAAAGCCGTCTAATGCATTCCGAACAAGTCAATGTATGGTATGGATTTCTGGGCCGGCGGAGTTATCGGTCCATATTTTATTGAGAACGACATAGGCCAGCCCATCACTTTTAAGGGCGAGCGCTAAAGGTTGATGATTGTCGTCAACATGTAATTGAAACAGGACGGCGCTGCATGCCACACGACTCGTACATAGAGATGGGTTTACACCTGGGTATTTACCCAACGCTGGGTATTTCATACCCGGGTATTTACCTAATTTCGGGTAAATACTTATTTGAATAACGAATACTCGTTTTACGTAGCGTAACAGAAATGTGGACATTTTGGAATTATTTTGAACGTGTTTATGTTGTTTATACATTTCAACACCAATACTTCATAATAAGAACCGCTAATCAGCGTGCTTATGGCAATTAAATGTAATGAGTGGGAGCGACGGCAACAACAATGCTGAAGCAACTAGAAACTTTACCGCTCCGAAACCTATGCTTGAGCCTCAGCTGCATAAAAAGAATTTGGTTCATTCATTCATAAATATTTTTTCCAAGCGATTAGTAAGTGAAATAAAGTGCGCGTATTGATAATTATCTTTCAAATGATGGGAAGACCAAATAATTAAAATCTTTGGAAACATTTTCATAGAAGCGGAAGTAGCACTGAAGTTTCATGCTCACATTGCAAAAAGCAATACAAATAAAATGGGGAAACATTTAATAACGTGTATCAAGTGTCCACTATTAATAAAGCACCGAGTTCAAGAGATGCTTGCAACCAATGTGGCAATAAACAAGATACAGACAGCAAATGATTCTCCACCTTTATCTTCATTAAAACTCAACACAATATAACTTAGCTAAGGCTATATTTGTAACCGGCGATCCTTTGGCTATGGTGAAGCATCCATTATGGAGGGCTTCTTAAGGACCTTAATCCACATTTCAAGCCTCCAACCAGAAAAGCAATTTCATCCACATATTTGGATAAAATTTATAACGAGATGAGTATGGACATTACTTTACAACTAAAAGCAGACAATTTTTTACATATTCAATGTGATGGATAGAGTAACATTATAAACTTTCTCATAGCAAAGCCAGAAACTGTATTTGTGAAAAGTCTGCCAACACGGGCCAATTTGCCAATTACAAGGCCAAAAATGTTTTCTATGCAAAATCTTTTGCCTGGAACTGTTTGGATGAGATTTCTCCATTAACTTGGTGGAAGTACACAATTAAGCAAATTAGCTGTTCGGATTTTAACAGCCCCCTGTACTTCAGCTGCTACTAGCACCCACAGCTTCATTCACTCAAAAAAAGAGAACCGTTTAACAACCCAAAAAGCAGGAAAAATAACATATATATCGTGCAACTGGGACTTGCCTTTTAAAAATAGTTTATCACCTTCAGCAGAAAGCACGCTCTCCACTCAATTTGAAAATAACATAAATTCTTCACTAGAATGTACTCAAGGCGATATCCCTTCAACTTCAACAGGAATCACGCACTCTACTCGATGTGAGTTTTTATCAGATATGGACAGCGACAGCGATTACGACTAAATTTATGAATTATTTCGTTTGTTATTAAGAAGTTAATTCATAATAAAAAACTAAATTCTTTTAATTTATTTAAATTTTACTTTAATTTGATTTATACCCACATTTTGGGTAAATAAACGGGTGCTTGGGTAAATACCTGGGTATTTACCTTTAAATACCCAATTTACCATTTGGGTAAATACCCTTGTCCCATCTCTACTCGTACATAATTGGTCATTACAACCCGTTAGTCGGGATTACGACCTCGCTACGCACACAACTTATGTTGTGTGTGTTAATTTCAGACATGAGTGATGGGAGCTACAGTTTAAAGACGACGCCGAAAGAAATTTTTCATGGCAATTTTATTTATTCTCAGCAATTTACAGTTTAATGTTTTCGCCAGAAATCGAGTGAGAGGAAGTCGCCGAAGAAATATTTTTTTATATTTCGTTTTGTTGAAGATGCCTGACCTGTCGTTTGAACCGTGGCCTGACGTCTAATAAGTCAACACACTACCTATTGGAACACGGTGACTTTATACGACTCATGCTGCATTGAATATTCTGCACGACCGATTTGGAGGTGATGTGCACTGGCCACCGTGAAGACAGGGCAATTTGGCCACGATAGACTTTTTCTTGTGTATGCAAATAGGCTACAAACTATAACATAATTCATTCCATTGCTAAAATTCAATCTAACTTATTCGTCTGAGTCTTGGAGAATTGGACATTTCAGATGAGTTCCTTCCAGAAAAGCCACTATTGGGCATTTAAACGATATTACATTCCAGATATGATGCCATTATAGATCTTTCAAAGGAATAAAAAATTTCAATGAGATCTGTAGTTTGTTTTATTTAATTTTAAAAACAGTAAACACTTAATGAAAGACCCGATACAGAAAACATTGCAACAAAAAATATTAAAGAAAATTAATTAATGTTACTTGGCCTTTGTTGGACATCTGTCTCAGTGTACCGGTGCACACTTTTATTACATTTGAAATGATTTGGCTGACTTAGTGCAGCTTTCTTAAGAGAAAAGACTCCGTAATTATTATGGCAAATAATATGAACTCTTTTTTTCATTGCCAATGTTTATGATTAATAGGCTCTGGCTAGATTTAACTGCCACTTGTCATCAATAAAAATGGGCACAAATGTTGAACTATACAGGCTTCAAATTCTACAGAATTCCGATACGTATCGATAAGTGCTGGACAAAAATTAAGAAACCTTTAAAAGAATCAAAAAGTTCTAGCAAAGGTGAAATTGAGCTGCCAACGAAATGATAACAAATAACACAATAGAAATCATAATGAAGGGAATAACAGAATCAAAATCAATCATTTCTTAAGACCATTAAAGACTGTTTATGCATGCATGTATTGTATCTCAAGGATGGCTCATTAGATCTCGGAATCGATGTTGCGAAATCGCACTAAATCGTCTTGGTTCACATTAGAATTTCTTGAAATATTTTATTCTGGAGATCGTTGTTGTATAATAAATGGATTGCCACGCGTGGTGTGTCTACTGAACCTACATATATATCGTCCAGATCTATGCCGTGCAGTAGACGCCACGAGGACTCCGTGACATTAACATTTAAGCTTTTCATGTATAAGCAGTGGCATTTCGTTCATGAAATCGAATTTTCTTATCACCCTTACGACTAGTCGCCGTAGTCTAGTAGATAGTGTGTTGGCTTATTAGGCATGAGGCCATAGTTCAAATCCTAGGTCAGACATCTCTAAAAAAAACGAATTTTGAAAAGAAATATTTTTTCGGTAACTTCCCCTAAGCAGATTTCTGACAAAAATTCTGAGAGTAAAATAAAATTGCCATAAAAATCTTCTCAAAAATCTGTCGTTCGGAGTAGACTTTGAACCGCAGGTCCCGCCCTCTATGAACAAAATTAACACACTCAACAAAAGGGAAGTGAAAAGTTAGGTCGTAATTCTAACTAAAGGGTTGTCAGGAACAATTAAGTAATTTTTTTCTTAATTTTCATAATAAATACAACGCCGAAATTATCTTCTCCAGAAGTTTCAGTCTTCTAAGCTTTATACTTTCAATTCATCATCTTCATCATCGTCATAATCAATGTCCTTAAAAAAATATGGAGGTATTGCGCTTTGAACATTTTTCATTCCTCTCGATAGCTTTGTTAGACCTTTCAACCACTTTTCATCGCTTGCAACATTGTTGAAGTGGCAGCAGCAGCAGCAGCAAAGAACATTAATCATGGCAAATAAACCCACGAACGAAGGTAGGAAAAAGAAACGTAAACCTTTAAGTTCTTATTAAATTTTGTAACAAAAAAGCAGGAAAAGCAAATTAAAGAAAATAATTTTTCTCGTATGGTTTTAATGTTAGAGCTGCTGCAGTCAGTTAGTGGGTAGTGTGATAATGTTATGGTTGTTGCGTTTCAATTGCTGACCATAAATGATGTGCATATAAAACGTGATGTTGCTGCTGTTGCTGTTACTCCGGCTGATGATGATGATGGTGACAGTAGTGGTGGTTGCTTGATCGATCGCATTTATTGTGGTCATTATACCAAACAAAGTTGAGTTCAGTTTAGCTTTTCTTTTATTCCCTATTCAGTGAAACCATTACGTTTCGTTTACTTTACTTATTTAATTCTTCTATTGATACAATATTAAGTTACTTGTTGTTTATAAGTCAGTTGCTATCTGTGGCGTATATTTTTTTCCTTAATCTTAAGAGGTTTTTGTACCGTCTGTCTATCTATCGGTCTGTCTGTCTGTCTGTCTGTCTGTTCGTATGTCTTAAGGTAATATTACCTTTTGCGGTCATCATGTTTTAATGCATTTCAATCAATTTTGAATTCATTATTGAAGAAACAAAAAAACCCATACGTAATGGACTGTTAAATGCATTGACAGTTGTCTAGTCCAGTGTGCCTAGACGTTATTGTTTAGAAGAATACAATCTGTTGTTTCCTTTTTTTCTTTTTTTTGTATTGTTTTCTTTCTTCACCGTCTTTGAATTTTTGATATGAAATCTGATACACAATAGCCAAGCCATGAATCAAATTGTGAACATTTTGCTTAATATGGTTAAAATTTGATATAAATTAAGTGATTAAATGCAATGAAAATGGCATGAATGTTGAGCAGACAAAAATTCTAAAAAAAACCAGTCTCTTATACACATGAAATTACAGTGCTGAATAAAAGTATTCTTACAACGCTAGATTCCACTTAAAGAACGAGGAAAATTGCTAAAGAGATCTTTACGTTTAACTAGAAATAATACAAAGGAACCAACAACCATTAGTAACTCTCAGAGCTTCTGCCTGAAGACTATTGAGGAGGAGGTAATAAATCTCAATCTGATAGAGAATAAAACGAATGATGTTCTCATATACATACATAATTGGCCATTACAACCCTTCAGTCAGGATTACGGCCTAGCTTCTCACACCACTCATGTTGTGTGGCTTAATTGTTATACTTGAGTGGCAATTTCAATCACACTCAGAGTGGTTGCCAGAAATCTGCTGAGAGTAAGTCGCCGAAAATATATTTTCTTCACATTTAGTTTTGTTGGAAATGGCTGACCTGGGGGTTTGAACTGTGGCCTCGCGTCTAATAAGCCAATACACTGCTTACTAGACTACGAGGACTTGTTCATGTACCTACTTATACAAAAATAGACCTCTTCACTGAAGATGACTTCTCGATGAAAAGTAAGATCAGTTGCCAACAACTTCAGGACCCATTTAGTGAACATGTGTTGCGATTTGTAATCGCCGTAGTCTAGTCTAGGTAGTGTGTTCGTTTATTAGACGTAAAGCCCGGGTTCTAGCCCCAGGCCAGACATTAAAACAAAATATGAAAAAAACTCGGCGACTTCCTTTCAGCAGATTTCTGGCAAAAACTCTGAGAGTAAAAAATGCCATGAAAAAGTTTCTCAAAATCTGTCATTCGGAGTCGACGTTAAACTGTAGGCCCCTCCACTCACGTATAAAATTAACTCACTCAACATGAGTGGTGTGAGAAGCTAGGCCGTAATCCTGACTGAAGGGTTGTAATGGCCAATTATGTATGTGTGTATGTATGTATGCATTGTGATTTGGCAAAGCAAACTGAATAAATAATAACTAATTGATAGATGATCGGCGTGGTGTATTATACAATCCATCTAAGAAGCCCCTCACCCCCTGGGACTGAGAAAAAGGATAACATCAGAGGCAGCGCCGCAGTCTAGCGGACAAAACGTATAAATCAACGATTAACAAGGTTCGCCACCACTTCAGCACATACACAGAAGGCTTTGCTTCTAGGCAAAGAGAGATGGTCGCACTTTTATCCCAGGGCCTTGTTATAGCAGCGCAATCTTCTGCTTAGCTGGTACAGCAATAGATTAGCAGCAGCCAACCGGATAAGATGGAAAATAATTTGTGAAAGACATGTGCTCCCAGGGGGGTAAGCGGAGTTGACAGATGCAGCTCCAACAGAGCGATGTCTTCAAATGTTAAAATTTGCACGTCTCTGTTGAAAGGCCCTGTAAAAAACACGTAGCAAAGCAGTGTGTTATATTCTAGTATTTACAAAACAAAGGTTAAAAATTGAAAAAAAGTTTATGCATCTACCTCCCCCACCCCTCTTATTAATTAAAAGAAACAATGTTAAACAACTTTCAACTGAGAGAGAGAGAGTAAATATACTCCACACTTAATAAAATATTTATTTCATTGTATTATTTTATATAAAATGTCATGCTTATGCCGCATTTCGTGGCACGTATCACAATGTCACACTGCCACCACAGTGCAAATACCAAAACAACTTATTTGCAGCAATAATTTTACAATTCATGCTACTTTGTTGTTGTTGTTGTTGTTGTTTTTCTCTCTTTTTTATTATTATTTTACTTTGTCGCTGAACACACTTAAATTTCTTAAAAGATTCTTAACAAAACCAAACTATTCCGAACGACATGGTATTGGCAGGAACCAAGACCAAGACCAAGCGTCATAGAGTTAAACTACACATATTATCTGAGCACTTTATCTGTCACACACAGGAAGAGAGAGAGAGAGAGAGTGAGAGTGAGAGATAGAATAAACTGTATGAAATGGAGGACAGAAATAATGGAATTTTAAAAAAAAACGAAAGAAATATTTATTACGGCTAAGCATAGTTTAAAAATTAATGCGAAAAATTAAATAAAAAAATACAATTTAATGCCAATGAGTTTATATAGGAAACTGTGATATGCCTTAACAACTCCTTACAACGATTTTAGTTAAAACGCTTTATGGACAACAATTACTGAGAAGAAAGAAGCAGAGCCATAGTGACTTTTAAACTCCTTCTTTTGCTTGCAAGTGCTGCTGCTGCTGCTGCTTTTGCTGACAAATATTTAAGGAATGATACTCTCCCAGCTATGGTAAAAAGATAGTAAATGATACTGTGATATCATTATACTCCTTATGAGTACTAAAAAAAACAGAAACAAAAAAAAACTAACAAAGATAGAGAAACAAAATATCAACACAGCAAGAAAACAACGACAATTTAAAGTCCTTAGGGAATAAGCGCCATGTTCATTGGGGACACACTACAAACAAAATTCTCATGAATACAATATAAAAATGAAACGAGCGAAGTCGAGTATAGAATAGAGCAGTGAGTGAAAGAATGAAGCCAGAGATAGAGAACATAATGAAATTCCTTAAAGAAAAATAATCTAAGAACACAAGCAACCAACCAACTACGAGTAAGAATGGTAAGCAACCAGCAACAGCATCAGACAACAACAGTAAATAGTTATCACACAGCCATCTCCTAAGCTATCTGAATACATGCTTGCATTAAGATCTCTACTTTGTTTTCGTTTTTTTGCTTTTTATCTTACTACCGTTTATTATTATGCTCTGCTCTGCTCTGTTCTGTTCCTGTAATTTATTCCGATACTCTCTTGTATCCGTTTTTAAAAGAAAAGAAGGGTTTGGACGCACACGCACCTACCATACATACTGCAACAACCCTCAAGATTTGCCACATTAATGAATTTGTTCATTAGTCTAGTCTCTGTAGATAAATTTATCTCTTAGTTCTTTTTGTTTTGTTGTTGTTGTTTTGGTTGTCGTTTAACTTTAAGATTTGTTGTTGGACTAAGAGATCGCAGAGCAGGGCAACCTAAACAACAATTACTGTCAATGTCTTAAAGAATGTAGTGCCGTAGTCTAGTTGGTAGTGTGTAGTAGTCGTAAATCCCTGGTTCGAGCCCCAGGCCAGTCATCAAAACGAAATATGAAAAAAAAATTTCTTCGGCGACTTCCTCTCGGCAAATTTCTGGCAAAAGCTTTGAGAGTAAATAAACCTGCCATGAAAAAGTTTCTCAAAAATCTGTAGTTCGGAGTCGACGTTAAATTGTAGGTTGTGCCACTCACGTATAAAATTAAGGCACACAACAGGAGTGGTGTGATAAGCTAGGTCGTAATAAGTTGACATATAACGGCTTTATGTTTGGTTGTATAGTTCCTCCATGGTGCCCATCTTTGTTACGCCTCCCCAATGATCTACTTAAACGATTTCGATTTCAGACGGTCCCCAAGGCAACTAATTTATTATGAGCTGCTTAAATCGATTCAGAAGATTGTTTGATTGCAGACGTGTTTAAAATGCTGCTTGTAGCGAATTTAACGACAAATAGGAAAACCGACTGAGTCAATGCAAGCATATTTGATCTTAGAAAAAGACGTGGCAATAACTCGAATGGAATCATGCTGCTTTGTATGGCACTAAAGGACCCATTCCAAATTATTTAAGAACGGAAGCGAATAAAATGTATGACACAATTCGAAATCAAAAGGCACTACTCTGAATACACTAAAGGGCTCCGAGACAAATTAGTACCTCTCCTTCTGGCTCTCTATGTAGACTATTGGATGCGGATGTACTCTCTGGCTCTATTGATATCGCTGCAGATGTCTGACAAGGTGGTACACTTTCCCCATTGATATTTCTGATTGTAATCAAAGAGGTGCTACGAACGAGTATAGATTCCACTGCCAACAGGTGCATTCTTTGGCATCCAATTAGTATGGAACATCTCAACGCTCTGACTTATGATGTTGCGTTCGAACGAGCATAGATTCCATTCCTAGCAGAAGCATTCTTTGGCATCCAATACTATGGAACTTCTTAACGCCCTGACTTATGCTGATGCGTTCGAACGAGCATAGATTCCACTCCCAGCAGGAACATATTTTGGCATCCAATATGCTGAATCGTTAATTTTCTCGCAGCGAAACCGCATTCATACAAGACTAATTGAATACGTCATAAATATGTGTTGAAAAGAATCCCCTTTAGCGACGCCAATGAAACAAAAGTCATGCGGGCAAACAACTTACGCGGCAGTCACATCCTTCTCGATAATGGGCCTGTTGAAGACGGGTAAAGTATTACGTATCTGGATTGGCAAAACAGACATCGAGGCTCTACTTTCGAAGACAAAAAGGGGCATTTGCGCATCTTTAATAAATAGTTCGTATTTAAGATTTGCTACAAATGTAAACGATAGTGCGACATTGTAGTAAGAGGATTACCGCCTTCTGGATGGTATAACTGTGTTGTCGCCGAAGTCTAGTAGGTAGTGTGTCGGCTTATTAGACGTAGTGTCACGGTTCAAATCCCACGTCTGACATCAAAACGAAATATGAAAAAATATTTCTTCGGCGACTTCCTCTCAGCAGATTTCTGGAAAAACCTCTGAGAGTAAAAATTGCCACGAAGAGCTCCTCAAAAATCTGTTGTTCAGAATCGACTTTAAACTGTAGGTGCCGCCACTCATGTATAAAAATTAACGCACACAACATAAGTGGTGTGAGAAGCTAGGTCGTAATCCCGACTGAAGGGTTGTAATGACCAATTATGTACATATGTATGTATGTATGTAAAACTGTGTTCCCTTATAGGCTAATTTAATTACCTCATGACTTCAGAAAAAGGCAGCGGGGCGACTATTTCAGAAATTCCTCAATTCATTACACTGTCAAGGTTGAACTTCACTTAATTGCCATATCATTTCCGACTAAACCCACTTTTAACGCACTTACTCTTATCGTTTGAAGAAAACTAAGAAACCAAATTGAAAACTTAAAATCAATCCTTACAACTAAGCCTTGTCTGTAGGGACTACACCATTTTTTTTATATTTTTTTTTGCATCACAAGTTACATTTTGTGTAAGATTCTACGGTCTATTGAAGCCTAGTATACTTGTTGTTGTTGTTGTTATTGTTGTTGTAAATGTAATTTGTACATTTGCTTGTGTCATTTTAATGACAATCATGATTTTCATGTTCATTTTCATAAATACAACAATTTACAAGCAAAATGACAATGATAATGTTTCTCCTCTCCCCCTCTCTCTCTTCGCTGCGCTGCTACTTGCAGCATTCTACAGAGTATTTACAATGAACTGCTGCTGGTCGTCTTATGAGTTTAAACACATTTAAACTAAAAAGTTTATGGCCAAGACAAACAAACAAAAAAAAAAAAAAAGAAGGAACAAAACGTTTATAAAACCAACAACAAAAACAACAAAATCATCATCATCAGCATCAACATCTCTAAGACTGGAAGAATATTTTAGAAACTCAGCAGAACAAAAAAAGAGAGCATAGAGCACATAACAGAATAGAACAGAACTGCTCTTCTTATCGATAGCAAAGCATCTCTAAACTATGCACACAGAGACATATAAATTGGCCAAAACCAAAGTAAACAGTCTCGGAAAGTAACTGAATTTTATTTTATAGGATGAAAAAGTCTAAAATAAAGAAAGAGAAGAGGACCATAGATAGACCATAGACCATATAGAAAATATGGGTAAGAAAGAAGAAACTTAAAGCTTCTTGTTTTAGTTTCTTCAAGAAATAAACTTAAAAAAAATAGGACGAACAAAAAACTAGAAAGAAAAACGAAAACTTTATTACCGGTTTAAAATTACATTTTACGATTGAACAAAATAGATAAGAAACAATTTTGGTCACACACACACACACACACACACACACTCTTTGGACTTCATGAAAATGAAGAACAAAAAGCTCAAAAAAAAGAAATAAAACTTATCAAGACAACCAACAGCAACAATTACATGAAATCAAAAAAAATTGAAACAAACAAATGAGAAGAAGTTATGAATTTACCCAGACGATATGGTAAAGTAAACTTTTTAGATACAAATTAGTCGTCATTAGTATTCTGTCCCATTCTACATACATATGTATGGATATAGAAAAAGAAAAAAAGTCAGAAATATCTCGTCTAGCCTAAGAGTAAAGTAAACTAGTATTTACACTTGGGTCCAAGCATCTAACCTTGTAGCAATGAAAAGTTTTTTCGCTACTCATAAGTACTCATGAAATTGTGAGTATGAGTAAATCAACAGTATTGAAATTCAACAACTCTGATTCATTCCTACTCACTACAACATTGATTTATAAGTACAGGTTGCAATGAGTATGAGTGCAACGTTGACATCGAACTCATACCATTCGAAATTCATAAGCCTACTCATTCAGATTCATATAATATGATGAGTACTTCAAACTTTGAATAAGAGTAGTATGAGATGATGATATTAAAATAAGTATGAATGCGTATAAGTATCATAAATATGAGTACGATTCAAATTTACTCATAATTTTAGAAAAATATTTATAATACTCATAAATGATTCGAGTGATTAGAATCATTTATCAAAATTTACAGTCTTAGCTCTTGTTGCAGTTATAAAAAAGAAGAAGAAAAAAAAAGATTGAGACAGCAAGCAAAGCAAACACACAACCTTCCACTAAGCATTGTACGCGATCATACTTATTTTGTGCTTCGGGTATATGTTGAGTCATGGAGAGTCGAAATCAACAACATCATATGTATTGTTAAGAATGAGTACTATGAGCTCTTCAAACTTTGAATATGAGTAGTATGAGTATAGTATTAAAATAAGTATGAATGCGTATAAGTATTAGAAATTATGAGTACGATTCGAATCTACTCATCTTTTTGAATACTCATTGCTGATCTATGGTAGGTACTTACACTCATAGAAATTGTCAAGACCACCCAGCGGTAGTTGTGTAGTCACCATAATCTAGTAGGTAGTTTGCTGACTTATTAGACCAAAATTTTGAAAGGAGGATCAACCTCAATCCACTCAAGAAATGATAACAGCGAAGTCGCCGTATAAAACGAAGAAATCTAAGCAACAATATTCTCCAAAACAAGTATTTGTATGTATATTCCTAATAACTATTGCGGAGCTAATTAGCATGGCCATACCAACTAAAACTCAGATAACCAATTCACCAGTTAGCTTCTAGGCTTCATTCAATTTATCGTAAAATTTTGATGAAATCTAATAACTCACTTAAAATTACGCGAAAAAATTATCGTAATCTACTATTTCCTATTCGCAGTAGTCTAGGGCCACGGTTCAAACCTCATGCCAACAAAACGGAACATGGAAAAAATATTTCTTCGGCGACTTGCTCTCAGCAGTTTTCAAATGAAAACTCAGAAGGCAATTAAAATTGCCATAAAAAGTTTCTCAAAAATCTATCGTTCAGAGGCGACTTTAAGCTGTAGGCCACGCCACTCATCGGTAAACAGCAGACAAAATAAACGGTGTTTGATACTACTGTCAAAGAAGAACTAAGAGCGGTAAAGGAGTTTATTAGAGCTGTGCCTGAGTAATAAAAATAATAGAATAGAACTGTCTAGAGTCTGAACACACTCTGTAGTCATATAGCGGAGTAGGATACTGTCTGCGATGGTGTTAAAAGACAAAAATTGTGTATCGCAATCTTGGAAATTGCATTACTCGGGAGTTATTCATGGCCGGTACAGACCTCGCAATCTTCTGCAACATGTTGTAGGGCAAAGGTATTTCAATTGCTTAATTCAAACTGAATATTATTCGCTTGGTTCTTTGGCAGCAAAAAGGTACATGCAATATTTTTAGTCCCTGCATAATAGCGATTCTCATGGTCCACTAGCCTTTTGGTAGGCATGGCGAAAAACTTGGCATTCTAGCAAATGACTCTGCAGGAGCTGTGGGTTTAAGGAGCAGAAAGAGACTGTTCTTCATCTCATGAGTCAGTGCTGTGATCTTGATGTAAAAAGCGGAGGTTTCTTCCCACTTTCTGATATGCTTAACTAAGCTCTCTAATATGTATGTACCTCATGCGTCAGAGCCCTGACCTTAAAAAGACAAAGATTTCTGATCTCTCACTCTCTGACATAGTTCAACGAGGTTTTAAATATGAAGATTGCTGCAATAGGAAGATTTATTATGGACTGGATTGAACTTTGATTATTGTGTCACAAAGGTCTAGGTGGAACCTCCACTTTTACGAATAGTCTGCCACCTTGCGTCGGTAGGGAATGTGAACGATATGATTGGTGCTCAATTGTCTTAGAAGTTAAGAATGATGGTCAACTATAATAAATAAACAAATTAGTCTAAATACGACAGATTTGATATTCACATTCACAAAAGACATATTCATATGGTAGGTGAAAAACTACGGAATATTTGCGAGGGGAGGAGTACACTTTGTTACATATTGTTAACATTAAAATTATAAACAAAATCTACAAAAACAAAACAATGCAGCGCACAAACCTGTTACTGTTACTGTTTAATACAACAACAAACGACAGTATAAAAAAATGGGAAACAAGTAAACAAAAATACAACAACAAACTCCATCATAAATAAATGGTAAACAAGTAAACAAAAATAAACCAACAACACTACAAGAATGTTTACATTAAAAGAGATTTGGAGAAAGGCGACTGAACTAGTAAAGTTCAGTCAGTCTTGTGTGAAGACGCAGTGTGTTTGAAGAGAGTAATCGTGGTTTGAAGATATCTTTTATAAAGATCTGTCGAACAATTGCCAGGTAAGTGTTATTGTTTATGCAAAGAGTGTAAAAGGAGGAATAAAAAGCAAAGCACAGAATTGTGCGAATAATAAAGAAGAATAAAGAATATTTAAAGATATTTCTCATATATTAAACGTTTGTAAGAGGTAAAAACGTAACGATATTTACAACTAGGTTAGTCAGTAGTGATATGACTCATCCTAGTTAGCACTGCAATCGTCTCATTGTCGACTATGATAGTATTACTTCTGCTTGAACTCATGTGGAAGTCACACTACATTTCTGCTGCTTCTTTCAAAGTTTAGTGTTTAAAATTTAATTTAATTTATTACCGAATAAAAGAAACTATTTTTCTGAAATTTAATTTTAATTTCGTATACGAATAAATAATTAGCCAAAAAACGAATTCCATTGAAAAGAAAAAAAAAAATAATTTCCAATTCAATTATTTCAGCGAAAAAATCTCTTAAAATTGCACATAAAATTATCGTCAAACCTTAATTCCATATAAAAATGTTAATGATACGAGTACTCACTCACTGTTTTATAGACGTAATCATTAGTGATAATGATCATTGCGATCAACATGTCATGCAGGCATAGCCATACATCCATATGTATGTATGCACATGCATGCATTGATGAAAATTGATGACGAAAAAAAAATTCAACGAAAGAAACAAACAAAAGTTGTGTCTCATTTTACAATTCCTTGTAGTTTTTATTGGAAGTTTACTGTTTCGGTTTTTTTTGTTGGATCTCATCAGTCTCAGGAATTTCGTTTCGTCGTTTACGTTTGTTTGGCAGTGGAAGCAAGCATATAAAAATGGTCATAAGATACTCGAAAAATTTATGATAATTATGTTGACTTAATGCGCTTAATTTTGTTTCGTTTTAAATTTTCTTTTTCTCTCTCCTTCTTATGACAACGATTCTACCAGAAGAAAAAAAAAACAGGAGGAAAAGAAAAACCAAAAAGTAAAACTAAACGTAACGTAATGTACATAATGTAACGTAACGAAGAAAAGTAAATTAGAAAACTATCATGCCACCACCACTACCTACTAAGCAGTGCAGTGCTTTGGCAGAAGCACAGACAGAACTTTAAGCTGATGTTGAAGAAAAAATAGTACGAGGAGTATTCTTTCAAATGAAACTGCTTTAGAGATACACAAGTAAATAAGCAAAGAAAAGCAGAAGGAAAAAAAACCATCAGATAATCTTTCATTCCTATAAAGACCATCTAAAGTGAATCTAGTGATGTGCGTCTCTTTATGGTCAGCCATACATTGTTGCCACAGTGACTTTAAAGTCCACGAAAATGATAATCATGATTTGGGAAAACAAAACAAAAAAAAAAACAACAACAAAACGCTATCATAAAAGAATTACAAAACGCATGTTGTTGTAGGTTTCTGTTGTTGTTCATACTTGATTGTTAAATTGGAGACACATTTATTTGTTGCAACAACCTGCAAGCTAATGTTGATGTTTATCTTGTTAAAGTAGTTTTTATTTGTTGTTTGTCTATGGATTCATACTTTTTGATCTGCAATGGTTTAAGCAGTAAAGCAATAGGGTCTTCCAACAGTGGCAACTAGGCTCTAGACCAGAAATCAGCATTGAATCGTTTTTTCGCTACTCATAAGTACTCAAGAAATTTTGAGTATGAGTGAGTGAGAACAGTATTTAAATTCAACTAGTCTGATTCATTCGTATTCACTACAACATTGATTTATAAGTACAGGTTACAATGAGTATGAATACAATATTGACATCAAACTCATAGAGTTCGAAATATGTTTGATTTAAACGCCTACTCATTCAGATTCATAAATTTAGAAAAATACTCATAATACTCATAAATGATTTGAGTGATGCGAATCATTCATCAAAATTTATGGTCTTGGAAAAAGACAAAGACCACACGCAAAGCAAACACACAATCTTCTAGTGAGTATTGTAGTGTTTGTACGCATATCATACTTATTTTGTCATTCTTGTAAATGTTGAGTCCTGGAAAGTCGAAATCAACAACATCATGCGTATTGTTAAGTATGAGTACGATGAGTACTTCAGACTTTGAATATGAGTAGTATGAGTATTATATTAGTATGAACGTGTATAAGTATCAGAAATTGTGAGTATGATTCGAGCCTACTCATCTTTTTGAATACTCATTGCTGATCTCTGCTCTAGAACAGCTGATTTACAATAAATAGATGTTGCCTTCCAACGCGGACTTCCGAACAGCTGATAACGGCCACATATGTTCAATAAGATTTCATTTATTCAGTCTATTTTGTCAAATTATCATGAAACGTTGTATATTGGACTCTGAAGCAGTTGGCAAGTGACTGTAATTTTCACTGAAAAATCATCTTCAGCGATGATACATATTTATGTATGAATAGCTTGCATAAACAAACAAAATTATCACTTTTGGGACGCCACCATTCCACATGAGACCCAAGAGCAGCCATGGCATCCCAAAGAGGTCGCTGTTAGGCGTGGATTTGATCATTGGTTCATCGGCCAGACCATTACTGTCAACGGCGAGCACTGTTGGTAGATGATTACCAACTTCTTTTGGCCTGAGTTGGATGATCTGGACACCAACGACATTTGGCTACAACAGGATGGCGCTACGTGACACGCAGCTCATGTCACATTGTATATTCTGTACGAGTGATTTGAGAGCATATTTACCTCGCACAGAAGCGATATAAGCTGGTCACCGTGACTGCACTACTTGAACATGTTGAGACTTCTTCTTGTGAGGTTTTTTTCAGTCGCAATTGTACGCAAATACACAGCGATCCCTCAAGCCCATTGTCCAAATCCAGGCTGGTTCATGCGCCAGAGTCATGAAATATTGGACATTTCGGATGCGCTCAAACCTAAAGAAACTGTGGTGGAAATTTAAACGATCTTATATTCCACATATAAGGGCATCAAAAGATTTTTCAAACGAATAAAAATTTTCTTTTACACGCATAATTTTCTGTAAATTTAAAAATAGAAGGCACCTAATGTAAGACCATATAGAAATAATAACGAAACGTTCCTACTTAAGAACACTTTATGGAATATCATGATGTAAATCTACTGCAAAAAGAAAAACTATTCACGGGAGAGCTTAGTTATCTCGCACTAATATAGGAAAAGATTTACGGCAATAAACTTAAATTGTGTAATCAGATGTGGCATATTCGCATATGTCTTCAAGCTGTAAACAAAGTGCAATAATTCCTAATTAGAGGCAGAAAAAAAATGTGATGTTGTTTTTGCATTAAAAATATGCATCGGCATAAAATTCAAGGGACAGATGTTTGTGAACCATAAACCGATAAATAATGGCCTTAAAATCATTTAAGAGGAACCTCCTTTTGTGAAGCACAAGTTAAAATTGATTATGTTTAGTAATCTGTAATGCAATGAGACACACTCTTGACAATTATTATCATTTAAAGAGGAATACAGACTAGCGTCGAACATTATGTTAATATTATCGATAAGTGATGCGACCAACAGCAGTTCAACGTCAACTCCTAACAACATATTTAAGAGGCTTTTTAGTGGGCAATTAATAACTCTCAGAATCTGAAGACTGTTGACTGTTATCGAAAGAAAAAGTATGTTTCAGTTCTGGTTGGACGTAGAACGTTTCATTCAGGAGCCTGAAACAATATATATACTAGTACGGACCAGAGAATTAAATAAAGGAGAGGTAGACTTGACTTAACTTGACGTCGCCGTAGTCTAGTAAGTAGTGTGTTGGCTTATAAGACGTAAGGCCAACGTACAAACCACAGGGGGACATACCTAACAAAATGAATTACGAAAAAATATTTCTTCGGCGACTTCCTCCCATGAAATGTTTCTCAAAAATCGTTCGGGATTGGGTTTAAATTGTAGATCCCGCTACTCACATAAGAAATTAACATACACAACACAAGTGGTGAGAAAAACTAGGTTGTAATCCTGACTGAAGGGTTTTAATGACCAACGATTATGTTGCCTATTTTCAGGCTGAGTCCCAAAGAATATTTTAAACCCTAAACTTGTAAATGGAAAGCAGCTATACAACGGTTTAAAAATAATAATAGGTGTATGCTGTATATTAAAACTGTACAGACCGTTACCGTTCATGGGTTTACAAATATCACTTTAATATGTTTGACTACAAAGCCAAAAACGTTGCCTACTTGCGTGCGCATATACCAAGTTTAATATTTCCATTTAAAAAGCCAATTGATTTATTTGAGTGTTTTACTTAAAATAATTTAAAAGTTTCAAGCACTTATTACTGCTAAAACAACATGAAATATTTATAAAAAAAAAAATATTTGAATTCCATTAAAAATTTTATTGCTTTAAAATAATTTTGTACGTTTGAAAATATGTGTATGCCCTAAAAACCTATACAAAAATGTTCAACTATTGATTGATTTCTTGCAAAAAAAAAGAAGTACGGGGTCTTTATTTAAGCGCTCTGTATCTTTAAATTTAAGTAAAACAATGTGCTCGTTAGAAGTGAAGTCTAGTAGGTTGTGTTTTGTTGGCTTATTAGACATGATGCCAAAGTTCAAAGCCCCAGGTCAGACATCTCCAACAAACGAAATCTGGTATGAAATATTTATCCGGCGACTTCCTCTTTGCACATTTCTGAAAAAATGGACATGAAAAGTTTCTCAAAAATCTGTCGTTGGGAGTCGCCTTTAAACTATAAGTCTCATCCATGTATCATGTATAGTGGCGTGAGAAGCTAGGTCGTAATCATACTAAAGGTTTGTAAGTATGTGTGTAAGATTCATAGGTTTAACGGTCTATTGATGCTATTATGTGTGGAATATGAAGGCTTCCTGCTTTCGAAGTGTCCAATTCTCCATGAATGTGGTGCGTAAGTCTGGCCCAATTTATGTTACCTTTGAGTACCGCTGCGGTTTGTGGGTTATTCGCATACACATGTGACTTAGGAAAATCCGACAACAAGAGCTTTAACGAGGTCAATTCTTAAGATAGTTTTAGCCAGTTTACATCGCATACACTTGAGATTAGCATGTTCTCGAATCGCTCATGTAGAGTATCCAATGTGGCATGAGCTGTGTGGCACCAAGAGCCGTCCTGTTGAAATCATTTGTCGTTAGTGTCCAAATCATCCAATTCAAGCCAAAAGAAATTGACAGCTATTGAAGTGTGGACCTCGACGTTGACAGTTTTGACCTGCCGAACTATGTCGTTCAAACGGATATATGTACCAGTGCTATATCGACACCAAACAGCAATTTTTTCGCGATACATTGGTTGTTATTGGATCTCCTGGGGATTAGTGTCGCTCCAAGTTCAACAATTTTGTAACCACGCACCCTAGAACTAGACCCGATTAGAAATGGAGGTCATCTTTTAGGATTATTTTTCGATGAAAAGCTCTTAGTACCTCACACAAACACTCATTTTAATAATGCGTCCATGGTTAGTTTGCAACACATACATACATACATGTATACATACGTAATTGGCCATTACAACCCTCCAGTTAGGATTACGGACTAGCTTCTCACACCACTCATGTTGTGTGCCTCAATTTTATACTTGAGTGGCGGGACCTACAGTTTAACGTCGACTAAGAACGACAGATTGTTGAGAAACTTTTTCATGGCAGGTTTACTTACTCTCAGAGCTTTTGTCAGAAATCTCCTGAGAGGAAGTCGCCGAAGAAATATTTGTTTTCATATTTCATTTTGATGCCTGGCCTGGGGCTCGAATCCAGGCTTTATGTATAATAAGCGAACATACTACCTAGTTTGCAACACCAGACCGAATAAATGACAACTAATTTGACAGATGCATTGTCAAAAAGGAATGGCCGTTATCAACTGTCAAAGTTCGAAAGTCCCTGTTGGAATACTCATATGTATACGTGTAGGTGTATATTGTGTATTAAATTTCAATGAAATTCCATTTTTTTATGTTCATTCCCTAAAAAAACACATTTAAACTCTTTTCTACACAACTTTGCATGGAGAGAAAAAATATTCATTCATTGCAAATGCCCATGTTTATTTGCCTACAAAGGTTAGAAGATTTTGCCTTTAAAAAAATTCATTTTGCCATTTGAAAATCTAGTTCGGGAAAAAAACATTTTTCTGTATGGAAAATAGAAAAAATTCTAAATAGAATAGAAATAGAAAAAAATTAGGCCAATTTGTCATTTACATTTTACAGCAAAAGGAATGTAATGGAATTTTGTGAATGGCATTAAATTTAATTTCACTATTCATTCAAAATGTAAATTTTTTTTTTTTCAAACACACAAACATTTTCATTCAACAAACATTTTTACACAGTTTTTTCTATGTGTGTGGCACAATTTTACATGGAAAACTTGTAATTTAATTTAAATAAAAGGATGTGTTTTATACTGTGTAGCTAAAAAAGAAATACAATTTTTTATATTTTATATGTATTTCTTTTTTAATGTAAAAATTCAACATTTATTAGGTAAGAGTGTGAAAGAAAAAATTGGAACAAATGTAACCAAAACTGAAAATTAAATTTAAGGTCACATGGAAAGTATATTTAAATGGGAAAAGAGAAATTTAAATATGCACTCATCTCTGGCTAAATGGATGTGAATGCTCTTTGCAAAATTGTGCAATGGCGTTGGCATCCCCACCAGTGATCATTAATGAATCGTTTTTTCGCTACTCATAAGTACTCATGAAATTTTGAGTATGAGTGAGTCAACAGTATTGAAATTTAACTACTCTGATTCATTCGTACTCACTACAACATTGACTTTTAAGTACAAGATGCAATGAGTATGAGTACAACGTTCACATCAAATTCATAACATTCGAAATATGTTTGATTCATACTCATAAACTAAACATTCAGATTCATAAATTTAGAAAAATACTTGTAATACTCATAAATAATTCGAGTGATTCCAATCATTCACCAAAAATTACAATCTTAGAAAGAAAAAAAAACAAAGACAGCAAGCAAAGCAAACACACAACCTTCTAGTGAGTACTGTAGTGTTCGTAAGCGTATCACACTTATTTTGTTTGGATTCTTGTAAATGTTGAGTAAAGGAGAGTCGAAATCAACGACATCATACGTATTGTTAAGTATGAGTACGACGAGTACTTCAATCTTTGAATATAAATAGTATGAGTATAATATTAAAATAAGTATGAATGCGCGTATAAGTATCAGAAATTATGAGTATGATTCGAATCTACTCATTGCTGATCTATGACCGCTACCCTAAAAATGAAACTTTCGCAGAAAGATTTTTACATGTTAAGGAGCTATACACGTATAGGTTCCTAGTCATCATTGAGTGAATAGAAATAAGGAATCAAATATTCTGTCTAATTGGTCAGTCATCACAACTTATGTTGTATGTTTTAATTTCATCCGAACGACAAACTTTTGAGGGACTTTTAATGGCAATTTCATTTTACTCTCAAGAGTTTTTGCCAGAAATCTGCTGAGAGAAAGTCGCCGAAGAAATTTTTCTTTTTATACTACTAGACTACAGTGACGTCACATCGACTATTATGAAATAACGACGCGGTGGGAAGAAATGCAATAATACTTTGGTTAGGGATAGCCCCTATGAGGACTTGATTACGCTAATGGGCATATATGTATGTGCACCTCAACCGTATTGGTGTGCTGGGAAATAATGAATACAGATCGAGATCCCAATATTTTAGATGGTCGTAAAAATAGTTACCCTTTAAAAAAAGAAAATTTTCAAAACCTTTGTTAAGTGACTTTGTTGCTCTTGAGAGAAAGAAAGAGAGAGAGAGAGAGAGAGAGAGAGAGTGACACAGGGAGTGCTGCTCAAGAACCATGGTTCTGTACGATAACCCCAAGGCGAGAATTGCATAATTATTGCCTACTGTTAGGTGTCATTAGTCACAACGGGCCGCTATGCGTGCTCAAATGAGCTTTGATACTCAAAGCTACCACTCCATCCTATCTAGGTTTCCTTAAGGAAAAATGTTTATAGAATTTTATGAAGTGAATGTTCAAAAATAATCACAATATCCTTGAATCCAAGAATAAAAACAATAAAAAATGTTGCATCTTTTAGGTTTACTTTAGGACAAAAGGCATAAAACAAGGTTTGCTAAGAGTAACGTAAAAAATTGAGAATTCAATCAATATGTAGGTT
The DNA here is from genome assembly GCA_930367235.1 of Sarcophaga rosellei. Classification (NCBI taxonomy): domain Eukaryota; kingdom Metazoa; phylum Arthropoda; class Insecta; order Diptera; family Sarcophagidae; genus Sarcophaga; species Sarcophaga rosellei. The sequence goes on along the minus strand of OV884018.1, from coordinate 58,237,025 downwards.
TTTTTCCTGACCACACCACATTTTTCAGTAATTGATGTTCAAAAATAGTTTTAGAAGTGAAATTTGTTGAGACGCTTCAAAAGGTTAAAAGGAAAAATACTACCCTACAAATTTCTATTTCATCAAGAACTTAAGCTATAGATTTCCACTCAGAGATTTTACAATTGCAATAACACATTAAGTAAAGCATAATGTAACGAATTTGAAGCACTAGCTTCAGAGACCCATTCACTCTACTAATGTTACATTCTTCTCTACATCTTTGCTGAGTTTTTGAAGGTTTTTTGAAAAATTTATTTCCTGAAGAAGTAATACAGTCTCCGAGTTAATATTGTTGGTTGGTTTTATAGAGTCACAGGACATTGTCTCTTTACAGGAAAAAATTTCCATTAAATAAAAAAGATACGATACAAGATTCAATTAAATCAACTAAACATAAAATTTCTTTTAAGACACCCTGTAAGAGCAATAAAACAGAACTTAAAACAAAATAAACCAAAAAATAATTAATTTAATAAAGAGGAAACGAAATAATGTGTTGAACACATAAAAAAGAATTCTATAATTACATAGTAAATGAGCACAATAAAAAAAATCATTGCCTACTTTATGGCTATACTTTCCATACATCCCATGATATTAAATTATGTAATTTGAATGAGACTTTTAGTGTGAACTAAGCTTTATTTTAATTAAAGAAATAAAAAGGAATTTAAAACTTATGAAATAAATAAAAAGTAAAATACTAAAAAGAAAATAAATAATATTGCCTGCTTTAAGGATGATTTAATTAAAATGAAGTCATAAAAACTACATAAAATTGGTTTTTAGTTATAGTGATTTGAAAATGTTCAAGAATACTTAAGATTACAAATTAAATAAAAATATATTGCATACTTTAAGGTTAACAAAAATGTATTTATGTACATGTAATAAGTGGACCCTTAGATAGATTTGTAATGAAATGTTGCCTACTTTTTGGTGAATACTACCGGTATTGCAGTATACTTTGTTGTAATGAGAAAGGTAGATAGATTAGTGTATGTATATAAGTATTCGACTACCGAATACATTAACCTGAAGATTATGGAACCTACTCTGTTGGTAATAAAAAAAAGCTGAAGAGGAATAAACAATAAAGGGAGGAACAGGATAATCCCACATTTCAAGATAGTTGAGACCATTAAAGAATCACAAGTTAGCTTATTCAGTTTGCCAATTTTAGTACCGCCAATCGAAAATCAAGGATTTATAGCCACACAGTATTGTATTTACAACATCTTCGCTCCTTCGATCGCATTTCTCTCCCACGGGAGAGACAAAATCGAATATCGGGAATAAACAACATCTCATCCATAGAACGATAACCTAATAAGCCAGCGCATTAGGTTTATTGCTTTGCGGAATGTGACACTCTAGGAGCAACAAATTCGATTTAGTATAAAGTCCCTTACATGGTTCCTGTATTCACGAACTAATAGCTGCTTAAGTCAAATCTATCTAGTCCCCTACAGAATCGCTTGATTGTAGACCAAAGTCTGGTAAGAACTGACATTAGAAGAAGTTAAGGTCTCGGCCCTAAACTGTCAAAAGATCTCAGAAAGAGATCTATCATATGTTGGACAAACCCGAATTGGAAGTTCTGCACTATTAAGGGAATTAGAATTCGAGAACAAGAGATAAAGATGTCTACAAAAGTTCGCTCCTTACCACAAAGACAAAATATTTACAATACCGGAGTGGCCGCAAGCTGCTGCGTAGAAGTCAAGAGAAATTGCGCCAAGAATCTTGTGGTCTAAGGACAGCTTTTTCTAATCCCTACTCGCCCATGGTTCAAACCTCGGCTTTAACATCTTGAACAAAACGAAATGCGAAATAAAATTCATTCTGCGTTCTTTTTTCGTTAAACTCTATGACAAAATATTGCTCACAGTATGGGTGGTGTGAGGAGCTAAGTTGTAATCCTGACTAAAGGATTGTAAGTACCTAAGCAGCAGTTTAAAATTTTTATAAAGCACTTATTAATCTTTTTTTCTTCAATTCATACAACATTTAATAGTATTACCTAAGGCGCAAGAAGGACATTAAATTTAAAAAATAAATGTTGCCTATTATTAGGCAACTTTTTTGCTTTTTACTAAATTTTCTGCGTATATTTAAAGAACTTAAATACAAAAAAGAATAATTTAATGTTTTTAATTGTTGAAAAGAAAGCGTAGCATACTTAAAGGCTTTGCATATTTGAAATTACCACCTAAAATGGCTTAAAATTAATGCGATTTCGCATAACTTTGCAGGAGTGAAAAACCAGACGTGAATTTTAAACAATGGTTTTGAGTTTTTTGGGAATGCAACACATTCAGTAAATGTTGTATTTAAAAATTTAAATGTTTTTTATTTGTTTTTGATCTCCTTTCCTTTTTAAGTCCATTAAATAATGGTGAAATTATACGCATTGCCGTAAACATGAATTGTGTAGTGATGAGGTTGCACAAAAAAGAGCAAAAAGGAAAAACCTTTCAACCATGCATCACATATGTATTGTAAATAATGCAACAATCTGTGGACAGTGCAAGTACTATAATATGGATAGGGAATGCATAAAGATTGATGACGATGATGATGATGATGATGATGGCGAAATGATGCAGTTCGCGAGTGAAGGAAGAAAAAAATTAAAATTAAATTGCAATAAATAAATAAAATAAAGTCAAAATGCAATATAAATTTAATTTATAGAGCTTTAAAAACAATAAAGTTGAAGAGAAAGAAAAAAGGAAAAAAGTGTGGCCATTGCAAAGGCATGCCATTCATGCCTGTGTTGTTTAGCGTCCGAAAACTTTTGAATAACAAATGAGTGTTGGACCAGCAGCATAAAATGTAACTAAAAACGAAAGAACGAGCAAAAGAGTATGAAAACGTGTTTAAAATGACAACGAAAATAACAGCAACAACAACAACACCAACTGCAATAGAAATAAAGTTCCAAATAAAAACTGCAAACGTGGTTGCAACTCATACTTGAAACATGCCACATGCCACATGGCCCCAGATCTGGCTATTGTATAGCAGCAGTAAGCAGTTGAAAAGACTTTCTTTCTTCATCGTTTTTTTTTTTTTTTTGTTTTCAAAAAATATTTTGTCGTTTTTGTTGTTGCAAGCTTCCCAAAAACCATTTAAGATTCTAAAAGATTTCAATACAAGGAGTAAGTATTACCGAGTTCGAGTGAACAGTTCTCTGTGGAGTGTAACCCGTACTGTGTAAGAGTGTATTCATTACAACGTGATAATACTGACAATCTTAATCTTTAAAACATTTTTTTGTTCATGAAAACAAAAACTATGGACGTACATACATATGTATGTTTGAGAATAGCTGCACTTTTGCATTATTTATGATTTCTGGGTTGGTTCTTTTGCTTTTTCCATTCAGTCTGATTCCCATTTCCCATTCGGTTTTATTTTGTTTTTATTGTCTTTCCATTTCTTTTGCTTTTTTATTTCTTTTCAACATTTTATTGAAGTTTAAAGCTGTACACAATTTAATTGCAATTCTTTTCTTTTAACCGTTTTTTAATTCTTTTCAATTTCTTTCTTTCCTTTTTGGCTGAAATTGTCTTCAGCCAGAGAGCTTTGTAACATGATATTCATTGAAAAGACAACAAAACAACTGGCGTGTACTTAAAATGGTATTTACACGCTTCAGTTTCTTTTTGTTACACATTTTCTTAACCTTATTAAGTATTTAACAACAACAATAACAAAAATATATATATAACAATTACAACAACAATAACATCAACAAGATAAAGTCAGTTAAATGTATCAATTGCTTAAGATGATTAACCATTGAAAGAAACAACAAAAACAAAAACTTAAAATAAAAATATTGGGGGTATAAATAAAAATTGTGGCATTTTTAACATATTGCCAGAAATGTCTAACTTATTTTTAAGACTAGTTCGAAACTGAATGACACTATGAGTGAAGGAAACCTTTCAGTATCGACTGGCATTACACACTGCATAGTGTTTCGGGCTCATTGCTGAGTCGTTCAGTGAGAAGCCTCACCTACGTTAAAGGTCTGTTGGTGAACGTTCCACAAAACAGTGGAAGTGAATTCACCAAGAGGACGGTTCGCCTTTTAATAGGAATTCTAACGAGACACTGCACTATTAGCAGTTTAGCTTACAGGCTTGGTCTACTCTACCAGAATTACTGCAGAAGCTATCATTATATGGAGGTTTTTAGGTGACAGAACTTTAGAATATATCAGCATATTGGTGAACGACTAAAGTAACTCATTGGTTTCCTCCGCAGCTCAGAGTGTTCAAACTTGCTATTAACGGCGGATTACTACAAGGGAGCTTAGCCCAAGCCGGGTATGGGCCATATGAGCCACCTATTGAACTAAGCCTGTTAACTGCAAAGCTACCCGTCGAAATTGTTAAAATTGAGTCTAAATAATCATCTGACTATGAAATGTTTCCAATTTAAAATCTAAACAACGAACTGTTGTCAATAAAAAAAAAAAACGTTGAACATTGCTGTATTCACCGCAGTTCCTAGACTTCATAAAGCTTGTACAGCCGAAATCAATAAAGGTTTATTTAACCAACCAAGATTAAACTCTTCAGGTATTTGAATAAATAAAGAGCAGATGCAGTGCATCAATAGACTGAATTACGATAATGGTTTGGATGTTCTAGGGTTATCATTGCCTAGAAGTAGCAAACCTCTACGAAATTGCATTGGGTTGCTGTATTCAGTATTATGGTGTGGAACTGTGCTTATTGAGTCATACTTTCAGGAATGTAGATTCTTTGGATTGATTGTCAATCACTTTACAAAAATATTTTGTTTTTTCATTACAAATAATTTTTCAAATAATAATACCTGTTTAAAGAACCTTAGAAAAGACTTACCTGAAAAGAGAAAGAAAGAAAAAATAAAATTAATTAGAAAATTTTGTAAAAATATGTGAGTTCTATAATAAATGTTAAAGTGTCTTCAATAAACCAAAATAAGTTGTTGGCTGCTCAAGGAGGACAGCTTTAGTTTTAAATAAAGATCATGTACAATCAATATTAGAAGCTAACAATTACACAAACATACATACATAATTGGTCATTACAACAACCTTCAGTCATAATTATAACCTAGCTTCTCACACCACTAATGTTGTGTGTGTTAATTGTATACATTTGTGGCGGGTCCTACAGTTTAAAGTCGACTCCGAACGACAGATTTTTTGAGAAAATTGCCATAACATTTTTATTTTTTTTTAATAATCACAGACTTTTTGCCACAAATCTGCTGAGAGGAAGTTGCCGAAGAAATATTTCTCATATCTCATAGACTACAGAGTGACCTCATTATTACATGATTCGATCCTTTTTGTCATTCGATCTATATTTCTTCATTAAGAAATCAATCCTTTTATATTCTCCCTCATGTCTTGAAATAAAAATAAATTTGCATTTTCTGGGGAAAAAATTTCATCAGAAAAAAGCATTCACGATAAGAAAGAAGAAAGAGATGATTGGTGATAAAAGATCGTAAAGATAAACTTCTTTTTTATAATAAAAATAACTGTTAATTTTTTTAGGAATATATTTTTGAGCTATTGAAGACAAAGAAAAATTTAAATGAAAAAAAAGTTTAATGTTTCCGCCCTTGTTATGTCTAGTAGCACTGGCACTGTTGTAGATAAAATTATATACATTTGTCATTATCAAAATAAAACTTCATATTCTAAAACTATATATATGTATATATATTTATATATATGTATATATCAAACTATATATATAATATCGATGGCTTAATATAAAAAAACCCTAACTCAATTTTTTTCAATATCAGATGCACCCTGCCTCAAAATTTCAGGTGGATACAATTGCAAATAACAATTTATAACAATAAAAAAAAAAGAGATCTAAGTCATGTCAATGAATTTTTTAAAGAAAAAGCCCTAACTCGTTTTTTATTTCGTTTGATGGGTTTTCTCCATGACACAATACGCAAGTGGAATGTGACTCAATCCATTTCCTTATTGAAAGTAAAATTAAAAATAAGCAAATTTGTGCAAGTAATAAAGGAGGCACGAAAAGTTCCAGCACCCCTACTAGCTTGCTGGTTGCAATACAACTATTTTCTAAATTTTAAATTTTTATAATAATATATTTCATTTTCAATCCAGTTTAAAAAAAGCCTAACTTAATTTTTCTTTTCAAAAATATCAAAAATGAAAAAAGGGCCTATCTTAGACAACTTCATTAAAATAAAAATAAAAAAATTTTAAATGAGAAATAAAATGTGTTGAGTTTTTTCATTCTCCAAAAATCGAGTTAGGCCTTTTTTGTATTAAGCCAAATATATATATATATATATATAAATATATGTTACAAAAATTAGCACACTCACCTAGTTGAATTTATATATTTTCTCTGCTTATTACTTTTCGTAATCCATAATTTCCCCATTTTATGGTGGTCACCTTGTAAGTCTTTTTAACAGTGCAATATTGAACACGCTACTTCTGTAGACATTTTTTTTATTGTCCACAAATGTTTACTTTAAAATTTCAGAACACTATCACACGGAATTTCTTTAACATTTGCTTTATAATTTTTTATTATGATTTAAAAGCCTTATAAGAAGATTAACATATTACCGAGATTACCGAGCTTTACACAATAGAAATTATTTTTATCAACTTTATTTTTTTATTTAAAAAACTCATCACACGATCGCTATCACCATATGTATTATAATATCGGAATAGACGGAATTTTTTTAATTTAATTTTTATTATGATTTAAAATCCTTATAAGAATATTAGCACAATTACCGAGGAGCTTGAGACTATAGAAATTATTTTTATCAACTTTATTTTTTTATTTAAACTCATTAACAATTACCGAGCTTTACACAATTGAAATAATTTTTTTCAACTTTATTTTTTTTATTTAAAAATTTCATCACACTATCACTATCACCATATGCATTATAATATCGGAATACACGGAATTTCTTTAATTTAATTTTTATTATGATTTAAAATCCTTATAAGAATATTAGCACAATTACCGAGGAGCTTGACACTAAAGAAATTATTTTTATCTTTATTTTTTTATTTAAAAAACTCATCACACGATTACTTTCATTTAAAATCCTTATAAGACGAAGTATAACACAATTACTGAACTCGACACAATAGAAATTATTTTTATCAACTTTATCACTTCACTGTTTTAAATTCTTAAAATTTTAAACATATTACTACGCAGTCAAAAGCAAACTAAACGAAAATTATTCAAACAACGCAAAAAAGACAAGATCATACGGTAAACATATCAAACGGTAAATGGAATTACACAAACAAATATTTCTAAGATGACTAGAAGGAAATAAAACAAAGATAAACAAAAAAAATATCCCACAACAACACTTAAATATGTAAAAGAGAGCGAATAGTTGAGTATAAAACAGTGTTGGAAAACTTCATTTTAATACTTTTGCATGTCAAAAATACAACAGTACCACTGATACACTTTCAGTACTTTTACTATTATCACATACTTTATGATTTGAACTTTTCAACTATTAATGTGTTAGAAAAACATGTTCAATGTAATACTAAAGGTTGAATTAGACTTGAATTCCAGTGAGAGTATACTAGTCAACAACAACAATTTTGTAAACAATCTTCATTTTGCAATATATGGCCGTTTTGAGGATTCATGTCGAATAGCATATTACGGGCATTTTTTTGGCCAATGCTAGATACTAAAGAATGAATCACGATACAGATCGCCTATATGTTTTTGCCGGGATTTCGGCTGCTCATAATAAATGTTGCATATCACATGTAGACTTTGATAACATGAAACATTTCTGTTTATTAGAAATGTTGGGTGCAAAATAGGCTTTCAAAGCCTCCGCGGATTCTACGCGTATGATATTCAGCAGTTCGCTTCCCTTTGAAACTTCCAGTTGGATTTGATACCAATGACTTTACAAGTAATTCTCAAGTTTTACAACAATCTTTACGAAAAAATTGCCATCAATTCATATTCCCGACCTAAACGGCCTTTAGAAAATTCTCTGAAAAGCTTTTATTGGTCAGTATAACAGGGATAGTTCCCGGATTATTCTTGAATTTTTGCTAAAACTTGATGTTCCTGTGATGTTCGTCATTGACGTTATTATCCCCCATGATGTCAGTGTCTAGGGGGCTCTTGGAATGGATTATTTGGTAAAGGGATTAAAGCCCATTTCTGCCACTACCAGGCATTTAGGAATACAAGAAGAAATAATCTAGGACAACATTGAAATATATCTAGTCGGAGATAGGTTGACCAAGAACAATAGCTTGATTAGGTCGGTTAGAAAATACACAGTATATGGTAAGTTAGAGGTTTATATGAAGACTCAAAAATATTAGCAATCGAATGGTAGCAGCTCTGACTGAAATGGACCGAAGAGTACCTCCCGTCCTACTTAGCGAAAGCAATCGTGTTAACCCTCAACATAGCATTTGGCCTGAGGCAATCCAACAGAATTTTTCAGTAAACGCTGTAAATTCACTATCCTCAAAAGTCTTCCAAGTCTCTTGTTCCAGTGGCGTTTTCTAAATCCACAGAATAATTTTGAATCAATGCAATGCTAAAGGTTGAATTAATTCTTTCGAACCAGTTAGCCCAACGTCGAAGCAGCGCTGGGACATAATCCTGGATTGTAATGATCAATTTAGTATGAATGTATCTATTTACAAAAGTACCATTCGATGTAAAAAAGTACTCTTTCAGTTATAGTTCAGTAATATTACAAAATTTCCATTTTGCAACACTGGTATGGTATAAACTCAATATGTTGTAATGAGAGCGTACGACAATGAGAGAAAATATGAATAAAAATTTAGCTCCTTAAATTTTTTAAACATTTTTTTTAGAAACCGTAACGGAGTACGATATCCAGCGAAATATTTTTTCATTTTACTTTCTCTCATATTCCATATACTACTCTTGTAATCCCAAAAACAAAACAAAAAAATCAATTGCATGATTTAACTCTCATTCTAAAAGTACGAATGGAATTCTCTTATATTTCCACTCTAACTTTACGTATGTAAAATACTTAAACCCTTAAGAAAAAATTACGAATTTACCAGACGTAAAATAATCCTCTAAAAATTGTATGCAATGGTTGAACAGGGTTTAAGGGAGGGACAATAACAATTCATATCAAATAGAAATACTCGTACATTCGACGACCTATAAACCTATCAAAAAATAGGACAATGATAGCATATAAATAAACAGAGGTTTTCAACGCGCTGTATACAATAAAAAACAGGACTTTACTTATTCATTGACACTGCCGACCTACCCTTACTCCATTTATTCTATCTGAACTAGTCTTTCGGTTTATCTAGGAATACGACTCGATCTTTCAAGTGTAGCTCGTGAAACAATCACGACAATTTGGTAGTAGTATAGAACCAGTCCTATACGCTGCTGTTATATTAAAAGCCATTGAATATATAAGTGAGCCAGTCACCACGGCTAGAATAATGAAAAACAAGTCCAACGCAACATAGTTCAGAAAGCATCGAAACTTAATAAATCGCATGGCTAACAGACAGCACCTTCTTAACTGTCCTCTAGGCATTCCTCATGATTTTCGGAATTGATTCGCAAATGCCAATAAGTAATAAAAGTGAAAAGAATAGTTTGATCGCTAGACACATGGCTTACGGTTGGGTTTACACGTTGACTGCCACGGCAATTTTCAGAAAACTGGCCACGCAAGCCAACATTGACTTTTTGTTCTTTTCCCAGAAGTCATTTATCGATGCTAGCACTGATATAATACGATTTTATTCGTAGTTACAGAAAAATATCATGTTTAGTGAGTACGAGATAACTCGTAGTTGGCACCCTAGAAGGGAACACAATCTACGAGTTATCTCGTAGTTGGCAGACAACGTGTTAAGGACATTTGGTGGAATGAAATATTCAAGCCCATGGGAAATTTCGCGTGTTGTTTTTAAGCGAAAGTTTACGTCATCAAAAGGAAGAACAGCGGATGGCACAACAATGTGCTACAGATAGATAGTAATACTATCTGATAGTGAGGCTCCCATCATAGTACTCACCTCCTATGTTGTTGACTCCAGAATAGAATGGAAAATTGAATTAGCAAGTTAGGGCACATGACACCAGGTCAAGTGAAAATTTGCGGCAATAATCAGCCTAGTTTCCAACCCGCTAATGAAGTTAGAATACTTCCCTGAAGTAGTGAATGAGGCAGAAGGAAAGATGAGAAGCAGTAACTCTGCTCAAGTGAAACTTTCCCATATAAAGCAGTACAAATTCGAAATTTGCTATTCTAAGGACTTTTTATTAACGCAGTCTAATCATTTGCCGTTTTTATAAATCGATTTTTCAAGTGAGAACACGATATCAAACCGAGAGTTGTCAAATGCGAAAATCAGTGACCGTCATAGTCCAACAAGAAATCGAATGTGGTTCCTTGGCCTTAGGTTTAATAAGGTGGCGGACGCTCTTTAGAGCAATAGGTTCTACTTGACCCATTGGGTATCGTACATTCCCTAGAGAAAACAAAACCGAGGCCAAAATAAATCTTACTATTGCAACAATTATTATATAGAGAACCTGGTCAGTATAGTCAGATAGTGAGAAATCAATAAACTCAGTCTCCTTATAACACGATCTATGCACTGACACATGACCTAGTACATCAGCCTAGTTTTTCACACCACTGATGTTGTGTGCGTTAATTTGTAAACATGTGTGTCGGGACCTACAGTTGAAAGTCGATTCCGAACGAGAGATTTTGTTCAGAAACTTTCCATGGCAATTTAATTTACTGTCAGAGTTTTTGACTGAAATCTCTTGAGAGGAAGTCTAACATAAAGTATTATTTATACAACAATAAAACTTTTTATAGATTCTCATAGAGCCAGAGCTATCAGTACTACACACTAAATGAAGAGGAGTGGTGTTGAAGACTGATATAATTTTTGTTGTTTTTTTATGAAAAAGAAAAAGAGATAATTTTGACAAAAAAAATTTAATAACTTCCCATATTACACAGACAACAGCCTAACATCCTGCTGAAAAAAGAATTAAGCTTTTTGACAATTTTAAGGCTTAACTTTTCTAAGACCAAAATATTGTTGAAAAAAATTAAATATTAAAACAGAAAAGCAAAGCAAAGAAAAAAAAATTAAATTCCATGCGATAAATACACGCTTTAAAAGTTAACAATTTTCTCGATGACAAATCCTTTGGCTTTATTGACCCTTTAAGAGTAACGATGGTGAGTGAAAAAAAAAATTAAAAAAAAAAAAACGAAGTGACATACCAATTGGCTCAATGCAAATTGGCCGGGGTATTATAGATATTTTATGACCACTACCACTCATTTTTGTTCAGCTTTTTTTCTGCTTATGTACCAATGCTTTTGAATAATTTTAAGCCTTGTGTCCATTTGTTGTCCACGGTATAAAAGTTTTCCATTTTATTTCTTTCTGTCTGTATAGCTGTCTGTCTGTCTGTCTGCATAATACCAAGGCCTTCAACTCTTTTTTTTTTTTTTTGGTTGTTGTTGCTGTTGTCGTCGTTTGTAAAGCTTGTTGCATTTTGTTGTCGATGAAATATTTTAAAATCAGTATGAAAATGTAAATGTTTTGCTGTTGCTGTTGTTGTATTATTTTCCATTTCATTTTTTTTATTTTTTTTTTTTTTTTGTTAAATGCCTTTGCAAATGTAAATTCTTTTAAAATCCGCTTAAAAATTATAAGCTTTTCACTTTTGCTGCTGCTAGAGTGTTGCTGCTGGTACTACTGCCATTGCTTTTATGCTCCTTCTTTTACTTATTTTGTTAGGGTATGTATGTAAGGCATCATCAGCTACCAACTAGCTACCTATCGACCAACCTACCAAGCCGCCCAACCAACCAACCATTATTGTTAAGCTTCAATGAAATTTATTGTTGTTGATCTTTTCCTCTTTCCTTTTCATTTTAAGTTTCCTTTTCTTTCTCTTTTTTTTCATACAGAAACATATAAAATGAATGCGAATATGCACAGTATACAGAGCACTTACATTCATACATATGTATGTATACGTACATACATATGTACGTATGTACTATGTATATACAGCGCATGTATATGAAAGGCATCAGCAAAATACTTTTGAGCCCTTTTTAGCTGTTTTACAAATAATTCTTGTTTTTCAATGAATTCCACCTTTTTTTTGGGGTTTTCGTTCAATGTCGGCATTTTTAGGTTGATTTCTTTTTCTTTTCCATTCTTCTCTTTCTTGTTTTAAATGTTAAGCCTGTGCATAAATATTCAAAATGCACTTTGACCAGTGATTTGATTTCATGGAAATTTGTTTTTGCTTTTCACCTTTAAAATATGCAGAATTTTGAAATCAAAGTATTTAGGAAAGGACTTCTTTTCAGACAACAACAACAACAAGGATATTTAGGATCCTTATCAAATACCATGAAACTCTCTAACTGTTGTTTATTTCAATTGCATTCAAAAATTATTAAAGAAAACGCAAGAGAAGAGCAGCTCTTGATTCTCCTGATCGACTTAGCTTGAGCAACGTTGGGATTTATTGGGCCAACGAGAAACTGCACGATGATGTCGATTTTGTCGAAAAAAAATCATCTTTTCAGAAGAAGCAAATTGCCGCATTTGGGTCTCAGAAAATCCATACGTCGTCTTACAGAAGCCAATGCACCCATTTCAAGTGACTGTTTGAGGCGGCTTTTGGAGCGGAGGCATCATTGGTCCGTATTGCATTGAAAATGAGGAAGGCGCAGCCATTACGTTCAATGGATACATCTATCGCACCATTATAAGCGATTTTTTGTACCCGCTCTTCATGGTATACACGTTTGGTTTCAACAGTATGGTGCAACTTGCCATACATTTCATGCCACAATCGATTTATTGCTACAAACATTTGATGGCCGTTTAATTAGTCGAAATGGTGATGTCATTTAGACGCTAAGAAGCTACGATTTGAAATCGTTGGCCTATTTTCTGTGGGGCTTCGTTAAGGAATAGTGTTATGCCGACAAATCAGAGACAATTGAGCAATTGCAGGCCAACCTTCGTGATGCCATTGCCGAGATATGACCCCATACACTCGAAAAAGTGCGTGAAAATTGGCCCGATCGAATGCGCTACTGTGAGGACAGGCGCGGCAGCCATATGAATGAAATAATATTCCGTTTTTAATAGGAACAATTGTACTCCGTAACATAAAAATAAAATTTGGAAAATTTCAAAACGGTTTTTGTTTTATTGCATTTTTAAATTTAAACTTTTAAATCATCCGCCCTATATAATAATGAAGTGAAAGGAGACCTGGTTTGAATAGCCACGGTATTAAAGTTTCAAAAGCAGTTTTCTTTTAGATAGAAGTCTGTGTCTATACCCTGGAAGACAAATTACTTTGCGCTGAGCCATCTCTTCAGATATACAGACATAATTGGCCATTACAATTCTTCAGTCCGGATTACGACCTAGCTTCTCACACCACTCATGTTGTGTGCGTTAATTTTATACGTGAGTGGCGGCACCTACAGTTTAACGTCGACTCCGAACGACAGATTTTTGCGAAACTTTTCCATGGCAGGTTTATTTAATCTCAGAGTCTTTGCCAGAAATTTGCTGAGAGGAGCAAACTGGAGTTCGAACTCGGACTTTACGTGTAATAAGCCAACACACTACCTACTAGACTACGGCGACTTTCTCTTCAGTTCTGGAAACAAGAAATATTGAATCACCGCTTAACGGGTAAAATAGGGCGAAAAAAGGAGCAGTTGGTAGCTTAATTCATGGATTATTGCAATGTTGGCAATATGTTTACTACCGCCTTCATTCCAAAAATCATTTGTCATGGGTTCATTGGCTCACAAACCCACTTTGGTTCTATGTGACCCTAATTTTCAACGGGAAACCTACCGCTTTAACTGCAGCTAGTTTTTTATTTTACCTCAGTTTAGATCATGCCATAGTCGCCGTATTCTAGACTGGGTAGTGTTTAGAAACAAGGCAACGGTTCAAACCCTAGCTCAGACAACAAAACTAAATATCAACAAATATTTCTTGTCTTGCAACAGATTTCTGGCAAAAATTCTCAGAGAAAATAAAATTGCAATAAAACAGATTTTCAAAAATTTGTCGTACGGAGTCGAGTTTAAGGTGTAGGTCCTGCCACTTATGTATAAAAATTGACACATATAACATAAGTGACATGAGAAGCTAGGTTGTAATCCTGACTGAAGAGTTGTAACGTCCAACTATGTATGTATGTATGTATTTTGAGGTCCAATGAGAGCGATTTACGCGCATCGATAGAATCAAATTGTATTCAGAATTAGCACGGTCGGTACTAGTATGTAGTCGAAGTACATATAACTAAGTATAAGTATATAAGTGGTGTGAGTGTATAAGTATATAAATGGTTCTTATATTAAAACTAGCAGTACCCCGCATGCGTTGCTGCGGCGGCAACTAAAATCAAATTGAATGAAAGACATTACACAAATATCCAATTCATTATTCATTTTGAATAATTTTCAGAGGCCCCATCTATCGGAAATTAATCGCACCAACTTAGAAACCCGTCGACTCATGCACAACAACTTTGCTAAAGATTATAGCATTATCAAATGCACAATTAACGATTTAAATCATTTTAAGTAATTTTCAGTGGCGCCACCTGTCGGAAATTGGTCATATCAACTTAGAAACCTTCGTCCGATATCGACTCTGCGAACTTACCCACCAAATTTTATTCGTCTACAATCAGTAGGTGCCAAAATATTCAATTTTAACGATTTGCCACGCGCTCTTAACATTTAGGGAAATATATGTTGTCCGATTCTCAGACCTACCCGATATGCACACAAAATTTCATGAAAATCGGCCTATCCATTTCGGAGGAGTTTATCCACTAACACCGTGACATGAGAATTTTATATATTATATGTCTCATTCCCATATTAGAAGCAAACCATCAGCGTTTTTTTTTTACAAAACTTCGCAGTCTTGAAGTAAAACTAGCACCTACCGAACTTATATTTTTCTTCGTGTTTTTATTAAAGCAGAAACTATTTTATCAATACATTAGCACGGCACTTTTCCTTTTCAGTTGCCTTGCATTTCACAATCTAAGAAATCTGAGTGAAAAGAAATCAATTCAATTCAATTGATTTTTAAATGCAATTCATCTTCGTGTCAAATCTTCAATATTTTCTTCACTTTTTTTCTCAGAGTTCATTCAATCAACTGCATTTAATATGGATTTCATAATGCACTCCACTCTTACTGACTGCCGTTCTTCAAGTCCGCTTTCATGGTTTTTACTGCCACATCCACAACTAGCCGCATACTTCATTGCTTTAATAAGTGAGTTTGAAACTTTCCTTCTTCAATTTTTTATGCTGCCTTCTGCCATCGTTAAGATTTTATGCAGGAATTGCAGATTTTTTTAACTTCAGTGATAAGTTTTTAAAATTAATTTTTTTTATTTCACTTTTGCTTGCACAATATTTCTTTTCTGTTTTTCATTATATTCGGCTGAACAGCATAAACAGCAAATTAAGGCGTTTTTTATATCCGCACGAAAATACTTAAAAATAAAGAAGCGCTCTACGGTTGTGTATGGCTTTCAAAAAAATAAGGTAAATTTATTATCATTTTTCTTTTCGTTCTTTTCATTTCATGGTTTTGTTTTTACGTTCGAAAATAAGAAGTGAACCAATACACAAAAATTTATCCGCACAAGGCATTCACTATGACTGGACATGACCCATAGAGAACGTTAAACAGCGTCGCTGTATTCAATTTTTGATTTTTTTTTCTCTCTTTGGCATTTTACAATTGCAAAGATTTTTTGTACTCTCTTGTCGTTTTCTAGCTTCTTTTTGATTTTCTTTTTTCATTTTCTGTTTTCATTGTTTTTGTTTTGCTTGGTTTTTTATTTCTTTTTAAGTATCAATTGATTTTGATGGACTACATGTTGACAGTTGGACAGTTTAGACAATCAAGTTGAGTCAAGCATAGAGAATGAGCAGAAAATATAAAAAAATAGTAGACGTTCTAGGAACGATAAGTATAGTAAAATTAAAAACAATTGAGTATGATATAAAAAAATTTCCCATAAAAAAAAAATTCGGTCAACAAACTCCAGAGATAAGAACTAAACTGGCTTTAAAATCTGTTTTTCACAAAATTTGCTTTGAGTTATAAATAGCCATGCATTTCGTAATAAGATAATTAAATATGTTATCTAACTTAAGGATTAAGAATATAAAAAATTTGAAGTATACTTAAAGGATGATTTTTTTTAAGAAATTAATTTTCAAGCACAATACATATGTATATTAAAGAATGTATACCATTTTTAGGTACTTTTGACTTCAATACCTCTTCATAAATGCTTCAGTAGAGTTTAACTTGCCAATAGCCACATAAAAAATTCATTAAATATGTAATCTAACTTAAGGATTAAAAAAATGAAGTATACTTAAAGGCTGATTTTTTAAGAATTTAATTTTCTGGCACAATAAATATATTAAAAAAGCTTTTGAGGTAATTTTGCCTTCAATACTTCTCTATTCTTCAATCATCTCTGCTGCAGAAACAAAAAAGCTTCAGTAGAGTCTACATTGCTTATGTAATTATGTGTTTATAGGTTAGGATGCATTAGACAAATTAGAAATTTATTGGCCATATGAATTCACAAAATCACCAATAGCCGTGCATTTCGTAATAAGATCAATAAATATGTAGACTAACTTCCGGATTAAAAATATAAAAAATTTGAAGTATACTTAAAGGCAAATTTTTTAAGAATTAAATTTTCTGGCACAATACATGTATTATAGAAGCTTTTTGAGGTACTTTTGACTTCAATACTTTTTCATATCTGCAGAAATGTCTCAGTAGAGTTTACATTGCTTATTTAATTATGTGTTTATAGGTTAGGATTCAACAGACAAATGAAAAATATATTGGCCATATGATTTCACAAAATCACCAATAGCAGTGTATTTCGTAATAAGATCAATAAATATGTAATCTAACTTAAGGATTAAAAAACATACAAAATTTGAAGTATACTTAAAGGCTGTTTTTTAAAGAATTTTATTTTCTGGCACAATACCTACTTTTGGGAACATTTTTGTGCTACTGTTGCCTTCAATACGTTTCCATATCTTCAGCAGAAATATAGGCTAAAAGAGTTAGTTAGAAATGTAGAGTAGAGTTTGCATTGCTTACTTAATTATGTGTTAGATAGGATTCCGTAGATAAATTAAGGCTTTATTAGACATTTGAACCCTTAAATTATTCTTGACCACCATAGCTTCACACATCATACATGTTGTATTTGTTAATTCCATCCATCGACTCTGAAGAACTGATTTAAGAAATTTCTTAATGGCAATTATTTTCCCTCAAAGGTTTTGCCAAAATAGGTAGCCCGAAGCAATTTTTTCTTTCAAAATTTTAGAGAGCTTTTTCTAACAGCAGTAATTTGCAGTTTCATTCAATATGGAAATGCTGAAAATTTCAAATCATTTCTATAAACCACGATTAATAGCAGTTAACTATGATTGGAAGTCGACCTTTTTCATTTTGTAAAAGAAATGCGATTCTGCCGTTACCATTCGGTTAGTTTACATTCAGTGACATGGGATCCATACATCGAAATAATCATAATAGGCTGCCTAACATAGAAATTGCAGAAATTTGCAGTTTAAACCAAATCATATGACTCGAAATATGTGGGATATTCTCCACCATAATCGTATAAAAAATTCGACTGTTAGCGATTAGTACTTAGAATTTCTATTTGTATTCGTAAGTTGGAATTTAATTTAAAATAACGAATAAAAGGATCTTAGAAAAATCATTTTTTTTTCATTACTTCTAATATTTTTGTGAGGTTATGTTTTTGTGCGCCCTAAAGCATGTTATGCTTTTTAGGAAATTTTTACGAAAACTATTTACAGTCCATAAGTATGTTATGAACATTATTTAGAATTTTTTTTCCTGATTTAATATTGGCTTCTATTCGTTTTTTCATGGCCTATTCCTTTAAAAATCTATTAAATTTTATAACCACGCCTTTGGCTATACACGTTGCAAGCATATAAAATTCATTAGTTAAGGTTCGTTGTGTTGTTTTTTCACCGAAAATGTTTTACCAAATATTTCTAGAAAAAAACCTATGCAGCCAGCAATGGAAGAAGGAAATCTTATACACACACATCATTCACCACTGGAGTGTATAGGAGGCAAAACGAAGGCATAAAAATTAAAACAAAATTCTAAAAAAAAAAAACAGAAGACGAAAAACGTTCACTAAAAAGGCAATAAGTTTTTGTGCAATTTAAATTGGTAAATAAAATGTGAAAATATATTTACAATACGGCGGCAATAACGTTTAAAAATCCAAACTGAAACACAGCAACGTCAATAACAGCAGCAGTAGTAGTAGCAGCATCAGCATCAAATCAAATCAAATGCCTAGACAGAAGTCAGGGTAGCTAAAATCTCTCAAAAAAAGAAGTTAAAACTCATAAAAGATGCAACCGAAATATAAAAAACTTTTAAGATATTTCTACCCCAAAAGACTGTGCAATACTCTCGTAAGCAGTGCACAAAAACATTTGATCATGTACACATGGATTGTATACAGGAGTCCGTCTAGTTATCTAGCTTGCCTACAGTGTGCCCAAAAATCTAGCAAATACTACTACTCTTCTATTCGTTATTCTTTTTTACCTTTACCTGGATTTTTTTTGTTGCTTGCTAAAAAAAACGTTTAGCCAAATAGTCTAAAACCAACCATCCCTTCCCCCACTGCCGCCTTTACCACCAACACAATAACCGGCCATTTGAAACTGATTGAATTTATGAACTCAAATACGAAGAAGGAGAGCTTTACAAACAGAATAAATAGTTGCATGAAAAGAAGCTTCGGTGTGTGAGTGGAAAAAAAGGTGAAATAAATGAATCTGTGAATTGAAAGTCTTTAAAATTCGTTCGTCCGTTTACCATAGAGCAGAGGAACATTTTGATGCACAGCAATTTGTGTGTTTTGTGCAAAACATTATGCCATTTTGCATTTAAAATTTTGAATGAAGTTTTCAAAGGAATTAAGGTTACTTACTAATGATGGACACATGATATTCAATTTTATAGTCTCATAAATTCTCAAAAATTAACGATGTTTTTGTGTGTTTGAAAAACATAGTTTTGTTCTACATTTCGAACAATAAAAGTGTGCACAATAATTTAAACTCTCTTAATTAGTTGGTATCAATTAACAGTAGTAACACACATAACTGGTCATTACAACCGTTTGGTCAGGATTACTTCCAAGCTTCTCGCTAAAGTCCACTTTAAACGATGTGTGTGAAGATAAATTGAAATTTAACTAGCAAAGACAAAAACCAAAAATTTTAACAGAGCTAATGTTAAAGTTAACAGAGGAATATTAAGTGGTTAACAGAAAATAGTCAACGGTAGGATAATCGATATTGTGAAAAAATGGTGTTTGCTTCAGATATCCCTCTATATACAAATTGTAGCCTAAGGTGGTGTCCCCCATTAAACCCAAAAAGTGGCATATCCCAAATAATTTCGGAACTAGAGATATTGGGGTTCAAATATTCCCTATGTTAACAGTGTGTGGTAAGGATGTTGGATATTGTGGAAAAATGGGAATAGGGAAGGCATCCTACCCAGACACTGTTAACATAGGGAATATTTGATGCCCGATAACTCAAAATTATTTGGCATATACCACTTATTGGGTTCTATTAGGGGCACCTTAGGCTATAATTTGTATAGAGTCAGATATCTGCAGCAAGTCCCTGATATCGTATATTTCGGTGATTTCTTCCTTGACTATTTTTCGTATTTTCTGTTAACCATTTTTTATTTGCTCTCAGAGTTTTTGGTAGAAATCTGCTGAGAGGAAGTCGCCGAAGAAATATTTTTTTCCGTAGTCTACTACGGCGACTTCTATGTTCTTGCAATAATACATACTCGATATTTCAAGGCTATGGAGGCTTTCTCAAAAGTAACTGGTTGAAGTCGTTGTAGTCTTGAGGTTCGAAACCCAGCTTAGACATCTCATTCAACAAAACGAAATATGAAAATCCTTGCATTCGTTGTTCCATCTCAGGAGTATTCTGGAATAGAGTTTCTCAAATTTACATTTAGGTCCCTCCCCTCAGAGATGAAATTAACATACCCAACATGGGTGTTGTGAGAAGCTAGGCTGTCATAGTCTTGAGGTTCGAACCCCAGCTAAGATATCTCATTGAACAAAACGATATATGAAAGTTCTTACATTGGGGGGGTGGTTTTCTCTCAGCAGTTTTTTAGAATAGAGTTTCTCAAATTTGCGTTTCTACAGTATAGGTCCCTCTCCTCATAGATAAAATGAACATATCAAACATAGGTGGTGTGAGAAGCCAGGTTGTAGTCCTAACTAAAGGGTTATAATGTAAATAATAGAGCCAGATTTCTCCAATTTTAGCCAGAAAGAGACATGTGGCAATGGAAACTGTTAAATTCAGCGCAAAACGAAATAACTTCCATAATAGCTTTCACATTTTTAATAGAGAGAAACATTATTCTAGGCAGCGACAAATGGCATCCCTAACATTCTAGAACATGCTATAGAAGACCCATCATCTACACCTTAACAATCAGTCATATAAATCTATTGGTAAACCCATATGTTATTTAACCCCATTTCAAAATACGTGTCTGTTGAATACATTTAAAATGCCAAATTTGATCGAAATTAAATTATTTGAAATTTAATTAAGTCGCGCCATTTTTAGATATTTAAATTTTTTTGACAACTAATATGAGCATAGCTGAACAAATAATTTAATTATGTAATAAAAATGGTTTCAAATACATAAATATTTACGTATGTATGTATGTGCACGCATTTATGATTTATTAATAATCAAAACAACAGTACAAAAGTTTTTCGGGCAATTCAATTAATTATTAAAAAAAATTATTAAAAAATAATTTAAAATACATTGCCAGACTAATGCCATGGAATAATTTCAATATGGTATTATTTTTCAAAGCATACTTTCAGGCAGTTGGAGAGAAATAAAAACTACAGCATATTTTATGGCGATCAGAAAAATGTTAAATCCCCTTTGTTTTGAAATCAATAGCATTGAAAAAAAAATGTTCATTTAAAATATGATTTCGTATTACGATAGCAGACAGGACATTTAAAGAACTGATATGTGGTGTGCTTTTCTCTCTAATTACAATTGACAAGTGGCTCTTGTTTTTTTTATTTATTTTTTTTTTTTTAATAAATTTTGACAAACTTATAGCCATTGGTTTTAATTATTGTTTATTTGCTTAATTAAAAATTATTCACAAAAAGTAAATTGATTTTCGCGTATAATTAAAAATAATAATAATATTTAATAACAATAATAATATATTAATAAATTAACATAATAAAAATTTATTATGATCAATATTTACTAAATAATTAATAAAAATAAAAAAATTACTTTGTATTATGTATTTAACATAATAATAACAATAATAATGTTTGTGCGTATGCATAAAAAACAAAAAAAAAATCAACAACGAAATTAAAAAAAAAAAATTTTAAATATGTTATGAAGAGAAACAAAAAATGAATAAGTAAAGCATATTTAAAGGCTAAGCACAGACTTGTAATCATAGGAATCTTATTTAAAGCATAGTTTAAGGGGTATATGATTCAAATAGATTTTCAGTATACCCCGGATATAAGCACCCCTCTTACTAGCACTGAAACTTATGCAGTCTTGATTTTTGGTTTTAAGTATACTAAAAATGATTCGATGAACACAACCCACTTCTCCAGTTTAAAGTTGACTCCGAACCACAGATTTTTTTTGAGAAATTTTACATGGCAATTTTATATATTTCCGAGTCTTTGCCAGAAATCTGATGACAGGAAGCCGCCAAAGAAATATTTTTTTATATTTCGTTTAGTTGGAGATGCCTGACCTTGGGGTTTACCTACTAGACTACTGCGATCATTGGATTATACTGATAAAATAGTAATACTTGAGCCATTAAAGACCAATATTCAGTAGTAAAAAATTGAACAGCACAATGCAAGTCCATATGTATGGACTATGCTGTCATTCTTCGCGAGGCAGAGGATGCACTCTGTACAATCCTGAAAAACATAATCCCCTGAGGCAACGCAATCTCAGATACTTAATACGTGATACAAAACCTACAATCCATCAATGTTTCCCTTCATTTTCTACCAATTTGGCTTGATGCAGGTCTCAGGCGAAACAATGACCTGACTCTCTGTCTAGTTAACGCTGTAATAGCAGACTCTTGACCACGCCAATAAAGTATGCTAGTGATGCATCTTCTTTAATAATTTCCCGAAAAACGGAACCCGGCATTTTACAACTTTTTTCACCACACCGACTTGTAGGAGCGACGACCCTACATTCCATGGAATTCGAAGCTAGTACTGCCAATGAAACAAATAGAATTTTATTAGCTTGAATGACATGAGGCTAGTTGCGGGATTTCGATACAAGCACTGTCATGCAAGCATTTTTGAAAGGGCATATAGCGAGGGAAAACTCATTAAAATTTAAAATTTTTGATTTTAGAATTCGATTACGGACATCATCTAGAAAATATCAATTCAATAGCATCTGCTATACAATAATTCTAATGCGAAAGCACATTAATTCCAATCGTAACTTCAGAAAGCAGTTTAAGTTTCTCTTGAAATAAAGAAGTTTGAATGCTTCAACCACTTCATTCAGATAGGGTTTCGTCGGCTAGTATGGACCGATCATTTCTGAGCATAAGTGATAAAGTATGTCCCAGGATTATTGTGTTTTATACGGTCATAATAATAAGTATATCGAAAAAACTAAATTTGGACTAAATTCTCCTTAAAATATACCCGGTTTTCTATGTACCCTAAAAGTATACTTTAGACAATAACATTTTCCCTATTCAATTCCTCTCTAAAACTCTGAATACCACAAATGCCTGAACGTGTTTGTGTTTCTCCTCTTTCGTTTTGCTTATAAAAAAAGTCAGGCCAATTATTAAACTTTTGTTTGGTATTTGTTGATGATAATTGTGATGTTGCTATTTCCATTGTTGTTGTAATTTTATTAAAAAAACAAGAAAGTTTTTTTAAAAAACTGATTGTGATTTTTTTTAATGATTTTCCATTTGTTACGTAAATAACAATAATTATTAATTACATTAATTTTAATTATTATGCTATTTAAACAATAATAATGCAATACACACACATGCGCTCACAAACACACACGCACACATGTAATTTTTTTTTTTTGCCCCACATACATACATACGTATACCGACAAATTATTCTTCCCTTTCAGGTTTGTCATGCACAGTGCTATGGATAAAGTTTGTTTTTCTTTAAATTCCCGGTAGAGAAAAATACATGGTGCAGGAATTAAAGTAGTTAGGGTAGTAGAATCCTAGAGAAATTTAAATATGGAAAAAATTTATCGTTTCAAAGGTATTCGTCCAACCAATTGATACCGATAGGCTCTGGGGGAGTCTGTTCCTACCTTTATGAATAGAAAATAATTGAGTGATAAGAGTTTAAACTAGGCTATACGAGTTGCCAAATTGGTTTATTTTCTCTTTAATTTGTTACAACCTCTTTAAGTATACTTGGCAGGCCTACTCTAAATATCTGTTTGCTATTGCGAGACGAGACGGGATGAGCTCCAATCTGAAAAAAACTGTGCGACAGGTCGCGCCGCGCCGTCCTGTTGATACCCTATAGCGTTGATGTCCATATCATCAAATTCAAGCAAAAGTAGTTTGTCATCACCGACGTTTTTATCGTGCCAAATGATTCCTCAAAGAAATATGAACCGATGCAGCCGCCAGCTCGAAATCCACGCTAAGCAGTGACTTCTTGGAGATTCTTGAATCTCATGTGTATTGGTATTGTCCAGAGATCAGCAAATGAATCGTTTTTTCGCTACTCATAAGTATTCATGAAATTTCGATTATGAGCGAGTGAGAAAAGTATTGAAATTCAACTACATACTCTAATTCATTCGTACTCATTACAACATTGATTTATAAGTACAGGTTGCAATTAGTATGAGTACAATGACATCAAACTCATAATATTCGAAATATGTTTGATTCATACGCCTACTCATTCAGATTCATAAATTTAGAAAGATACTTATAATACTCATAAATGATTCGAGTGATTCGAATCATTCATCGAAATTTAAAGCCTTAGTTGTTGTTGCATTTACAAAAGCAGAAGAAAGAAAAACACAAAGACAGCAAGCAAAGCAAACACACAACCTTCTAGTGAGTATTGAAGTGTTCGTACGCGAATCATATTCTTGTAACTGTTGAGTCATGGAGAGTTGAAATCAACAACATCATACATATTGTTAAGTATGAATACGATGAGTGAGTACTTCAAACTTCGAATATGAGTACTATGAGTACTACAAACTTTTAATATGAGTAGTATGAGTATGATATTAAAATAAGTATGAGTGCGTATAAGTATCAGAAATTATGAGTATGATTCGAATCTACTCATATTTTTGAATAATCATTGCTGATGTCTGGTACCGTCCCAAATTCGACAATTTCGTGTGTATGCTTACTCATTCATCCAAAAATGCGTCTCACTCTCTGCAGATGATTATTTGATGCAAATTAGGCGCAGGTGCTAGACTCCATGCAGCAACTATGGTCTTTTACCTTCAGTACCAGAGGCAGTTGAATTTTGTAAATGTTCAGACCCAAGTCGTCGTAGTCTAGTAGATAGAGTGTGCTTATTAGACGTAAAGCCATAGTTCAAACCTTAGGTCGAGCATCTCCCACAAAACGAAATATGAAAATAAATATTTCTTAATCGACTTCCTCTCAGCAGATTTCTGGCAACAACTTTGTAAAACAAATAAAACTGCTATGAAAAGTTTGTCAAAAATTTGTCGTTCGGAATCGACTTCAAGCTGTAGATCCTGCCACTCATATATGTAGGTTATGTATCAGGCCCAAGTCACGGCGTAAAATTGGTCAAATTATGGTCTACGAAAGGCTGAGCAACATAAATTCGACTGGCACGGTTTTTCCTGTATACTTTTGGGGACATCGGCGATCTTTGCGGCAGATATAGCTTTTCGTGTGCTAGCCGATCAGTTACAGAACCAGTGGATTGGGTGTGACGCACAAGGCGCGCGACATGTTGCCCAAATAGAACACAATTTTATTATTCGCACATATTGTTGAGTGATATATTCGTTCGTGATCCATGATGTGGAATACTTAATAAATGGCAACTTATTTGACAAGCGTACCTTACACAAGATAGCCAGAAGAGCCTTTTGAAAGATCCCTACAGTTTCAAGCTATGGTCAATACATGACTTTATTAGGCCTAAGGCCTACTAAGTCTCCTTTCAAAGATGGTTTGATAATACCGAATTAAGTATATGAGAGGTACTTTAAACCAGCTTGTTATTGAGCTTGTTTGGCTCAATAACCTGCAGAGGCGCAGCGAAGAGGCGATAGGCGTTTATAAACACATCCATCTACGAGTCATCTTAGAAAACTTCTACAGCCTTCTGCTTGATAACAGAACATGCAATTTTATCACTTGATGTTATTACTTTAAGAGTATTTCAGAACATTATTTACATTATCGTTCCACTGTGCCTGATGGCAGAGTTCAATACGTACAAAAGATCCACAGTATTTTTATTGTCAATTTTAGTTGTTTTTTTTTCTTTTTTTTTTTTTGCTCTCTTTATAATAATGTTTAATCCTGTTTTTTACATATGTATAATGTATTGGTGTACTTGCTCGTGTATTGTATTTTGTTTCTATCAGTGTGTTTGTGTGTATGCATGAGTCTTGGTGTTGAAGTATTTGTAAATATTGAAAAAACATTCATTATAATCATGCCAATTATTCAGACTAAATGTACGTGTTCACAGCAATTACATTTACAATCACACTTACACAAGCACAACACAATAAAAGGAAAAAAATTAAACTTTTGCTAAATACCTTGACTTGTTTATTAATATTATTGTCAAATATATAAGTATGTATATACATTCATACATACATACATACATACATACATAACAGTGTTTTCTGTGCATTTAAATCCTTTTTTTATTGTCCCTGTAGCTCTACTACAGTTTTTTGATTCAAATTGCTAAAATACTGGCATGTTTACATGCCCTGCGCTACTGTAGACTACGTTTTGCGCTACTAATTCCAACATTTGAAAATTAATTCTAAGACAAGTATTAATTTAGGATATCTGTCGGAGTAGGTTTAGGTGGCTATTTAACCTCAGGTGATGAACTGCCCAAGCGAAAAGGAGGCAATAAAGTTCATAACCACCGTGAACTGTTCAGAAGAGTGAATTCTGCACATGGCTACGGAATAAAGGTACTGAAAATACACGGAGAAAACGAATGATTGTCTGCCCATCAGTAATCTTCCTCTAGCGTTCATAATGAAGTGTGAAATTAAGCACATTTTCCTTTTTTCGGGTCAATGTCCAATACTTTTCATGGATATTTCATTTATTCTCAGAGTAGAAGAAGACTGATGAGAAAATAAGCTGCGGAATTAAATGTTAGTATTTCGTTCTGGTCGTGATGTCTGCGCTAGGGTTTGAGCCACGGACTTTAATAAGTCAACACACTACCTACTAGACTGCTAAGACTTCAACCGATAATTCGGCTTTGTTGAAGATTTAATCTAAAACAGCATTAACGAAAGCGAACAGAAGTTGTGGTGGATTTTGGTTTATGTTATAAGTCCAAAGGCATAGACAAGGCCAACATCTCTTTACAGCATAGAGATTCATATCTACAATGAAATCGATTGTACAAACAACCTCAATGATAAACACAATAAGTTACACATGTTATACGGTGTTCAGATATGCACGTTTACGAAGAGAAGTTTTATTATATTATGTTCAGACATGTACTTTTATTGCGTAAATCGCAATAAACGCCTTTAATGAGCTTAATATTTCATATAAAGTTTCAGTCAATTATTGCGCTATAAATACTCAATTTGTTATAATATTGAGTAAAACTTAAAACGCAGAAGAAAAAAAGCAACAAAACAAAATAGCAAAATAATAACAATCTTGTTGAAACAACCAGCTATTTTGTTTACGAGCTGTCAAATGAATATTGAATAAGCAGCTTGTTATGTCCGAACAATTAAAATATTGTACTCAATAAACCGAATTTTGACTACTCAACAAAAGTGCATATCTGAACATAGTATTATGATATAAACACAACAGACGCAACATAGCAAGCGCTACTTCCAATTGCATCGTGAGCTAAGCTTCATGCGTATTAATTATAATAAAAACAGCAGCAGCAAAGTATAAGCCAAAGAAATAAAATGAATTAATTAATTTAATCAATAAATTAACTACTAATAGTGCCAAGCGTTTTTTCGCGTTTTATTTCATATATTGCGTTTTTGAAACCTCTAAGTCATGCATGTTATTGTATTCACAGTATTAATGCTCGTATTGTCAGCACAAGTCACTGTGAACAAAAATTCTCACATTGCTGCGAATAAAAATAGAGAAGTAGCAGGATCTTTACTTTTTGTCGCGCTGCCTTCAAAATAATCGCATCCATATACAGCCGCGGTCAGACATCAAAACGAAATATGAAAAAATATTTCTTCGGCGACTTCCTCTCAGCAGAGAAATCCTGACTGAAGGGTTGTAATGGAAAATTATGTATGTATACAGCCATGTACTCTATTTTTGAGAGCTTGCTGCATTTGCTGCGTTGCGTTTATTGTGTTTGTAGTATAAGCCTATAAATCGATTTCTGCTCATATGCTAGCGGTCTAGACTACAACCTACACTGTGTTTCAAATGGTTGCATTTAATTTTTAATAAATTTATATGCCACATATATGCGGAGAGGTTCATACAACAATTAAATATTAATAATATTTTACGTAAATAAATAAGATTAAATTGTAATTACGCTTATGTTTGCGGTCTAGTTTGGCATACAAATTGCTGAACAATCCATAAAACAAAAAAAAAACAAAAAAAAGGAGAGAGATAGAGAGAGGAAACCGACTACGGTCTAAACCATTTAAACAATTTAATAAAAATGTGAAGCCCATATTTAAGGACTCAGCCAAACCCATCAAAAATTGGTTTGACGGCAAAATGTGGAATTTAATTTCACGGTTTCAATGTTTAGAAGAAGAATGAACAGAAAAAGGCTACAATAATTAAAACTTTATTAAAATTTCAGGGGGTTAAATTTTGGCATTATGGTTACAAAAATATTTAATTAGTAGCACAAAAACAAAACAATGTTTTACAAAATGTAAAAAGAAAAAAAAAAAAATATAAAACGGATTGCATTTAAACATACATACATATATACATAATTGGCCATTACAACCCTGCAGTCAGGATTACGGCCTAGCTTCTCACACCACTCATGTTGTGTGCGTTAATTTTATACTTGAGTGGCGGGACCTACAGTTTAACGTCGGCTCCGAACGACAGATTTTGAAAAACTTTCTCATGGCAGGTTTATTTACTCTCAGAGAGTTTTTGCTAGAAATCTGCTGAGAGGAAGACGCCGAAGAAATATTTTTTTTTTATAATTCGTTTTGATGTCTGGCCTGGGGCTCGAACACGGGCTTTTCGTCTAATAAGCGAACACACTACTTACTAGACTACGGTGACTACAATTGTATTATTATACATTGAATTATTCAATGAATTTATTTAACTTGGCTCCGTCGTTCTCAGCATAAATGATGTCAGTCTTTTGCTCTACAAGTCGCTCATCCTTCACGTGCTTCTTTACGCCGCAGAAACATAGACGCTATTAAGCATCGTTGCAACAGATTTGAAAGTGTTTGAGAGGAGCGTCTTACGTAAGAGCGTTCGGTCGAGTATGAGTTGTATGAGCAAGGGAGCTGCTCAAGGACACGGATCTTATGCAGCGCATTAACATCCAGCTGCTGCGCTAACTCGGCCATGTCGTTTGAATGGAAGAGGCTTTTCCGGCGAGACATGTATTCGATGCGGCGATGGACAAAAGTCGGCGAAGAGGACGACTGAGGAAGCCCTGTTATTGATTAGTTTGAACAACGTGAGAAGTCGCGCAAGAAACACAGGCGCCTGGAGGGGAGTATTAAAGCACACCAAAATCAAATAAACGAGTTGTTAATGGCCAAGTAAGTCAGTACGTATGAAAATATTTCTTTGGGCGACTTCCTCTTAGCAGTGTTCTGGCAAAAACACTGACGGTAAATGAAAGATCTAAATAAAATTAATGGTGTGGGAAACAATTACGAGAAATTTATTTGGTAGCAAAGATTCGCTTTCAATAATAAAAGTTTTAATTGAAGTTTTAATTTTACGAAAAAAAAAAAATTATTTAAAATACATAAATAGTAAGTAATTATACGAGCATAAAATAATTTTAATGAGTAGTTAAATATTTATTTTCGTTACTCCTCTCACTTCACTTCACATTGTGACTGACTGTTGTATAAAACTCCTAAAAGAATGCAGCATTAAAAATATTAAAAAAAAAAAACCAAAACGAAACGAAATTGGTCCTCTTTATTGCCAATATCTTTTGTTCAATAACAATTTTAACATTTAATTAAACTTTGAACAGCGATAATTATGTTTTTAATGGAATAATCGTTAATAATGTAACAGAATTTCACAACAAAATTTTTTTTTTATTTTCTTTTAATTTTTTGCAACATCAGCAGCATCGTCAGCAACGTAATCAGCCACTCAGTTATAACAATTATGCTGAGTCGGGCGAAAAAAAAACACAAGTTGCCAACACGAAATAATGCAGAAGAAAAATGTGAACATTGGAAAAAGAACAACAGTAAAGACAGGACAATGGACAATGGATGGATAAATGGTAAATGAATGCAACATAAAATTCAATTACGATGAAAGTACTCGTATACATATATTAAATAAATAAATTGTATACATATACAATTAAGTGAAATATTGAATATAAATTATAATGGATCCTTAAAATATTACAATTGTTTAAACGCCAAAAAGTATGTTCAATTATTTGATTTCTTTTAAGGAAATTATTTAACTTTTTGTTTTATGTTATATTTAGAAACCGATTAGGAACACCTTAGTAATGATCTGTTACTCAATAAAAATGTATTTTTATTGCCATGTTGTCGATTAAAAATTCATCGATCTCTCCATACATTTCCATATTTTTCTAAAATCAGATGCGTTGTTCTTTGTAAGGCGCTCCTTTTTTTATAAGCGGAATGAACACATGCGGACGTCACATTTCAGAGGAGTCACAAAAATAAAATAACATTGTAGACTCGCAATAAAACTTATGTGAATTAGATGAAGCACAGAATATATGCCATCGATTCAACGTATTATAGGTAATACATATTTTTGCTTATAACTGATTTTGACACGGAAGATAATAACTGCCCCAGTGAGACATAAAACTACGGTGATGATGAATTGGAAAAAAATATTTCATTTAAAATCGTCGTAGTTTAATATTTAGTTCGTTAGCTTATTAGATGTGAGGCCATGTTTCAAACAGCAGACAGCTCCAACAAAAACGAAATATGAAAAGAAATATTTCTAAGACCATTTCCTCTCAGCAGATTCCTGGCAAAAAAATGAAAAATTTTCTCAGAAATATGTCCTTTAAAGTGTCCTTTAAACTCCAGATTGCCCGCCACTTATGTATGAAATTAACACACACAACAAAAGCGGTGTGAGAAGCTCAGCCGTAATCCTGACTGAAGAGTTGTAATGACCAACTATTTATGTATGATATTGTTACGTTTTTACTTTTTTAAAAATGCTTAGAATATGAGTTCGTTGATTGCAAACAAAATAAAAATAAATTTGTCTTTAGTTTTGGATAAATCCTTTATTATTCTCACTAATTTTGTGCCACTGTTCACAGGTGACGAATACAACAATAATTACTTGCTTACAACGCACATCTTTTCAACGGCGATCTTCAAACCACGACTGTTCTCTTCACACGCAACGCGTCTTTCCACAAGACTGATTGAACTCTAAACTACTCTTTGCCTGTTTTGTCTTAACTTTTTATATGCTCGCGTTATCAGTCTGATGAAGGTTCTTGAAGTAGAATGTTCGGGGTTTCGCTTTCTCGAGAACTCTATCGCGACTGAATTGCTGTTTGTGTACTTTGCTTACGTTGTTTGTTGTTGCTTTCTTTCTTACTTGTCTGTCTCCTTTTCTTCCATACTGATGTTGTTGTTATATACAAACAAGTTGGTTATATTTGTTTGTGTAGCTTTTGTTCATCGTTTTAATGCTAAAGGATGGTACACCGTTTCCATTTTCGTAACAATATATAAACTGGTCATTAAAAATATGTAGCATACTACCCATTCTTTCCCTTCTCCCAGAAACTATCTTCCCTAGATTCCAACGCAATACGCTGCATGAATAGGGCTTATCTCTTGAGTGCTGAATTCAAAAAAAAAAAAGTTAAGAAAAAAGGCCATGTGACCTCTGGTACCCCAGAAATCACAATTAACAACGAACAACTTAAGAAGACCAAACGGCGAGCCTTTGGAGAATGACTGAACATGCCTGCCATTACATCTAAAACAACAATTCAATACATTTTTAAAAGATGTTGTTTGTAGACAACCATCCTGGGAACTTAACTACAATTGAAAGCAGTGGTTGGAGGCCATTGAAATATAAAAATAGAGAATTTAAGTCCAATTTAATAAAAATAACTTCTTGTAGAAGAAAAATCTTATTACCCTACATCTTTGTCTGGACTTACCAATCTACTGTAATTTATAAAAAAAATTAATGTATAAAGAAATGTTCATTGCCTTAAAATATGCTTTAAATTTAAAAATTTTTATAAATATGTATTCGAAAAAAGAATGTAGAAAAAACGAAACCCATTAGATGCAACTATTTTTATATGCAATAGGTATTAAAAATATATTTTTAATCCATTTAATATTTTGCTTAACAGCAAAGCCTTTACGCCTAATGGTATGCAAGATTTTTTTGCAATTTATTATTAATAAAGCAAGGCAAAGCAAATCATTTTAACGTGGCCTTTGTATGAAAGGTACGTACATAAACTAATTGAAAGTAAATGAGAAAAAAAGGAGGAAAATTATAAAAATCTATTAATGCTGAAATGCATTTACGGACTCTTCTTTGTAGGCCTGCCTTAGCTTTGCCTGTGTGTTTTACAGTTTTATAAACAAATAGTTTCGCTTGGAAAAAAACAGAAAGCACACACAAGACAGATTGTAAAAGATAAATGAAGCTTTAAAAACGTAACCTTAATTACACCGGAATATAGAAAAAAAATCGAGAAAGTTAAATAAAGTGCCTTTGCAACACAGCTTATGCAGCCTTAATGTAAAATATAATGTTTTAACAAGCAAAACACAAGTAATGAAAAAGCAGAGAAGCAGTGAGAAGAAGCGGTCAGCGTATATTGCCTGTAATGAAATTTTTAAATAATTAACATATTACTCCCGCGTAATCATTTTTTTTAAGCTACTACCTTGCCACCCTCCCTAGTCTACTGAAAACGGTGTTTAAAGGCTTCCCATTATTATTTATACATACTTATAGGCGACTGTTTTACGAACAGGCAATTACGGCACAAATTATTGATTATTTTGTCAGCAACAACGACAAAATGAAAAACTTTTTAAATACATTGTTTTAAATTTCTGCAGAATATTAAAGTCTTTATAATTTATAAGTGGCCTATTGATTAATTATTAATAGATAATGCCTAAATGTAGGCATGAATATTTTATTAATAAATTACTTAGTAGCATCTAGGGAAAATTAAAACTTATCTCAATTATAAGTATATATAAATAATAAAAAAAAAATGAAATAAAGTGCCTAAAAGAAGGCAACAGATTTTTATCTAATATCTATTGAAATATGAAATATTTAATTTGACTTAAAGAATAAACTAATAATGTGTACCATAAATATTAAAAAGTAGTAATAATCAATATATTATATATTATAAGGAAAATAACCTTGAAGTATGCTTTTAAAATTATTCCAGATTTTGTAAAACAAACTAATTCTTGAAACGTTAAAGGATTCAAGAGCAATAAAACCAACAAAACTTGCTGAAACTGAGTTTATATTCAATAATTTTCTAAGGGCCTAGATACTGTGGTATGTGACCTTAAAATATGCAATAGTTTTTCTAAAAATTTTGTTAATTTATAAGATCTAAAAGGTATTTACGTTAGTATGTATTTACATTTCTGGGAAAGAGCAAAGTAATGGAAAAAATAGTTTGAAATCACTTAAATAGACCGAGATTAGTTGATTTTATTTGTCATGCAGCTTGAAATACAAAAACCTAACGTAGTCTAGTAGATAGTGTGCTGACTTATTCCACAAGCGCCAATAATATCTCTCGCAAAAACACTAACTCATGACAAAAAATTGCCGTGAAAAGTTTTAAAATCTGTCGTTCGGAGTGAAAGTTACTGTTGATCCTTCCACTCACGGATAAAATTAATAATGGGCTGTATGAGAAGCTAGGCTGTAATCCTTACTAAAAGGCTGTAAGGGCCAATTAAGTAAATTCTTAAGTTTAAGTCAAATCTTTGCTGGAATGCATTTTAAACCACATTTTTCTGAAATTTGACTGATAATGAGAAGTGAGTCATTTATGATATCTGCAAGTGGAACCTGTTCGTGATTGAATAGCGCAGAGTCTGCGAAAATAGTACCACAAGCGTGGATTTAGAGTGAGTAAGGTTTTCTTGATTCATAACGCATGAGTTAGTGAGGAGGAGGATCTGTCTTTCACCTCATAAGCCAATGGCCCCCCGTATCATAAAATGATGACTTTCTTGACCGATATCTCTAGCAGGTTAGTGCAATATCAAGATTTATTTTCGAGTCGAGTTGATTACTTCAAGGAATGTTTGATCTTTGCATGGAATATTGATTGTGGTATTATAATGGACTTAAATTGTAGCCTAAGTGGGACCTCTTCCATCAAATGGTGTCCGCCATCTCACTGAACCTAACCAAGCCTAGTTCATGAGCTGCTCACCTATAGGCCAATTTTTCCATATGAACGAAGTAATCTTGCTCAATGAACAAGTGTGAGCACAAGCAGGACGTTATAGGGAACCAACATTGTGGCCTATCTGGCCACTCTATAATTATAACAGACCGTTTGCTTCAACCGCAATTCACAGATTAAACTTGCTTATAGTAATTGTGGTGATTATTGATTACTTAGACTCAATGGCATTGGAATTCATGCGAGAAGAACAGATCTACCACAGAAGTCATACATGATTTGTATAGAGTGTGCAATAACTTAGAGGAAGATAAGACAAAACTTCATTACCCAATTTGTTATGGAACATTGTTTATAAATACAGTAGTTTTGACTTACTTGCACAACTAACTTTTGCAAGAATTTTTGTGCAGATAAGTCAAAAATGCAGCTAAATTAAATTTTTTTACTTTAATTATAGATTACACTCTCAAAATTTTTGTGCAGGTAAAGGCAATGCGCACATAAATAAAAGGCAGCTAAATCAAAACTACATAATAAGGTTCCTAGACAGTTGCTCTCTGGATGACTTAAGCCCGAATATTCCTGAGCTGCTACCTTCTTATATATTGTAGTTTTTCGAACAGTATCGAAAGACAGTTTGTTTAATACAATTTCACACGGATGAGTTAGTGGTATCATTTGAATTTATAGACTGAAATGAATGAGTGAAGTTCAGTCGGTGTGAAGATGCGGTATGTTTAAAGAGAGTAATCATGGTTTGAAGATCTCTGTTACATAGATTTATCGAATGATTGTCTAGTAATTGTTATTGCTTATGCAAAGGGTATAAACACAGGAATAACAAACAGAGCAATTGTTGTTGTTTACATCAAGTTGTGAACAGTGTGGCGCACATAATTGTGCGAATAATAAAGAATTTTAATTAAAACTAAACACAAATTTAACAATATAAAGGGTCCGCCAAATAACTTTTTTTTTTGAAAATGCTTAAAAAAACTACTGAATATTTTCTCAAATTTCTTTTTTTATTTGAAAGTACAATCCTTCCGGTTAATAATGGAAAATAAATTCATTCAAATGTGTGTCTCGGCTGGCCATGCAGTAGCCTACACGATCGTTCCAATTTTTAAGCACATTATCGATTGTGTGTAGCTGTATTTCACCAATGGCTTCACGAATATTGTCCTTTAAAGCGTCAATTGTCTTTGGCTTGTCGGCGTAACACTTATCTTTGACGGCACCCCACAAATAATAGTCCAACGGTGTCAAATCGCAGCTCCGAAGTGGTCAAGCGACCTCAGCTCTGTTCCCTATTGAAGTTATCCTCTAGAGAAAGCAGAGTCGGGCAGGCTTTTTTGTTAGATTGTTTGCAGAGATAAATTTTCTCACTCTCTCTCTCCCCCTCTTTCCCTCTTCATACGCCTACTCATTGAGATTCATAAATTTAGAAGAATACTTGTAATACTTATAAATGATTCGAGTAACTCGAGTAACTTAAATATTCCAAAAAAATTTTAAACACTTACTTGTAGTTTAACTTCTCTTTATAGAAGCTAGGTTTTATTTATAAGGAACTCACCTAGAACGAGACAATAAATAAAGGAATTGATATTAAAAATTGAAATTAACAAAATAAATAAATATATACGACAGAGAGGCAATAAATTTCAATTATAATGATTGTAAAAATGAAATGAAATTTAAAACCCTGACTACAAAAAATTACAAAAAAAAATGAAAAAAATTACAAAAAATTCTTCTAAAACTGACATAAAAATTTACGATAAACGACAGACATTTAATTCACTTAAAATATGGCAATTGATTATAACGATTCCGAATTGGAAATCGAATGAAAAACAAATCGCAATCGTAACGAACCAAACATGACACACTAGAAACAGAAACAGGTGCCTTTTTCTTTTTTGGTTTGTTTTTGTTTTGTTCATTAAAACAACAAGATAAAAAGGCTGACAATTTACAAATTCAAGCCAAATTCAAGCGAAACAAATGTAATAAATTTGTTTGTTATGATTAAAACAAAAACAACAAAACTTGAAAAAAATATGTACAAAACAGGCAACATATGGTTGACATGATTGCAGTTGTTGTCGTTGTTCTACGAAAAAAAACAACAACAATAAAAAAATAAAATTAAAAACTTCAATAAAATATTTAAAATCTTTAACATTTAAGCTTAAGAAATACATTTTTTTTGTGGTTTACATATGTACAGCTTAGCTGTTACCAAGTCCGCCTTTTTTATTACAAAAAAATATTGAATTCTGGTTTAAGCTCGAGCGGGCTTGTTGTGCTCTCGTTTGAGATGATATTTGCACCACCTTTAAAATTATATAGAATTTGTGTTTATAAAACGCGATAAGACGAGTATCCTGGCGTAATAATTCAGTGATTACAGGGGCAATGCTTTTAAGGGGATAGGAAGTAGGCATCATACCTTGTCAGCATGAGATCAGATGTGAAATAAATCCAAGTCAAGGTCAATTACAATATTCATATCCATTTAGCGTTTTAGCATAGAAAAAAGCACCGTGTAAGTCTTCCATTTTTGAGACAATTGTGCAGCCACATTTCATTGACATTTCTTTAGAAGTCACGCAAAGGGGGCAGCTGATTGACGGCTTGCCTTCCTATTAAACACTGTCCGGTAAGGAAAAAGACCATATGGTTTATGTCAGTCCGGGAGAGAAGAGAGATTTGTTTTATCCCTTCTAGATTAAAATATGGCCCACATAGCCTACCGAATCGAATCGGATCCAGAATTTCCAGCCTGATCAGGCATGATCACGCATATGAGATTTTCTAGTGGAGTAGTCATTTTGACCAGGACGTCCCAAAAACAATTTCCGGGTATATCCCTTCTACAAGGCTATATCCCTCAAACAAGAGACTGCCTAAAATAAGACGATATTTCCCGAAGAAATAGGTGATATTGAAGCACAATTGTGGACGTCTATATGACATTTTAAAGGGGTTTTATGGCAGTATGGCTCTCCATATATGTCAGTATATCCTCAGAGAATATCTTGTTACTAAATAGCTATTTACTTTCCATTTGGGAGTATTTTCGAGTTACCAACACTCATGAGTTGCCGTAGTCTAGTAGGTATTATGTCGGCTTATTAGATGTGGGGCCACGGTTCAAACGTCAGGGTCAAACATCTCCATATATATAAAATTAACACATACACAACATAGTGATCGTAATACTGATGGAAGGGTTGTAATAACCAATTACGTACGTATGTACATATGTGATATTCAAGTCCTCTATATACACCCCAACCATATAATGAATTTTTCAAGCCCAATATCTCAAAATTATTTGGGATATACCACTTACTGGGATTAATTGGGGGCAGCTTAGGCTATCTGCAGCAAGTCCCATTTTTCTACAATATCCAGCAATATCCCAGACACTATTTACATAGGGAATATTCTCAATATTACGGAACCGATATCTCAAGTTTCAAAATTACTTGGGATATACCCCACTTATTGGGTATAATTAGGGACACCTTAGACTACAATCTGCATATAGTCAGATATCTGTAGCAAGTCCCATTTTTCCACAATATCGATCACCCTACCCAGACATTCTTAAAACAAATACAACATTTCTTTCTGTCTAAATTTTGCAACTTTTAAAAGAATTTCGGTATAACCAAGGCTACTGTTCCACTCAGTAACGTATGGAGCGCAATTTTAAAGGAATAGGATAGGTATTCCATTATCTGATATCGTATATTTGGGTAATTTCTTCCTTGACTATTTTTCGTATTTTCTGTTAACCGCTGTTCTGTTAACTTCAACATTAGCTCTGTTAAAATTTTAGGTTTTTGTCTTTGCTAGTTAAATTTGAATTTATCTTCACACACATCATGTAACCTATGGTCAACCAAATCGTAATAATCCGAGCAGGAGTGGGGCTCGAGTTAAAAAGTTTATTGTTGAATATTATATGTATATGTAGACTAAAAGGGTGACCACATTACAATTACAATTAGAATGTCTACTATGAATGCATTTTGTTTATCTTCAGACAATACGATGCTATACTACTCGTAAGCTTAACACTGAAGGCCAGCAACTAAATCCAAATAGATATCAACATATCCTTATACAAAGTTGATTTTCACAAAATTCTTCTGTAGAGTATCATATAATTTTTGTTTTTATTTGAATTTTTAAATTTCTTTTTATTATCGTTATTGTTGGTAATTTAACAGTTGCAATAAATAAAAATTATGCAATTTCCGTTTATTGAAGAGCTCTCGTAAAATTGGAACACATATGGGGCAAAAAAGAATAGGAAAAAATTTTCGAAAATGTATGCCATCAAGTACTCAATAAATTTTAATGGTTTTAAATCAAATAAAAATCATTAAGAGATTTGCATTTGAATACTGGAAATTATATGGTTAAAAACTTTAATTCCATACAGGAATTTTCTATAAAAATACACATATAGTGTTGAAGTATTCCAGTGAAATAGAACAGAATTCAAGCTTCTAATGTGACAACTAATCATATTTTCTCGAAAAATTTTTCAATAGAAAAAAGAAAACTGCAGATGATTGTCCAATCGAAATGTATTCTAAATAGGTTCCATCGACTTCGATATGCAGGATGCAATTTAATGTGTGTGAAGGTAAAAGAAAGATAAGATGAAGACCCAAGACTCAATCCACAAAATTTGCTGTTAACAGAGCAAAATTTGCTCTTAACAGAGCACTGTTAACTGTTTAACAGTATCCATCTGAACAAGGTCACTTGTTTAGAAGCTAATTTTAGGGCATATACTAGGTCTTTGAGTACCATATCATACTTAAAGGAGTGTTCCAAGGCGTCTTAATATAATCAACAACATAGACACATAGAAAGTGAATGATTGTTGAAATTGGCTTTGCAAAAATATATTTTTTGATTGAAAATTCTCTAGAAGATCAGTGGCCATTTGACCATACAGACCATATGCAGAGGGTCCTCTTTCCAACCGTGGTTGTGGGATAGCTGAAATAAGTTTTTGAGTCGAGATTTTGAATTTTAAAAAAATCGATTATTGGTTGAAAATATATGGGAATATATGGCCACTGATCTTCTAGAGAATTTTCATACGCACTAATACGATTTTATTCGTAGCAACACAAAAATGCAGGTTTAGTGAGTACGCGATAACTCGTAGTTGGCACCCTAGAAGAGAACGCAATCTATAAGTTATCTCGTAGTCCGCAGTCAACGTGTTAAAAAAACACCTAATTTAAAAGTGACAAGTTATGTTATCAATTTAGGATAGAATAGGACACTAGACTAGACACAATATATCTCTTCGCTTGTCAGATAATTCATATTGTATACGTACTAAGAATCGGTGGCCAAACGATATATTTTACCGCTTCAATCTATATAGGATTTTCGTTGTATTTCTCCGGCATCCTGTTATCGACTCAGACGTCCTCTGGTGTATAGTCAACCACCTGCCACTAGCCATGCTCAGATTTCAAGTGTTCGATCTGATGAACCGATTTCTTCAAATTAGAATCTCTATATTAGGCATGAAGCTATTTCTATTCTTTAGAAATGTTCACCCACACTCGGTAAAAAAGGCCGACTACTTGAGAGTCCTATGCAAAACTCGAACCACTTCTCACTATAATAAACTGGTTATTACAACCCTTCAATCCGAATTACAACCTAGCTTCACACACCATAAATATTGTGTGTACTAATTTCATTCATGAGTGGCCGCAGTTTAAAGTGGACTCCAAACGACAGATTTTTGAGAAGCTTTTCATGGCAATTTTATTTACTCTCAGAGTTTTTGCAAAAAAATCTTCTTAGAGGAAGAATATTTTTTGTCATATTTCGTTTTTGTTTGAGATGTCTGGCCGGGGGCTTTGAACCGTGGCCGTATGTCTAATAACTACGGTGAATTTTTCTGACCTAGTCATTCATTAGAGCCAACTTCTTCAGAGTTAAGTGTTCTTAAGATTAACTTACTATCACATGATATTATTATGTGA
Source organism: Sarcophaga rosellei (assembly GCA_930367235.1). Classification (NCBI taxonomy): domain Eukaryota; kingdom Metazoa; phylum Arthropoda; class Insecta; order Diptera; family Sarcophagidae; genus Sarcophaga; species Sarcophaga rosellei. The sequence continues at coordinate 58,196,713 of OV884018.1, read as the reverse complement.
GTACCGTACGTAATACCATTTTTCCAAGTGGAATTGAGCACATTTTTCGATGGAAAATACAGGCAAGGTAGAGGTAGACATACTTTTATTAATTTATGGATGTTTTTGGTGGAAGTTCATCGCCTACCCATTTCAGTGGGAATGAACCTAGAAGAAGTGAACATACAACTACTGTGAGATCGACAAAAATTTGATTGCTGCAAGACTGTCAGTATTAGGAGATTACTCCATATTACTCAGGATTTACTAAGGATCAGCTTTGCTTGATTATTTTCTAACTTATTTTCAATTAACAGTTATGCGAGGTTTTAATTTAAAAACTATTTTTTTTTAATTTCAAATAAATAAGTGCACCTTAACACAATACACAAGTTTAAGAAACACTTGGCCAATTCACACGACTTTATATCGTGTATGTTGTATTGAATACACTTGGTTGTTTTGTGAACGCTCAATACTATGCTGTATTGTGTATGTCGTATTATTCTTCATAATTTTTGGCATTCAAACAATTTGATAGCACGAAACATATGAAAACATATACACATTTTTTTCATTCACACAATTGGATAGCACTAAACCAATACAACTTCTAAAAACATATGAAAAAAAATGTGTATAAGTGTATCGAATTTGTACATGAAAATTATCAACAACAAGCATACACTGTTGTATATTCTTCCAATAATACAATGAACACAACGATACAACGGCTTGTGTGAATTGACCAATTACAAAAAAAATATGTATAAGTGCATCGAATTTTTACATGCAAATTATCCACAACAAGCATACACTGTTGTATAGTTGTCCAACAATACAACGATACGATCAATACAACAGCTTGTGTGAATTGACCAACTGTAAAAAATTCATCGTTTAATTGTAAGATATGGTAATTCTGAAATTTTTCAAAGTCTTTTGGAAAATGAAACCAATTAAAACACAATTAAAGGACACTGCAGATCAGACATCTCCAATAAATCGAAATATGAAAAAATATTTCTTTGGCGCCTTCGTCTCAATAGTCTTCTGACAAAAAGTTTTGAGACTAAAATAAAATTGCCATGAAAAGTTTTCAAAAATTTACCTTTCGGAGTCGACCTTAAACTGTTGGTCCTTACATTTATGTATAAAGTTGACACCCTTACATACGTTGTGTGAGAAGTTCGGTTGTAATCCTGACTGAATGACCGATTATATTTTTTTTAATAATAATTATTAATATTGAATAAAAGATTTTTTTTTTTATTTACTTTTTTCACTTGCACTGAATTTAAACAATATTATGATATAAATTTGATCTTTTTGTTTTAACTGTAGATGTAATTAATTTTTATTTTATAATAAATTTTATTTTTAAATTTACAATTTTTTTTGTTAATTAATTTTTTTTTTTTTTTGTTTTTAATTTAATTTTTTTAATTCAAAGAATAATTTACACAAATATTTTCTTATTTTAATAAAATAATAAAAAACAAACAAATATTTTTTTTTACAATCATTTTATTTTAACAAAAATTATTTATAAAAACCTTTTACTGCCACTAAACACACTTTTATTTAAACAAATAAATCGGGGAAAAAAAATTATGTTTTGTTTTTTAATTTATATTCCATCACTGCACTAAAATAACATGGCATACGTTCACAAGAATCACAAGAAAAAACAATGCAAAAACATTTAAAAATAATTAAATTTTTTTCTTTTTGTTTTTTTATTTAAATTTTATTACACGCGCACCGAAAACCCAACCAGAACAAAGTGTAAGGCTTTAAAAAAGTAAATTTTCATAAAAACAAAAATAAATTTCCATAAAAAAACGTAGAAAAAATCGAAATAAATATACACACGCACTAACAACAACAACAATAAAACAATTGTATTGTTTACCAAATGAAAAACACTCAATTACATGTAATTTCAGCCTCAACAGTCAATTTGTCCGAAAAAAAAATTCATGAAAATAAATTAAAAAAAAAAACTAAACTGAACCACACTGAATCAAATATTCCAACAAGGCAGAGAGAGAGAGAGAGAGGGAGAGTGAAAAAAACACATTCCCTAGTCCCATTGCGACTTGTATTGTAGAACAAGTATGCCAGCGACGAGCGTAGCATTGGAAACCTTCAGACTAAAAACATACGTTTACCCACTCGAAAAGGGATAGACGTACTAATAGGCAGGCGGACAAGCCTACAAACCTACAGATAGACAGACAGACAGAAAGACAAACATATTTTCGGTTGTTTTTATTGTGTATATTGTAGGTAGAACACAGACAAAAATGAGATTTACATGACTGCATGAAGTAGACAGACGCTCATTACATGATAAAAAAAAACAAGCAAAAGAACAATAACAACAATTTCATACAGTATTATTTTAAAATAGTACACCATTTCCACCATTTCCATTAAAAATATTTGTTATTACATATTTCACAAACGAAAAAGTTATCAGAGCTTTATAGGGATGATTTCTTTAAATTTCTTCTATTGTTATAGCATCGGGTCTTTCATTAAGCATTTCCTACTTTTAGATTTAAATAAAACAAAGTGTGTGTATGTATGTGTGTGTGAGATATAATTGTATATTTATTTGAAACCATGAAAGCATTTGAAATGTCCAATCAAGTTGAATTTAATCCAGAAGATGTTGGTTTTAAGCACGGCTTATTCACATACATCTGCGAGTTTAAAAAATTCCACAACAAAAACTCAAAAACCACATAAGAAAACTCTGTTCTATGCGACATGAGCTGAGTATTACGTTGCGTCGCCGTGTTGAAACAATTTGACATTTGTGCCTAGATCGAATCACCTAATTCAGGCCAAATGAAGTTGGTAACGGACTGTACAAAATCTGCACCAAACAATGACTTTTCAGCATGCATTGTATGCACTTGCATCTCGTGTAGCTAAATAACTTCCCGAACTTAATAATTTTGTTTGTTCATGTAGCCATTCATCTGGTAATGAGCCGCATCGCTGTACAGTATTTCTCGATGAAAATTTTAGAGAGTTGGCAACTGCTCCAGAGCAAAACAGAAAGATACATGACAAGAAATTTTACAAATGTAGCTTCAAACATTTGGCTGTTATCAACTATCAAAGCTCGGAGATACCTATTGGATGGCCCGAGAGAATGGTTAGGAGCACTTAGGTCCTTCTTGCTGAAGACGACAAAATTTTCGTCATGGATTTCGAATATTAAATAAAAAGACGCCAAAAAAATGTGAACGGTTAACATTGCCTAGCATTTTTCACTCTTCATCAATAATGTTGAGCCTGGTTGTAAATGAGCTCCCAACAAAACTATCTGAAGCAGTCATTCACGGCAAAGAATATGCAGATGCTGTAGTCTTAATGGTTAAAGGCAAATTTCAAAAGACTCTCTGCAACATCATTCAAATGGGTGTTAAGATTATAAGTTCTTGATAAATGACAGTGGGTCTGAGGATAAACTCGAGCAAGACCAGAATAATACCGTTTACAAGAAAAAGACAACTCCCGTAAATGAAAGAATATTCGACTCATGGGTGAGATAATATCACAGAAAGTGGAGGTAAAATATTTGGAAACAAAATGGACTTGGATGACTCATAGAGAGAGCATATCAAGCAAGACCAGACATGTCATAATGGTATGCAGAAGGTTTGCAGGAAACTCCTGAGTATGCAATTTAGGAATTATGCACTGAATGTATTCCATGATTATCAGACAATCAGTGACCTATAGGGCAGCTGATTGGGCAAAAACAGCGTAAATGGTGCTGGATAAGATACACAGAATTGTGTGTGTTTCAGAAGCAAACAAAACTGGCTTAAAGCGACGCCGGAAGATGTCTTGTCTCTTGAGGCTACTTGACACGTTTGTGGTTCGGCTTTGTGAACCATTCGTCCCTTTTCTCACACTTAGGGACCCTAATAACTCTGGCAGATAGTGTCATACCCTACTCCATTTCCATTGTTTGTTTGTTGTTTATTTTGTGGTATATAAATGGATCCAAAATGGATCTCAGAATAGGAGCAGGAGTTAACAGAATAAAATATTCAGAGCCCATGGTTAAACTCCAAACTCCTTCCAAACGAGAGATTATGAATCTTTTTTAGATTTGGATTCTTAAGATTTTTCTTCAAATTTTCCTATTTAAACACGGAAATGGTGTAATAGTGGCTATAATGTTTTTGTACCTCATTTAGGGATTTTAAAGAGAGGAAGAGGCAAAGGCAAAGCGATTATTTTTCCAGTTGCTGCTGGCTTGTTTTGTGTTGTATTGTGCTCTGTTAAACTGTTTAAGGAGCATAATACTTAACAAACACACACACATGTTAGTCACTGTTGTGAGTGTTTGTATGAGAGTATGTATGAGTGCATGGTATGGTATGTTGTTTTTAGAACAAAAATTTCTTTTTCCTACTTTTTTTTAAATGCCACCATGAGAGTATTGGCTGATCAGTATTCCCAATAGGTATGTATGAGAATAGGTGTATGTGTGTGTGTGGCATATCCTTTATCCGTTTAATACCTACAAATTGTTATTGTTGTAGCTGTTGTTATTGCAATTGTTGTTCTATTGTATGTACATATGTATGTAGGGGGGCGTTAGTTAACAACATAACATATGTGTATGAGATTAGGATTGTTTCATAAGTGACTTTAGTTTGTGAGTGCAATTCTAATGAAAGAAATTACGGATCTCATTGGAATTTATTTCTAACAGTTTGCGGTGAGTGTTGGTAAACGTACTACAGATACATATATGTAGGTGAACTAATTATTTGTATATCATTTTTTTTTTCTTTTCTAAGGGCCTAACTTTAAACAGAACTACGATTTGACTTATTCTCTCTTGTTGCATTTTATTTTTCCTTTTTTTTCTGGATTTCACTGTGGGATTTTCTTATCGTTTTGCAAACAACAACAACAACAACAAACGTGCAACACGATAAATGAAGGCCATAAGGCCAAGAAGTGTTTTCAAAATGAATGGCTGTGGATGGTTAATATGCGTAACAAAATATGCACAAGCAAAACATACTCTTCCAGTCATGTCTGTCCATAAAGGTATATTCACATACATATACATAATGTCCGCCTAGGGTCCGCCATCTAGCGTTTTTTTTTCAACTAGTGCTTATTTCGTGAATGGTAACACTTAGCTCATGTCTGATTTGACAGATAATTAGTTTTATCCTTCCGCTGAACGAATATGGTTGTGTATACGCATGAACAACGCTGGGAAATATTGCGACATTACTTTGAAAATCATGGTAATGTTGCAGAATGTGTGCGAAAATTACGTACGGATTTTGGAAGAAGAGAAGCACTGTCAGCTCTGTATGTTCGTTATCTTGTGAAAAAAGTGAAAGAAACTGGCATCCTCCTCATCGATAAACCAAAGCATGAAAAGCCAAAAACAGTGCAGTGCGTACACCCGAGAATATTGCTGCCGTGGCAGAAAGTGTGCGTGGAGCGCCATCAACATCAATTCACCGTTGTTCTCAACAATTGAACATTTCGGAGACATCATTGAGACGAATTTTGCTTAAAGACCTTGGTATGACGCCAAACAAAGTCCAATTGGTTTAGGAGTTGAAGCCAATTGACCATCCAATGCGTTTTCGCTTCGCTAAGTGGGCCTACGATCGACTTTTTGGCACAAAAAAAATCATCTTTTCAGATGAAGCTCATTTTGATCTCGGCGGGTATGTAAACAAGCAAAATTGTAGCATTTGGGTCACAGAAAACTCGCACGCATACATTGAAAAGCCGACGCACCCAAAACGAGTCCCTGTTTGGTGCGGATTTTGGTCCAGAGGCATAATGGGCCATTTTTCTTCGAAAATGAGCAAGGAGTGGCCGTTACAGTCAATGGCGATCGTTATCGGGCCGTTATCGGGTTGAACGAATTTTTGTTCACATAAATTGAAGAGGAGGATATTGGCAACATTTGGTTTCAAAAGGACGGCGCTACGTGCCACGCAGCCGAAGCTACACTCTATGTTTTGCGCCCTGTTTTTGAAGAGTTGATGTCGTTTGGTCACCTCGGAGCTGCGATTTGACACCGTTGGACTATTATTTGCAGGGTGCCGTCAAAGATAAGTGTAACGCCGACAAGCCAGAGACAATTGACGCTTTAAAGGACAATATTCGTGAAGCCATTGGTGAAATACAGCTGCACACAATCGATAATGTGCTTAAAAATTGGACCGATCATGTAGGCTACTGCCATTATTAACCGGAAGGATTGTACTTTCAAATAAAAAAAGAAATTTGAGAAAATATTCAGTAGTTTTTTAAAGCATTTAAAAAAAGTAAAGTCATTTGGCGGACCCTTTAGTATGTATGTATGTATGTACATGCATTAAGAACATGAGCATAATATGCCAACACAGTGATGAAAAACTAAAAGAAACAACCAATATTTCGCATTCAACATTCAGAGATAAGAAGGTAGACAATATATGGGTTGTTGCAACACTAACATGCTGTTGTTGCATGTCTGCATATGTTTGTATGTATGTATAAAATATTTGCTGCCAGAAGGAAATCATGATTTTCTTGTTGTTAGTATTACTGTTGCCCATGTTACTGTTTTGTTGTCTCTATATCGTTAAGGTTAAGAGGTGTTTGCTGTTATCTGCCACTTAACATGAGTGTAAAACATGAATTTTCTTTTGTTGTTGTTGCTGTTGCTTCTTTTTTAAATCAAATTTGAAAGAACAAAAAAAGAAAAATTGTGTTCCCTTCTGCTTATTTTTTTTTGTTATAATTTTTTTCTTTGTTGTAGTTGTTGTTGTTGCTTTTGCTTTGCAACTAAAAAAAGAGTGTTCAAAGGGTAGAAATTAACAGCCATTAATGAAATTTAAAAGAAAAAATAAAACTATTCTTTGCGGCTTTTACAGGTAACATGTGTGTGAGCCAAACTGTGGCAACATTAAAGGCTACCTTTGGAAAACACAATTAACCTTGAAAAAAGAGGAGTTTTATTTGTAAACAAAACTGAGTTCCCCTGTATTTTACTTTCGAACCCTAAAATTTATTTTTAACGTGATTTTAATCGTATTTTTTTTCTTTCATTCCCTTCCTTCTCTTAGTTTAGAGTTTCTTTTATTGTTTATTTTGAGCTGCTACCGACCTAAAATAACAACAGCAACTGAAGATTAAATAAATAAAAACTAATTCACTTTTGCTTCTTTTATTTAATTTTTCTACCAGGCGAACGAACATATGCTTCTGCTCTACCATGGCCGCAGTAAATTGAAGAAGAGAATGAACTTCCTTTGCTTCTTGTTGTTTTTTTTTGTGGTCTTCTGTTCTAAACATTTGAAATTCAGTTGAAACCATATTTTGGCCATAAATAAAAATCAATTTGTTAAACTACGTTTTAAGGTGTGTTTTTTTTTTTTGGCTGAATATGTGCTGAGAGCTCACCTTTATCAATGCCACCGCCACCGCCACCACCAAAAAAACTCACAGGTTTCTCTACGAACTTTACAGCTGTTGAAAAGCAGGGAAATCAATAAACGAAAAAATAAGAAAGCAATTCCTTAAACAAGAGGGTAGCCAAGGAATTTTTAATTTTTTTTTTCGTTTTTGGCAACATACATATAATCAACGCTCTACTCAGAGTGTCCGTTTCAGTTTTGGCTGGCAACAGCAAGTTCCTGTTTAACCAAAACGAAGAAAGCAGTGTGTTATCATAGTTTCCTGAACGAAAGTATGCTTTGCACTACAAAATATCTGACTGACTGACTGGCAGGTTGTTTGTTTTAACGTGAGTTTTCCTTTTAAGTTTCCTCTTCTTTTGCTTCAATTTGAATTTGAAATTGTTTTCATCAAATAACTAGAGTATGGTAGTTTAACTTAATGTTGTTGTAGAAAAGTACACAAAAACATAACAAACAAAAATAATATTTAAAAACCATTATTAATAAAAGAAAAGAAAATTTCTTTACATGTATAAAGGTCAAGAGGGTGCTTGATGCGCTCAGAGTAGAAAAATCCCCAAACATTTCTTTAACCACCAACTTTGATAATAATTTTCATGTGTCGAAAACCCATGGCAGTTACTTAAATTGCGGGGTAAGCATCATGCTCGATTGGTTGATCTTAATCCTCCAATTTGCTATCCAAACAGATTCAGTTGGGTAACAGTCCGAGAGAGAGCAAGTACATATGTACATAACATAATTAGCCTTTACAACCCTTTAGTCAGGATTACGACATAGTTTCTCACACCACTCATGTTGTGTGCGTTAATTTTATACGTGAGTGGCAGAACCTACAGTTTAACGTCGACTCCGAACGACAGATTTTTGAAAAAATTTTTCATGGCAGGTTTATTTACTCTCAGAGTTTTTGCCAGAAATCTGCTGAGAGGAAGTCGCCGAAGAAATATTTTTGTTTTCATATTTCGTTTTGAGGTCTAATCTAGGGCTCGAACCCGGGCTTTACGTCTAATAAGCGAACACACTACCTACTAGACTACGGCGACCAGAGAGCAAATAGATCTGAGTATTATGTAACTCATCTTCAACTTTTTTCATTTTATCAATGTTGGTATTAGAACTTAGTCGCTCTGCTGGACTGATACTGGACTGAGACTGGCAGAGATTAGCAATGAGTATTCACAAAGATGAGTAGATTCGAATTATACTCATAATTTCTGATAATTATAAGCATTCATTCTTATTTTAATATCATACACATACAACTCATATTCAAAGCTTTAAGCACTCATCGTACTCATACTTAACAATACGAATGGTGTTGTTGATTTCGACTTTCCTTTACTCAAAATTTACAAGAATCACAAGATAATTATGATTCGCATACAAACACTAAAATACTCACTAGAAGGTTGTGTGTTTGCTTTGCTATCTGTCTTTGTCTTATTCTTTCTTCTTTTTTTTTGTAAATGCAACAACAACTAGGACTGTAAATTTTAATGAATGATTCGAAACACTCGAATCAGTTAAGAGTATTATAAATATTTTTCTAAATTTATGAATCTGAATGAGTAGGCGTATGAATGAAACATATTTCAAATGTTATGAGTTTGATGTCGACGTTGTACTCATACTCATTGCAACCTGTAGTTATAAATCAATATTGTAGTGAGTACGAATGAATCAGAGTAGTTTTAGTTGCGAAAACACGATTCATTGCTGATCTCTGGTGACTGGGCTCCAAACTTTTTATGTGGAACATCTCAGACGTTTGTGGAAAACTGTTTGAAATGTAATAAACTGGGCCCTTTAATCAATGACTTCAAAAAATTAAACTTTGCTTAGACTGAATGCCTAAAAATATTCTTCAAAGATTGTTAAAAATTAGATGGAATTACAATGCCAATGTGGATTATGGGAAAACACAAAAGATTTCATTTTAATCTTAAGTTTCAAGTGTAGTTGAAATCAATTTTAATTTCGTATTTGATTTTATAAAAAACGTTGAGACAAAAAGACAAAAGCCATCAGGTCCCATTAGACTGCAATCCCCAAAGTGATCATTCCTAAATCAACACTCAAAATGAATTAAAAAAAAAAAAATGATTTAAAATTTGTAAAAAACTGTGAAGGTCAGACAATCAATACATATTTACAAAGGTACGATACCCATACCTAAGGATCAGCAAGCATACGTATTTAATTTTATTGTTATTGTTGGCCAAGGGAGAAATGTTGGCAAAAGAAATAAAAACAATTTCCGATTTAAAGCCCATTGAAACGGATATAATACAGACATCAAAAGGAAAACACATAGACAGAAAAACAAGCAAAGTCAAATGGGCGATATCCTCTACATTACGCGCGTTCCAAACCCGAGCAAGACCAGAGTAATACCATTTACAAGAAGAAGAAAATTTCCTAAATTGAAAAATATTCGACTACTGGGTGATATATTATCATAGAAAATTAAGATTAAAATTTATGGACAACACGGGATAGTAAACTAGCACGGATGGCTCATATAGAAAGCAGCTCAGATCAGAAAGGCCAGCCATAATATAAAAGTATGCAGAATGCTTATAGCGTTATACTGGGGATGCAACCCTGAAATTATATACTGCATGTAAAGTAAATATGAAAGCAGCTCGAATAGAGTTCGAAGAGGTACAGAAATTAGTGTGTGGTGGCATAACAGGCGGTGATGAAAACTTGTCCTATAGCGGCGCTGGAATCTCTGTTCGTTTTATGTCCGACCCACTTATTCATAAAGACCAAAGCCTTGAACTCTATCCATAGAATGACGGAAGACAAGGCTAACATCATATTCAATAGCGAAATTCGTGACCTCTGGGCAGAACCAGTTTCACAACGAGACTTAGTAACAAAATTGAATGAAGTAATCTGGAAGCCGCACAATCTCTTAAAAAAATTGACGTTGATGGGGAAAATCTGATCTTAGAAGCAGGAATATGAGTTTTTGGTCTCAGAGTGAAATATTCCGAGACCTTGGGGAAACTTGCGAGTACCTTCCAAGCGGAAGTCTATGCCATCGACGAATATGCTGTATTTAATTTGGATCGGAAATAAAAAAGACAACACATATGTACATATATACATACATACATAATTGGTCATTACAACCCCAGTCAGGATTACACCCTAGCTTCTCAGACCACTTATTTTATGTGTGATTTTTATGCATGACGCGTTTTACAGTTTAAATTCTACTCCAAAAGATAGATTTTTTGAGCATGGATTTACTCTCAGAATCTTTGCAGAAATCTGCTGAAAGGAAGTCGCCGAAAAAATATTTGAACCGTGGTTTCACGACTAATAAGTCAACACACTATCTACAAGACTACGGGACTTCAAAACCTAACACAGTAGTACTACATGACAGTAAGGCCGCCATTCGAGCACTTGGCTCTCTTTTTCCGATAGTACGGCACTGTCTAGGGATGCTGAACTAGGTGGTAGGTAGGCAAAATAAGGTTATCGTCTACTAGGTTCCAGGTCATGAGGGAATTCTCGGTAATGAGTAAGAAAACGAGCTTGCAAACAAGGAACCTATCACACCGTTGAAGGGTACAGAACTCTTCTGTTAAGTGGGAGAGAAGGTTCCCAAAGGTATGCTCAAAAAAAACAAGTTAAAGCAAGCCAAAGATCCTTCTCAAACCATGTGAGTTTGAGGCAATCGAAACTTTTGTTTGGAGACTATAATAAGAGGATTCACCTCAAGGTATAGTTATTTCGAATGCGGTTGTCTCAAGCCCATTGTTGTTGATTCTGTGACGAGGAAATCAAAACTTTCGTTTGGAAGAGTAATAACCTGATTTCTTTTGATAGGGCACTGTAGGCTCAGGTTACACTTATTCGGAATGGAGGTTGTCTCAAGCACAACATGTAGCTTCTGTGAGAATGAGAGTGAATCCTCATGAAATCACACTGTGGAACCTGTGGGATATTATGTAAGAAGCACATGGGGACATTTCAAATGCTAGGCAAGGATTTGTCATTGTTAACACAGAACAGTATACTGAAATTTGTTAGGGCAACAATGGTCGAAAAGTGGCCAAATTGGAGGTAGTGATTTTGTACTGAGCTTTACTCATTTTAATGAGCTTTTCAGTTGTTAAACGATTTACTTGTCTTAAGCGGAGGATCTTTCACAAAATAAATGGCATTTCAGATGAAAAATATTTCAGCCTTGAATCGGATTGTAAGGAAATATTTACAAGAAAAAATTTCTTTTGATAGAAAACCTTCATCTTATCTTAACTACCACTAAATAACATCAAACTGATAACAACTTTCCAAACACACCGATTGTAGGGTATCATAGAAAGCAAAAACAGAAAGAAGTCTTTTTTTTATCAATAAATATTTATAAATTGTAAATGTACCTCATACACATAATAAATATGTGCATACATATGTATGTATGTACAATATGCATGTGTTTGTTCAGTTGTAAAAATAACATATTTTTTCTCTTTTAATATCGTATGTGTACGAGTATTTTTCGTACATATTTTCCACGGGAAACGAGTAGGAAAAAATAAAATTTTATTTTCTCTTCCTTTTTTAATAAATTTCATTGTGTGTGTGTGTGAATGTATGCTTTTGTAGCGTAACTGTTTTAATCCCTCTCAGCAACCACCCTCTCTTTATTTTAGCAAATAACCCAAGGGGTTTAAATACATACGTATGTATGTATGTATACGAACACACACACATATACATGAAAAAAAAACTCATATGTTATGTTGAGCATAAATATTAATTTTTATTTTCTCTCTAGAAATTCCTTTTTATACTTCACAAGTACATACACACACTTTTACAATAAAGGAAAGCTGTGTGTGTAAAAAAAGGGAGAGAGTGGAAGAGAGTGTATTATTTGTGTAACATTTATTATTGTTTTATATTTTGTTAATCCTTATGCAATAAGTATTATTATGTTCCTGTTCTTTTTCTTCTTAATGGCAACTTAAATGTTTCTCTCGCTCACTGTATCTACAGGAGTAGTTCACAAGTGGCTTCATAAATATACAATAGTTCCATAATATTATTATTTTCTTATTCCATTTATATTCTCTTGTTTCTATGTATGCTTTCCACCACATATAGTTGCTGTTCTTATTTTAATTTGATTTACTTTTTGTTGACTCTCTTTCTCTCTTTCACTGATTTATGGTACCTGATGTTATTTTAATAGCATTCATACGAGAAAAAAATATGTTTTGTTGCTAAGCTTTTTAGCTGGCATACACTCAAAGAATCATGTGAATCAAATAAAAAGAAATATCATTCATCAAATCTAACTGCAACATGTTGCTAAAAATTCCTTGTATAAACATTATGAAATTATTTCAATTTAGTTGCTGTTTTCATTTTAATTTGATTTCCTTTTTGTTGACTTTTTGTTGTTATTTTAATCAGTTATACGAGAAAAAAATATGTTTTGTTGCTAAGCTGTTTAGTTGTCATACAGTCCAAGTAACATGTGAATAAAATAAAAAAAAAATCAATTCTAATTCAATAAACCAACTGCAACATTTTTGATAATAAACAGCAACATGTTGCTAAACAAAAGCCCATACGAATTTCAAGAAATTCTGTATATTCAATGCAAATTTTTAAGAGAAAGCTAGAAATGAAATGTAATCAAAAAAATTATTCCCAACTACAAATGAATAGAAAGTTCTTTAAAATAAAGGATAATACAAAATGCAAACTAGGCGATATAAAGTAGTTCAAATAAGAAACATATTAAGCGAGATTATCATGTTTATATTGCCGTGCAACATGTTGTTTAACAAACCGTTGTAGTAAAAATTTATATTTTATTATAAAATATTATTTTAAAATTAAAGTGTACCATTATTTAAGTGGTTGCGAAATACTGTTTGTAAATTTTAAAGCATACAAGAAATAAAATCTGCGTTGGCGACATGTTGCTGAAGTTAATTTATGTGAAAAAAATCTCAAACTACTGCTAAATAAAGGAATAATAAAGTTAGGATTTAATACATTATTTTCGCCGAAGTCATCGTAGACTGAGGCCACGGTTCAAGCCCAAGCCACACATCTCTAAAATACGAAATAATTCCTCGGCTACTTCTTCTCAGAAGATTTCTGGCAAAAGCTCCGAGAGTAAATCAAATTGGAAGGTTTCTCAAAAATGTATTCGTTCAAAATCGACTTTAAACTCTAGGTCCAACACTTACCGATAAAATCAACACATACAACATCAGTGGAGTAAGAAGATATGTAGTTCGTAAACCTAACTAAAGGGTTATAATGACAAATAAAGTAAGTCAGTGATTTCATTTATATTTTTCCTTTTTAACAATTGAAAGATATATTGAATATGAGATTATATACGATATAATACGCGTGACCTTAGTAAGACATGTCTACGCTGCAACAATTTACTGTTTCTAACAATAATAAATACACGAATGGTCTTATACTATATATATATATATATATGTATATTGATAAAACAAACATTCAGTCCTAAATTATTAAAAACAACGAACTTTTTAGCTACCAAATGTTTAGCAACATGTTGCTGGAAAAAATGATTTCTTTCTAAATTTTCTATATTTCTTCATTTAAATATAAATTCCAACAATTTTCAAATTAAATTCAGTTCCTGCAAAAAAAAATGTACGCCAAATTTTTTCGTGGGCACTCCCAACGCCCAAAACACATAGAATGATTATTATTTTAAAATTCAGATTAAGTGCTGTCATGTAGAAGAATTATTTACGCAAAGAAAGAAATATTTTTTAAGCGAATAAATGTTACCAAAAAAACACCCAACGAAACTTATATGAAATTGTTTAGCAACATGTTGCCAATAAAATCACTTTTAAGAAAAATTCAAAATTATCAAGAAAAATATTTGGGTGCCAAACATTTTTGATTTCAAACACCAAACAAAAAAAATGGTTTCTTAAGAAATTAGCATTTCGATATGATACCTTTGCTGCTTAAGCTAGATGCAGTAATGTGGTGTTCAAAGCATATCAATGTCTTTTGCTGTTGCTGTTGCAAAAGCGAAAAATCAACGTAACACAGGAAAACATTAAAAACGCATTAAAGTGCAGAAAAAAATTCTTTTTTGTGCAAAATGCCAATAACCAGCTAAAAAGCGAAATACTTTTAACAAAAAAAATGTTTTTAAAACAATTTCTTAAAAATAAACAATAAAAAAAAGAATGAAACTTTAAAGGAAATATGTGAGACAAACAAAACGCAAGCAAAAGAAAAAGTAAGAACGAAAAAGGAAACATCTAACGAAAGATAATAAAATACCAAGAAATTTGAGACCAAGAAAGGAAGAGAAAACAACAAAAAAAACGAAATGAAATGAAACACCTTAAAGGAATGGCGACAGTGGAACTCAAGGAATCTAAAACAGCACAAGGAAAGGTGATGCAAAGGCATTTCCACACTCAACATAAAGCGAAGCAAAATATTATCGCACCGCCAGCAGAAAAAAAGAAAAAAACAGATGAACACTTACATTCAATGCAATATTCTTTACATTTTTGTTTTGAAAACAACGCATCATTACAAAACCTGTGGAGTAGATACCGCAAATGTTAAGACAAGCATAAGGGAAGTTTGAGAAAAAAAGGAGAAGGAAAACCAGAAAACAAATTAAAACGATATGCAGGATAAACAAACAAACAACATACCAGCAATAACATACCAACAAATTAAAACAACAATAAGGAATGAATGACAAACAAACAACAACTGCCACAACCTTTAAAGGGATCCTCTTGCAATAGAAAGAAGCAAAAAGGTCGAAGAAAAACGGTTTTTATTCCTGATGGTTTTCACACTTTTACCTCTTTTCTATGTGTACACCAACAGGTACATAACACCACTGACTCCTGGCTTTTATGAAATGCAAATGAAAATATTGATCCTGCACTGTGTGTACGTGTTATTCATTTTGTCCTTGGGTTGTTCAACATGCCACAACATACAACAACAACAACAATACCATGAAGAACTAGAAAAATTTAAGAACAAATTTCTTACATTGAAAACATAACGGAATTTAGTGCAGTCTCTATCAAAAAGCGCAGGCTAGGCTTGACAAGCACAAAGGTTGATTGATTGATTGATAATGGTTGAGACCAAAGTTCTTACAGCCTAGTTCACTATCAAAAAAGCGTTTAAAATATTTTATTCAACCCACGAAACCAATTAAACATGATTAAATAACATTAAATCGCTGAAAACCAATTGATTACTTTCATCAATCTCAACAAGTTATGTCAAATTCTTCATGTTTGACAGTCTTTGATAGCAAAGGACCGCGTGGTTTGAAGGCCAAATGGAATAAAGTGTTTTTTGTGCGATTTATTGCTCAAACTAAGGCTAGGCTTGACAAGCACTACAGGAACATTGCACTATCAATGATTAAATAACATTTAATCACTGAAAATCAATTGACTACTTTCATCAATCTCAACAAGTTATGACAAATTCTTCGCGTTTGACAGTCATTGATAGCTAAAGAACTTTGTGGTTTGACGACCAAATGGAAAAAAGTTTTTTGTGCAATTATTAAACAAGATATTATTGTTCAAACTAGGGCTAGGCTTGTTTAGCACAAAGGGGACAAACATCCTCAATTTGAATGATTGATAATGATTGACGCCAAAGTTCTTAGGGTCCAGTCAAGATTCTTCGTGTCAATTTCTTCGTGTTTGACAGGCATTGATAGCAAAGAACCCTGCGGTTTGAGGACTAAATGGAATAAAGTGCTTTTTGGAGGAATATATCACAATCAATCTGAAAGATTGATAATAGTTGAAACCAAAGTTCTTAGAATCCAGTTCATAAAATCCACTGCAAAAGCAATCGTTTGACAACCTCGTAGTGGTATTTTACATTATTTGACCGGAATATGAATTAATTTTTGTCCGTAAAAGAAATGTTGATCTACCACAACACACCAGAGACCACACACCAGCAGTCAAATGAACCAAAAAAGTAAATGTTTTCGTTTTAGGCATGCACAGTATCCATAATGAGTACCTTTAATACTCCTTATTGTTATTCGATTGATACTGAATAGGTCATTGCATACCTTTAGTCAGGATTGCAACCCATTTCCTCTAACCACCTATGTTGTGAGTGTTCATTTCATCCATGGTTGATGGAATCTACAGTTTAACGTCAACTCCGAACAACAGATTTGGGAATCTTTTGAAGACAAAAGGATTTTCTTAAGACTGTTGAGAGTAAGCCACCGAAATGAATATTTTTTTCATGTTTCGGTTTTCTTCGAGATGCATAAGCTAGAGTTTGAACCACGAGCTCTCGTCTATTCTGATATTGTTACGAAAATATTTTCATATTCTCCGGTCGTTGATCCTAAGCTGCTCGGATTTCTGATCAAAACCTATAATTTTGTTTTTTTACAGTGTAATTTCTTACAGTGTATAAAAGATTCGTACCACTTGGCAATGGTCAGTATACTTGTATCAAAATTCGTTTGGAATAAGAAATATCTTTCTGAGACGAAGCTTATTTTGTGGATCATTTGGATGCGTAAACAATTAGAATTACCGAGTTTGGTGTAAAGAGTAGGCAGAGGTAGTTTAAAGCATGTGTGTAAGGATAGATTTTAAAATCCATATCTCCAGACGCAAATCAACTCTGAGTTTGTAACAGAGCTCTGTTAACTGTCTTGGTTCGCATCTAGGAAGATAAATTTTAAGATCTGAGTTTGTAACAGAGTTCTGTTAGTAACATAATTGAGCTCTGTTAACTGCTATCAATGCATCCCGAAAAATTCACTTTTTGGTACATTTTGTGGAGGAACGTCATCACCGGACTGTAGTTCACTGAACGCAACGTTACAATCAATGGAACTAAATGTCATGCAGTGATTACTTAAAGAGATTGACATAACAACGTTGCACGTGAGAATATATTGAGAGATGTATTAGGAGAACAATTAATTTTATGTTTTGGAACTTATCATTAATTTCCGAGACCTTACTAAACTTTTTTTTTACGGTTTACGTGAGTACTCTGCGTGACAGTGTGGCCGTGGTATATTTATTGAGGGTTCTGGCAATTAATTTTCATGTGTTCCTCAAAGGAACAAAAATTGATTTCTGTATCTGTTTTGGTAGAAATAACATAAAAAAATATCATGAATTATTTTCAACATGTTGCAAGACTTTGCAAGATTTTGCAACATGTTGCTAGGAAATAAAAATTTTTTTAAACGCAGTATTTTACGATTTTGTTTTTATCTTTTGCGAAACGAATAACTACTGAATTCTAATGTGTAAATTATGTTTTACGTGAATATAAGATTTTTGTGTTAAAAAATTCCCTTTTAATGTAATATTTGTTTTTCCTGGCGATTACAATAATAAGAAAATATTTTAGGAAAATATTACCAAAAAAGCAAAAGAATTAAGAAGAATTTACTGCAACATGTTGCCAGACGTTGCAACATGTTGCCATTCTTTGCAACATGATGCTAGGGAATAAAATTTACTATAAACGCAATATTTTATGATTTTTTCCTACCTTTTGCGAAACGAATAACTGAATTCTAATGTGTAAATTATGTTTTCCCTGAATATAAACATGTTTGTGTTAAAAAATTCCCTTTTAATATAACAATATTTGTTTTTCCTTGTGATTACAATAATAAGAAAATATTTTAGGAAAATACTACCAAAAAAAAGCAAAGAAATTAAGATGAATTTACTGGAACATGTTGCCAAACTTTGCAAGACTTTGCAACATGTTGCTAGGGAGTAAAATTTACTATAAACGCAATATTTTACGAAATGTTATTACCTTTTCGAAACAAATAACTGAATTCTAATGTGTAAATTATGTTTTTTTTTTTATAAAATTCCCTTTTAATATAACAATATTTGTTCTTCCTTGCGATTACAATAATAAGAAAATATTTTAGGAAAATATTACCAAAAAAGCAAAAAAAAAAAAAAGAGAAGCCTTATAGAAAATCAAATCATTGTTGGTGGAGGCAATTGTTAGGTTTTTTTTTCTGAAACGATATTTTGAAATATGATGACGATAACGATGAGGAAAGTTAAACTTGCCACGTTTGTGGCCTTTAAAAGCCTTATTGTTAGTGTTGCTAAAATGCTGACGTTGTTGCTGTCGTTATTTTGCTTTGGTCTTAACAATTCGTATCACCACTTTAAATTGTCTAAATTGTACATATTTTAGGCCAATATATTAAACCATTAAAGCCACTTAAAATGTAGCCTTAGGCAAAAGACAACAACACAAAAAAAAAGAAGGAAAATATACATCCATACAGGCACACTCTACAAAAATTCAATTGAAAAAACAAAACAAAAAACAGAAAAAAATTACACACAGAAAATCTAAATTTTCATATGCCTTCCTTCATATAACAATAAAACGAGCAACATTTTTTTCCCTCTCCTTTTTTGTGTTTTTTTTGTGATACTTTTTGATTTGCTTTCTATAGCCTGCGGTATGGTTAGTAAGTCTGTCTGTCTGTCCGTCCGTCTGTCCATCCTTTTAACCATTCCATCCATCCGTATACATTCATATCCAATAGTTCATTTGATTGTCAATATTTCTCTTTTATTTTTTATTCTCATTTTTTGTGCTTTTTTTCTGTATATTTTGACAAGATTGAATAACAATGGAGCAAAATTGAAGCACAAAGATTGTATGTATATTGCTGGGTACGTACATACATATGTATACACACACAATATGAAATGAATTTACGTTTGGGGATCAATTTTAATAAAAGTGCCATATTTATAGCCTGACTTTATGGCACACAATTAAGAGAAAGTTTCATGTTCAAATCATGTCTATGGATTCATAAATTTAACAACTCTTTGACAGTTTCAAGTTTCATTCGTTTCGTTTTTTGTTTTTTCCTGATTTTTTTTTGTTGTTTTTTTCTATGGCTGATAATCGATTTTTGATGACTATTTTAGGTGGTCTTCTATGCCAAGACATTGATTTTTATTTTTACATTTTTAAAAAAGCACTTCATTGCTGTTCAACTGTGTGGCTATTAAAATTCAAAGATCGCTGTTGTTGTTGTTGTTGGTTTATGGAAAACCCTTTTCAGTTTAATGTATGAAGCTACTCGTATAAGATACAAATGTCAGGCGGCACACTCCATAAAATGAAAACAAACTGTGGTGGTGCAAGATGGTGTTACAACAATGCCTTCAAACCGTTCGTATAGAACATCCAATTTAGCTTGAGCTGCTGAAACTAGTCGTTTTTGTCCAAATCTTCAACTTTATGCCAAAAAAAAGGTGACAGTGATTGCCTGGCCAACGTCGTTCTTAAAGAAATATGGACCGTTGATGCCGCCAATCCATAAACGACACCAAACAGTGACTTTTTCGGAATGCATTGGACTCTCTTGAATTTCATGTGAATTCTATGGAGTATCGTCCCCAATACAACAATTTTGTTTGTTCGCGCATCCATTCATTGAGAAATGAGCCTTTGGCTCAAAATGATTTTTCGATAAAAATTACGATCATTTGCCATATGTAGCTTTAGCAAGTTGGTCCGATCTTACATTAAAAATAACCCGCTCAAGCACTGCCAAAGCCTATTATTCAACTGCAGTCTTGATATATTCCTACACAGAGATTGATTGGAAATCTGGCCTATGCTAGTGATATTTGCCACTTTGATAAATCCGGCAGGTCATCAGCTGCTATATTTCATGGCAACACATTGGCATAGCCAAAATGAATTTGAGTTTCTTTTGTTAAAACCAATTTATGGCCTTATTTATACTCCTCGAGCTTGAAATAATATATTGTTAAACATAGTGCAACATGTTGCTATAAATTTTCGAAATCTTTTGTAAAAACCTTTTTTGACCTTATGCTACTCGGGGGAGCCAAATCTTGAAATACTACTATATTGTTAAAGATCTGCAAAATGTTGCTATACATTTTCGAAATCTTTAAAATTTTAAATAATAATATTTTATTAAACATTCTGCAACATGTTGCTACACATTTTCGAAAACTTTAAAAATTTTAAATATTAAAGTATGCCGAAAATGTTCAGCTTCTTAAATTCTTTTCCTTATTTTGCATCTTAAAACAGAAGTCGAGTTTCAAATCTAAACTACATCAAAATGTACGTTTGTTTCACTATGTTTCACCTAGTCTAGTACTTGGTGTGTTGATTTATTAGACGAAAGCTCATGGTCCGAACTCCAACAAAACGAAATATGAAGACATATTTCATTCGGCGTATTTCTTTCAGCAGTCATCTGACAAAAACTTTCGTTAAACTGTACGTCGTACCTCTCATGGATAAAATTAACACACAAAACATGAGGGGCTAGGCTATAATTCTGGCTAATGGGTTGTAATGACGAATTAAGTAAGTGAGATGGTTTCCTATAGGAACTGTGTGTGCACCGGGTTTGGATATTAGCTGTACCATAACAACGATCATAACCACGGGCTTACCAAGAATTCATTCACTTTATCTTTCTAGAAGGATATAAAAGCCTCTTCGCTGGAAGTTAATTTTGTGGAACGAATTTCCACACATATGAATAAATGAATTTCGCCTATTATTTGTTAAAAGCTGTAAATATTTTTTGGCAAAAGTGTTTACAGTGTTTGAAATTATTTAAATAGTAATTTTTAAAAATTGTCAAAATTATTTCGGCAACTTGTTGCAGCAACATTTATATAAATTTTTCTTTTTGTTCGAACTATAATTTCTTTGTTTAGGCGAAATAATTTATACCTTACATACATGCATAATTGCTCATTATAACCCTTCAGTCTGATTTACGACCTAACTTCTCACGTCATTTATGAGTGGCCTGGCCTACAGTTTCAAGTCGACGACTCCGAACGACAGATTTTTGAGAAATTTTTTATTTACTTTCAGAGTTTCTGACAGAAATCTGTTGGGAGTAATTGTCCGAATAAATGTTTTTAATATTTCGTTTTGTTAGATATGTCTACCTGGCATTTGAACCGTGGCCATACTAACTACTACACAGCGATGACTTCAATACAATACAATTTCAAATTATATCCAATTATTACGAGAGTTAAGCTACTTAGATCTTCTGCTCGATGTAGTGCAACAGACCAGAGTCTCTGATGGAAATCGAATCCATGACTTTCACGCTAATAGTCCAACTACTAGATTACCATGTCATCCAATGATGATGTAGAGGCCTATTGCAACATGTTGGGACATTATGAAATCTTTTGCTTAGAGAGAATATAGTAGACAATAGTTTCGCAACTTGTTGCTGCAACATACTTTGAAGAGCAAATTTACGTGTGTATACATATAAAAAATCAATTTAACGGCACACAATATTTAACACCATAATTGCACTATATACAGTCAAGGACTGTAGTTTTTTTATATTTTTGAAATAATTTTTTTATTACAAAAAAAAAAAGAGAAAGAAAAATCTGCATGTCATTATCTTTATGTTCCACCTTGTTAAAAGAAAATATCATTAAATTAATGTAATTTTTAAGTGCTACAGAGATGGGATTAATTTTTCTGTGTTCTTTTTTTTTGTTTCATTTTCCGCTTTGAACTACGTTGTTATGACATGCATTAAAGAAAATTTTTTTGGTATGTATGTTTTTTTTTTTATTATTATCTTTTTTTTAAAAAGCCTTAAGCAAGGCGCTCTTTTAAAATGTTAAAAATCACTCATGATATTATTGTAAAAATAACTTTGAGAAAAAACTTTAGTACGTTTTAGCATATTTTTTTATGGTTATTGAAGGAAGACAGAAAAAAAACACCCCATTTCGCTTGAGGACAGATTTTTATGGCCACAAAATGAAATGCTACTGCTGCAGAGAAAACACAAAAATTATGCAAAATATTTCCATTTACTAGCGGAATAATTTTTATTCTTTACTGTTTTCGGTTTTATGCAAAATAATATACTTTTTCAAGAAGCATTATTATTAAATAATAAAAATTATGAAACAGAAGGAGCAAAAAGCTGGAATTATTAAAAAAAAGTATGACAGTAGCAATGAAATGGTGGCAAAGCTTAAATTCAATGTTATTACCGGTCGTTATTGAACAGTGGACTTACCTTTTTTTTTTTGTTATATATGACGGCCGCAAGAACTCTTGAAAGTGTTGAAGTGTTTCACACTCTTGACGATTTTGTGGCTAAATGCAGCCGCGGTAGTTACTAAAGTTGCACGTAGAATTTTTACAACAAGAAGACTGCACAACCAAATGCAAAACCTCTAAATGTATATATAAATACGACGTTTGCCTCTTTATTTAAGCTTTAATGGCTTGTATTCGGAATCTTTCTCTATACACTTGTCGTTGACTTTCTATTGATTTTTTTCAATGTTTTCCTCTCTCTCACTGTAGTACTATCTGAGGCGTTTGACTTTTATGAGTTTGAAAAAAAGTTTCAACAAATTCTTTTTATTTTTTTTACATCCGAATCATCTGGTTAAACGTTACAGCTGCAAATGGATAGAAAATATAAAAAAATAAGTAAAATTAATTTTTGTATATAAATATTGTATAAAAAGAAGAAATGCAAATACTTTAACGTATTTACGCAGATAAAAGTAACGAAAAAAAAAATTAAATAAAAATAAAAATACGAAAAAAAAATCTTTTTGAAATACAAATAATACCAGATAACAATGGGTCCTTAAAGCAAAAAAATATTTTTTTATAAAATTATTTAAAAACTTAATATTATTTTCGTTTTGTTAAATGTAGCAACTTGTTGATGTACGCAATTCGCAATATGTTGCTCAATACAAAACACAACATGTAGCTAAAAAAAAACGGAAACATTTTACTGAATCTAAACAGAAACTTGTTGTTACACACGATCAGAAAAATGTTGCTCAACATTTAACTAAAAATGAAAGATTATATGCTGATACAAATGAATATCCAACGAAGCATATTTAGCTAATGAAAGATAATGACATGTTACTAAACAAAACCGGAAACATTTTACTGCAGCTAAACAGCAACATGTTGTTACACACAATTAGAAATATGTTGCACAATACAAAACACAACATGTAACTAAAAATGAAAAATTATATGCTGATACAAATTAATATTCAACGAAGCATATTTAGCTAATGAAAGATTGCAATTAGAAAAATGTTGCTCAATATACATATAAATATGTTGTGCAACATTTAACTAACCATTAAAAGTTTTATGATGGTACAAATTAATATGGAGCTAAGCATAGATAGCAACATTTATTAGTGACAATTTGCTAAATATATTATTGACATGTTGCTAAACAAAACGTAAACATTTCACTGCATCTAAACAGCAACTTGTTGTTACATACAATTAGAAAAATGTTGTTCGATATGTTTTGTGCAACATTTAACTAAAAATTAAGTTATATGCTGGTACAAATTAATATGTAACTAAGCATAGATAGCAACATTTAATTATTGACATGTTGCTAAACAAATTATTGACATGTTGCTAAACAAAAACGTAAATATTTTGCGGGAACCCCATAAAAAACCAAAAATTCGATTTCTCTAATAAACTTACTTATGTTTTGATTATGGGTGATCAAAAGATCTTCGCAGATGCTGTGAAAATGAGGACAATTACTGGTATTGGAATCTATACACGATGAAATGTAGATTCGTATAAGGTTCTTAAGGAACTGATCAGTAAACATAGGGAAATGCGTTGAAGTATAGACATATGTATATTGGGATAGTCGGACTGCATTAAGTGTC
This sequence comes from Sarcophaga rosellei, assembly GCA_930367235.1. Classification (NCBI taxonomy): domain Eukaryota; kingdom Metazoa; phylum Arthropoda; class Insecta; order Diptera; family Sarcophagidae; genus Sarcophaga; species Sarcophaga rosellei. Next base: position 58,172,442 of record OV884018.1, on the reverse strand, counting down.
CTAAATGGTCTTCATTACAGGTCGTGCATACTTGCAACAAGACCGCCACGATGTTTTTGGAAGGATGGTTTAAATTGGTAGCCATCTTAGAGAGCATAATCTACTTGTATGCTAAATACAACTACTGGTCAGCACTTCTCAGCCATTGCGATAGTTTCATTTCTGTGCAAAGCAAATTTAGCTAGACACACATTCTGTAAACAAATTTTGGATGCCCAAGAACCTTTAATCTGAAGTAATGTAGAAAATATGTAGTGTGATCTACTTTTCCTCTACGTTCTTACAGCTTATGCCGAAGTTGTTGCCAGGTATTTCTAAATTCCGGATGAGTGTAGCCCGCGGCCGGTATCCCGCTGTTACAGGTAACAGATTCCTAAGATGGACTCGAGTTCATCGACAAGTGAAGTTTATCAGGACAATAAGCTTGAAAGAGACATTATTGGAATGCCCTACAAAGTTGAGAGGGAGTAGAACAGATTGTACGGTTGCTGTTCTAAGGAACCTCCTCACTATTGTAATAACAATAAGACTCTTGGATATGTATGTATGTCAGATGAAATTGTAGAATTAGGCCCCAGTTGAAACGTTTGACGAAATAACCTGGGAATATGAATAATTTTTACTAGAAATTATACTCTAAAGTGCCTTTGCCATGAATTCCGTACTTAATAATCGTAATCGAACCAGGCAAGTAATTCATCTCGTATTGGCTTGTATTTATTCTTCTTCTACGTTTCATAACTTATTTTTAATACACTTTTATTGATCTCTTTTGTCTTTGTCTCTCACATTTCAGTTGTTGATGCTATTGAAAGTATGAACAAAGAACATTTTCCTGAGCCTTTGGAGGAGCTGTTAAGGATACCACCTTAATAACCTAATTTAACAATTTACTGCAATGGACGCCAGTACACCAGTGTATTAACATTTAGTTTACTTTAAGTTGCATAATTTTTTTTTAACTTTAAATTAAGAGGTCCCAGCAACATGTTGCCGGGTTTTTTATTTCAAAAATTTCCTTAAAGACTTTTTTATTTTATTGTCAACATTAGATTTGAATATGAGTTAAATCTGCTAAAAAAAAAATTTCAATAATATCGGTAAAATTTAGCAACATGTTGAGGCAATAAAACTACTCAACTTGTAGAAGTGAATTTTTTAAACCTAATGCTATAGGCCACATAGAATAATTATTCAGTGAATGTCGAATATATATGTATATATTCTACAGGGGATACAATTTTGTAATATAAATCTTCCAAAATTAACATGTTCATCAACATGTTTATCAACATGTTGATAAGCATTTTTGATAGTAATATTAAAAACAAATTATTTCAAATAAAAGAACTAAATTTCTACCCATAGTGCACCTATTAAAATATACGTTTTTTTTTTTTTTTTTTTTTTTTATAGCTTTACGAGCTAAAGGTTGGGAATCTTCAAAAGACATTGGTAGCCCGGCCTACCAATGTGCACGATTCGCCGCAAGACTTACTCCCGGCTTGCTAAGCGCCTGCGTACTAAACCCAACCTCGTTCGTCACACTTTCAACCATTTGCCCCCCCCGGGACCACAATCAAGTATTACTTCGGGGGGGGTGGAGATTCAGCGAGTGCTGCCTTCTGATTCTGCTGCTCTTGCTCTCTCAGCCAATCTTTGCCGCATCAAAACCCTCCTCGCGAAAACACATACTGCGTTCCAGTTATCACTTGAGGTTAGCATTAGCCTAACCACATTATCGGGTGTTACCTGGGATCCTAATGTCCTCACCAGGCAAATTCGCTGATCTTCGTACCGCGGGCAGGTAAAGAAAACATGCTCCGCCGTCTCCTTCTCATTACGGCATTCTGGGCATGCTTCATCTACGTCGTGTCCATACTTATAGAGATATGCTCTATAACATCCGTGGCCCGTTAGCAACTGTGTCAGGTGGAAGTTCACCTGGCCGTGTTTCCTTTTGGTCCATTCGCCTATACTTGGGATGAGTCTGTAGGTCCATCTTCCTTTGCTGGAATTGGACCAGCCTTGTTGCCATCTATCCATGGCATCGTCAACTATTTGCACGGGGTTTAAAAGATTCGTCCCCCTCCTTGCATCCTGCTTCCTCTTCTCTACGTCTACTACTAGTTTCAGGGGCATCATTCCCGCTATCACTAGTGCTGCATCAGTAGACACCGTCCGGAAGGCGGAGATTACCCTGAGAGCTGCCCTCCTGTGGGCCGTTTCAATTCCTGCTCTATAGGTCCTCCTATCCATAGCCTCGGCCCATATAGGGGCTGCATATATGGCGACCGATGTCACTACCTTCATCAGTAGCCGTCTTCTCTCCTGTTTCGGGCCTCCTAGGTTAGGCATTAATCGGGCAAGTGCACATGTCGTCGCCGCACATTTCTCACCGATGTACGTCAAGTGTTCCTTAAACGTGAGCCTGTTATCAATCATCACTCCCAAGTACTTAATCGCCTGCTTTGATGTTATGCGCTGGTCACCCACCGTTATGGTAATAAATTCAATCCTCTTTCTACTGCTTACAAGTAGGACATCTGTTTTGTGGTCAGCAAGTTTGAGACCTTTTTCTGTTATCCAGCTTCTGACCGTGCCCACCGCAGTGTTACACGTTCTCACCAATTCGTCTAGATGTTTTCCTCTTATCACCAGGGCAATATCGTCCGCAAATCCAATGATCTGTGCACCTCTAGGGAGTCTAAGCCTCAGTACACCGTCATACATGACGTTCCACAATATAGGGCCCAGGACGGAACCCTGTGGGACGCCCGCAGTCACCGCGTATGACTTTCTGCCGTCGTTCGTGTCGTATATGAGTACTCTATCCTTAAAATAGTCCTTAATTAGTTCCACTAAGTAGTTCGGTACGCCCTTTTCATCCAGGGCAGCTAACGTGGCATCCCAATCCGCAGAGTTGAATGCATTCTTGACGTCCAAGGTGATGATAGCGCAATACTCCTTATCGCCCTCCAGCCAACGCTCACCGCTGATGGCATCCTTTGCCACTGTCACTACTGTTTCTATTGCATCCAAGGTAGAACGTGCTTTCCGGAAGCCAAATTGGCGATCCGACAGGCCTTCTCCCCCTAGAAATGCTTCTAGTCTCCTACAGATTATCCTCTCCAAAAGTTTCCCGGCTGTGTCTATCATACAGAGCGGGCGGTATCCCGAGGCATCCTGTGCGTTGTTACCCTTCGGAATGAGAACCAGCCTCTGCCTTTTCCATATCCTAGGGAACGTTCTCTCCTGGATACAAGCATTAAAAACTTGCCTAAACAGCTCAGTATTACTCTCAATGGCTGCTTTAAGAGCGATGTTTGGGATCCCGTCAATCCCCGGTGCCTTATTTAGTTTCATCTCCTTGCAGGCCGCCTCAAATTCCTGGCTGCTGACTTCGGTGATTTCCTCTGGAGACCTCATGTCTCGCACGGAGTACGTAATCTCGGCCTTCTGCGGAAAAAGGCTCCTGACGATTGATTGCAGCTCAAGAGCACACGTCGTTGCTGGTGGTCGGAAGCAGTTCAGCTTTCTCATCACCACCTTATATCCAGTTCCCCAGGGATTCTCGTCCACATCGGCGCACATTTCCTTGTAGCATCTTCTCTTGCTGTATGCAATGGCCCCATTAAGGCTGGCCCTACACCTTCTATACATTTCCCGTAGTTCAGCAAATTCATCACGGCCTCTGGCCCGTTGGAATAGCCGCCGTGCGCGATTACATTTACGCCTTAGATCCGCTATATCCGCGTTCCACCAGTAGACGTGTTTCTTTCCAGACATATGGCGCCTCCTTGCCATAGAAACGTTGCAAGCCTCCGTTATGGAGCGCATAAGTCCCGTCGCCTTGTCATTCGCGTTCCCGAATAACCGAATGTCCTCCAATGCGAGGACGAAGGTTTCCCTGTCAAAGGTGGAGTCCTTCCAAAGAGGGTTCGGCGGTGCGGCAGGAACGTTGTGTCCCGCAGAGCGTTCCCGAATTTCGAAAATGATTGCCCGTACGTATTAAAATATACGTAGCTGTGTGTGTGTGTGTGTATGTATGTAAATATATTATTACACATTTTTATTTTTGTTTTGTTGTTTTTGGTCTCCAAGTATTTCTCTGCGTTAATGTTAATGTGCTGGTTAAGTACATGTTTAAAAAGGATAAAGTCATTACGAAATTAATGTGCACACATAGACAGAGACACAAAGAGACACACAAAAGGAAAATGCCATTAAAAAACAACATTAAAAACCAAACCAGCTGACGTCTGAATGTCACTCAGTCATGCAGTCAGTCAGTGCAAATCGGTCTAGGCGACAATGTTGATGGGATGTTGGCTTTGTTTGTGGCATTAACCAGCTCAAACGTTACCGCCAGCATTTGGTTTGGTAGCAACGTCAAATGTTGTGTTTTTCTTTTTTTCTCTATTCTTCTTCCTCCTTTTTTGTGTGTAAGGTTGCAACCAACATTCAGTTTTATACACATCATTTTCATTTTTATATGTTTAAATAAAAATATTTTTATTTAATTTTTTTTATTGGATTCTTTTGCATTCTTTTTTCTTTTTTTTTTTCTTTTTAATTTCATTTTTAATTCAGCATACTTTTGTCATCTTTTTATTTAATGGCCAAGTTTTATGTGTATGTGTGAGTGTGCAACGGTATTGTATGAACGTACACTTTTGTAAGAGAGCTGAGCTGATTGTATGAAAATGTTGACATTAAACTGGTAACAGCAGAGATAATAAAGGAAAAAGCAATGATACAGAGAGAAGGACAAACGAAAAACGTAGTATTGTTGGAAATTTTAAATCCTGGTTTGATATCAAAGGAAAATATTATTTTGTATTTGTACAATTCATAATGGCGCCAGATTATGGCAGTTGATCAGGTATTTATGACAATTACAACAAAAGAAAAAAAATGAGTAAAAATACGTTTTATTTCGTTGAGTAGTATTTTTAATAGTCTTGTCTACAGAAAGGATTAAAAATTTCATATTTTTTTGCATTTAAAAAATAACATTAAAGACGTAAAACTACTTAAAAAGTTTGATATATAAAATGTAAAAATGAAATACATACATACATATGTATCTATGAAGTCACTGTAGTCGAATAGGTAGTGTGTTGGCTTATTAGGCTTGAGGCCACGATACATATCACGGGTCGGGCATCTCGAACACAAGAAAATATGAAGAAAATATTTCCGCCAAAAACTCTAAGAGAAAATGAAATTCCAATGAAAAGCTTCTTAAAAAATCTGTTGTTCGGAGTCGACTTTAAACTGTGGGTCCCGCCAGTCATTTATAAATTAAAACCGTACAACATAAGTGATGTAACAAGCTAGGGCATAATGCTGACTGAAGCGTTGCACTGACGTACGTATGTATAATGTGTGTGAAGGTAAATTCAAATTTAACTAGCAAAGACAAAAACCAAAAATTTTAACAGAGCTAATGTTAACGTTAACAGATCAATGTTAAGTGGTTAACAGAAAATAGTCAAGGGTAGTATAATTGATATTGGGGGATAATGGGACTTGCTGCAGATATCCCAATATATACAAATTATAGCCTAAGGTCATCCTAACCAGACACCTTAGACTACAATTCGTATATAGTCAGATATCTGCAGCAAGTCCCTGATATCGTATATTTGAGTGATTTCATCTTTGACTACTTTTCGTATTTTCTGTTAAACACTTAACATTGCTCTGTTAACTCTAACATCAGCTCTGTTAAAATTTTTGGTTTTTGTCTGTGCTAGTTAAATTTGAATTTATTTTCACACACATGTATGTATATTGGGTCCTTCAATAAGCATTTCCTAACTATATGTTTAAATATAATACAGAGTGAGTGAGTTATAATCGACATTTTTTATTTGTTTGAAAGACCAATTGATGCCATTATATGTGGAATGTAAAATCCTTCAAAAGTCCGCCACAGCTTCTCTGGCTGTGTCAGACGAAATTGGACCAATTGCAAGGGTTATATTGGCTCTGGTTATCCTTGTGGATAGTTTCTTATTCGAATGCACCTGTGACTTAAGAAGAAAAAGTCCAAGAGGCTCAAATTGAATGATCTAGGTGATGATTTTGCCCTCAAATCGCTCAGTGTTATAAAGAACTCCGGTATCTCTACAAAATATTGAATACTCTCGAACAGCATTCGAAGATTTTAAAAAGGATATGAGGTAACCTTATTTTAAATAAATTAAAAGAAACAAATAAAGAGAAAACATAAATTTATGATAATGTGCAGTTACTTATCAACAATTTACACATTTTGCTTACTTTCTCCTCTAACCTGTAAGCGTTGCCGTGATGTCCTTATTATTTTATTTTTTCTTTTTTAACTATTTTTATAACCGAAAAATGTTTATAAACAACAAGCGACAACTTATTCAAACTCGCTTTAATTCTCAGCATACTTTAAGGTGTTTAATCTGTGTTAAATGCTGTAGAAAAAAATAATAATAAAAACCAGTGTCAAAAATTATCTCAAACCAATCAGTGTCAAAGATTTTATCAAATTAAATATTTATTAAATAATTTGTAGGAAGATATTTTGTTGCTACGGCAGCATAAACTAACATTTTTATGTTTTCAACAACTTAGGGTCACTAAACATTGTAGGCATGTGACCGGTGTCCGACCCCTATAATACATGCATATTTAACAATGTAATACAATTTGGTTAGAAAAAATATATTTTGACTCCACACCTCTCTCTAACAACGACATAAAAACACCTTCCGTAGTCAATTTCCTTAATGAAAATTTAACATTGGATTGTTTTCTATGGAAACAAATATCTACTATGAACACCATTTCCTACAGAAGATTTTTTTTATTGGATTTTAACGAAAATTATCATATTTTTAGGTTATAAAAAGTTTACAAAGTATATTCAGTTCTTGACTCCAATAGCTTTTAAATTATACTTAAAATTTTATTGCATACTTATCTGGTTTCCAAAATAGTTTGCCTATTTTTAGGGTGTATGAAGAAAAAGTAATAAGCTTTTAAAACAAATATTTACTGTTAAGGCATATTCAGTTCTTGACTCCAATAACTCTTAAATAATAATTAAAAATGTGATGCATATTTATCTGGTTTGCAAAATATTTTGTATATTTTTAGGGTGTATGAAGAAAAAGTAAAAAGCTTTTAAAACGAATATTTTTTCAAATTAAATATACAACTTTTAAGCATATTTTAAGTTTTCTGGGTCATAAAATATTTGGTGTGGTTTAGGACTCTAATGATTCTAAAAATTTGAGTGAATAATGATTCAAATCAAAAATAAGAGACCCATCAAAATAAGGCATAAGTATGTTTCCCAATTCTTCTAGCTAGATTTTTAGGTACAGTTTGACAATTTTTTTTATCACATTGGGTAACACAATGGGCCATATGGCCACCGAGTTAACTTGCCTGTAAACCTTAAGCTAGCCGCTAACCTAACCTAGCCTTGACAATTTATTAATATCTTAACAGCAATCGTGAATTTTATGATTATACGCTCCCATTGAAAACGCAATAAGACTGCTTTCTTTGGGATAACAGCCAACAAAGGCTTATAGGTCGCAGTAGGCTCTTAAAAGTACAACTTTCCACATGGAATTGGAGTGTGCGGACTTTTTGACGTACCAACAATGCACTGCGCTTAGCCATATGGAGAACATGATTTCATTATTGTAGGCACAGCATAGGCATTCTAATAAAGGAACCTGATTCCCACCGGATAGAAGTGGGCGTGGCCCCACAAAAAATATCTGCATTAGTGAACCAGATGTTGCATACATGCGACATTCGCTGTATCCATCACCTAATCGCGAGTAGGAATCTATAAAAAGTGTAGCCCAAAACGTATACAGGCCAAGCCACAGATTTACTGACCGCTGCACAAAGTTAAAAAAATTCTGAAGACTATTGCTCGGACTTTAACCTGAAAAAAATAGATTTAAATTGAGTCTAATCCCCTGAAGTCGAATATTCGATTATTGTTGTCAGACTTAACACGAACTTGAAATGTGAACTTTGCCACAGGCTCTGTGATATGAAAGCAAGACTGGGTTATCTCTCGCATACAATACATTTGATTTCGGATAGAAATAGCTTACGTACAGCCTACGCGTCCATACAATAAACAAATGGTTGTGAATTTATATAGACAGCTTTCAGGCGCAGGAATGTTTTCATTAGAAATGTAAGCAGAAACAGTGTAAATGGTTTTAGTGCCATATTCTAAGCACATGTTAAGACATCTTACCATGAAAAGGAAGGAAAAGCAGACATTTGATGTTTAGAGGACATGCTACATAAGGCAGATTTCCTTTCTATTAACAAAAAAAAAAAATGCTTCCAAGAATGCTTCACAAGAAAACATTAAATGTTATATCCTACTACAAAGAAAGAAAAGAAAAAAAATTTGGAAAAATCAAGGCCAATCAAAAGAAAAGACTAAAATTAGGAAACACAAGAAACGTTACTTAAAAACTTACTCATCCCACGGACAAACAGCAGCAACACAAAAGAAAAACCATTAACAATAAAGCATAACATAGCAATACAGTAAAATGGCATGAAAGAAAATGTGGCACAGTTTTAGGCGGTTCAGGCTTAGAAAAGCTCTGTTAAATTTTATTTAAAGCAGCGTGGTGGTGGGTGTAACGAATTTTCTTCCCTTATAACGAAACAATGCCATTGATGAGCATTAGCCAGGGTATGGCAATAATGATTATTGTATTGTATTGCATTGTATTGTTAAATACATACAATAAAAAGGAAAATTCAAAACATATTTTTAGGGGTTCAAAGTTGGTTTATAACATAATTTTTATGTTTACCATTCATTCATCCATTCATTCTGTCATTTATTTATTCCACTATAATGGCAGCTTTAGATTGCTGTATTTAAATACATTTTTTCTTTAAAAATTTGTTTTCTTTTCTTCTCATTCTTTTATGTATTATGGCCTTAGAAACCATGACCAATTTTTTTTGTCGGATTGTCATCAAAATTACTTTCTCTTTCGTGTTGAAAAAAGGTCTTGAAAATAAAATAACTTTTTGTTGATTTCATTTTCTAAAAAAAAGAAGATGTATTTTGAATATGAAAATGAATCTGTACGACAAATTATCCACTAAGTAGTACAATTTAATTAATAATTTACAACCGCACAAAAAGATAACTCCGTTCAAAAATATGAAAACCACGGCGACAGTAATTTAAAAAGTTAATTACATGGCTATTCGCAGGCAATTATTCCAAAAAAAACAAGAATTTCCTTCAAATGGAACAAGATTAGAAACAGAAATACTTCAGGAAACAATGTGTGTGAAGATAAATTTGAATTTAAAAATCCAAGACGCAATCCATAAATTTTAGCAGTGCCACTTTTAGCGTTAACAGTGCAAAATTTTCTCTTAACATAGCAAATTTTGCCCTTAACATTTGATGTTAACTGTTTAACAGCATCCATTCGAACAAGGTAACTTGTTTAGGAGCGAATACTAGGTCTATGAGTACCATATCATACTCAAAAGAAAGTTCCAAGGCCTCTTTCGAACGTCCCCGGCCACACACTAACCCACCCTCACCCGACCGCGGAGGGCTCGTCCCCATTACGTAGGGACACGTACACACTACAGTCCGGACTGTAGCGGGTATGGGAAAAGTAATGGCAACAAGAACATAAATCAGCTACAGAACTTAATCACAAGCTGAATAAACAATTAATAAACATGAACTACCTATAACTATAATGAAAATATATTTTTATATAATAATTTACAAATTAATGCTAGCATATAAGCTACGTTTTAAATTACAAACACTACAATTAAAATCAATCAAATCGTAATATACGTTAAAATCATTGCATAATCTACGAAAAGGAAAATTACATCCGTAGTTAGTTCTATAGAAATCTAAGGAAAGAGGACGATAGTGCCGTGAAAATCTTGCAGGAATACTGAAATTCAGGTTACGAAGCAAAAACTCAGAATCGATATCACCTCTAACCAGATTAAAAACAAAACAAACACCTAAAACAGTTCTTCTACGTTCCAAAGTTGGAAGTTTTATCAAACCTAATCTATCCTCATATGGCGGAAATCCATTGGCATAATCCCATCCTAAGCCACGTAAACAGAATAATAAAAACTGCCTCTGCACAGACTCTATTGAATCACTATGACAACGATAGTAGGGATTCCAAACAATAGACGCATACTCCAAAATAGGTCTAACAAGTGAAATGTATAGCAGTTTAGTTATATAAGGATCAATGAATTCCCTAGCCCATCTTTTCACAAAACCAACACTATACAACTCTTTAGACTCTTAATACAATCAGCAATATAGTCCCATATAAAGTTATATGTTATTGAGATAAATGGCTTTCAAAATATTAATTTTTTGATTGAAAATTCACTAGAAGATCAGTGGCCATTTTGGAGCATATAAGAAACAGTACACCATACAGACTATATGCAAATGATAGTCCATAGGGTCTTCTTTCCAAACGTGGTAGTGGGATAGCTAGAATAATTCCGTTCTCTATCCCCACCAATCATCATTTACATTTCAACACTTTTGTTCACAAATAATAATGATTATAATGAGAATTAAATTGTATGACAATAATCTACCATAATTGCAGAGTAGAATATTGCCACAACACTTAACAGTGCTCTGTGAATAGCAAATTTTGATCTGTTAACTCCAAATGTGGCGCTGCTAAAATTTATGGATTGCGTCTTGGATTTTCAAATTCGAAACATGCAAAAAAAATTTAAAAAAAATTTTAATTTCCTGCACGATTTCTAGGAAATTTTCCATTTTATCTCAATAGGATTTAGATCGTAAATCGAAGATTTTGAAAACCATTGCACTCCTCATGTAGAGAATTGAAATATCGTATACAGTATTCCACGAATATAAGAACTTTAAAAAATTGATGCATGACAGTGCTTATAAACAGGGAATTCTGGCATCGAAATCTCGCACCTAAGAGTAAATAGCCACATCTGAATAGCATGTACATACATATATAGCTGATAAAATTCGATTTTATCTCATTGACAACACTGACTTCATGTTCGATGGAATGCCTGCTGCTTCAACAGGGCTTTGATCATCTTTTTATAACTCGGTATGGTGAACAAAGATGTCATTTACGAAGAAATTGCTGAAGGAGATACATATATCCGCAGCAGAGTTTAAACGCACAGTAAAGAGTTCTGTTGCAGCATTTACCAGAGAGTTAGGTCGTTGACTTCTTCGAGACCTGAACGAGGTCAAATTAGTAGAAGAAGAGCTTTAAGAATTACTAAAGGCGAACATTGGTGGATTGTATGTTTTCAATCAGGAATTAATTATCTGAGATTGCGTTGCGTCAGTTGATTACAACTTTAGAATGCAGCCTAGAAGGAAGATTCTATGGCATTGCAGCATCCTTTTGAATTTTTTAATACTTTTTGTAATAAATGGCATTTGGAGTTAAGAGCGAATACTATCTTGCAATAGCTCAAAAGTTACTATTTTATCAACCTAACCAAATGACTTAACATATTGTTACGAAAATGGAAACGGTGTATCATTGTTCAACATTAAAATGAGCAGAAGCTACACAAACACATACAACAAACTTGTTACAAGTAATCCAACAACATCGGTATAAAAAGGGGATAGACAAGTAAGCGAGAACGCAACAGCAAGCAATGTGAATAAAATACACAAACAACAATGAAGTTGCAATAGAGTTGTCCAGAAGGCAGAACCACGAACATTCTACTTCGAGAGCCTTTGAGCATATAAAAAGGCAAGACAAAGCAGGCAGCGAAGTCACTCTTGTATCAAGTCACGTTGCGTGTGAAGAGAACAGTCGTGGTTTGAAGATCTCCGCTCTACAGATCTAACGTACACGTGTGGTTGCTTATGCAAAGGGTATGAGCGGAGAAGAATAACGAACAAGCAAATTGTTTTTGTTGTAATGTTATGTTGTATATGGTGGCACACAAAAGTAGTGCGAACAATAAAGAGTTTAATTGAAACTAAACACCAATTTATTTTTATTTTGTTTGCAATCAACGAACTCATATTTTAAACGTTTTTAAAAAGGTAAAAACGTAACACTTATAATTTTTTATATTTATTATAAGACACGATGTATGGGCAATATCCGATGCAATAGGCCAGACAACAGATGAAAATGACAAAGGGAAGAGGAGTAAATCTACTTGACATCCACAAAATGTCATTTGCATGTAACATTAATTATTTACGTTTTTTTTTGTTGTAAGACAGTCAATCAATACTTTTGATTTTTAGTTGTTGATTTATTAAACAATAATTTTTTAATTTAAATATGCATACCTAATTGCGTTACCTTTAAACGATAAACAATTGGGGGTTTTTTTGACGAAAAATTAATTTCTTCTAAAAATTTAAATTTATTTATTGCCATCATCATCATCAATTTAGTAACCCCATAAGCGACTTCAATTGATTTCTTTTCAATTTTTCTCCCCCCTCCTTTTATGTAACTTTTGACTTTTATAAGTATGGCAGGCACACAGGCAGCCAATTAGTGTGTGTATGAGGCCTCTTTATTGAAAAAGTCGTGGTACAAAAATAAAAACCATTGAAATTGAAATTGATTTCTATTTCGAAAAATAAAATAAAAACAACAAATAAAATGAAAAATCAATTTTTATTTGAGTCAGCATTTGAAAGGTTAGAAAAATTCATACAAAATACACGCCATCAAAGCGAGGGGTTTTGTAAATGCTAAATGGAAAGCGTGAGTATGACTGCAGAGACCTAAAGGTGTTATAAAGCCTGCTTGAATAATTTTCTTCCAAAAAAAAAATTCCAAGTATTTTTTTTTTTTTTAACAAAAGGTGTCAAAGTTAATTAACCTCAAATTTGTTTTATGTAGTTTTGTTATGTTTTTTTTTCTTCGTTTTTTCTCCGTTTTTCCCCTTTTTTTTAATAATTTTTGCCTGCTGACCGTATGACTAGCAAAAGTTTGATGTTGTCTGCTTAACTAGCTGGGTGTTTATCGAGAGACTGATTCATTATTTTTATTTTCTTTCTTTTTTGATTTTGTATCGGAAGAAAATATATTATTCATGCAGTTTCGATTTGTTTTTTAAATTCTTTTTAAAGCTAAAAAAATTTAAATTTTAAACATCTAACACCCCACCTTCTTTTTTTAATTTGTTTCTCTTTTTTTTTTCTTTTTTTTTTTAAGGTGTAGGCGTTAAATTTGTTTTACTAATTGTTTAAATTGTATATCATCAAAATGTTTTGAACTTTTTTAAACATAAAAAAATTATTTGTCAATAGAGGAAATTGTTAGCACATATCACGACGATACCACAAAGCCAACAAAAAATAACAACAAAAAAATAAAATAAAATAAAATATCACACCACATTATGGTCGTTTTTAGTGTTAAAAAAAATAAAATAAAATAAAAATAATTTTTAAAATAAAACTTTATTTAATTGCTTTGGCACGTTATGATCTCTCGTTGATCCTATAAATTCATTTTCAAATAAATTGTGGTTGAAAAATAATTTTAAATGGCTTTGGACATACATTTTTTGTATTTTTTTATGGTTTTTTTTAATTATTTTTTTTTTTTGGTATAAAAAAATTTATGGTTTTCACACTACTACTAGGGCGAGTCTTTTTCAAGACTTGTGTCTGATCTTTATTTTTTTTTTTTTGTTTTGTTTTGTTAAATAAATAAGCATTGAAATGTCAGGATGTTATAGCCTTCAACACCACCAAGTATTGAATACCAAACATATTGATTGAATAGAAAACAATCAAAAAAAAAATTGTAGACAAAAATTAAAATTAAAATATTATCGGAAGGCTGTCTTCACTAAATATGATCGATTGATACTACATCTGCAAGTGGATATTGCAATCCAGATGTAAGTGTCTGAATGTACAAAATGGAAACCTTTTAATAAGGTTAGCTTAGGTCCATGAAGTCCTATAAGCATCTTTTCGAACACCGACATTCCCTAATCCCTCATAGAATTATAACTCATGATTGATATCTCGATGGTTTTATGGCTGTTTTAATGACATCCAAATTACCTTTGGCTAGACACGTTCAGGTCACTCAAGAATTTTTCTCTTTAAGTTCGCAAATGTCGGATATTAACGTAGAGAAAATGGTCTTCCACCACGTCAGACATCTCCAACAAAACGAAAAATTAAAAAATATGTCTTCGGTGACTTTCTCGCAGCAGTCAAAAACCTATCGTTCGGTGTCGACTGTCGATTGTAGGTTCCCCCCTACTCATGTATATAATTAACACACATAACATAAGTGGGGCGTAATCCTGACTGAAGGGTTGTAATATGTTACATTGGCAAACGCTTCTAACAGCATAACAACATTCCCTAATCTGTCATATAATTATAACTCCGATCTCTCGTGATTATCTCGATGGTTTTGCGAAATTTCCTTGGCACATACACGTTTTGGTTGCTCAAGAATTCTCTCCTTTCAAGCCTCCAAGTGTCGGATAATAAAGAAGAAAAAATAACGTTACAACGTCTGCAGAAGTCATTGTGAGTTATTACGGGTGTTTAATCAGCGGATAGTACAGTGTCCAATGCTATAAGGTCCTTGAGATTGGCCGTGCCACGGTTCAGGGTAAATATTGTTTGCTTATATTCATATCGAAATCATCGTAGTATAGTAGGCAGTGTATTGGCTTATTAAAAAGGTTCAAATTCTTTCGGCGACTTCTTTTTAACAGTCTTCTGGTAAGAACTGTGGGTGTAAATAAAATTGTCCTGAATAGTTTCTCAAATCTGTCATTCGAAGTAGACACCCATCACTCATTGATACAATTACCACACGCAACATTGGTGGTGTGAAAAGCTAGGTTTTATTCCTTACTAAAGGGTTGTAAGGAACAGTTCAGCAAGTATATCCATATCGAGCCACATCTGTCTGGTTGCTCCACAAGTGGGTTCAGTAAACCCTGTATCCCATGTGAATTAATTGCATTTGTGTGAAGCTAGTGTGAATTCAGTAGGATTTTCTGTTGCACCAGACTTTGCAAATGCTTCAGCTTATTGTTATCCCGCGTCCAGAACTCCTATAGGGAATAACCGTCATAAATAACTATATCCTCCGGAGATACCCAGCAATCTTCTCCCACCTGGAAGAAGATAATCTAAGAATCTAAGAATTTTCGGAACTAAATTCGTAAGATGAGAATACACCATCTTGTGGTGTTCCTAGAACCGCCACTTGAGACTATTAGCAGCTTTCAAAAGGAATCACTACCCAGCTGTCTCAGGGTGTCAATAAATGACTCCGGTTTAACGTTGTCAAAATTGCCAATAGTCTAATAAATAAAATTGCCATTAAAAAGTTTAATAAATCAGTCGACCAGTGTTGACGTCAAACTGTACGTCCCACCGCTCATGCCGTAAGGTTCAATTGTAAAAATCGATGGATAACAAAAAAATTTCAAAACCTTGGAACTAAACTTATTTACATACATACATATAATTGGTCATTAAAAGCCTTTAGTCAGGAGTAGGTGTCGGGACTTATAGTTTAATGTCGACTCCGAACTATAAGTTCTTGAGAAACTTTATATGTCAATTTTATTTATTCTCACAGTTTTTGCCCGAAATCTGCTGAGAGAAAGTCGCCGAAGAAATATTTTTCACGTTTCGGTTCGTTGGGAGTGTTTGACCCGGGCTTTGAACCGTGGCGTCAGGTCTAATAACCAACACACTACCTACTAAAATATGGCGACATTCCATGGATAACAACCTAAAAAAACTAGAAAGTAAACTTCCTTAACTTACTTTGTTATTGCAAGCCTTTAGTCTGGACTACAACCTAGCTTCTCACACCACCCATGTTATTTAATGTCTGCATCTAACGGCAGATTTGAGAAACAATTTTATTTACTCACATAGTAAGTGCACGAAAACTGCTGAGAGGAAGAAAAACTTTTTTTTCTTTCAAAGATTTGAAACATGGGTTGTAGCCAGTGTTGCCATATATGAAGATTTATCTTCTTTTTGAAGTTTTTTGAGGTGATGTGAAGATTAAAAGATTTCTACATTAAAAATAAGATTTTTATAAATTTGAAGATTTTTCATTTTTTAATCAACTATTGAGTCGAATAGACGTCTTAGAATTATACTTTTTGCATGAAGCCTTGGTAAAGTTCGATTCAGTGGAAAGCATTTTAAGTAATTTACAAAAGAGCGAATTTAAGCTGTATATTTAAGTGACATCAATAAATTGAATCGACTTTTTCAGAGCCAAAGTCCTCAAATACACCTACTGTACACTGAAATTTTACGATAATATCGTAAAATATTTGCATACTTCGTTAAAAACGAATTTATTTCTATTGAAAACTTTAACAAGATTGACTTAAACAACTCTTTGTATATTAAAGATCCTATGTATATTTATTTGGGAACCCAAGTATCCATAGCTCTAACAACTACGAATAACTATCAATTTTATATTGAGTTATGCAACAGCGTGTTAAAAAAATTGATTTTGAGAATGATTTCCCAAAATATGTTGAGATTTTAGCTCCTGATAATGTTATTAAAGGTAAAGTCAAAACTATTTCTCAATTAATTCGTTTTTTCCCGAATATTATAACTTCTGAAAATGCTCAAAAAACAGATGATGAATGGCAAGAATTGTGTCACTTTAATTTTAAAGAACACAATCTAACAGAAGAAAAAACATTGAAATATTTTGGGAAATCATTTTGAAAACAAAACATTGCGATGGATCTGAAGTTTTCCCTCACCTAAAAAAATGTATTTATGCCGTATTATCTATTCCTATTGCAACAGCTAATGTTGAACGAATTTTTTCTCAAATTAATATTAATAAAAATAAAATTAGAAATAAACTAGAAATATCTATATTATGTGGCATTTTAAGAACAAAAGACTAACCCAAAAAAAAAAAAAATTTATCGCAATTGTACAAATCTAATACAAAGTATAATAAAGAAATGTACAAAGTAACTGTAACAAATACATAAATTGTACTTTTTTGTAATATATTTTATGAACCTATAATTTTATGAAAAATATATTATTTACGTTATTTTTTGTTCCTTTTCTAAACGTTATTTAAAAATTAATGTCTTGTATACATTTTTATGTTATGTTTTAATCATAATAAACATGTATTTAATTTGATAAATTGTAGTTTTTGTAAAGTCTTTAAGATTTAGAGAAATGGTTTTAAATGAATTTAATTGATTTTAATGAAACATAGTTATCGCATTTATGTGTGTTTATAAATATTAATAATATTGTAGCTTCTTATTGCCAATCTGGCTCACAACTCTTATGTTATGCCATATATAGATATTATACATATCTTTTATTTTTCTAAAATGTCAAACCTATGAATATAATCATGAAATAAATATGTACATATATCTATTAACTAAATAAAAAAAAAATAGTTTTTGTAAAGTGAAGATTTTTTTCTGAAAAAAAGATTTTTTTTACTCAATTTGAAGGTTTTCGTTGAAATTTATATGGCAACACTGGTTGTAGCCTAATAAGCAAACCCATTAACTACTAGACTATGACGACTAATGAGAACTAAGCGTTCTAAATAGACATTTTCGTAAACAACAACGTTTTGCTTTGTAAATAGTACAGACACACGTTTGCATTTCGACATTGTAATTTAGTGTATCAACTCAAATTTAATTTTTAATTAAATTGCGAAAAAGTGGTGATCATGGTAAAAATATTTTTTTTAAATTTATTTTTAAATTAAATTTTTAAATTATTACAAGCATATTACGCCATTACAGCGATAAGCAATTATTTCGGAGTTTTTTTCATTTTTAAACGAATATACAGAAAAACAAAAAAAAAAAATATTAAAAATTTTTTGAAACATTTGCCAGCCAAGCCAGCCAGCCAGAATTATTTAAACGTAAATACTTATGAAAACTCATTTTTCATTTCTCTCTGTGTGTGTGTGTGTTTCACCGTCACAATCATGATGATAATTTTTGGCATCTGCATACAACACAATACAATGCCAATATATGACTGAAGGAAGTTATGAAATCGAGAAATAAAAATTAAAAAAAATAAAAAAAAATAAAAATAAACACTGACAGTTATTTAAACGAACAACAACAAAACATAAAATATTAAAAAATAAATCGCAAACTTTTGCAGCGCCGTAGATACATACACAGTGTGTGATATAACCAGGCAAACATTCGCAACCTTGAGGTAAAACATCAACGAAATGAAAACCTCTTTTTTTTTTGTTTTAACGAATTCTCCAAAAATATTTATCATCAATATTGGATTGTTAAAAATAAAATAAAAAGAAAACAAAAAATTTCTTACAATTCCTTTCAAAAACACAAGTGACCGCCAGCGATAAGCTGTCAAACGTTTAAATGTTGTTGTTTTTCATTTTAAATTACAGTCATTCTGTAAATATGCGCAATTAGAGTTGAAAACATTTAATTATCTCTCACAATACAACAACAACTCGCAGTTTGCATAAACTTTTTAAGGTGTATAAATAATCCCTTACAAAGCTCAGCTTACACCAGATTTCTGGGCCATAGATTGAAAACAAATTTTTGACCCTCATTTGTCCATCAGCTAACTTTTTTAGTGCCGCCTACAGTATCGCTATCACTCTTTCGTAGCGAAAGGTTACAAATGTAACGTCAACATGCTCAGAGAATTAGCTCTGACTCCATGAAAACTATGATTAACGGCTGGCAGATTAATTAGTCTCTGAAAGGCGGCAGTACTCTATCGAAAAGTTTCGTAAGTCGCCGTAGTCTGACTTATTAGAAGTGATACCACTGTTCAAATCAGAGATCAGCAATGAAACGTTTTTTCGATACTCATAAGTACTCATGAAATTTTGAGTATGACTGAATCAACACTATTGAAATTCAACTACTCTGATTCATTCGTACTCACTACAACATTGATTTATGATTACAGCATGCAATGAATATGAGTACAACGTTGACGTCAAACTCATAACATTCGAAATATGTTTGATTCGTACGTCTACTCATTCAGATTCATAAATTTCGAAAAATATTTATAATACTCATAAATGATTCGAGTGATTCGAATCTTTCATCAAAATTTACAGTCTTAGTTGTTGTTGCATTTACAAAAAAAGAAGAAAAAAAAAGGCAAAGAAAACCTTTTAGTGAGTATTGTAGTATTCGTATGCGAATCATACTTATTTTGTGATTCTCATACATAAATGTTGAGTAAAGGAGAGTCGAAATCAACAATACATATCATGCATGTTGTTAAGTATGAGTACGATGAGTACTTCAGATTTTGAATATGAGTAAGATATTAAAATAAATATGAATTCGTATAAGTATCAGAAACTATGAGCATGATTCGAATCTACTCATCTTTTTGAATACTTATTGCTGAGCTTTGGTGCCAACCCCTATGCCATGTCAGGCATCTCTTAACAAAAATCTGAAAAAATATTTCTTTGCCGACTTCCTCTCAGCAGTCTGCTGGCAAAAAACTTTGAGAATAAATAAAATTGCAATGAAAAAGTTTCTCAAAAATCTCTCGTTCGGAGTCGACTGTAAATGTAAAATTAACACACACAACATAAGTGGTGTGAGAAAGTATTTCATAATTCTGACGGAAAGGTTGAAATGACCAATTATGTATGTATAGCTATTAGAGGAAGTCGGCGTAGAGGACAACCTTTTCTGTGTTGAAACGAAAATAATACACACATCGTACGGTACATGCAATTATTTCAACAAATATCAACAGTGGTGCGAGTAAATAGTGGTGTAAGAAACTAGGTCGTAATCATGACTGAAGAGTTGTAGCTACCAATTATGTATCGCCCGATGAAGCCCTATCATCAACTGATGTACCCATAGAAGGATGTGTTAAGGTAGGCAGGCCGATATGCTATGAATGTCAATATTTTGTCCATATTGCAGTTGAATAATAACAAAAAGTAGCCCTAAATAGTTGTCACGTTATTGGTTTTATGGTGCGACAAGAACTAGATCTATCTTTTGGGAAGCTTTCTAGTGAACACATTCAAAAGTGAAAACACTCAGGCTTAGTCAACTTCTTAGCGTGAATATTTTTTAATTGTTTCGGTTTTTCCACTAGACAACCCAAACGAAATTCAGTGAATCAGTTTTTTACTATTTAAGTTGGTGGTGCGCAGTTCCCAAATATTTATCTAGCTTGTGGCGTGGTTGAAGGGAGGATTGTTTTTTTATTCCCAAAATATAATTCATAATGAACATCACCCGGTGGGCTGCCATCAATGGCTGTAAAATATAAACTAAATTGTAAAGAAGAAGCTTTCAGGATGCAGAGGTTAGGTGGTAGGGAACTTCCGTTGTGTTCTGAGGTTGTCTTGGACAGTAAGCTGAGCTGGAAACGAAACACCGTGGAAAGAATGCAGAAGGGATTGAATGCTTTCTACCAGTGTAGGAACTCCACAGGTAAGAGGTAGGTCCATTCGCTGGATATATCTGGCGATTGTTTGACCGGTTATTACTTATGGTTGCGTTGTTTGGTGGTGTGCCTTACATATATAAGAGTTTTCAATGGAAAATGGTAAGGTTTAGCGGATTGCCTCATTGAGTATCACTGGAGTGAGGAAGAGTTGCCTTCAGGCTGCTCTTGGCACTATGCTCTGCCTGACTCCGCTTGATTTGTATATCAAGCGGCGAGTAGTGCCATACGTCTGAGAGAATCGGGCTGCTGGAAACAGCGCTCGATAGGTCACTCCAGGGTTCTGAATGTCGTCTTTACTGACGGGAGGTATGGACTTTCGGAAAAAGCCACTGATTATATTGTGCCTGAGGCTATGTTCTTGTCTGGTTTAAGAATACTTATACCGGAAAGGGTACAATTGAATGGTAGAGTACTCCAGGAGCAGAGAGGTATATCCATCTTCACAGACTGCTGCAACGTGTTTCAGGCGGAGATTCTCGATATCTTGAAATCTATTGAGGCCATTACGTCGGTATGGTGGAAATCAATGCTCGTTCGCGAGTGCAAGGAGCCGTTAAGGACTTTTGGACCAGACCGTATCCGTCTTTGCTGGGCCAGGGGAAGCGCAGTGTCGTTGGGGGAACGGATCGAATTGTTATGTTTCCAAATATCTATGGCCTGCTATAGACAGTGTGAGAACAGGTTGGCTGCTGGACTTGGATAATGCCAGTTTAACATTAGTTATCGGATTTATCTGCGAGATTAGGTCGCTGACGGTCTGTTCCAAATCCCAGCCTGACTATTGCAGGGTATGTCGCGATGATGAGCAGTTGGAGACTGTCGAGCACCTCCTCTGTAACTGGCCAGCCCTTGGTAGGTTGAAGTTGGGGACCCTTGGCAGGTTCTCCTTCGAGGGTTTGAGTTCTGTGTCGAGAGCCGACATCAAGGCTCTCTACAGATTCATTAGTAGCTTCAGCTGGTTGAGAAGTGCTAGGGCTTCATAAATGTAGTCGCGCTCTCCCTTTATGTTTTGTTTGGTCTGTGTAATTCCCATTAGTTCCTTGGGTTTATAGTTCCTCAAAAATGCATATCCTTTAGTGGCATAAAGAAAAAGTTCTTTTTGAAGTGAAACATTTTAATTGCTTGTGCAATTGAAAAGACAAACAAAAACTGCCACAAAATCAGAAATTAAAAGAAATAAATACAAAATAAAAACTTTGGTAAAGCAACAGCAATTGGGTCATATTGACTTTCAGCAGCAGCAAGGCTACTTGCAGATTAAAATGTCAAAAATTTGTTAAAAGTAGTCGTAGTAGTTTTTACGACCCTGCAGTAGCAGAATATTTTGCTACAATCTGTGACAATCCTACTGTTTGTTTAGGTTTCTCTTTTGAATTTTAACATTCGAGGTTCGTTCCAATAATGAATTCATTTTTCATATTCAGAACAACATTAAAATATGGCACACCGTGTAATAGCTTAAGACGTCCGTAATAAATTTTATGAAAAAAAAAGAAAAAATTATGAGGACTTCATTTATATTTTCTTGTGCGTTTTTCATTTTCGGTTGACATTCCATACTACATAGACTCTTTCTCTCTCTCTCTCTCTCTCTCTCACTCGCGTAAAAATTTCTCATTATTTATGGTTCAACCTAATTTTAGTTAACAGCGTAGAGTACTCGATACAATAGAATTGCGTGTGAAATAAATTTTCATTTTAATTCAAGGAAAACTTTTAAGGAAAAAAACAAAAACGGAAGCTAAAAATCCTTATTTAATAGTTTGAAAACTATATTTCGCTTAAGGCAAATACTAGGAACGGAGCTGGTGGCATATGAAATATGTATTAAAATGCGGTTAAAGATTGTGTGTCAGGATCTAAAATATGAATGCTTTAAGTTTTCAAATAAAACGATAAAAATTTCTTTTAAAATACAAATAGGAAATTCAATCCGCCGCATGTGCGTACCAGAGATCAGCAATGAAACGTTTTATCGCTACTCATAAGTACTCATTAAATTTTGAGTATGAGTGAGTCAACAGTATTCAAATGCCACTACTCTGATTCATTCATACTCACATCAACATTGATGTATAAGTACAGGTTGCAATGAGTATGAGTACATACAACTTTGATATCAAACTCATAACATTCGAAATATGTTTGATCCATAACAGAGATCAGCAATAAATAATTTTTTCGCTACTCATAAGTACTCATACTCAAAATGAGAGAGTTAACAGTATTGAAATTTAGCTACTCTGATTCATTCGTACTCACTACAACATTGATTTATAAGTACAGATTGCAATGAGTATGAGTACAACGTTGACATCAAAATCATAACATTCGAAATATGTTTGATTCATACGCCTACTCATTCAGATTCATAAATTTAGAAAAATACTTATAATACTCATAAATGATTCGAGTGATTCGAATCATTCTTAAAAATTACAGTCTTATTTGTTGTTGCATTTACAAAAAAAGAAGAAAGAAGAGACATCAAGCAAACACACAACCTTCTAGTAAGTATTGTAGTGTTCGTATCCGTATCATACTTATTTTGTGATTCCTGTAAATATTGAGTAAATGAGGGTCGAAATCAACAAATCATGCGTATTGTTAAGTATGAGTACGAAGAAAGCTTGAATCTTTGAATATGAGTAGTATCAGAAATTATGAGTATGATTCGAATCTACTCATCTTTTTGAATACTCATTGCTGACCTCTGGTGTTTACGTGTCGGCAACAAATACTTCGTTTTGAGCGTCATTTACTGCCAGACCCATCTTTATTGACATTACCGTTCAATAGAGGTAAAGAGAGCGCTTTACATCTGACTTTGTATGCTTAATCAGCTTCGCAGGACACGAATCCTTATAGGGTTACTGAAGTTTGCCTGATGGTGGATATACAGATGGTACATGTTAACTTAGATTTTAATGGTTCTGCTCCAAGCTTTGATATAATGAGAAAATTGGGTTTGAAGCCACACTGCTAAATCGCTATAGTGATGTATTCCGTGGATTTATTACATGATTTCAAGCAAAGACTGACCAGATAGCAGAAAGAAGATGAACTTTTAAACATTATTTCAAGACATTGAAATCATAAATCCATGTAATCTAACACTACAAGCTTATTTTTTAATACGGTGTTCAGATATGCACCTTTATTGCGTAAATCGCAATAAACGCCATTATTGAGCTCAATATTTCATATAAAGTTTCAACTAATTATTGCACAATAAATATGCAAATTGTTATAACATTGAGTAGAACTTAAAATACAGCACTGTCATAATAATGTTCAGTGCGCATATTACAATTAATCGAACACTTTCTGTTGATATTTGACACAACTCAAATGTCAACAACGACAAAAAAAAACAATGTTGTTGAAACTCAACCAGCTGTTTTGTTTACCAGCTGTCGAATGAATATTGAATAAGCAGTTGAACTGCGTATATTGTTATGTCTGAACACTTAAAATATTGTACTCAATAAACCGAATATTGATTCAATAAAAGTGCATATCTGAACATAGTATAAAGGAGTTTATTTGAATTTTAAATAATTTAGGAAATTTCTTTTAAAGCGTTTTTATTTTAAATGTTTCGTAATTAAAAGAAACTTAAAAATAAAAACTAAAACTAGAATAAAAATTTCATCGCCTTAAAAATTCTAAAAATATTCCATAAAAATAAAGAAGAATAAAAAAAAGAAAAAACAGTCAGGCAAAGGAGTAAATTGTTGAAGACATCATTCATTTCTTCTTAAAATTCATATCGAGTACGACACATTTTGCGTGGGTTGTTTTTGCTTTTTCACTCGATTTCTCACATTCTGCTGCTTGTGGCAAGAACCATACAACTCTTCTTAGTTGTTGCGCATATACATCACGAAAATAAGATAGAGGAAGCCAAGAGGAGATAGTGAAATATTGGAAAATGAAATGACTATAGCATGCAGCAGAAAGTCATGGAAAAAAAACGTGCCATGAAGAAATTAATTAATTGCCCAAATAGTAGCAGTAGTCGTAAAGTCTTGAAAGTGTTTAAAAATCATTAATCAAGTAGAGAAAAAAAAACAATTTTCTTTTTTCAAGGCTAAATGGAAAATGAAAATATTGTGAAATTAATAAAAAAAAAAATACAGAAATTCTAATGAAAACATTTTAAAAGAAAATTTGAATATTAAATTGAAGTGCTGCTTTGAGCAATAAGTGACAAATTTAATTATCGCGACTAGAGTTAAAGCACTCGTTAAATACAATTTTATGTTTCAATTTCAAAAAGACAGTACTCGGAGGTCGAATTGACCCATTGTACAACGTCCTTAAAGAGGGAAGGATAATAAAGGGAATAGGATAAAAGAAGAGGATGTAGGAGAGGGGGATGCTTGACGTGTTACTTTGCTAACATTTTACGCATATTGCTACATATAATAAATGATATTGTTATACCTTATATTAGTCAGAACTACTTTCTATTAACACATTCTCCTCCACCTGAGATAGGATTACACATATAACTCCACCAATTTTTTTTTTCTAAATCACTTTAATATGGAATATTTCCATCAATTCGGTATAGAAAACTTTGAAAGGAATAAAAAAATGTAACAAAATTGTACAACTTAATTTCACCTCATCATTTTCATTTCCGGCCAAACAACATTTTGATGATGTTGGTGTTGCGTGTTTCACGCAAACCTACTCACAATGAGAGTCTAAAAAGAACTATACTCCCATATATACAACTCCTATTTGCACCATAAAAACAATCGACATATTTATAAGGAGACCATACGAGTAGTATAATAATGTACGATTATTACAACAACTCATACCAATTAAATATAACATTTTCCATTTTTATCTTAAAAAAAAAGCAGAAACAAGAAATAGAAACTTACGATTTTATTGGGGAGTGGGGGATAACAGCGATTTAAATAAATAAGAAAAGCAAAGAAAAATGAAAGCTATGCTCCTAAAAAGAAAGAAAAAAATAACGAAACAGCGAATTCGTTTAAATATTTATTTCTTATGGCACATGAATGTTAGCGAAGGAATTCCTCAAGTGTATAGGGTCAGCCTTTAATTAAACACACAGTATCGGGAGTAGAACCGGCTTCTTCAGTATACACAAGACAAAATCTGGTAAGAACACTCACTATTCTATATATTAGAAGACCATTGCGACGATTCATATTTGGAGTATGTGATTATTTAAGTCATATAGAGTATATGAGATGGGGCCAGGCCCAAAATACATTCTGTTGTCAACCTCAGACACTCGTATCTTAAAAAATCGCATCAACTCTTTTAATAGTAGTGATACACAGTTGATGATGAAGTCCTCCTTAGCAAAGCCTTCTGAAAGTTATTGATCAGTGAGTTTAGGGCACTTAACCAGCATTTTAAAACTATTAGGCTATCAGTAAGGCTAGCTTGCCGTTCACACGCAAGTTCACTAGGTGGCCTATTTGGCTTATTGTATTACCTAGAGTGAGGTAAGCTCCCTTGCCATGATTCGTCAGGGGTGGGTTTAAATCACCCCGAATTCAGGGTGAAACCGCCAAACTCCCTTAGTGGCACGTTCGCTACCATGTCCAGATCTTCAAACGTACTGTCACCCAAATACCGATGAAATCTGTTTTGAAGTGCAGGGCTCTCGCATAAAAGGCGTTGTACGATTCCGTTTCCATCATATCATGGCAGCTTCTACATTAATCCTGGTAAGGCTGACCGAACCTGAAAACCATTAGTAAACCAAATTTTCTGAATCATCACGTACATGGCTTTTATAAGTCGAGACCCAACTACAGTTTAACTGGTCGAAAAGTTCATCTGAAGTCTCAAGGCAAAAATGGCTGTCTTCTTAAAAAAGTTCTCAGACGAAACTAATTTCATAAACGTGATAGCTTTAGAAGCTTCTGTGAGGACAAATAATCTTTACGGGAACAAAACTATATAAAGCTCTTGCAACAAGCAGACCCAGAGGGAAGGTATTCTTGATGACAAAGGAAGGGCGGTATACTGATAGCGAGATAGAAAGGGGCAGAAGTGCCGCTGCTAATACACTCCTTTGAATCTGGGGCACGACACAACACCCAATAGGCTTCAGACCGATCAGTTTCACTTCTTTCATGTTAAAAACACTTGAAAAACTTCTGGACAACTATATAAGAAGTAGGTATTAGAGAGAGTATCACTGCACCCTAGGGCTTTCAGATATACTGGGGTCAGCACATGTAGATTTAGTGAATCACGTAACCATATGAGTATTTCATGACATAGAAGGCGCATTTGACAAAACTTACTTACTCTCGATTGGTCATTACCAGAGAACTTCACTTGTTGATTAAAAAACCGTTCAACAATCACAAAGGCACAAAAAACTTGTCTTTTATTTGCAAATGATCAAACTTGCCAACACACTCTCTTTTGTTGTTCATTTTAAAGTAAGCGAACATATGAATCTTTATTGGTTCTGATGGTTTACACATCGGCTGATTCATGAAAATAATCTTCCTTAAACTGAGTATGTGTGAATTACTCAAACTTGTTCGAACTTTCATAAACTTTGTTCACTTTAAGGCAATCGAACCACTTATAGGTTGAACATTGCCATTTTTTATCATTGGTCTAATCAAACTTGTCAACTCGTATACTTGTCTTTTCCATTCAACACACAAACATTGAAATACAAAAAGCAAGAAATCATTATGTATGAATTTGTTCATTCCTATCAACAAGTGCAAGTTTTTTTATTGTATTTTAATTTACAGTAGCTTTGATGTCTATTCGTCTTGTTTATGACAAAATAGGAAATACACCAATACCCCGGTTTGCGTCGCTAATTGGGACTGAAAAAATGAGACGCAAACCGAAACGACGCAAACTGAAGCAGAATTTTCAATTTCAACTTTCAGACTGAACTTCACTCCACGACATATAATTCGAAACTAATAACTACGCTTAACATGTAAACAACGCACACCTGCAAATTTGCTTTCTACTAAACGGGAAATCCCCTTTTTCTGCTTTAGCTTTGTAAAAACATTTTCATATCAACGACGCAAATCGAAGCATTTACGACGCAACTTCGAAGCCATGCGACGCAAACTGAAACAAAAACGACGCAACATTGAAATTCCAGAAACTTAAAAAAAGACGCAACTTCGAAGCGACGCAAACTGAAGCGACGCAAATCGGGGTATTGGTGTAATAAAAATAATTTGCAGTTCGAAATTGCAAATAACAAAACTAAAAAAGTGCCAAATTCGGAAACATCGTAATCAGTGTAATGATACAAACAGTACAATTAATTAAAAAAAAAAACAAAACGTGACATTTATTTTTAAGTAAAAACTCAACAATTTATTCAAATGATTAAAAAAAAAAAAAATATATAAAAAATATAAAAAATAAAAATGTGAGATCTTCAATAATATAAATATAAAATTGTATCATTATTATTTTAATTAATAATAAGGCAATTTGATATTTACTGAGCTTCAAAATTTTTAAAATATGAATGAAGAAATAGTAAGCTTTCGTTTGAAATGAAAAAAAGTTACCGAACTAATAAAAAAGTCTTATAAAACAGCGTGCATTTTCGCACGTGTACTTCCCCGAACTTTGTTTTTGATGATCAAATTCAAATATAAACTAAATCTGTAGTTGCACTCATTTATCAATGTTGAATTGGTTATGTCGTTTGCATTGTTGGCGTATCATATCACACAGACGATTGGTTCAAACATGTTGTATAGCTAAAGAGAATAAGAGTGTTTGGACACGATCAATTTACTACAAACCCTTCTCTTGCGTGTGCGAACTTGTTCAAAAAATGCTTTTATTCATTCTACTCATAATCAGAATTTGAAGTGTACAGCAAAATGAAAATGATTTTTAATCATCGTTGAATTTTTCTTTATTCTTTAAAATGAACAAAAGTTTTTGTGCTGAACAAAATCAAGAAAAACCGTGATTTTGAAGTTCTCTGGTCATTACAACCCATTATACAGGATTACGACCTAGTTTCTCACACCACTTATGTTGTGTGTGTTAATTTTATACATGAGTGGCGAAATCTATAGTTCAAAGTCGGCCTCGAACGGAAGATTTTTGAGAAACTTTTCATGGCAATTTTATTAACTCTCAGGGTTTTTGCCAGAAATCTCCTGAGACCTTTCAGAACTCGCCGAGGATATATTTTTTCATATTTCGTTTTGTTGAAAATGTCTGACCTGGGTTTGAAGAGTAGCCTTGCGTGTAATGAACCAACACACTATCTACTAGACTACGGTGATTTCAATAGTCCTCACCACGTCATAAATAGGGTGTCAGATAGAAGGGGTATAGAGCCTATGATATCCAAATGGGTGCCGAAGATTGTATACACACGCAGTAAACGAGATTATAAAAGTCAGTACAATCAGAGTATGCCCACAGAGTGAGATCGCTCCTTCACTAATGCGAAGCCTGGTTGTAGATGAACTCCTGACAAAACAATCTGCGGGAGGGTATCGAACGACAGAAATATGCAGATGATATAGTCTTGATTCCTAAAGGAAAATTTAAAGAACTCTCTTGGACATCATTTAAGGAGGGCTTGAAATTGTAAATCGTTAGCGTATGACCGGAGCACAACCACAATAATAAGAAGAAACCTACTTACTGGTTGAGATAATGTCGCAGAAAATAGATATAAAATATCTTGAAAAAACACGGAATATTAAATTGATATGGCCGGCTTGTACTATGTTCAGATATGAACTTTTATTGAGTCAGCATTCGGTTTATTGAGTACAACATTTTAAGTGTTCAGACATAACAATATATGCAGTTCAGCTGCTTATTCAATATTCATTTGACAGCTGGTAGACAAAACAGCTGGTTGTTTCAACAACATTGTTGTTATTTTGTTTCTTTTTTTGTTTGTCGTTGTTTCCATTTGAATTGTCAAATATCAATAGAAAGTGTTCGGGTAATTGTAATATGCGCATTGAACATACTTATGACAGTGATGCATTTTAAGTTTTACTCAGTATTATAACAATTTGCATATTTATTGCGCAATAATTAATTGAAACTTTATATGAAATATTGAGCAAAACAATGGCGTTTATTGCGATTTACGCAATAATGGTGCATATCTGAATACCGTATTATATAGGAGAGCACCTCAGGAAAGGCCAGGCTTATGCCAGACATTCAGTTTGTTTTATATTCTGTTTTACAGGACGTTGACGAATAACAACGTTCATAATACGATCAGATTGGTAAGAAATGTATTCTAAAATCTTTTGTTTTTGGGGACACCCTACTTCACTTCAATATACAAATAATATACGATTGTAAAGTAGGCCGTTTCTTATTTGTAGTAACTTATGTCACATGTCGCGTATGTTCGTTATAAGATATTAAAATAATATTTAAGCAGCACTTTTACAATCGTAAAATCAGAATCTGTTCGACGTAAAAAAAATTAAGAAAAATAATCCGTACGAAATGTGTTAAAAGCACGAGAATTGAATTAAATTGTGTGTTATTTTGTTTGCCTCCCACTTCTTCTGTGTTTCAAATGCCATTCATTTTATTTCTGTTACATGCCGCAAACAATTACAAAAAAACGACAACAACAACAACACTATTAAAAAAAAACGAATGAAAATTGCCTTAAAAGTATAATAAACGGTTTTTGACACCGTGTACACCGTCGAAAGTCATCATTAAAAATTATGAATTTCGGAAACATTTACCCCAGCGTTATAATAACAATAATTTTTTATTTTTTTTTTCTTATACTTTTTTGTTGTTGCTATTTTTTTTATTACAAATGTTGTAGCAGTGGTTGTAGTTTGTGTTGTAGTTGTGCCACACCACGCACCATTTATGTGGATAATGTGTTGAAAAATAAAGGTTTTTTGCTTTTATTTTTCCTGTAGTTTTTTAATATCTTTTTTCTTTATTTTTTAGGCTTTTTTATTATGATTATTATTATGTATTTTTATTATATTTTGTAGGTTTTTTTTCTTGAAATGGTAAGTAATTTTTATTTAATTTGTGTAGCACATGCCGTCTTGTTGAATTTTTTTAATTCTTTTTATTACAATTGCCAGACAGTTTTCTCTTTAAATCGTATAATTTGTAGTCGTTAGAAGTGTATTTATTCTCTATACTAATAAATGATAGAGGAAAAGAATATATTTCAAAAGAAAATCGTATCACAGGCTGCTTCCAACTTGAAAAAAGCCTGTATATGCTTAACACCATAAACAAAATAGTTACAGTCGTAATATTGGAATGAAACATGTAAGAGACTAGCAATGAATCGTTTTTTCGCTACTCATAAGTACTCATGAAATTTTAAGTATGAGTGAGTGAGAACAGTATTGAACTTCAACTACTCTGATTCATTCGTACTCACTACAACATTGATTTATAAGTACAGATTGCAATGAGTATGAGTACAACGTTGACATCAAACTCATAACATTCGAAAAATGTTTGATTCATAAGCCTACTCATTCAGAAGAATGAATTTAGAAAAATACTTATAATACTCATAAATGATTCGAGTGATTCGAATCATTCATAAAAATTGACAGTCTTAGTTGTTGTTACATTTACAAAAAAAAAAAAAAAAAACAGAAAAAAAGACAAAGACAACAAGCAAAACAAACACACAACCTTGAGTATTGTAGTGTTTGTACGCGAATCCTAAATGTGGACTCATGGAGAGTCGAAATCAACAACATCATACGTATTGTTAAGTATGAGTACATACTTCAAGTACTGAGTAGTAAGAGTATGATATTAAAATAAGTATGAATGCGTATAAATATCATAAATTATGAGTATGATTGGATTCTACTCATCTTTTTGAATACTCATTGCTAATCTCTGATGTGTATGTATGAGTAATCATGACCAGAACTCCAATAGTGATCCCGATTATTATTGAAGGCACAGAAAGAAATGTCTTTCAAATTATACATATATGAGAACCATACTATGAAGAACCATTTAGTCAAATTTAAAAATAAAACAACAACACAAAAATAAAAACATATCAATTTAGCCAACTGCATACATTTAAAGCCAAACAAGTGTTTGATATGAAGCCTTTAAAGCAAATGCATACTCTTCCGTTAAAGAAAATAAAAGAAAATAAAAAACACTTGAAAGTGCTATTTTCACACTTCAATTGCAGGGTTTTCTTTCGAAAGCAATTCATTAAAAATGCACAAAAATGTTTTATATTTAAAAATAATGTTGTTGTTGGCGTTGTCTTTTTTCAATTTAATTTATTTATAAAAAAAAAGAATTTAAATGTATTCTTTTTTCCCCATTAATTGCTCTTTAATACAATTTTTGTTTTTGTTTTTAATGCCCTTAAATGAACTTTTTTTTCTTGAACCCGCATACATGTATGGTACGGGGGAGTATGTGAGTGGAATAATAAAATAAAAATCGTAATTACTTTGTGACAAATAAAAATAAACAAATAAATTAACTGTAAATACACATACACTGTGTGTGTATACAGAAATTAAACATTTAAATTACATTTAAATTTAAAACAGCAACAAATGCAAACTCCAACAAGAGAGAGAAAAAAGTTTCAAATTTCAAGTCAAATAAAGTCATTACAACGCTCACACACACAGTGCAGTGCAGAGCGTGTGATATCAAAAAGGCATAAAATTGGAAAAAAAAACTGATTCGAAAATATAATGAAAATGAAATGAAAATGAAGGAGATTTTATTTGTCAGTTAATCTTTATCTCATGCAGTACAACGTTGTGTTGGAATGACAGAAAGACAGTTATTGGAGAAAGGAAATGGGAGCAGGTACTTTCCTCACAAACTAAACTTTTTTCAGAAACCTTCGTCACTTATTTTTCTCAAAAATTGCTTTGTAATTTTTATTTTCTGTTTCTACTGCAGTTATAATCTTACACAATTAATGTCAATCTGACAATCATAAAGTGCACAGGTTCTCTGATAGGAATCAGAGATCAGCAATGAATCATTTTTTCGCTACTCATAAGTACTCATGAAATTTTGAGTATGAATGAGTCAAATGTATTGAAATTCAACTATTCTGATTTATTCATACTCACTACAACATTGATTTATAAGTACAGGTGGTTGCAATGAGTATGAGTACAACGTTGACATCAAACTCATAACATTCGAAATATATTTGATTCATATGCCCACTCATTCAGATTCATAAATTTAGAAAAAATACAAATAAAAATTAACAGAAATAAATGACATCCGCACTCAATATTGACTTTGTAAGACTCACCTTCTTAATCTCTAACTTGATATTAAATTTAGCTTACCTGCAAAGAAAAAAATAAAAATTTATTAAAAATCATATAAAATCATAATTTTTAATTACGAGTATTATGTCATGTAAAACGTAATGACAGGTCGTAATTCCGATTGAAGGATTGTAATGACCAAATGGCAAATGGTAGTACAGAGAGTCCTCTTTCGAAATGTGGTAGTGGGATAGCAGGAATATTTTGAGATTGGAGAAATTAAATTTTGAACCCTTCCATTCCCGCACCAACCATCCTATCACAGTTCAACATTATTATTCACAAATAATAATGACCACAATGAGAATTAAATTGTATGTCAATAATCTGCAATAATTGCAAAGTAGAAGTCTAATCTTCTGTTGCCACTGTTAAACAGTTAACAGTGCTCCGTTAATAGCAAAGTTTACCCTGTTAGAGGCCAGAAGTGGTGCTGCTAAAAGTGTAGGTTTGCGTCTTTGGTTTTTAAAGTTGAATTAATATACACACACATGACCACAGTTTCATAGTTTTCCTGGCAATTCTATCACTAGCCTCTAACTATGTCTAGTCACAAGTGCATGTCTTATAACTTATCTTTAACAGGTTAATCGCCATGTCAGACATATATGTATGTATGTCTGAAATTTATTCACTATAGAGCCACTTCGACTTTCCTACGAGGTTGACGTGGTTCGACGTTCTTCGATGCTGCTTTCCAAATCTTATTCCCATAAACAATAGTAATATGAAGTTAACAATACTGTTGTATACACTTCGATGGAAAATTAGATGCTAGGGGCTGTCAACTGAACGATGTGTAGCTGTCTCTACATATCGGTAAGATTACGTAGAAGTAAACAGCATACTATAGGTTGAGCTCGGCTTAAATTTGAATCATTATATTGTCATTACTGAATGTAATGAATCGCAACGTTGCGATTTATTGGAAATTTGAACCAACGAGAAACTGCACGATGATGTCGATTTCATCGCATGAAGTTTATTTTCATCTTGATCGGTACGTTAATAAGCAAGAAAACCCACACGTGGCCTTATAGAAGCCAATGTACCCATTAGGCTAGGTTAGGTTAGTGTGGTAGCTTCATACCAGAAGCTCACTTGAGCACGCATAGCGGCCCATTGTGATGCCATAGGTGAACGCAGTTCCTGTACTGACCAAGTTCCCCCGAACCCAAGAGGGAGAGGTCGGTCAGCGCAAGATCTGCAAATCTAAAGCACGACTACCCCACGCTGAAAAACCAGCCAGAAAGTTTGATAAACGGGGCTATATCCTTGACATCAATGGACGATAGCTTCATCAAGCTGACAAGCGTCGGAGAGCCAAATAACCTATATCTGCATCTCGCAAGAGATGGGCATTGACAAAAAAAGTGAGCAACAGTCTCGTCCTCCTCAGCGGATCTGCATCCACACATGACCTGTAAGCATGGCAGCTGTGATTGAGATGATGCCGCGATCAAGTCGAAGTAGCTGGTTGGTACGTCTTCTATCCATCCGGGGCCAGGTGAGTCTAGCGGTTGAGCAGGACTCCTCGTTGATCCAGGAGTGCCAGCCCTCGCCAGCTCGTCGGCTCTACAGCTTCCCGGTATGTCGCAGTGTCCGGCGACCCAGACAAGTGTGACACTGAAGCGCCCAGAAAGGAGGTTGAGGCAACGGCGACATTCCCTGACGATCCTGGAATTATTCGTAACGTTCGACAGGGACTTTATGGCAGCCTGGCTATCCCAATGCACCCATTACTAGTGACTGTTTGATTAGGCTTGTGAAGTGGAGACATCATTGGCCCATTTTTCTTTGAAAGTGAGGACGTCGCAACCATTACGGTCAATGGAGACACCTATCGCACAATGTGATAACCGATTTTTTTGTACCCGCTCTTCATGGTACTAATGTGAACGATGTTTGGTTGAAACTTCCCACACATTTCAGGCCACAATCGATTTATTGAGTCAAACGTTTAATGGTCGTTTAATTAGCCGAAATGGTGATGTAAAGTGGCCGCCAAGAAGTTGCGATTTGACATCGTTGGACTATTTTCTAAGGGGCGCCGTTGAAGAAACTTTATATGCCGACAAACCAGAGAAAATTGAGCATATGAAAGCAAATATTCGTGATACGATCCCATACATGCGAAAAAATTTACGAAAATTGGTCCGAGCGAATGAGGTACTGTGAGGCCTGATTTAGCTTGGTCTCCTGGTCACTTCTTGTTAAGATTTTCTTTGTTACCTTTCACAAATTCTTAAATTATGTTAACCTAACAGACTCTGTTAAATAACATTTACGTTTACATTTCGGAGCTAACTTCACACGCATAGAATGGGGCAAAGGAGAATTGCTTCGAAAGTAGTTGGTCAGCGTATTGATACGAGCTTTTTTTCTAAGTGTATATGTTTGTTTGTGTTCTTTACTCATTAAATGTAATGAACGTGTAATTTGTGTGGTTAAAATTTTAATGTTTTTTTTATTGTATTCATTTTATTATTCCTTGTTATTCTTCAATTAATAAATAAATTTCACGTTTTCATTTTTTTTTTGTTGTTATTTATTAAGTTTTTTTTTTCCAATAAATTAAAAAAGTTTCTTTCGCTTGTTGTAACAATAATACGGGGGAATATACTTATTGCCGTAAGGAAATTATGGATAAAACAAAAGCTAAAGGAAGTCGCTTAACAACCATCATATGATATAAAAAAAAAGAGAGCGCGTGAGACAAAGACAGCAAAAGGGGTGTGGGGGGGAAAGCGAAAAAGGAATATTGTTAAGCACAATAGAAACCATAATGCCAAGGCACCAAAATGGAAACGACTGATTGGTTATGGTTATGACGTTGATATAGAAAACCACCATGATTGTGGTTTTTCTTGGGAAGTATTGTAAACAGACAAGGCGTAAGGCAGACAGATAGGCACATAGACAGGCAGCCAGTCTGTCTGTCATTTCTCTTTACTTTTTTTCTTTCTTTGTCATCAGTTTGACGACGAGCATAATAAGAATGAAAGTTTAACAGACACAGACAAGGAGATCGATGTTTGGACAGACATGTATAGGCTTACATTGATTACTACTATTATCAGGCACATTATATATAAGAATTGTTTTAATATAAATACGGCATAAATAATTATGTTTTTTAAAAGTTTTATTAACACACACATTTACACGCGTACACAAGTACACGTACTTGCTTCGAATGCATTGCTTACGTATTGGGTAATATAACAAATATCTGCGGGTGTTTGCTATACTGACTTTAAAATGAGTGAAATATCTACGAAGATATGCCACGTAATTTGCCATTACAACACTTAGTCCGGATTGCAACCTAGCTTCTCACACCATTCATGCCGAGTGTGTTCAATTTATCCATGAGTGACAGTCGCCGTAGTCTAGTAGGTAGTGTGTTCGCTTATTAGACGTAAAGCCCGGGTTCGAGCCCCAGCCCAGACGTCTAAACGAAATATGAA
The DNA here is from genome assembly GCA_930367235.1 of Sarcophaga rosellei. Lineage (NCBI taxonomy): Eukaryota > Metazoa > Arthropoda > Insecta > Diptera > Sarcophagidae > Sarcophaga > Sarcophaga rosellei. The sequence continues at coordinate 58,136,071 of OV884018.1, read as the reverse complement.
AAAAAAATGTTTCTTCGGCGACTTCTCTCAGCAGATTTCTGGCAAAAACGACGTTATGTGAGAAACTAAGCTAAACTGAAAGGATGTAATGTATGGTGTTAAAAGCCCATATATTTTGGGGCAACATTAATTCGATTGTATCAAAATTTTTATGGAACACAAAGCTATACTGACTTCAAAATTAGTGAAATACCTACAAAGATATGCCATCTAACTAATGTCTTTTCGCTTACTGCCTTATTTGCCATTACAACCACTTCAGAATTACAACAAAGCTTCTCATACCACTAATGTTGCTTATGATAATTTTTTCCATAAGCGACGGAGCCTACAGTTTAACGTCCACGTAGAGGCATGCAATCTGCCACGTAGCCCTGACAATTGGAATTATTTTCAGGTAAACTTCTCTCCCTGTTATTGAGCATCTGCCAGATGGTATTGTTAAGTAAGTAAGAAATGGTGTTTGGCTTTTACATCGTTTAACATTAAAGTTATAAACAAAAGCTACAAAAACAAAAACAATGAAGTTGTTTACATGATAAACAAGTAAACAAAAATATACCAACAAAAACCAGTATAAAAAAAGGATAAACAAGTAAACAAAAATAGAACAAGAATAAATGTAAAAAAATACGCAAACAACAATAATGAAACAACGATGTTTACATTAACAGAGATCTCGAGAACATTCGATTTCCAGATCATACATCAAACTGTTTACGTTGGTATATAAAAGGCAAAACAAAGCAGCCAACGGAATCAGTAAAAATTTAGTAAGTATTGTGTGAAGACGCGAGGTGTTTAAAGAGAATACTCGTGGTTTGAAGATCTCCGTTATGAAGATCTGTCGAACAATTGTTATTGTTTATGCAAGAGTGTAAAGAAGAATAACAAACAAAGCAATTGTTGTTGTTTATATCAAGTTGTGAACAGTGGCATCTCACAGGATTGTGCGAATAATAAAGAATTTTAATTAAAAATAAACACTAATTTATTTTTATTTTATTTGCAATCTATGAACTCATATTCTAAACGTTTTTAAAAGGTAAAAACATATGAGTATCAAAAACTTTCTTAAAATCGTTTTAGGGGGTATGCTTTCCCATAGGGTCCTTAGATGTATTAACACAAATACATTTTATTGATAGACTTACAATTAGTTGAAAATACTAAATGCTGTTGAAAGACTATGAAGTAGAGCCATTTCTTAATGCACTCTAGTACGTGAGATGAAAACGAAACACAAATTATAAAGCCGCTCTTCAAAAGTGTTCAAAAACTGGATTAACTCTAAACGAGGTTATATGGAAGTGAATTGTCAGGATTAAGAACCAGCTTCTCACACCACTTATGTTGTGCGTGGTAATGTTATACATAAGTGGCGGGACCGACAGTTTAAAATCGTTTCCAAACGACAGATTTTTGAGAAACTTTTTCATGGCAATTTTATTTTCTGTCAGAGTTTTTGAAAGAAATCGACTGAAGGGAAGTCGTCGAAGAAATATTTTTTCATGTTTCGTTTCGAACCCGGGCTTTACGTCTAATAAGCGAATACACTACCTACTAGACTACGGCAATTACACTCTTGCAATAGAAATCAATTACGATCTCCTCTAATATTCACAACCTGTGAATCAATCAAAGAGATCAACTGAACCCGAGGTTTTTTCCCATTTGACGAATACATGAAAAATTTACTTGACAGGCAATATAGTCTGCATCTGACATCTTTCGATTGTTAAGTATTTCGGTTTGTCACGAACCAATTTGACAGTAGAAATCGGTCAAAAGCCAGTTTGACCAGTCTTCCTTTTGACAACAAACCAACCAAAGCGTACTTTTCATACAGCCTTATACTTTAAGTGTATGTGTAGGAGGAGTGTAAGAGTAGGTTAACAAAGTCACGTTATTTACAGGAAATTACTTTAATGAATTTCGTTTTGTTTTCTTTTTTACTTCCCTGTTATATTTCGTGTTATTTTTATTCCTTACGTTTTTCTTGCTATTGTTGTTGTTGTTGTTGTTTTAAACTTTAACAACTTTTGAACACCCTCCAATACCGGTAGTCTTATAAAAACTTTTCCGTATTCTTTTTTTCTTGGCGTATTATTTTCAATGGAATAATAACAACAGTAACAATAACAAAAGAAGCTTTAAAGAAATTTGTTTATGTATGATATGAATACACAGGCAAACACACACACACACACTTCCAATACCAATAGCAATACCCGTAAAACAATTACATCCTGGTGTTATCCTGTGATACTTTACAACCTTCCCTCCCCTCTCCTTCCTTATAATGTAAAACAATATGAATGTGGTTTTCAATACAAGTTTTTTATTTTTCTTCTTTCATTCTGTTTTGGTTTAAAAATACTAACAAGAGCAGCCAAGTTTTACGGTGAAGAGGAGCTGGGGCGGAAGGCAAAGTGGGTGCCAGCGAAAGTATTGTATAAAAAACTTTGTTTTTCTTCGGTTTCTTTCATTTTAAAGTCTATATTTCAAAAAAAATTATTGGTTGCTTGTCATCTTGGCTTTCAACATGTTCTGTAGTTCCCATCATAATAAACGTGAGGTTTTTTTTTCATACTTTTCCCCCTTTAAAATGGGTTAAAAGTATTACGCCATTATCCTTTACAACCGTTCTTACCGCCAACCCCTTTCCAACAATCTGTGTTAACCCAGAAGGCTTCTCTGTTTTTGTTTTTTTTTTTCAAATTCAGGCCATATGTGTGTGATTATGTTGCAATAAAAATTTTTTTTTCTAAATGTACTCTTCGTCGTAATAAAATGAAATATTTATGCATTCACTTTGTATTTAAGCGAAATACTAGGTAGAGTATCAAAAGGCTTTTGTGTGCTTGTATGCCTTAAGGTAGGCTATACAAAATATTTTCAATATTAACAGACTAAAAGTAGGCTTTAGAATATGGAATGTTAAAAGAATTTTTCACTCACTAGGGTCTGGTTTACATACTCATACATGATGAGTATGAGCAATTCAAAAAAGATATTTTTTTATTGTTGATTTAAACTTTAAGTAAGACAAAATCAAAGGCAAGTAGCCGTTATTAATAAATTTTACAGGCCAATAAAAATATTTCTTTTAAACCAAGTTACATTATAAGATCACACAAAAGGTATCCTCAGTTCTTATTTATGTATGTAACAAAAGCTACACCCTGTAAACACACGAAATTCACGCTTTTCTGAGAGTCGTTGCTTTGCGTTATGTTGCCTTTTATTGGGTGTACCTTTCTAACATGTGCCCTCCATAAGTCCGTCTGCATGATTATTATTCAGACATTTCGATAGTATTTTCGGTTTAAGCTCATAAAGAGCCGGGTGCTCGAATGCGAACTGAATGTTGGATAGCTGGGCTCTATAAACTTCCGCTTAGTTTTCCCAAATACTTTGAATATTTCATTCTGTGACCAAGATCCGTACTTGATGCATCTGTGTGTCACGAAATAATTCCACTTTTAAAAATTCTTGCAACTTCCAAATTTTATAATAGACTTGTCTCCCATAAACCTATCCATAGTCACCAAAACATTTTTCTAAACTCCCACGTGTAGCGGAATTAAATCCGTCTGGGCTTGCCACTGTTTAGCCAACCCATTTGAACTGTTTTCAAATTTATTTAGAAATTTTCCAGACATACATATGTAGGTCGCCATTGGTCTGACTATAAAATGATATACACTCAGTGCACAATTCCTGGGTTATATCCCCAGAATTTCTTGTTACTATCGGGTGCGCCATCTATCGGTTTAAACTTTAACCATCGGTTATTTCGAATCTGGTTATACTTACATATATCAACCTAATCTGTCATATTAATATCTCCACTGAACGAAACGAATCGATTTGCGCTTGATCATCGTTGAGATTTATTCGAAATTTAATTCCAAAACAAAGAAAATTTATGGAAAATTGCACGAAAATGTCGTACAAAATTTAGACACAGAGAAGGACCAACAGTGCCCCGTTTACGGAAGTTTATTGCTAAATTTCGTGAAATTGGTCTCATTGTTGATGTGCCAAGACGTGAGCATACTCGTACAGTGCGTACGCCCGAAAATATCGAAGGTGTGACTGAGAGTATGCGTGAGAGAATCCATCAATATCAACCCGTCATTGTTCTCAAGAATGGAAAAGTTCACGCCACAGTTTTAGTTGAATTTTTAGAAAATATCTTGGTATAACGCTTTACAAAGTTCAATTGTTTCAAGAGTTAATGCCGCATGACCATCCGCTTCGTTTTCGTTTCGCCAGATGAGCCAACGAGAAACTGCAAGATGATGTCCATTCTGCCAAAAAAAAAAAAAAAAAAAAAAAAAAAAAAAAAAAAAAAAAAAACTGTTCAGATGAAGCTCATTTTCATCTTGGTGTGGACGTTAATAAGCAAAATTGGTCTTATGGTCTCACAGAAGCCATTGAACCCATTACTAGTGCCTGTTTGGTGAGGCTGGTGGAACGGAGGCCTTATTTCTTTAAAAATAAGGTCGGCGCAACGATTACGATCAATGGGGATACCTATCGCTCTCTTCATGCTATTGATGTGAACGATGTTTGCTTTCAACAGCATAGTGCAACTTGCCACACATGCCACAATTTATTTATTTATTGCGTGGAACGTTTCATGGCCATATAATTAGCCTAAATGGTGATGTCAATTCGCCGCCAAGTAGCTGCGATTTGACACCGTTGAACTATTTTTTATAAGGCGAAAACTTTTAAGGAAAAGTGTTATACCTACAAACCAGAGATAATTGAGTATTTGAATGTCAACATTGCCGAGATATGGCGCCATACACTTGACAATTTTTACGGAAATTAGTACGATCGAATGAGATATTGTGAGGCCAGCCGCAGAAGTCATATTAATGAAACAATATTCCATTTCTAAGCGGAATAATTGTACTTCACATTAAAAAAAATAAATAAATTTGGCAAAAAATTAAAACCGTTTTGGTTTTATTGTCTTTTTAAATTTAAACTTTTAAATTTAAAGTAAAAGTATTATTGGCATACATAAAAAAAATTAATTTTCAAATATTTAAATTCAGCTTTAGGTACTCTTTTGCTCCATTGCATAACAAAACACTGAAGAGTTTTTATTTCTTTAAAAGGTTTTGTTGTTAAACAGTTTATTAGCAACGTTACAATTCCACTTTGAATAAGTTTCACTATTTTTTTTTTTTTGATACAATTTTCTCATTAGAAAACAAATGTTATCATAAGTTTTCCTTTTGTATATAAAGTGAGTTGAGTTAAGGACCTCTTTATATGAATATGCATCATTATTTTCACACAATCTGAGACATAAAACATAACCAGCAGCATGCATACCTATTTAATCAGCATAAAAGAAGGGAACTCTGCCGCTCTTATATAAGAAGTTTAAACACAATAAAAAAATTGTTATAAAAGTGGCAGAAAGAAGAATTTGCATAAGAGTGACATTTACACGTGAGTGTACATGTTGGTTTTGGCAGAAAAGAAAAAAAAAAAAAAATAGGAGAAGAGAACTCTACCGCATACATATGTAAGTACGAGTACCATACAATCAGTGGCTCAGTATGAGAATGGTTTTTAAAAAGTTTAAAGGAAACTGTTACTAAAGTAATAAAATACTTTCCTCAGAGAGAGAGAGAGAGAGTGAAAGAGAGAGAGCGCAAGAGAAGTCATAAATTCAACTAAAGAATAAAAATAAATCTAAAATCAGCAAAAAAGAAAAAAACATACACTCTTACACAACCACCAGTATAATGAAACTAACATAGAAAAATAAGGAAAATAATAAAAAACAAATATTAAAAACACACATACACACACGTACACTTATACTTATACAACTCATATACAATATAAAAATAATAAAATAATAAAAAAAAGGAAAGGAACAACAGAAAGAGAAGAGAGAATATACCATATGAAAATTATGATGATGACATATGATGCCAACCCCGTAATAGAAAAACTATAAAAAACACACACACTTATATGCTCCCTAACTGATATTGCTGGCAGTGTTATTTTTATATTTTTTATATATTTTTTTAATAAAAACAATGTAGAAATAAAATAACAAACAGATGAAAAATAATAATAAAAATTTATGTGCAGCATATAAAGAAAAAACTAAAAAAAAAAAATAAAGAAAAATTGAACGCAGGGGTGGGGGAGTTGTTGGTGTTTGAGAAAGAAAGAAAAATTACAAAGTAAGCTTAAAAGTATGCTTTGTTTTGTTTGCTTTTGTAAGCCCTAAAAATATGCAATGTTTTCTTTAGTTGTTCTTTCTCTTTCAAATCCCAAGCACACTCATACATATGTACATACATATGTATGTTCCTACGCATTTAAACTCTCTCTCTCCCCATCTCGTACTCACAACTTGTCTTTTTAATCCTATAAACTAACATTCTTATACACTGATACACAAACGAACTCACACACACACACTCATACATTGTAATAACAAAGTAGTTTTTGTTGTTTTCGCTTTCATCATATGAGATCGTTGAAATGCTGTTGGTTTTGTTGATATCCTTTCACTATTTTTAGTGTATTTTTCTTTTTGTTTCTTTTTCTATATGAGAGCAAAATAAATAAAGGAAACATCAGCTTTTTCACAGGCAGTCCCCAAAATAAAATTTAGAAAAATTTTTATACTAAAGAGCTCGGTCAAGGATATCAGAATGTGAGAGGTAAGAAACCTCCGTTATTTAGTTACAAGAGCTAAGCACCAAGACGTGAGGCGAAAAACATTTAGAGAAATAGCCCCTGCAGAATATATTTACCGGCATGCATAGCAAACAGTTAGTTGACCTGTCAGATTCGCTATGGTGCGATGGATTGTCATGCGATTTAAGGATAAAAGTTGTCCTCTCCTTATCCATACGTATCTAGCAGAGTCCAGCAATATTGCACGTACTTTTTTGCTGCCAATAATCTTGAATCTTCCTACGAAACGAGTGAATAAAATCAAATTTGACAGCAATAATCGGCATACCCGTACCCTGTATCACGAAGATTGCTCATTAACAATGCAATTTCAAACAATGTCCCTGTGTACCGAAGCCTAAATAAGAGTTGCCTTTGAATGATTCCAAGTTTTCCAGCGAAATCCTAAGCACTTATGGACGAAGATAGAATTAATCGCCGCCACTTCTATCCAAGTAAATCAAGACATTTTCCATAGAAATACCGCCATCGAACTAGCATTGAGCAGGTTTCAGAGTAGCCATGGCCGCTGCCTGAAAAACTTAATAAATATACCACAGCCTACTCTGTTCCAATCCTGGGTATAAACCTCCGCAAAGGTTCCATTAGGAATCTCCAGATCTTTAGACCAGAAGTCCCTAATAAGCATTCTAAAGTCGAATGTTCGAATTCGGAAAGTTATAAGAAATCATATAATCGACTTGGAAGTCTTTATATCTTCCCATAATAGCTGCATGTCCAACAGTTTTGAGTCTTATTGTTACCAATTCAGTGTCTGGGTAGGGAATATTTGAAGCCCAATATCTCCAATTACAAAATTATTTGGTATATACCACTTATTGGGTTTTATTAGGGATACCTTAGGCCACAATTTGTATATAGTGGGATATGTGCTGCAACCACCATTTTTCCACAATATCCATCATCCGTCATCCTAACCAGGCACTGTTAACATGGAGTATATTTGAAGTCCAATATCTCAAGTTCCAGAATTATTTGGGATATACCGCTTATTGGGTTTTATTAGGGACACCTTAGGCTACAATTTGTCAGATATCTGCAGCAAGTCCCTGATATCGTATATTTGGGTGATTTCTTCCTTGACTATTTTTCGTATTTTCTGTTAACCACTTAACATTGCTCTGTTAAATTTAACATTAGCTCTGTTAAAATTTTAGGTTTTTGTCTTTGCTAGTTAAATTTGAATTTATCTTCACACACATAAAATAATATCCTGATTGGAGAAGAACAATATTCAACTCTCTCCTCGTAGCTGCTACATTATGGAAGCACTTAAGGCTAGCATAGAGATTCTCTGCAGCCAGATGTTGCCCGTAGGTTTCCTACCAGCAGACATAATGCCGTCAGTACCTGGTAAAATTCCGTGTCGTATAATAGGACATACACCACTAATTTATGCAAAGATGCCACGCCTCCTAAAAAGTTGAATTGTTTACATTGCGGATTAAATTCATATTGCGGCCATGGTTTTTAGCATTCATACTAAAATTTCACATATACATGCCGAGGTTCGCCTAAATGAATTTGAAACTAATGAAACTGAATTTGAAGTTTATTGTTAGGAGATCATGTGAATGAAGGCATATCGCTGTACCATACACTGATTACTTCCAATAGTATCAAAATCAAAAATCAAATCAAATTCTTTCAGCATCAACCCTTGCGTGACCAGTGTTTTATCCATTCCACCACTCTCCAGCCGCCCAGAAATGCCTACTAATCTTAGACCCCATTGCGGAAGAAATCATAAAATTATTTCCAGTGCCAACATTTGCGCATTGGCCAATTTACTATTACGCTTGTTGGATTTGGTTTTGCTCAAAACCTTTAATGTTTAAAAGAATTTCTCAATTCACAACACATAAGTAATCATTACAGGCCTTCAGCCAGGATTACAACCTAGCTTCTCACACCACTTATGTCCACTTAATTTTATATATGAATAGCAGGGCCTGCAGTTTTAAAGTCGACTCTGAACTACAGATTTTTGAGAAACGTTTCATGGCAATTTTATTTGCCCTCACAGTTTTTGCCAGAAATCTGCTGAGAGGAAATCACCGAAGAAATATTTTTCATTTTTCGTTTTGTTCGAGATGTCTGACCCGGGGTTTGAACCGCTATCTCACGTCTAATAAGCCAACACACTAAATACTAGACTACAATTTCTTTAATAAACAAAGGTTTTCAAACATCCATCGTGTTAAGCCTTTACTTTGGGCAACATTCAACAACAAAATGTGGCATGTGACTCTTAAGGATTTTATCACAGTACCGTTCCATAGAACAGAAATAGAAAAAAAAGGATGCATAGAGACAAAAAGCAAATATCGTGCAACAAAAATTCAAAATTGTCCCTCCAAGTTTGTTAGCCACACAAATATGGAAAAATAAATGCATATGTATGTGGGTGGTAAGAATGCTAAAAAAAACACAGAAGAAAACATCCACAGGAACATATCATCATGGCGTGAACACAACTCTATCTCCCTCACTTTGTCACTGCTTTTCTCTACTCCCAGGGGCAGGGCGAGGGATTAGTAGAGTGATATTTATAGTAGAAATATTATTTCTAGTATTTGTTTGTTTCTTTGTTTGTCTTTCTATTTAAAAGCTAAACGAACTTAAAAGAATAAAATTTGCACAGCAAAAGAAAAAAAAGGAAAGAAAAGAAAGTTAAAAAAAATAATTTTTTTTTTTATTATTTTTTCACTTTTTATAACCACTACAACAACAACAAAAACATTTTTTTTTTTTTTTTGAGAAACAACAACAACAATTCTGCATGTAAAATATTGTTGCACAATAAGCAACACCAGAAGCAACAACAAAAGCAAAACTAAAGGATAATACGAGCACTTGTGAACTCACTGTACTGAACACATGATGTATGTATGTATGTATGAGTGAGTGAGTGTGTGTAGCTAGGTAGTTGTAGTAGTAGGTGATGAAAGGTTCAACGACATTTTAAGTACAGTGATGAAGAGTGGCATCAACTTATTATTATTGTTTTTGTTGTTGTTGTTTGTGTTGTTCTTGCCTTAGCTGATGTTGTTGCCATTGCAGCAATTGCTTTGCTTTTGTTGTACAATTGCTGTTGTTGTTGTTTTTGTTTGCCATTTCGATTTTAACATAACAAAGATAAAAAACAAGAGTAAACCAGTGTGTGTATGTGTGTATTTGGCTTTGTATAGCATATTTATAGGGGACTAAGTACAAATTGGAGAATGTATGTATGTGTGTGTGAGGGCATGTATATTTAAGAATCTCTTTTAGCGTTTTTATTTCTTCCCTATTTTGCATTTCAACTGCTCTACAGCAATTACACAGGCTCGTTTCCCTACAAACAGCATAAAAGCTGTGAAACAAAAAAAACGAAGAGAAATTTTTAAGTGGAAACTTAATGCAGAATCAGTATTTTTTCTTCTTTGCCTCTAGCATGGTTTCACATAGTTTTGTTGTTGTTGTAATTAATTTAAATAATTGTTTGTAGCCTTTATCCTTAGCCGTACCTGTGGTGGCATGGCAATAGGCACAGGCAAGGCAGGCATTCAGTTAGTCAGGCAGGCAGGGTTAACAAACGTAGTAAAATGAAACTGAAATTAAAGATTTTTAACCTTTAATGACTCTGTACACTCTGTTGCTGCTATTACAGAGAGAAAAAATGGAGAGTGAAAATGTAAGAGCATATGAAGAGAAACTGTGTGATACATTTCAAGTTGAATTTACTTGCATTTGTTTTCTTTGCAACATAGGGTAGGGGGCAGTAACTTGTAGTAGTGGTGGCAACAGAGGCAGAGGGTTGTTGAGATTTCTTATGTAGAAATAAAAAAAAATTTTTAATTCTTTTCATTCACCCCGATTACAAGCCTTGAATAAGCAGCTACTGTTGCAGTCCTTAAAAAAGTACTTATTGTAACAGGATGTTGCCTTAACACATGAATTCGTTTTCGACTTCAAGATTTAATGACTTCAAGTTAAGGGCTTAAAAATGTGGGAACAAAAAGAAAATGTTTCAATATTCTCAAAGTTAAGCAAATAAGAGAAAGAATTACTCATTCAAAGCAGAAGAAAAAGGAACAAAAATCTAGAATTTCTTGCACTTGATGAGTAACAAAGAAGTTTCAACAATTAATTTAAATCCGAATCAATTCTATTAATCTAATAGAATAATCGAATCGAAGTTAACGTAGTCTACTGGGTAGTGTGTTGGCTTATTAGGTGTACTTCCTCCAGATGTCTCCCAAAAGCTCTGAGAGTAAAATAAAATTGTCATGAAAAATTTCTTAAAAATTTATCGTTCGGAGTTGAATTTAAACTGTAGGACCCTGCCGCTCATGTATTAAATTAAAACCGACAACATAAGTGGTGTAAGAAACTAGGTTGTAATCCTGACTAAAGGGTTGTAATGACCAATTATGTATATACATACTATCAACAGAAAGTGTTCGGATACAGTGCTGCATTCTAAGTTTTTTCTCAATATTATAACAATTTGCATATTTATTGTGCAATAATTAATGGAAACTTTATATGAAATATTGAACTCAATAATGGCGTTTAAAAAATTAGCGTGGCTATAGACAATAAGCTAGAACTGTTATACTATGTTCACACATGCACTCTTATTGCGTAAATTGCAATAAACGCCATTATTGAGCTTAATATTTCATATAAAGTTTCAATTAATTATTGCGCAATAAATACGCAAATTGTTCTAAGATTGAGTAAAACTTAAAACACAACACCGTCATATCACAGTTTTCCGAACACTTACTGTTGATATTTGACAACTCTAATGTCAAGAACATAGATGGGCACTTTGCAGTACCAGTAAAATTTCAGTAAAAATTGATTTTTACTGATTACTGAAAAAAATTTCAGTATTCAGTAAAATTTTACTGGTAATGCAATCTAAATTTCATTTAAATTTCATTTAAATGTCATTTAAATTTACATTGCATTAACAGTAAAATTTTACTTTTTTTCATTTAAATTTTATTTAAATTTCATTCAAATTTAGATTGCATTAACAGTAAAATTTTACTGAATACTGAAATTTTTTTCAGTAATCAGTAAAAATCAATTTTTACTGAAATTTTACTGGTACTGCAAAGTGCCCATCTATGGTCAAGAACGACAAAAAAAACAAACAAAAAACAACAATGTTGTTGAAACAACAAGCTGCTTGGTTTACCAGCTGTCAAATGAATATTGCTTATATTATATCTGAACACTTAAAATATTGTACTCAAATAATCGAATATTGGCTCAATAAAAGTGCATGTCTGAACATAGTATTAGATTACATGGGTTTATGTTTTCAATATTTTGAAATAATGTTTAAAAGTTCTTCTTCTTTCTGCTATCTGATCAGTCTTTTCTTTAAATCATGTAATAAATCCACGGAATATATCACTATAGCGATTTATTAGTGTGGCTTCAAACCTAATTTTCTCCTTACATCAAAGCTTTGGGCAGACCCATTAAAATCTAATGGTGTTTTCTTTTCTACCAAAAAATGTGCACTTTATTTAAAAAAATGTAATTTTGTGTTTGTTTCTTAAAAATGTTTCCCCCTCTAAAAGGGTGGTATGTTTTATTCTAAATAATTCGCACTTGAAAATGGTGGAGGGCATTGCATTTTACGCCCTGTATAAATCGAGAGTGCTGATAATGCCCTGTAAAGCAAATGACTTTTGTTTATTTATAGGGCTACCAGATGAAATTTAAAAAAAGTCGCCTAGTATCGTTATCCAATTTTGAAGTTAATTTTTTCATTGTTTTGTGGGGTAACCTTAAGAGAACATTACATTATTAAAGCTACATGGTCAGTAATATAAAAAATTGCATTCAGTGTTAAAACTGTGTTAAAAAAAATTTATTTGGTTATAAAAAAAAGCTCTAAAAAATTGATATCGAAAAATTAGCGATCTGGCAACACCTTTTTTTTGTTTACATATTTTATTGAAAACAAATCAAAAAATTAAACATATTTTTAAGGGCACGGGGCATACCCTTTTTTCATATTTGTGTTATGTTCATCTCAAATAAAAATTACATTATAACAGGGTTGGTCAGCAATTTTTTAATGCACCTTGTAAGAGGGTGGCATTTTCTTTGTAGAAAAGAAAACACCATAAGTTAACATGTATCATCTTTATATCCACCATCAGGCAGCCTTCAGTAACCCTATAAGGAATCGTGTGAAGTTGAGCAACTTCTACAGCTCTGTTTATATAGTAATGAATCTCTCTGAACCTTTTGATACCGCGCTAGATTTCATACAAGACGATCCCATATCATGCTACCTCTTCAACATCGAAATGGAAAGTGTTTTTTTCGTAAGACGGAAGTGCATCGCAATGGCACAAAGGTGTCCAGTTGATTCCATACCCTGACGGTATTGACATTATTTGGCATACAAAGTCAGATGTAAACTGCTGCCTTAGCGTTATGGAACGGGAGATGGGTCTGCCAGTAAATGACGCTCAAAACGAAGTATATGTTGTCAACACGTACACACCAGAGATCAGCAATGAGTATTCAAAAAGGTGAGTAGATTCGAATCATATTCATAATTTCTCTGATACTTATACGCATTCATACTTATTTTAATATCATACTCATACTATCCGTATTCAGAGTTTGAAGTACTCATCGTACTCATACTTAACAACGCGAATGATTTCGACATACATAAGAATCGCAAAATAAGTATGATTCGCGTACGAACACTTCAATACTCACTAGAAGATTGTGTGTATGCTTTGCTTGCAGTCTTTGTCTTTCTCTTTCTTTCTTTTTTGTAAATGCAACAACAACTAAGACTATAAATTTTGATGAATGATGTGAGGCATTTGTGAGTATTAAAAGTATTTTTCTAAATTTATGAATCTGAATGAGTTGTCGTATGAATCAAACATATTTCGAATGTTATGAGTTTGATGTTAACGTTGTACTCATACTCATTGCAATCTGTACTTATAAATCAATGTTGTATTGAGTACAAATGAATCAGAATAGTTGAATTTCATACTCCAAAATTTCATGAGTACTTGTGAGTAGCGAAAAAACGATTCATTACTGATCTCTGATACATACATACATATGTATGTAATGAAATAATAAATGTGTTCATATCTGTAACACAAATTCCAGTTTTTAAGCAGTGCCTTCTATAAAATTTCGTCACTGGAAAGAGATGAAAAAACCAAAATTTTCATAAGCATGTTTTAGGTCACGAGTACGTAGTAGACTTAATGAAACACTGGAAGACAGTCGAAACTCTGCTTAATTTGGTCTTGAAATACATAAAATAAACTGTGAAGCTCTGATCGAAAAACGGAAGCTTTTTTTGCATTTGCTTTGGAAATGAAGCATTCCTGTTAAACCATTTAAAATAATTCAAAAGGTACGGCAATGTTTCCAATGTTATATAAAAAATATATTGCTTTCTATTCATCTGGGCGCTGCCCGATGGCCTAGATGCTAGTGTGCTAAACTTCTGCTGCCGAGATTATGGATTTGATTTCCACCACATAATCTGGGTGTTTGTGGTTGTCTGATTGCTAGTCTGACATTATATGCGATTACTTACAGTAGAAAAACGAAAGTGAGAAACAATATTTACATTTATAGAGATTTTGAGAAGGCGAAGTCATGAACGTTCGCCTTCAAGAACATTCATCAGATTGTTTATTTTGCCATATAAAAGGCAAGGCCAAAGCAGGCAACTGAGTGAGTGAAGTTCAGTCAGTCTTGTGTGAAGACGCGGTGTGTTTGAAGAGAGTAATCATGGTTTGAAGGCATACGTTAGAAAGATCTGTCGATCTGCCTTGTAATTGTTACTCTTTATGCAAAGGTTATAAACAGAAAAATAACAAGCAAAGCAATTATTGTTGTTTACATAAAGTTGTGAATAGTGTGAAACACAGAATTGTGCGAATAATAAAGAATTAATTTTTATTTTATTTGCAATCTACGAGCTCATATTTTAAATGTTTTTAAAAGGTAAAAACAGGGACCGTAACTGTTATAACTTTTATCGTAAAAGTCAGGAACTAAAAGTTATTTTTTGACTTTTATTTTTTCGAGCAGAAATAGCAGTTATTTTTGACTTTTATTTTTAAGAGCAGTAATAAAAGTTATTTTTGACTTTTATTTTTAAAAGCAGAAATAAAAGTTATTTTTCAACTTTTATTTTTTCGAGCAAAAATTAAAGTTATTTTTGACTTTTATTTTTTCGAGCAGAAATAAAAGTTATTTTTCAACTTTTATTTTTTCGAGCAGAAATAAAAGTTATTTTTGACTTTTATTTTTTCGAGCAAAAATAAAAGTTATTTTGGTTTTTTCAAATCAAAGATTAGTGTTTAATATACCCAAAACTTACTTCCAATAATTTTCTGACATAAATAACTTTAATTTTTTTAAAGAATTTTTTAATAAATATTATGAATTCATCATGAATTGAAACAAATTTAACTTTTATTTCTGCTCGAAAAAATAAAAGTTGAAAAATAACTTTTATTTCTGCTCGAAAAAATAAAAGTTAAAAAATAACTTTTATTTCTGCTCGAAAAAATAAAAGTCAAAAATAACTGTTATTTTTGCTCGAAAAAATAAAAATCCAAAAATAACTTTTATTTTTGCTCGAAAAAATAAAAGTCAAAAATAACTTTTATTTCTGCTCGAAAAAATAAAAGTTAAAAAATAACTTTTATTTCTGCTCGAAAAAATAAAAGTCAAAAATAACTGTTATTTTTGCTCGAAAAAATAAAAGTCAAAAATAACTTTTATTTCTGCTCGAAAAAATAAAAGTTGAAAAATAACTTTTATTTCTGCTCGAAAAAATAAAAGTTAAAAAATAACTTTTATTTCTGCTCGAAAAAATAAAAGTCAAAAATAACTGTTATTTTTGCTCGAAAAAATAAAAATCCAAAAATAACTTTTATTTCTGCTCGAAAAAATAAAAGTCAAAAATAAGTGTTAATTTTGCTCGAAAAAATAAAAATCAAAAAATAACTGTTATTTTTTTCTAAAAAATAAAAATCATGTTTTTAAAAAGCATCGCCTTTTATAAAAATTTGGTCCAAGACAATCAAAATGGTATACTTGGTTTTGTTCTCCGACATTTCCTTGTGGTTGCTTTTTTTAATCAAAAATTCAAAAATAACAGTTATTTTCGGTCCCTGGGTAAAAACGTAACAATATGTCAAGGCTTTGTGTACAAGAGAGCTAGTAATATCGCGTGAGCTCAATATGTAATGAGAGCGTAGAAGCGTATGTTGAGAAGAAATACGAATGGAAATTAGTCAGGAAATTTTCATTAAGTGACAACATTTTGTCAACGGTTGACAATGAATTGTATTTAAATCAATATTCAATTGATAAATTGTATATAATATTACAATTCAATTATAATAGAGAAATAAAGAAAGACAAATTCAAATAATAGTTCTTTGTTATGAAATGTTTAGAGATTCATATTACCTGAAAAACAGTATGAATGAACAAAAAATTTAAGAAAATCTTTATGCCACAAAAGAAAATTCTGGGAAAACTCATACAATTATTGTTCACTTCTGAGTATTAATTAGTAATAATAGATGTAGAAATTTAATATGTATTGTACGCCGATAAGAAAACGAAAGCAAAAAAAAAAGAAACAAAAAAATTTTCTATTTTGTTTGTCATTTTTAATGTAACCTGTGTTCCTTATTCGGTTTATTTATTTATTTTTCTTCTATTATTTCTTTGCTTCGTTCTGCGGCATCATTAATCAAATTTTTCCCGCTAAACAGGTGATTGGGCTACTGAGGCAGGATCTAGAATGATAGGATTACCATCTGTCTGTTGTTTAGATAAAAATGTTCGATATGGAAATGTATCGGGTTGGTGAATTCATCGTAACGTCTCCTAAAGGGTCTGCCAAATAACTTTTTTTTTGAAAATGCTTTAAAAAAACTACTGAATATTTTCTCAAATTTCTTTTTTATTTGAAAGTACAATCCTTCCGGTTAATAATGGAAAATAATCTCATTCAAATGGCTACCTCGGCTGGCCATGCAGTAGCCTACACGATCTGTCCAATTTTTAAGCACATTATCTGTTGCGTGCAGCTGTATTCCACCAATGGCTTCACGAATATTGTCCTTTAAAGCGTCAATTGTCTCTGGCTTATCGACGTAACACTTATCTTTGACTGTACCCCACAAATAATAGTCCAACGGTGTCAAATTGCAGCTCCGAGGTGGCCAAACGACATCAGCTCTGCGGCTGATAATGCGATCTTCAAAAACAGGGCGCAAAACATCTAGTGTAGTCTCGGCTGTATGGCACGTAGCGCCGTCCTGTTGAAACCAAATATTGCCAATATCCTCCTCTTCAATTTTTGTGAACAAAAATTCGTTCAACATGGCCCGATAACGATCGCCATTGACTGCAACGGCCACCCCTTGCTCATGGCCCAATATGCGTGCGGGTTTTCTGTGCCCCAAATGCGACAATTTTGCTTGTTTACACACCCGCCAAGATCAAAATGAGCTTCATCTGAAAATATGTTTTTTTTGCCAAAATCGCCATCTTCTGTAGGCTACTCGTGTAGGCTATTGCATGGCCAGCCGAGGCAGCCTTTGAGTGAAATTATTTTCCATTATTAACCGGAAGGATTGTACTTTCAAATAAAAAAAAATTTGAGAAAATATTCAGTAGTTTTTTTAAGGCATTTTCAAAAAAAAAAAATTTTATTTGGCGGACCCTTTACAAAAACGATATATAAAAAATATTCCTTCGGTTACTACCTCTCAGCAGATTTCTGGCAAAAACTCTGTTAGTAAACAAGATTGTCATTAAAAGCTTCTCGTAAATCTGTTTGACATACACAACATAAGTGGTGTGAAAAACTACGGTCGTAACTCTGACTGAGGGGTGGTAGGGACCAATTATATATGTATAGATTGCGTCTGACACATACTTCCACCCTCTTCAAATTTCTTTACAATCTTACCAACTCCAATGATATACACGAAGCACAATTTATAAGTATTTTTCTGAAGGAGTAGGCACATGAATCAAACATATTTCGAATGTTATGAGTTTGATTTCAACGGTGTACTCATACTCATTGCAACCTGTACTTATACATCAATGTTGTAGTGAGTATGAATGAATCAGAGTAGTGGAATTTCAATACTGTTGACTCACTCATACTCGAAATTTCATGAGTACTTATGAGTAGCGAAAAAACAATTCTGCTACTGCAGTTGTACCATAGAAAAGTGTAATTTTTCTCTTTTGAAGATACATATTTAACACCGTTCGGGTGAGATATTTATTACAAAAATAGAAAGAAAATCTCTTGCAAAAATATTCTGTTTTAAGGTTGATAAGAATCTTCACTAGCTGCTTAAATGATAAGGAAATGAAAGCAAAATATTTTTCTACCAATTTTTTTTACACTTCGTATACATAGTCAAGAGTTTACTATTTATTCTCCATGTATGTACATTAGGGTGGCCCCAAAATAAAAGTTGCGAATATTCCCAACTAAAATGAAAGTTTGATTCATTCTAAGACCACGTTTCTCAAAATTTTTGTCCTGGGGTCAATATTTGGTGAGCTGGATCAAAGGATAAAATGGTCTTTTTTTGAGGTTTTTTGGATTTTTCTCATACTTCTTCCAAAGGAACTATATATAAATTTGGTATCATACGAAAGGTCTTTAAGAGGCGCTTTCAATAGGTTATCAGAAATTTAAAAAAAAATTTGAAAATTCAAAAATTTTGAAAATTTCGGACAAAATTTTTGTTTTTTTTTAATTTTTTCATAGAATTTACTTAACTAAATTGTTGAAATTTCTTGATTATAAAGACCATGTAATTTAACCAAAATGGTTTTTCCCGTTTTTCAAAATTCAATCTAGTTCAATTTTTATTACAATTTTTTTAAACCTAATTTCTTCTCTATCTGACAACCTCTGTTAACTCAATTCATATATGTAATGGGCATCAAAATAACGCAAATTTTATAAGCTTTTCATACATACATACATACATAATTGGCCATTACAACCCTTCGTCAGGATTACGGCCTAGCTTCTCAACACCACTCATGTTGTGTGCGTTAATTTTATACATGAGTGGCGGGACCTACAGCTTAAAGACCTTTCATATGATACCAAATTTATATATAGTTCCCTTGGAAGAAATATGAAAATAATCCAAAAAACCTCTAAAAAAGACCTTTTTATCCTTTGATCCAGCTCACCAAATATTGAGCCCAGGACAAAAATTTTGAGCAACGTGGTCTTAGAATGAATCAAACTTTCATTTTAGTCGGGAACATCTATACCTTATTTTTTCTCCATACAAACGGGGCCACCCTAATGTACATATATTAAGTAACTAAATAAGTCAGTACGTATGTATACAAATAAATTCAAATACTTTATTGCATATGTCTCTGGAGTATAACAACAAGTTGCAAAAGGATAAGAAGTAAGTCACTGGCAGGATGTTAAATTGTGTGTGCGTGTGTGTCTGAGTCATGTATTTATATTTGTCAGAGTATATTATTCATGACGTACATATGTATGTACATATGTATACACAAACGTATTCAAAATCTTAATATTGAAAATTCTATTTTATCACACATACATACAATCACACACACACACTGACGCAATAATAACAGAAAATACAATAAAAACCTTTCAACTCTGCGTGACAATGCCACATACAATCTTATCATGTGTATTGTACTCTAATGCTGTGGTTATGCTGTGACATTTGACACATTCTTCTACTTCGGCTTCTGCTCCTACGTATACTTCTACTTTCTTTCACCACTTTTACATTCCTTGCCAACTCTTCAACAACAACAATAATAATAAAAAAATATACACCCAGTTGTGGTATACAGGACCAGCAGTTAATAAAATCTGTTTTAACATATACACACACACATTTTACTCATTTACTTTGTTGTGTCAAGTAGTGCGTTAATATGTCAGGTTTCCCATTCTGTACACAAATATTTTATGTAGCAATTCTGTGCTAAACTAGCAATGCTTGGTTATGACTCCAACTGCTTTCCTGAATTAAGATCTTATAGCCGACATGATTCGCTGCGTTTTCGACATCTAGTCAAATTTATGTCAGGAACGACTGGCTTGGACGGACAGCAAATCCATCTGACTGTTAGGCTGCCATTCCATTACTGTTCTCTTAAAGGGATAAACCGAAGATAGTATGGAACTCTCCGAAGAAACTGAATCAGCTAGATAGACAAGGTACGCTTAGTCTATGCTGGGCCCCAGCTCATAATGGAAATAAGCATGCAGACGAGCTTGCGAGGAAAGTTAAATAAAGAAAGCTGAATCAGCTAGGCAGGCAAAATAAGGTTACCCTCCGCTGTCACCCGAGTTATGTGGGAATTCTTGGCAATGAACAAGCAAACGAGCATCCGAGAAGGAGAGCTTCCACGTTGTTGGTGGAGCCAGAAACCTTTATGTGCAGTGGAAAAGGATATTTCAGCAAAAGGAAAGATAAAGAGAGGCAAAGTTTCTTCTCAAACCAAGTGAGTTTGAGCAACTTTAGTTGGGAAATTACAATAAAAGATGCTTCATGCAGCAGAGTAATCAATAATCAGCTGCGATTGATAGCCGATGTTTTGAGAGTGCAGAGTACACTTATTCAGAATGGAGGTCACCACTACCTCAACATATAGGTTCTGTGAAGATGCCTATGAATCGTCTAAAAACATTATTTGACATTGTGGGGCATTAATGCATCCCAGAGAGGACACACCTGGGTGTGAAATTGGGGCAGAAAATTGTTATTATTTACGCCGACCAGAACCCCGAATTTTGTCAGGGAAGTAGGCTTGTCGGAAACAATGTACTGAGGCACCTCTTTCCAACATTAATTTAATTTTTAGTGTCGATGATGGCATTGACTTCATCTATGAACTTTGTCGCAAAATATTATCATACTTTTCTTGCCCGTAGCCAATAACTTCAGATGTCGATTCGTTTTAGTGAATTATGAACGTAAGTTCAGTCGAATAAAATTTACTTGTTAATGGATATGGCACAACAAAATATGGATCCTTATCATTAAAAGTTGGAAACGAACCAAATTGCTTCCATTTTTTTTTTAATTCAGCATTGCCTATATATGTATATGTATGACGTATATGACGATATGTTTCGAAATTTCAAACTAAGGCTTGGCAACTGAGTCATTTGAAGAGTGTTTTCGGTATTCACACAAGTTATAGTTTTGCTTGACAGTGTGCCACTGTTCACAACTTTATGTAAACAACAACAATAATCCTATTTGTTATTCCTCTGTTTATACCCTTTGCATAAATAATAACAATTACATAATTGGCCATTACAACCCTTCAGTCAGGATTACGGCCTAGCTTCTCACATCACTCATGTTGTGTGCCTTAATTTTGTACTTGAGTGGCGGGACCTAAAGTTTAACGTCGACTCCGAACGGCAGATTTTGGAGAAACTTTTTCATGGCAGGTTTATTTACTCTCAGAGTTTTTGCTAGAAATATGCTGAGTCGCCAAAGATTTTTTTTCATATTTTATTTTGATGTCTGCCTGGGGTTGGAACTCGGACCTTACGTCAAATAAGCAAACACATTACTTACTAGAACTACGGCGACAATAACAATTACAAGACAATTCGACAGATATTTGTAAAGGAGATCTTCAAACCACAATTAATCTCTTCAAACACACCGCGTCTTCACACAACAGTGACTGAACTTCACTAACTCAGTCGCCTGCTTTGCCTTGCCTTTTATATAGCAAAGTAAACAGTCTGATGAATGTTCTTGAAGGCGAATGTTCATTACTTTGCCTTTTAGAAATCTTTATAAATGTAAACATCGTTGTTTACATTTTTTTTGTTTGTAGTGTTTTTTGTATATTTTTGTTTTCTTGTTTGCCATTTATTTTATGCTGATGTTTGTTGTTATATTAAGCATTACTATAATTTGTAAACAGGTTTGTTTAGTGCATTGTTTTGTTTTTGTAGCTTTTAATTATAATTTTTAATGTTAAGCGATGTAAAAGCAAAACACCAGTATCTAGATTTTTCATTTTCATAACAATATTCACATACTAAAATAGACTACCATATGTGCTCTGCTTTATAACCATACATACAGATAAGCATTTTACATGATATTATCGTTTAATATATACATTAGTCTCATGATTGTATTTAAAGCAGGTAACTTGAATAACCAGGTGCACCTATATACTCAAACCTAATGTGTAGATTTATGTCTCTTTTTTCCCTCCCTTTGAATACACCTTTTTTATCTGTAGTTTTTTTTTTTTTAATATATAAGGTTTCTTTATTCCCAGGATAATAATGATTTTTTTATTGTCTCCTCTTTCATTTTTAATGTTACTCATTGTGAGTTTCTGTATGTACAAAAAAAGGATATTATTGTTCCTATTGTTTTACACACACATATGTACATTGTATTGTAATTTTTATTAAAATTTCAAAATATTTCCATGATAACATATCAAGTGCTAATGCATATGTATTTAGGACACAAAAGGTACGTTAATGAATGAAAATGTGATGATGAAAGTGACATTGAAAGAAATACAAAATTTATTTCATTTCATTATTTGAATTTCGAAATGAATACATATTTACAGAAATTCATACATGGGAAGTAAGCAGTTATACCATTATGGTCCACATATTCGACCCACTATTTAAGCAATTTGCAGAATTAAATATACAGCCATGAACTTAGCACAAAATCCATATATACATTGATTGTGATTTTTTTTCTCATTTGTATCGTAATTAGGCCAATTGTTTTGGTCTGCAATGTTGCACGATGACATCTAACTGTTGTTTAACAAAAAATATTACCATTATCGTATATATTTTTTGTTTTGACTGCTAATTTGTATCGGTACCTAAATTCGAGCTGGACAGTAAATTAGCACAACGTGCCTAAAAGTGTTTTAGGTACAAGTTTTGTTTGAGTATTTTTATTCTTACGGTATATTCTTTTAATTTTTTGGCATTTGAAGTAATTTTTGAATAAAATGGTACGTGGAAAAGATTGCTCACCAGGGGAGAAGCGCATTATCGTTAACTTGTGGCATGATGGGAAGTAGCTGGCTGAAATTCTTGAAATTTCGAATTGCTAGCGAAAAATGATTTATAACGTCATCATTTCCTTCAAACCAAACATAATAATGTCGCTAAAAACAAAAATTGAAGGCTACGTGTCAAGAAAACAAACCGAAATCGTTGACCGTGCTATTGTCCGGAAGTCAAAGAAGGAATCGTCACGCGATATTTTGAACGAAATTAACTCCCAATTCAGGTTAAATTTATCGGACAGGCTAATATAACGACGTTTCAATCACAAAAAACTCTTTGGACGCTCTTGCCGAAAGAAGCCACTTCTACGAAAAGAAAAATATACTCAAACGTTTAATGTTTGCTCGCATCCACAATGCTAAAGACCTCCCATTCTGGAAAAAAATATTTTGGAGTGATGAAACAAAGGTAAATCGTATGGGACCGGATGGTAGAGTGGTTGTTCATTGGCCAAAATGTCAGGCATTCAATCCATGCTATGCTCAAAGGACTATAACACATGTTCGAGGAAACACAATGGTGCGGGGAGCGTTTTCAAGTCACGGTGTAAGTGCCATTGTAAAAATTAATGAAAAAATGGACTGTTATCAGTATTTGGACAATATAAAGAACAATAGTGACCCCAAACACACATCTATGCAGGCAAAGGATTGGTTTTATGAAGAGCACATTCCCGTTTTAGATTGGCCGGCGCAAAGTTCTGACTTAAAGTCCATTGAAAACCCCCTAGAACGATGTGAAATGTAAAATTGCTCAACAAAAGTACAAAAATTTGAACGATTTGTGCATTGGAATACGGGACACTTGGCACTCGATTCCCAAAGAACTTTCCAGAAGAAAATTGTCCCGTAGATGCTACGCGGCTCTTGAAAATAGGGGCTACTCTACTAAATATTAATCAAATAAACTGAAAATATTAATATTTTTACTATTTATTCCTTTTTATTCCAGAAATTTTAATTTGTGCTATTTTACTATCCAGCTAAAATCTAGCGTTTGATATGTTGCAGGTCTTAATGAGCAGACGACTGGCAATAAATTTTTGTTTCTTTTTAAAGAAGAATATGTATTTTAAGTTCCTATGTTTACATTTTTTATGAGTAGACCTAAAATACTATAAAAATATGATTGTTTTTATGACGAAGTTTTGTGCCAATTTAATGTCCATGGCTGTAAATTTGAAGAGACCTGAAACATTACATATGCGGTGATTATGGATTGGTTGGTCTTCTTGACTGACCAATTTAATCTCCGGACTTAAATCCAATCGAAAATCTTTGGCAGGAGTTGAAACACAGAATTGGAAAGGAAGTTTTTTCGAATCACTCGAATCATTTATGAGTATTATAAGTATTTTTCTAAATTTATAAATCTGAATGAGTAGGCGTATGAATCAAACATATGTATTTCGAATGTTATGAGTTTGAGGTCAACGTTGTACTCATACTCATTGCAATCTGTACTTATATATCGATGTAGTAGTGAGTACGAATGAATCAGAGTAGTTGAATTTCAATACTGTTGACTCAATCATACTCAAAATTTCATGAGTTTTTATGAGTACATGCCTCTGGTGTACATGCTGTTTTATTATTTCACTTCAGAAAACATTTTTAAATGTAAATTGAAAACAAAGTTTTGTTTTAAAAACACTACGAAATAAAATCAAAAAAATTACCTTTAAAATTGATAAAGAGTCCAATAAACAAACTTCGCTCATCATTAATCAGATAAGAAGCCACAACATATATACACACACACACATATATAAAATTCTATTCATTTTTAAGTCGATTTAATGATTAACATACCTGAAATTAAAATGAAAAAAATCGAAAAATAATTGTTAAAAATCTCATCAATAAATAAATAATTAATGGAAACAAAAACAAAACAAAACAAAAAAAGATCTTCATTAACATTTATGATTAAAATTCCATGTTAAGAGGAAAAAAAATCGAACATCGTAAATTAATACCCCCGCCCATATTTCCTGATGTACGATTAAAGCTCATTATATTCATCATCACTATGAGAAACTGCGTGAAAAAATACGATTTTTTTTTTTCAGAAATAATACCACAAAATCAAAGATAATAAAATCAAGTTCGCATTAAAACCAATTTTAAGTAATCAATTACGTATCAAAGCCATTAATAATGGACTTCTCAGTTCTTTAAAATTTTTTTATGATTAATAACAGAAATCAATTAAAATTATACGAATAGTCGTAAAACCTTAAAAGGTTTGGAATATTTTAAAACAAAAACCATTAATAGAGAGGAATTTATAAACTGCGGACTACAACTCACAGCCAAAGTATCTTAACAATAATTCTGAAAATGTTTCTTCTTCAGTCTTAATTCGCAGATTTACTTCAGCAGGGCGAAGAGTTGCTCAATTGTAAACCCACTGAATGATTTGAAGCTCTACTTAGATGAGGTTAGATTGGTTGTGACCAGAGATCAGCAATGAATCGTTTTTTCGCTACTAATAAGTACTCATAAAATTTCGAGTATGAGTGAGTCAACAGTATTGAAATTCAACTACTCTGATTCATTCGTACTCACTACAACATTGATTTATAAGTACACGTTGCAATGTGTATGAATACAACGTTGACATCAAACTCATAACATTCGAAATATGTTTGATTCATACTCATACGCCTACTCATTCAAATTCATAAATTTAGAAAAATACTTATAATACTCATAAATGATTCGAGTGATTCGAAATTTACAGTCTTAGTTGTTGTTGCATTCACAAAAAAGAAGAAAGAAAAAGACAAAGACAACCTTCTAGTGAGTATGGTAGTGTTCGTACGCGAATCACACTTATTTTGTGATTCTTGTAAATGTTGAGTAAAGGAAAGTCAAAATCAACAACATCATGCGTAATGTTAAGTATGATGAGTACGATGAGTACTTCAAACTTTGAATATGAGTAGTATGAGTACGTTATTACAATAAGTATGAATGCGTATAAGTATCAGAAATTATGAGTATGAGTCGAATCTACTCATCTTTTTAAATACTCATTGCTGACCTCTGGTAGCGAACCCATTGTGATGCCACAGGTAGATAAGCGTAGTCCAAATTCCACCAAACCAGCCTGAAAGTTTAATAAATCAATCGCTGATAAGTCCCTTCGTTAAGTTAACAAAGCTAAATTTTCACCTTGCCAGAGATGGGCATTGACAAAGAAAGTGCTATCCTCCTCTTCAGCCTACCAGCAACCTTCCGCCTGTATTTTCATTACGCAATGGACAGTAAGCATGGCCACTGTAATCGAGAGATGACATAACGATCTTGTTTGAGTATTTAGTACGCCTCCTGTACATCGTGGGCCAAGTGAGTCTGACAGTGGTGCAAAATTCTTCATAGACCCAGGATAGGTTGGTGTCCCACGCTGTCTTTTCTTGCATATTCGAGTGAGATACTCGAATACTGAAGGGCAATTGCCCTTCACAGTAAATAGCTTATCCACCGCTATTTGGATCGACATAAATCTGAATTTCTCTTTCAGGCATTGGTTTGTAGGAGAGCGCCAAATGCAATTCTGCGTTTCACAAACGTTAGGCCTGACGTTTTAAATTTTGAATTGAAGCACATATTATTAAGGTGCAATAGGTCAGTAATAAAGCTAGAGGACATAGAACAAATAGGACGCGAAAGGGGAATTAACAACGTAAAGATCGACAATATAATACTACATCATACGTAGATATGTAGTTTCTGCTACCTAAGCAGTATAGTGACAACAAATGGCGGCTCAGAAACAGACGTCATCAGCGGGCTCAATAAGGCGAGAGCGCCATTCGAATGACTACAGCCAATATGGAGAAGCTCACAAATATTCAAACAAATGTATAAAATCGATCATGGTGTACGATAGTGAAACCATCACGCAAATGCTACAATAATAAGTGACTCTCAGAATCATATGCAAAATAGTCTGGCTTAATAACATCAGCCAAGTGGTTATCTGGAACCTTGCCAATGAGGATCCCATAATAACGCTGATCAAATGTAGGAAATGGAGGTGAGACCACAGTTAAAGCCTCAGCTCAGACATCTACAACAAAACGAGATATGAAATTTTATTCCTAAGGCGACTTCCCCTCAGCAGATTTCTGGCAATTTCAGTAAATAACTTGCAAATAAAAATTCCTCAGAAATCTGTCGTTCGGAGTTGACTTTAAACTCCTGTCGCTCATGACTGAAGGCTTGTACCGCATGGTTGTATGCAATAAAATCAGCAACATAGATCTCTGGAACCTTGCCAACGAGGAACCCATAATAACGCAGAAAATACATAATAAATGGAAATGGGTCTGCCATAATCCGCTCAAAAATATTGATACATACATATACATAATTCGTCATTACAACCCTTCAGTCAGGATTATGGACCTAGTTTCTCACTCCACTAATGTTGTGTGTGTTAATTTTATACATGAGTGGCGGGACCTACAGTTTAAAGTCAACTCTGAATGACAGAATACTCTCAGAAATACTGATACTGATGGTATAACACTTGAGTGGAATTCTCAAGGCTCAAGATATCGTGGCCGACCAAGGATCACTGTAACAAGGCAATCTTACATGGAAAGATGCAAAAGTAATAGTAATCAACCGGATAAAAGGGAAATGCTTTGTGAAAGTCTTATGCTTTCAACAAGGATACAAAAAAACTCAGTAAGTAAGCTGAATACGTTGACATTTACTAAGCATTGAACCTTCTACCCCAGATCAAGACAAAATTATGTGGTCATATGAAAGACAATATTGAAAAAAAAAAAAATCATTTTTAAAGGCAGTTTTTTTGGCTTGTTGATCCTTTAAAAGTCATTTTAAAAGTTGATCACAACAAAAAAAAACATTTCAAGTTTCTTTTCCGGATTTATTCATAAAATAGTGAATTTATTTCACTTTTTCTTATGCTTTTTCTGTACGTTTTTATAACACCACTTATAATTTAGTTCCATTTGTTTCTACCACTTTTTCGTCCTTTTTTTTTTTTTGTTGATAATACTTGTAATTAGCTTTTATCCTGTACAGAGTGTATAGAGAGTGAGAGAGAGAGAGAGAGAGTCATTTCATATAAAATCATAAAACATATTGCAAAGATAAACTTTTTCGAGCGCACTTTTCTTTTCTGTGTTCGTAATTTACTGTTTTTTTTTATTCATTCTCTTTTTGAGTTATAAAAGCAAAAACTTTGAGAAGAAAAAACTCTGAAAGAAAGAAAAAAGTGTGAAAGAAACCTGAATTTCATAGAACAGGCATGTGAGAGAGAAAAAATTGTGAAAACCTCACTATTCTACGAATATTTTCCACTTTTCCACAAAACTTGTCTACAACTTGTGTATTTTCATTTTTCATACTGTGACGTTGTTGCTACCAACTGGCTTCAAACAGCGTCAACGGCATCAGAAGCAGCTGCAACAGCATCCAAATCCACTTAACTACCAGAGTGAATCTATAGTAGTGAAACTGACTGACTTCTTTTACACGTTTTTTTCTCATATTTTTCAAGGTTTTTTTTTCCTTCACTCACTACGACTTTTGTCGCAATAAAGTCGCACCAAAAAAAAAAAATGTGACAGAGTGTAGTAGTGTAAAGGAAAAAATTTTGAAAACTTACTTAGGCGTTACTTAAAATTTCTCTTTTGAGCTCTTGAACAACAACAACACAAACAAAAAAGAGAAATACTTGCAAAACAAAAACCTGACACTTTTATGGAAAAATGCAAAAGACATGGAAAAAAACGAAGTGAAACGAAAATTGCTTAACAACAGCAACAACTTGTTCCACTCTTTAAGTCCCGTACAATATACGTCGTCTCATGCAAGACACTCTACCAATTCTATCTACGCTTCTCATAAAAATTATTTTTCATTCTGCTTTGGGCTGCTTTGGCTTGCTGCTGCGTCGTTTTTTCATCACACAAAGTAAAAGTGTTAAATAAAGTCATTCAGTCAAAGTGCTAAATTCAAATATTATTCTCTCTTTTTCTATCTCTATTTTCTCCTCCCCTCCACCTCTCTTTACAGAGAAGTCTTTTGGTAAAGAAACAAATGAGGGAGAAGAGAGAATAACAATGACAGCAAAAATTCTCGAGCTCAACTCAATAAAAAAAAGTATTCGAAAGTTTTTCTCTTTCTTTTTATCAAATGGTTTATAAACAACGAGGGCCGGCATATAAAGAAAAAAAATGATACAATAAATTTTCCTATAAATGCCAAATGTTAGACTTAAATACTGGAGAGTAAAATGACAACAGTTGTGGCTACGAAGGTGACAGTTTTCTCTGTTTTCAAAGAACTCACTGGTTCCACCTACAGAATCTAAGATAACAACTCAAACATTAGAATATATTGTGGAAATCGCCCGATAAAAAATCATTGGCCATTAGATCTCTTTAGTCAGGATTACAACCAAGTATTGCATGTCACCCAACCAACTATGTGCTCCAATATTATTAACAGATTAATGCTAATTCCGAAGGACGGATTTACGGAAGTTTGGCAACTATTTGCTCCCAAAGATTTTGCAAGAATACTCGTTAAAATATATTTCTCTTTTCATTTCAAAAATGTCAAAGCTGAGGTTTGAACTTACATCTCTCATATTTCAAGGCAACACTAGACTTTAAGCACCAGCTCCATGACAAGTACAACTTGAACACAGGCATCTACTTACATACATACATAAATGGCCATTACAACCCTTCTATCATGATTACGGCCTAGCTTCTCAACGCCACTCATGTTGTGTGTGTTAATTCTATACATGAGTGACGGGACCTACAGTTTAAAGCCTTTTCCGAAAGACAGAGTTTTGAGAAAATTTTAATGGAAATTTTAGTTACTCTCAGAGTTTTTGCTAGAAATCTGCTGAGAGGAAGTCGCCGAAACAATATTTTCATATTTCGTTTTGATATCAGGCCGGGGATTTGAACTGTGGCTTCGCGTCTAATAAGCTATTACCTACCAGACTACGGCGACTTTACAGGCATCTGTTGCTGTCAATTAACTGCACCATTAATCACGGTAACTTTCTCATAATCCACCTAATCACGTTGTCCGTTTCGGAAAGTTTCGACGACTGAAAAACTGGGATATCCTACAATATCTATTGGACTGATATTCGAACCTATGACCGTAGTTTTGGGAATGATTCAGCTTTTAGTGTATCTTAGAGGTATAAAACAATCTTTACTGCCGAGAACATAGTCATAGTAGATTAGATTTCTACTTTGCAAATATTGCAGACTATTGACATAAAATATAATTCTCATTATGATCATTATTATTTGTGAACAAAAGTGTTCAAATGTAAAGGATGGTTGGTGGGCGAAATTATTCCAGCAATCTCACTACCACGGTTTGAAAGAGGACCCTCTGGACTATTATATGCATATAGTCTGTATGGTGTACTATTTTCTATATGCTCAAAAATGATACTGTAGAGAATATTCAAGCAAAAAATTTATATTTTGAAAGCCAATTTTCTCAATAACATATAACTTTATTATTATAACATATTGCTATATTGCTGATTGTATTAAGAGGCCTTGGCACTTTCCTTTGAGTTTGAAATGGTGCTCATAGACCTAGTATATGCCCTGAAATTCGCTCCTAAACAAGTTACCTTGTTCAGATGGATGCTGTTAAATAGTTAACAGGGAATGTTAAGGGCAAACTTTGTTCTGCTAAAAGGAAATTTTACTCTGTTAACGCCGAATGTGGCGCTGTACGTAGCTCTTTAGCGGACCTCTAATGTGTGTGAAGATAAATTCAAATTTAACTAGCAAACACAAAAACTAAAAACGGGTTTTATTAGGGACACCCTAGGCTACAATTTGTATATTGTGGGATATGTCAACTTCCAAAATTATTTGGGATATACTACTTATTGGGTTTTATTAGGGACACCTTAGGCTACAATTTGTATATAGTCAGATTCTACAGCAAGTCCCTGATATCGTATATTTGGGTGATTTCTTCATTGACTATTTTCACTATTTTCTGTTAACCACTTAATACTGCTCTGTTAACTTTAAAATTAGCTCTGTTAAAAATTTTGGTTTTGTCTTTGCTAGTTAAATTTCAGTTTATCTTTACACGCATCGGACTTCTACTAATCCATTAAATTTACCTTGAGCTGCAATTTATAAGCCTGCTCATTTCAACCCATACCCGTATTTTCCAAAAGAGGATAATAGAGATGACATTGAAGGATCAAAAGAGAACAAGAAATATGAAACAATTTGCAACAACTTTTCAACACCAAAAAAAAAAAAAGAAAAAAAATCGAGATAATGTCGCCAGAAAAAGCTGAACTATACATGTATGTAACTCGCTGTGCTGGATAAAATAACGCACCATTTTGATTGTCGCTATGTGTGTATAAATGTGTGCGTGACATTTATACTCTATCAGTTCTGTATGAAAATAAAAAAGAGAAAAAAGAGATTAAAAACTCTACCCTGAGTGATTCAAACACCAGCAGCTGAGCTAAGCTGGAGTCAAAGTTTTATGTTGTTGTTTAAGTGCAATTTTGAGGGAATTTTGTTGGTATTTTTTTGTTTTTTCCTCTTTTCGCCTTCTACTCATTTTTTCTTTGTCAATAAGTTTTTGGTACTCTTACATCCTTAGCAACAATGTATTTTTTTTAACCCCTTTTAACTGAAAGAGTAGTGCCTGCCTGATACAAAGTGATGGCAGCACAAACTGTAATGAAAGTAATTTTGGTTTGGCACTAGAAAAAAGCCACTCTACAGCATTTCAAAAGAAAAAAACACCGTGTAGCATTCAAACACACAAAAATGAGGAGCACAGATGCCCGTAGTGAGGAGAGAATATAAATTGAAATAAAAGTTTAAAATGCTTCGGTTGCAAAATCAAAAAAAAAAAAAACTCGAAACAAAATAAAATTAAACAAAAAAAACATACGAAAATAATTTAGTGGTTTTGAGGTTTATGACACCATTTTTTAGAGCAGAAGGTTACTTAATTAACCGAAATGTGCTGAGAAAGGATATTAAAGACGTTGTGATATTTTTTCCTTTTTTTTTTTGTAATAATTAAAAACAATAAAAAAAAACATTTTTAAATAATTTAAGACTTTAGGCGAGGAAATAACATTCTTTTTAGTGATTCAAAAATTTCTTTAAATTTTCAAAGCCATGCACCTAAGCCGTCATATAGGCTTGATGAGACAAGGATTATAACCTTCAGTCAGAAGCATAACCTAGCTTCTGTTAATTTTATTTACTCTCCGAAATTTTAAAACAAATCTGCTGAGAGGAATTCGCTATAAGACTCTTGACTACGCCTATAAAGTCTGCTGCGGATCCTTCCTCTTCAGCAATTTCTTCGCAGTGATCCCAAAGTGAAACGGGAACTTCACCACACCAAGTTGTAAGAAGATGATCAAAACCCTGTTCAACCAGCCGACATTCCATCGAACATGAATGCAGTACTGTCAATGAGACAAATAGAGTAGTATTACCTTGAATGACACTTTGCTTTTTGCTCTCAGGTGCGGAATTTCGTTACAAGAATTCCACACTTATAAGCAATGTCCTGTAAGTATTTTTGAAAGTGCTTATATTCGTGGAATACTGTACATGTAAATAGTTGTACAACTACAAATATTTACCTCTGTTAACATGATGATTTACTCTGTTAATATCAAAATTGCTTGTGCAAAATATGTTGGTTTGAGTCTTTGGTTTTTAAGTTCGAATTTCTTTTCACACACATCGCTTTTTAAAAAAGTTTAGAATATGAGTTCGTTGATTGCAAACAAAATAAAAATAAATTGGTGTTTAGTTTCAATTAAATTCTTTATTCTGTTTATAACTTGACGTATACAACAATAATTGCTTGTTCGCCATTCTTTTTTGCTTATAACACAGATCTTTACAACGGATATCTTCAAACCACGACTGTTCTCTTCACATGCAACGAGTCTTCACACAAGACTGACTGAATTCTTACTGTTCGTTACCTGCTTTGTTTTGCCTTTTCATATATGCCCAAGTAAACAGTCTGATGAATCTACTTGAAGTCGAATGTTCGTGGTTTTGCCCTCTCGGGACCTCTATCGTTGTTTCGTTGTTGTTTGTTGCTGCCTTCTGGCTTACTTGTCTATCCCCTTTTCTTTCATACTGCTGTTTTTGATATATGGTTTTTGTTTGCGTAGCCTTTGTTTATCATTTTAATGCTAAATGATGTTACACCGTTTCCATTTTCGTTGCAATACATTTGATTTCAGAAACATCCAAAAATTATATGCAAATTTTAAAAATGTTTTCTAAATTATTAAAAATTGTTCAGTAATTTTTGTAATATTTTTAGAAATTTAAAAAATTTTATTTATTTAAATATTTTGTTTGTTTTTTATTTGATTTGCTGTCAATAATAAATGCTACTTTAGACATTTGCCAAATTGACAGAAAAAATATAATATCAATAGAGCGCTACAATTTGTCTTTTCTTTACATAAAAATCTTTGGTCAAACAAAGAAATAAAAAGGAAGAGTATTGACAATAAAAGAAAAAGTACCAGGATATTTGTAGCACATGACATATAAATTTCAAATGACATCTCCCCAATGGGCCATGATAAATGTTATCGATTTCGTTTGTTTCAAGCCAAAAAGCAAGATTGAACCAAATAATGGAGATGGGATGTATATGTTCATAAATCCTACGTATGAATATGAGAAATATTTGTATGTACATTGTACATACGTACATATATATTGTATTCATATGAATACATTTTTATGTGTCAGTAATGTTTGCATGCAAAATACAAAATTGTCAAGTATTTTTGTATACAATTTCTATAATTTTCTGTTTATAAATAAAAACAAACATTGTAAACAAATAGAAGCATAGGAAAATATTGTATTTATTCCATAAATTTTTTATGAATCGTACGATAATTTGTAAAAGAATAGAAAGAAGAACGTTAGGATAGTTATTGATAAACCAAAAATTACTGTAATTTCTTGGTTATGAAATACACAAAAATAAATGAAAATGACAGTGTAGTAAAATAAATAAACTCTTGGCAAATTTGCATTGTAATCATGGCAAATAAAAATTATATGTTTACTAGGAGAATTTGAATTTTAAAGTAGAAGTAGAAGAAATTCTATTCAAATATTACCATGGAAAAAGAAGAATAAATTGCCTTTAAATCCATATTAAATTATAGCATACAATATAAAACAAATTGCCAACGATAATTTCTGTAATTTTTTATGGCTCATTAATTTTAGAGAAATACATGCATACCAGAGATCTGCAATGAATCGTTTTTTCGCTACTCATAAGTACTCGTGAAATTTCGAGTATGAGTAAGTCAACAGTATTGAAATTCAACTACTCTGATTCATTCGTCCTCACTACAACATTGATTTATAAGTACAGGTTGCAATGAGTATGACTACAACGTTGACATCAAACTCATAACATTCGAAATATGTTTGATTCATATGCCTACTCATTCATTCATTCAGATTCATAAATTTAGAAAAATACTTATAATACTCATAAATGATTCGAGTGATTCGAATTATTCATCAAAATTTACAGTTTTAGTTGTTGTTGCATTTACAAAAAAAGAAGAAAGAAAGAGACAAAGACATCAAGCAAAGCAAACACACAACTTTCTAGTGAGTATTGTAGTGTTCGTAAGCGAATCATACATATTTTGTGATTCCTGTAAATGTTGAGTAAAGGAGAGACGAAATCATTAACATCATGCGTATTGTTAAGTATGAGTACGATGAGTACTTCAAACTTTGAATATGAGTAGTATGAGTATGATATTAAAATAAGCATGAATGCGTAAAAGTATCAGAAATTATAAGTATGATTCGAATCTACTCTTCTTTTTGCATACTCCTCGCTGATCTCTGATGCATACATAAGTATGCATGAGAAATGTAAAAAACTGTGACCCTTTATTGAGTTCATAAGGAACACAAACATTAGTATGAGAAAAAGACATCGAAATTACCACACATGCTTGTTTCAAACAGATTTAATTATTTTAACAATGCCAGTAAACGGCCATCTATCTGAATCTGCATACACTCACACATACATAATTGGTAATTACAACCCCCTACAGTCAAGCTTCTCACACCACTTATGTTGTGTGTGTTAATTTTCAAATATTCAAATTTCAAATATTTTACCTGTTGAATTGCAGAATTAGAATTTCGTGACTTGTGTGTACAACAACATACCTGTAAAGAGAAAACAGAATAACAATTAAAATTGGAAAATACTTGATGAAGAAAAAAATTCATTTTGAAATCGAAAATAAAAGAAATATTAATTTGCATAATTTGTTGTTATAATAAGCGACATAATATGGCTGGAAATTCAATGAATACAGGCCCAAGCGAGGTTGCTAAAAGGCTTTATTCCTCTGCAACAATGTCCTATTTTGAGTGCATTTGATTAAGCTAGTGCTACATTAGAATTGTTTTTACCTAGAGTGTAGCTAAAGTACTGCTTCTTTGTGGTGTGTATCTAATACTGCATTGGCCGTAGAAAATGGTTGATCTCAAGATCTTCCTCAAGCATACACATACATAATTGGTCCATAACATCAGGATTATGACGTAGCTTCTCCCACCACTTATATTGTGCGTGTTATTTTTTTTTTTTTTTTTTGAACTAGAATACCGCCCTGTACTGTTTAAAGTCGATTCCAAACGACAGATTTTTGAGAAACTTTTCATGGCAATATTATATTTACTCTCACGAGTTTTCGCCAGGAATTTTCTGAGAGGTAGTCGCCGAAGACTTTTATTTTTTCATATTTCGTTTTGTTGGATTTTGAACCGTGGCCTTATGTCTAATAAGCCGTCACACTACTTACTAGACTACGGCAACATGTGCAAATTATAAAATTGTTTTATCGAAATGGGTACTGTGTTCGGGCAACGTGCCGCGCGATTCGTCCATTTTACGATCGGTGTAGTCGCAAGATCTGCTGAGAAAATCGCCGCAATCCGTGAGAGTATGCGGGAGAATTCGAAGTATCACAAACTACAACCTTGCGATTTTTGTGTGTCTTGACTTAAGCTTCCAATTCAATTCAATTGATCTGAAGGTAAACGAGCACAAACAAAGACAATGTGTTCGCTGTATAAGCGGTTCTGGAGCAGTTGGTATCCGATACAAATTTTCATTGACAAATCATCTTCAGTGATGAGGTCTGGATGAATGGGTACGTGAACAGAACAATATTGTAGAATTTGAAGCGACACCAATGCATATGATATGCAACAGCGTCCAATATACCCCAAAAAACCAAAGTCTGGATTGATTAAACGTTCCATAGTTCTTTGAGAACGACCTAGGACAGGCCATCCACTGCGTGCTCTATATAGATCGATATTTATTGAATTCTCCTGGCCTGAATTGGATAAGCTGGACACCAAGAAATGTGGTTTCAACGAACTACCTTACTTGCCACACAGCTCATGCCGCAATGGATATCCTGTACGAACGAAAGATTAGCATACAATATTGGACATAAGATAAACCTTTCGAGAAAATCAAAACCATGGGAGTTAACAACGTAAACATGGACAACATCAGGCTGCAAGAGCATTTAGTCGAATACATAGTTGGCTAATGCTATCTAGGCTCAATAAAACGAACGCGACATTCGGACAACTACACCCAATATGGAGAAGCTCACAAACATTCAGACGAACCAAATTCAGAATATTCAACGCATATGCAAGTGCCTCAGAAGGATATGCAAAATATTCTGGCCTAATAAGCAATATGAATCACTGGAACTTTACCAATGAGGAACCCATAATAACGCAGATAAGACGTAGAAAATGTTTTTTATAGAGGTATAGAACTTTAAGTTGGCATTACTTTTCAAGATGGCGACCGATTTAACAGCTGTCAAGTGATTTATTCTCAGTTTGGTTTGGCAATTCATCATGAATAGACTCACGCCTGAACAACGCTTGCAAATAGTGCAATTTTATTTCGATTTATTGAAAGACACGTTTGGTGACCGCCTAATTTCACGTTTTGACCTGTAAATTGGCCTCCAAGATCTTGTGATTTAACACCGCTAGACTACTTTCTGTGGGGCTATGTAAAGTCATTGGTCTATGCGGTAAAGCCACAAACGCTTGACCATTTGGAAGACAACATTCGCCGTGTTATTACCGATATACGGCCACAAATGTTGGAAAAAGTCATCGAAAATTGGACGACCAGATTGGACTATATCCGCGCCAGCCGTGGCGGTCATATGTCAGAAATCATATTTAAAATGTAATGCCACAAGATTATCTTTCGGATAAATAAAATTCATGTCAATCGAATAATCCATCGTTGTTTTATTGCAACTTAAAGTTCTATACCTCTATAAAAACATCCTATCCTATCAGGAAGAATGCTGACTGAAGGGCTGTAAATGACCAATTATGTATGTATGGGCGAATGATGCCATCGTTCCACAAACCGCACCAAACAGTCACACGTAATGGGTGCATTGGCTTCTGTAAGACCACGTGTGGGTTTTCTGAGATGAAAATCATGGGAATAGATTTTTTTTTGCAAAATCGAAATCATCGTGCAGTTTCTAGTTGGCCCAATAAACCTCAACGTTCAGTGTAGATATCTAATATACTGATATTTTGTGATGGTTCAAGTTTAAAGCAATAGATGACCCACCCGATGCTTTAACAAGCTTAACGACTTGATAAATTGACCTCAAATTGCTTTTAAGACTCCCAAAAGTAATTGTAAAACAAAACCACAAAAGATTCCCTAAAGGCTGTCATAAACAATGGTATACAAATACTGGATAAAATTAAAACAAAACAAAGAAAGAAACAAAAAATTATTCATTTTCATGTTTTGGTCATTGGCTGGACACATAATTTTCTTTTTTTAATGCTCGCAGTAGAGATAATTTAAACGATAATTTTTATGTTTAAAAGCATAAAACTCCCACTGTTTTTTGTGTTGCGATTATACAACATATGAAACAAAAGTAAAAAAAAACCTAGCAAAATGTCAATTTCAAATAAAGAAAATGAAAAAAACTGAATAATAAATATGCCATGACGTGTGTAGAAAAACAAGGAGTACTAAATAAGCCCACTTGAAAACCACACGGGTAACTCATACCATTGGCCGGCCACCAGCTCGGCACCACCACCATAGTGCTTACATCACTAGCATCAGGGCTTTGCATTAAAAACGTACTTGAAGATACTTTTTTATTTAAATTGTACTTTAAACTCGGTATGGGAATGAATGAATGACTGAATGAATGTCTCAACCACTTGCAAGCAAGCAGGCATAGGGCAGATGATATGATTTCAAAGAAACTGGACAATTGTAACACTTTAAACGCAAAATTTAAGAAAAAAACATGAAAAAAATATGAGAAAGCCAGGGCGGTATGTTTGATTTCTAGAGTGTGTGAATAATTTGAAAACGAAAAACGGAAAAAGAAAAAAAAAAACAGAATTCAACGATGCCGGCATATATGCAACAACATAAAAGCAGTCAAATACCATAATTACCCGCAAAATAAGTGGATAAATATAGAGCATAATACATATGTATACTTCAACGCCCGTTCGAGCATTAGCATTGTCGTAGTTCGTTCTCTCTTCTCAAAAACCATTCATAAAATTGTTTAACTTTTTGATAAATTGAAATTCATTTACAAAGAAAAAAAGCAGAAAAAAGAAAGAAAAGAGTATAAAAAAGGAATACAGATTTACCATAACCTCTTGGAAAAGAAAAACAAAACTATTCTGGTGGTATTTTGCATATGCTTTGAAAAATTTGCTGAAATTCTAAAGAAAACCCCTATAAAGGCTTACAGCAATTGTATGAGTATTCCTTAATAACGGGGGAAATAAGCCATTCAAATAGATTAAAAAATTTTCTACTTATTATTTAAAACAGTTGTATCATTGCGAATAATAGGGGTATTCATTTCAACGTACAAAAAAATTATTTTTTTATGAACCACGTAGTATTTTAATTTTTTTTTTGCCTTCTTAAGTGAATGCCTTTAATGTTGTGTACACTTACATATAATTCTTAGGAAATTTCTAGGCCATAATTAAGGAGGTCAGTTGGTGTTTTTTAATTATCATTTACAATGCAAAACAATTTTTGTTTTCCTTTGCCAATTCCGTTTTCAAATTCTAACAAGAAACCAACAATTATGTTGTATTGAATAATGAAGATTTCCTGGACAACTTTGTTTTGAACCGTACATAATAGTTGGTAACTCAAGAGTGAAGTTGGAAACTCAAGAAAGATTTGGTAAAAAAAAATTTTTTCAATCGAAATTAAATGCTTTTTTCCACTACCCCTCCTGGGAGCATATGTCTTGCAACAAATCATTTCCGCCTTGTTTCCATTTCTTTAATCGATTTTTGTTGTTCCAGCTAGGATAATGGGACTGCCATCTATCATTGCCTAAAACAATACCTTAATAGTTCATTGTATGCAATAATTTGAACACAGCCATACTCTAGTAGGTACTAGGTTCAAATCCCAGCTAAGGCAGCTCGTACAGAAGGGAAATAGGAAAAAATATTTCTATCAGAGAATTCCTATCAGCAGTATTCTGACGAAAACGTTGAGCATAAATGAAATTGTTAATAACAATGATAATAATTTGAACGTAACCATACTCTAGTGGGTAGTAGGTTCAAATCCCAGCTAAGACATCTCGTACGAACAAAAAATATTTCTATCCGAGAATTCCTCTCAGCAGTATTCTAACAAAAACATTGAGCTTCAATGAAATTTTCAATGGCAAGTTAGTTTCTCAAAGAAAAATATCTGTATACGTTCTTCATATTCCTTTTGATGCTTTACAAGCATTCTTTGAAAGTTTAAGCTTCCAGGATTGACCAATTGGACTATCAAATCTAAACGGTGATATATGGATGCCTTTTCATATTTGTAAGAAATGAGAATCTTCTCTCTTCCAAAACATGATTTTTCTGATTACATATATATCTACCACAAACAGGCCTCTTCGACTAGCATATGTGTAGAGTGGCATGTAAGTATATGTTCCTTGAAATCTTTTTTGAGCTGCTGTAGTCTGGTAGGCAGTATGTGGACTCATTTGATGTGAATCCGTGCTGTATTAACGC
This sequence comes from Sarcophaga rosellei, assembly GCA_930367235.1. Lineage (NCBI taxonomy): Eukaryota > Metazoa > Arthropoda > Insecta > Diptera > Sarcophagidae > Sarcophaga > Sarcophaga rosellei. Next base: position 58,095,947 of record OV884018.1, on the reverse strand, counting down.
TACACCTTAGGCATCTCGACTAAAACGAAAGATGCAAAAATATTCATTTCGGTAACGTCCTCTGAACAGATTTCTGGCAAAAACTCTACGGGTAAATAAATTTGCCATGGAAAGATTCTTAGTAACTCTCATCCGAACTTGACATTAAGCTGTACGTTCCGCCATTCATGAACAAAGTAAACACAAACAACAAGGATGGTGTGTGAACATATGTTGTAATCCTGACAAAAGTGTTGTAATGACAATTAGGTAGTAGTGTTCGTATAATGAATCTGGCAGCACATGGACCGAGTAAAGTTCACGGTATTACTGTATGTGATATATGTATCTTATAAAACAGAAGGAAATGCAATTAAACTTCATTCAAGGATTTGAGTTTTGAACATAGTAATACCATATTGCAGTTCCATAGATTGCTATGTGCTGCAGACCAGTGTCAAGCATATGCTTGATGGATTTCTCTCGCGACTAAAACTGAAAGAAACTAAATGCACTGTCTTCATATGTCATTTGCAGTAGGTATGCCCGTTTTTTATGAAAAATTGGAACTACGTTATCAATTATTGGAGAAACTAGTGCTAATGGTGCCAAACTTAAAAGGTGGTAGGCTAGTAGGTAGTATGTTAGCTCATAAAACGTAAGGCCACGACTCAAACCCCGGCTCAGACATCTTGATGAAAACCAAAAGAGGAAGAAAATTTTTCTTTGACAACCATCTCTCAGCAGATTTTTGACAAAAACTGTGAGAGAAGTTTCTAAAAAAATCTGTGGTTCGGAATTGACTTGAAACTGTTGATCCCGCCACTTATCGATAAAAATAACTCTCCCAACATAAGTGGTGTGAAAAGCTAGGTTGTAACCATGACTGAAGGATTGTCAATCTGACTGTCAACGTTCGTTTGATACCCAATTCACTTTTAGAGCGACGACTTCTAGAATCTTCTTCTTAATTTTATGGTCTTCTTCCTGGCTGAGAGATGCCAAAGTCGTTCGGAGTCGACTTTTAACCCGCCTGTCATGTACAAAATTTACACACACCAGAAGTGATGTGAGAAGCTGTATGATTATCCTGATTGAAAAGCTTTGAGGACTAATTATGTATGTATCAGAGGTCAGCAATGAATAGTTTTTTCTCTACTCATAAGTACTTATAAAATTTTGAGTATGAGTAAGTCAACAGCATTGAAAATCAACTACTCTGATTCATTCAAACTCACTACAACATTGATTTATAAGTACAGGTTGCAATGAGTATGAGTACAATGTTGACAACAAACTCATAACATTCGAAATATGTTTGATTCATACGCCTACTCATTCAGATTCATAAATTTAGAAAATACTTATAATACTCATAAACGATTCGAGGGATTCGAATCATTCATTAAAATTTACAATCTTAGTTGTTGTTGCATTTACAAAAAAAGAAGAAAGAAAAAGACAAAGACAGCAAGCAAAGTAAACACACAAGCTTCTATTGAGTATTGTAGTGTTCGTACGCGTATCATACTTATTTTGTGATTCTTGTAAATGTTGAGTAAAGGAAAGTCGAAATCAACAACATCATGTGTATTGTTAAGTATCGTACTCATACCTTGAATATGAGTAGTATGAGTATGATAAAGAAGACAAAGACAGCACACAAAGCAAACACACAACCTTCTAGTGAGTACTGTAGTATTCGTACTTGAGTAATAAGTACGAAATAAGTATATTTTGTGATTCTTGTATATGTTGAGTAAAGAAGAGTCGAAATCAACAACATCATCATCATATGAGTATGATGAGTACTTCAAACTTTGAATATGAGTAGTATGAGTATGATATTAAAATAAATATGAATGCGTATTAGTATCAAAAATTATGAGTATGATACGAATCTGCTCATCTTTTTGAATACGCATTACTGAACATATGCAATCTTACTAGGCATCTTTGCTTGCACGTCGACTATCAGGTAGAGTTAAGAGACTGTGGGCTGTTACTTCAACTGCAATCAACGGCAATTATGCTTTTTCTCATTGGTGCCTAGTCAATCAATCAAGGAAATGTATTCTTACACTAAACGTTTCTGTATAGATTCCTTTAACAAATTTGATGCAACATTTCTTGGTTGCAAATTATAATTATATTTCGCTTTCTGACTTTTGTATGAATTTGATGCATTTAAACCATTTGAGATCTTATTATTTCAGTTTTAGCCCAAATGAAAGCGAAAGTAAGCGATTGTAGTAGCTTTTTAGTAACAAACTTGCAACATATATACGTAAAAATAGAAGTGAAGCTCTCATTTCAGTGTAGGCCTTGCTTGATATTTAACGAACGAAAAAAAACACAAATTCAAATTAATTACTTGCCCACCATAATAGCATCCCGAATATTTTTTAGAAACTGAATAAAGCAAACAGATTATAAAACTTCCCCCTTTTATTCTCGGCCTATGTGTGCGTGTATTTGTTTGTGTGAAACAACCTTTAAATTTTCGGTAAAATTCAAACAGATGCCGATTAAAATAAAAACTCTACACATGGTACAGCAAACAAAAACAAAAAACAAAAAACTGCACACTCCCGAACACATACTCATTCAAAAAAGGACCATATGTGTGTGTGTGCATATCTAAAGCTAATTAAACTAATGACCTGTTGAGATTGTTGGTTTTATTTTTTCTCTTTTTTTTCTTTTTGTTTTTGTTTTTGTTGCTTTTCAAATTTAAACCATAAACGACTTTTTAAGTAATTTTTTCATACATACATATATACATATGAGTGTGTGTATATGTGTTTTTTTACTTTTTTGCATTTTTACAGACTTTTTGAATTTTTTTTCTGTTTTTTGTTTTTGAACAGAATTTATTACTTTTGAGAATTTAAACTTTTGACCCCATAAAAATGTGTAATAAACATTGTACACCAGCAGCACAGGCTACAATAAAAGCATTTTGTACAACATATTGTTGGCAAAAAAAAACAACCAAAAACAACAACAACAAAAACTAAAGAATGAGTTAAACAACAACAACAACAACAAAAAACAATTACACATTGAGGCTATATACACTTAATAACACTTTATATGTACGAGTATGTATATTACCTTAGGTTTTTGTTGTTGTTATTGTTGTATTGTTTTTATCTGTAGCAATAACAGCAACACAATTAAATGGGGGGACCAACATCAAATACAAGAACCCACAATATCTTAGGATTAAGGCATTGAGTTTTTGTGTTCCTTTCTTTTGGTTTTGTGCCATTAAAAATACTCACTTAATAAATTAAACACCCGTACCACTTCTTCGATGGGGGACAGATAGCCAATTGGAAAATTAAAAATATTCAAGCACAGTCGACCCTATAAGTACCCTACACCATGATCTAAATTTTTGCAATAATTAATAGCTTATCCTCCCTTATGTATGACACATGCATGCATACAAACGTAATTCAAAAGACTTTCGCATCTCTTAGACAAGAAGAAGAAGAAGAAGACTATAAGGGAAAATAATAATGACAACAAATTAACAGTAAGATTCTAGAAGTTGTCACACCAAAAATGAATTGAGCATAAAACGAATGTTGCCAGTCGTATTTACAACCCTTCAGCCAGGCTTACTACCTAGCTTCTCACACCACTTATGCTGAGTGTATGTTAATTTTATACATGAGTGGCGGGGTCTACAGTTAAAAGTCCACTCTGAACGACAGATTTTTGGGAAACTTTTCACGGCAGTTTTATTCACTCCCAGAGTTTTTGCCAGAAATCTGCTGAGAGGCAGTAGCCGAAGAAATATGTCTTTCATATTTCGTTTTACTTGTGATGTCTGAACTGTTTCAAACGTGGCCACACGTCTAATGAGTTAACACACGAACTTGAGGCTTATTTGACAACAATCAGTGAAGCTATATATACACTCGTTATTGAGTGTGAGAAGCTAGGCTGTAATCCTGACTGAAGGGTTGCAGTGGCCAATTATGTATGTTATTTGAGAAGTTTTTGTTGAAGTCAAGACAGAATCTCATTACAGATTAGGGCAAGAAAATGAAACGGAGAGACGTACGTCGAAAGAAATTTTATCATTGAGTCTTCCTATTTTGAAATTAAATATAAAACACAGCGTGTGTGACTTATCAAAGTTTTTTTTCCCCCTTTGAAAAACCAATGAGTTTGGCCAATTCAATTTTTCAATTAGTCTGGCTAAGAAATCACGCTGAAATTGACCAATGCCAAGGTTTATTTGGCTTCAAGGACCTAGGTAGCTTGTGACTTAATTTGATTTCAAGGACCTACGTAGTTTGTGACTTAATCGCATACATCTGAGGCTTAACAAAACCCCACAAGAGAACGTCTAACAGGGTGAAATTGCACGATATCTTTATCCAGTTTACATAAAAACCATGCCTTCAAATCATTCCTACAGGATATCCCTCACGGCCTGAGCTGTGTGGCAAGTAAGACCGTCTGCTGTTGGTGTCCAGCTCATCGAATTTGGCCATTAGGCCAATCCATTAGGACCATTCGGTAAATCGATCTGTAGCGCACGCCGTTGATGGCCTGTCCAATGTTGTTCTCAAAGAAATATAGGCCGATAGAGCTGTCAGCTCAAAATCCACATCAAAAATTGGCTTTTTGGGGTACATTGGACGCTCTAGGATATCTACAATACAATTTCATCAAATTTTCCATGTCTTCGGCGCATAACACTCTTGTTGGTATTATTGAATGTATCAGGACATTAGAGAGAGTGGTCTTGATGAGAAGGAAGAAGACGTTTATTCATCAACTGCTTATGCTTGGCAGGAATTAAAAGCGAAATACTTTCTTTAGGGATCTTAATCTTACCATATTTACATACTTTACATACATGCATTATAAGTGATTTCAACCCTTCAGGCAGGTTTACGACATATCTCCTCACACCAGTCATGTGTGTGTTTAAGATTCATACACGAGTGGCGGGACATACAGTTTAAAGTCTACTCCGAATGAGAGATTTTTGAGAAACTTTTCATGGCAATTTCTTATTTACTTTCAGAGTTTTAGGCAGAAATCTGCAGAGAGCAAGTCGGCGAAGAAATATTTTTTCATATTTTATTCCGTTCGACGTGTCTCAGTTTGGATTTGAACCTAGGCCTCATGTCTAATAAGCCAACACAATAACTACTAGTTTAAGGCGACTACATAGTCTTATCATCGTTATGATCTTAAATTCCTGGTTATCACAGATCGCCTCCGAAATAGTAATTTTTCATATTTCGTTGCGTTTGGCATGCCTCACCTTGGGTTTCAACCTAGGCCTCATGTCTAATAAGCTAAAACACTACCTACTAGTTTAAGGCGATTACATCATAGTCTTACCATCGTTATGAGCTTTAATTCTTGGTTATCACAGATCACTAATATAGGAAGAGAGGTTCACCAAGAGCACACTTTAAGTGTCTCCCAAAGTAAAGACTTGAACCATCTCTATTAGCAACATCATTAGAGATCATGTATTAAATTAATCATAAGACTAATGATAGGCCTCTTCAAAGCAAAAAATGATTACAAAAAATATGTTTATGGGAACAAGGGAGGATAATTAATTGTAGCTTATTTAATACCGTTATTTGTGTTATGAAACCGTATAAAATATATGGAAACATTAAAGGAGAAGAATACAGAACTTTGAACTTTTATTTCCAACGGCGAATATAAGAGCATTAAAATGTCATGTCATTTGTCAAACACTGTCATCGCCCATTAACGATATAAAAATAGCGAAAATGAGAAAAAAATAAAAGAGAAGTACAAGTATTCAGCAAACATAGGAAGAAAAGAAAGAAAAAAGAACACAGAAAAAAAGGTAATAAAAGATCAAAGGATAAAATAAACTAATTGAAGTCGTATTAAATTTATTAATGAACATACGGTTGAATGGCAATGAATTGATACCACCACTGGGGGTGAGGGTGGAATGGGGTTGGAATGTTATAATGACATTAAAGCAGCCAATAAACAAATAATAAAAAAAGGTTCAAATGCTTTAGTGTATGGGTATACTGCAAAGAAAGAAGGAGGAGGAGAACGCCATGGAATAGGAGTAGGAGTTGAAAATTGAAAAGTGGTGTTAATTACTAATAAGGCTTTGGAAAAAAGAACAGAAATTAAATAAAACAAATAAAAAAAATAATTCAATTATAAGCGATAAATAACGTTTATAATTTATTCGATTAAAAAGGAAAACCTAACTAATGAACTGTAAAAATAATAATACACCGTACACAGACGACAAAGGGCGAGACACCCATGACAGAAATACAAAAGGATATTGAATGTAACTACTACACTAATAATACCCCGGACTTTATACAAAAGCGGACTGTTTTTCCAAGAATTTAGTTTTAACAACAATCATATGGTATTCGATTTTCTCACTGGCTAGTGAACCTAAACTGCATAGTATTTTTAAGCTTTTTATGTGTGGAGTTCCGTTCACAACGGAAAACCTTCTTAGTTTGATGCGTGTGAAGATAAATTCAAATTAAACTAGCAAAGACTAAAACGAAAAATGTTAACAGAGCTAATGTTAAAGTTAACAGTGCAATATGAAGTGGTTAACAGAAAATAGTCGGGGGGACTTGCTGTACATATCCCATTATATACAAATTGTAGCCTAATGTGTCCCCAATTAAACCCAATAAGTGGTTTATACCAAATAATTTTGTAACTTGATATATCAGGCTTCAAATATGTTAACATTGCTGTTAACTTTAACATTAGCTCTGTTAAAATTTTTGGTTTTAGTCTTTGCTAGTTATATATGAATTTATCTTCACACACATCTTAGTTTGGTGACGACTAACTTCAATTAGATATTGATGGATGGATGTTAACATTGCTCTGTTAACTTTAACATTAGCTCTGTTAAAATTTTTGGTTTTAGTCTTTGCTAGTTATATATGAATTTATCTTCACACACATCTTAGTTTGGTGACGACTAACTTCAATTAGATATTGATGGATGGAAATGTTTTACGGAAGCCTATATGATTCCAAGAGGGGTGATGATATAATATATCATGACAATGACATGGAAAAACAACTCATTAGGCAGTAAAAATAATTGCAAAGTGAAAAATTGTCTGATATCTTCGCTCAATATGCATGCCAAAAGCAATAATTTTAAGCAACAATTTCCAGATATTCAAAAGCCATTGAATTTACACAAACTAAAGGCAAAAAACCTTGACTAAAACTGATTTTGCATGTAAAAAAGCACTGATTCTGAGCAGAAATGTTACAATCTAATTAGGGCAGTACCAGTTAAAAATTATTTGCATAATAGGCCATGAGATAATCTGCATCCATTTCTCACAATGTATAGAACTTTATCTTGAACTAGTGTCGTGTTGTAAGTTGTAAGTGTAGATTAGGCAGTACTGCCTAATAAGTTCTTGGGAAGAACCATATAAATGCAATGTCGTCGTTAGGTGGTATAAATGTTAAGAGTTGTGTGAGATGTTATGAGCGTTCCTGAAGAAGAAGTATCCCCTTCTACTACCTAGATGGGATCATAGGCCGGCCATTCATTAATTAGAACTAAATGCATTCCGATATTTTGAACATTTTTTTTTTCAATATCTAATCTATCAAGAGGCACTATGGGAAATGCAAGACATTGAAAAATTTGAATGTGTATGAAGATAAATTCGATTTTGAAAATCCAAGAGGCAAACCAAACCTTTTAGCAGCGACACATTTGGCATTATCAGATCAATATATGCTTTTACCAGAGCAAAATTTTGCTTTAACAGAGCACTGTTAGCTGTTTAACAATATCCATCGGAAAATGTCCACTTATTTAAGATCTAATTGTAGAATACATACTAGGTCTGTTTCTGAAAAATCTATCGTTCGGAGACTTTAATCTATAGCTCCCGCCACTCATGTACTATAAAATTAACACACACATCATGTGTGGTATGCGAAGCTGGGTCGTAACCCTGACTGAATGACCAATTATGCATGTATGTACAGTAGGCCTGGGAGTACAATACCACATTCAAACGAATTTCTATCGCATTTTTGGACGTAAACTTTTGCGAAATCATACAGAATCTCTTTTAAACACTTTTATTGCTGGAGCATCTTGGCTGATTCACATGAAATGTGTGAGACAACGCAATTTTCGCTATATAATGCTTTTGACTTTTCAAATGTCAGCATACAGCTCGTAGAGCTTCATGCATTGGAGGTATTCGCCGACTGCTGAGATTAATCCATAATTCTGAAGTATGGACCTATAACCCAAGAATAGTTTAAGAATGGATTGAGGAAATACAGCTGATTAGAAGTACTCCACCTACTACTCCAGCTCTATCCTCATTATTTACAACGCTTACATGCAAACGGAAAAAGACACCGTATTCTTGTAGGCAAAACCCATCAAAAATCTGTGGTTCTGAGACGACTTTAAACTGTAGATCTAGTCACTCCTGAATAGAATTAACGAACACAACATAGGTGGTTTGAGAAGCAGTTATAATATCGACTAAAGCGTTGTAATGACCAATTAAGTAAGTAAATACAATCAAACAGAACATCACCAGATTTCATTTGGCTCAAAGAGATACACAAAAGTTGTCATTAAATTTTATTAGACCTTTGGAGGCAGGAAAATAAAACAAAATCGTTCGCAATATTTTATAAGTCTACAACCCCTCATCGCCAATTTGTGCCTAGAGTACTTGCCTTTGCGACGTACATACAAGCTGTGACTTGCTTAGTGTATTCAAAGACAAATACGGCTTTGAATTGTACTTCGCATTCCTGAAGCAATTTATCTACCAAACTAAGATATTTTTATATTCAAACAAAGTGTCATAATGTCTCAAAAATTTTTGTTTCAGTCATAATTCTGGAGTATTTAACAATCTATAGAAATCGTAGTTTTTCCTTCCACTCAGTATACTTTTACTGTCAGCCAATGCAGGGCTTTGAACGAATAGGAAATCAGTCCTTAAGTATTGATTTGGAAACACAAAAGCAAAATTGTTTTCGAATTTTTATAGGCAAATAAAAAGTGAATTTGAAGCCGAATGTTCTAAATTAAATGGCTTTACAAAAAATGGTTACCCAGGTCTTTTAGGAATTTGGACAATGAACCAGCAGGCAAGCCTGCTAGAAGGGTAGCTTCTTTATCGTTGATAGAGCCAGCACAGTTCTATGGAGTGGCGGCGTTGATTTGGGAAGAGATGCTTAATGAAGGCAAAAGCAAAGACTGCCCCTCAAACGGCAATTAAAACTTTTGTTGGGAAAATGAGATAAAATAAGATCTAAAGCATGTAACAGACTATCCCGAAATAACCTGAGATTGATAATTGATCTTTTGACAGGGTACTATAGACTTAGAGTACACTTATTCAGAGTGAGGATTGTGAGCTCAACATTTAGATTCTGTGACGATAGGAATGAAACATCGCAACACATTCTTGGAAACTGCTGGAGGCAATAATGCACCCCAGGATCAAAAAACCAGAGTGCATATCAAGTGCTATGCAGGGAATTTTCATTGTTGACACCGAGAGCAGCATTTTGCAGGTCAATAGGCTTCAAGAAGACATTATGATGAGGCCTATAATATAGAAAGAGCGTACAATAGACCATATGGTGCCACTTGTTTTCTCCTTCAACTCGATTTTTTCTTTTGCCAGTTTTTTTTTCAATTTTTTTGGGTACGAAATGCTTTAAATATTCATTTTGGCAGCTTTCTTTAGGGAATTTAATGTCTTTAACAAAAATGCGATAAATTTTCAAAATCTCAATTCTTTCGGGGGCAGGGACTGCATTTACACCAAAGTTGAAATGAAATGAATGACTGACTTAATGAGTAAATGACTGAGTTAAATGACGTTGAGGGTGCACTCCAAAAGAGAAGAAAGCACACTTTTCACCAGCAAAGTGATGTGGCCCTGTTATAAAATCATTATTATTTCAGAAATGAATTCTAAAAACCTTAAGAATTTATATGATTTTCGGTGATTTTTCCCTCTTCCTCTCTCTCTCGTTTATAAGTATAAATGTTAGTTTAATTAAGAGTCTGATGGTTTGTTTTATTCATTCGTTTTTCTTTCTCTTTATTTCAACACATAAAAATAAATGACCCCATTGTGACAGTTTTTTTTTTTTTGGTGCGAAGAACAACGAAGAACAAGATGAGAAGACCAAAAACTGTCTTTTGGAATTTCAACTGTTTCCATAAAAGAAGACAAAAAAAAAATCATTTCTCTCTGTTTTTGTTGTCGTTTTTTTGTTTAATTTCATATCGAAATATATGGCATTTGGCTGAATTTTTAACAAGAGACGCTAATTTAATTTATGGCAATGGTAAGCAGCCTCATTTAATTGCATATTTGTTACAGATTTTTTGTTTAATTCGTTTAAGGGGAAAAACAAATATGAGGTGTGTGTATGTGTGTGTGAGTGTTTCTCATTCGCTTGTTATTTAAATTAACATGAAAATTTCAAGAATTTACCATAAATCTTATTGCTTAATAATGGCAAAAGGATTTGTTTTAAAAGACAAAAGAGAATTATTTTCGTTTTTCTTTTTCAAAGCGAGAAAATATTTCTTTCTACTTAACAACACTATAAAATTATGACACTTTAATGCCCTTCCGAAAAGAAAAAAAAATTATAAAAAAATTTTTTATTTCTTTCATGCCTTTGCCGTAGAGTGCCCTGTGTGTGTGCAATATTGAAAAATAAAGTTTATGATACCATAGGACCATAGCATCTATGTTGCGCCAGGTGAATTTACCACCGACCAGTTAATCACTCTACGACAAAATTGTAGAAAAAATTAACACGTATACTGCCATTCTTTCATTGATGAAACTGCTTTGGCAGTCCGATGCAAAAAAACGTCTTCGAAGTTATGTCTGAGTTAGGGTATGTTCGTGCAAAATGATCAGATTACACATAACGACTCTTAAGGTCATTATTACAACTTTCCGTTAAACTTGAGTTTAGTTAAAGGTACCTATAACATGTAACATTTTGAAGATCGTCTGCTCTTCGTACCGGCCCTGACCAGCTCATCAGCAATGCAATTTCCAACGATATTCCTGAGTCCCGGAACTCATATAAAAGTTACTTTTGAATAATTCAAAATTTCTCTGAAAAATCATCAGCATTCATGGACCAGGACGGACATGGAGACTACGTTCGTTCGAGACTTAATTGTAGCCTGGTTATCCGATTAAATCAAGAGATTTGATCAAAGTAGAACAGAACGTATGATCACCGTAGTCTAGTACGTAGTGTGTTCGCTTATTAGGTGTGAGATCACGGTTCATATTCCAGGTCTGATATCTACAACACAACGAAATATTTGAAAAAATATTTCTACGGCGACTGTCTCTCATCAGACTTCTGGCAATAACTCTGAGAGTAAATAAAAAATTGTCATGAAAAGTTTCTCAAAAAAATTTGTGGTTTGGAGTCGACTTTAAACTGTAGGTCCGCCCTACTCATGTATAAAATTGATACTCATAACATACATAAGTGGTGTGAGAAGCTAAGTCGCAATCCTGACTGAAGGGTTGTAATGACCAATTATTCTAACGATATTCCTGTGTTCCGTCGAACCCATATAACAGTTTCGTTTGAATGATTCGAAATTTCTGTGAGAAATCCTTAGCATTAATGGACAAGGACGGAAGTTCGAAATACATTTGTTAGAGATTTAATTGTAGCTCGGCTAGCCGAGTAAATGTAGAGATTTGATTCGGGTGGAACAGAACGTACTGTTAATCAGAACCGCTGTCTGCCTAGGTACTCTCTCCAGCAGTCGACAGTGACACTGATGTAAAGCAAGAATGGCTCTACCACCGCCCGATACAGACAGTATGTGATGGTTGACCTGAGACCCCATTTAAAGCTTATCTTCAAGTCATTTTGAGCATATTCGTATAAAAGGAGTTTTGGACGTAAGACTGGTGGATTATTTTTAAAATAACTTTCATGCATTGACTTCAACACAATACCTGTCCGTTTCATAGAACATATGGCGTTTAATCGCTTCAATTATTAACTCAAGGTTATAATAGAAAAATTATTTTGTAATTTTATTATTTGTTTAAAAACAAACAAAAAAAATTCTTTAACATTTAATTTTAAATATTTATTAACAAAAAATCTTAAACCAAGTTTGTTAAATTTAAACAAATTTTTCTTAGCTTAACGACCGAACTCCTAACAAAAATTGCTCATTTCTGGGCAACAGCACACCTTGTTTTCTAATCATTTTTTTTTGTTCGTTCGTTGTATAAACAAATTGTTGTAAAAATGTACAGAGAGAAATAGAAAAAAAATAACATGTGTGTCTTAAACAACAATAATAAATTAAAAAATTACAACAACAGAAAAAAAACTGAAAATAAATAAACTTTATTGTCGTTGCTATTGTTGTGCGTTGTATGTTAAACATGATATTTTTTCTTTTTGGTTTTTATTGGTATTTAAAGTGAGTCGGCTAAAGTATTTTGAAAAAAATTACCATTTTTTTCTTGTTCGTTCTTCTTATTTTATTTCTTCATATATACAGAGAGACTTTACAAGACCACCAATAGAGTTGGAGTAAAAATAAAACAGAGATGGCCAACAGAGATCAGCAATGACGTTTTACGTTTTATCGCTACTCATAAGTACTCATGATATTTTGAGTATGCGTGAGCCAACGGTATTAAAATTCAACTACTCTGATTCTTTCGTACTCACTACACATTGATTAATAAGTACAGACTGTAATGAGTATGAGTACAACGTTGACATCAAACTCATAACATTTGAAATATGTTTGATTCATACGCCTACTCATTCAGATTCATTAATTTAGAAAAATACTTATAATACTCATAAATGATTCGAGTGATTTGAATTATCCATTAAAATTTACAGTCTTAGTTGTTGTTGCATTTACAGAAAAAGAAGAAAGAAAAACGCAAAGACAACCTTCTGGTGAGTAATGTAGTGTTCGTATGCGAATCATAATTATTTTGTGATTCTTGTAAATGTTGAATAAAGGAGAGTTGAAATCATCAACAACATAATGCGTATTGTTAAGTATGAGTACGATGAGTACTTCAAACTTTGAATATGAGTAGTATGAGTATGATAATAAAATAAATATGAATTCGTATAAGTATTAGAAATTATGAGTATGATTCGAATCTGCTCATCATTTTAAATACTGATTGCTGATCTCTGATGGCCAACCATAAATATTGAAGTTAATTTGTTTTGCTCAATAATGCATTGGCTGCATAGGTTGGCCAACAATGCATTTATGCAAGACACAAACACATAACATACACACACATGCACACATGCAGTAATTTGTTTTGGCACACAAAAAAAAACTCCATCTCACAAAAGGCCCCAATAATTAAAAGCACATTGAGGCAATGAGTTGAATTTTTAATGACAGAACAACATATAGTCCTCCCCTACCATATACACATGAATGCATACAGAGCCATGTAGACACTTTCAAAGAAATCAAAACGAAACAAATTAAAAGCAATTTGGCATTTTTGTCTCTTTGATACTCGGCATACATACATACCAGTAGGTTTAATCGATTCTTTGGAAATTCTCTTAAATGTCATTGAATATCAGTCACAGCTAGCCATCGCATAATAATGAAAACATTTGGAAAATCCAAATATTTTCTGGAAAAATTTTAAAGAATTTTCCTTTGTTTTCAAGTATCCTTTAAAATGCCGCAAAGCATAAGAAAGAAATCAATTGAAATTTTTTACCTGTTGAATTGCAGAATTAGAATTTCGTGACTTGTGTGTACAACACATACATACCTGTAAAGAGAAACCAGAATAACAATTAAAATTGGAAAATACTTGAAGAAAGAAAATTCTTTTTGAAATCGAAAAGAAAAGAAATATTAATTTGCATAATTTGTTGCTATAATAAGCGACATAATTGGGAATTCAATGAATACAGGCCTAAAAGGTTTTATTGCTCTACAAAAATGTCCTATTTTGAGTGCATTTGATTAAGCTAGTGCTACATTAGAAATGTTGCTATCTAGGGCGTAGCTAAAATACTGCTTCCTTGTGGTGTGTATCAGAGATCAGCAATGAGTACTCAAAAAGATGGGTAGATTCGAATCATACTCATAATTTCTGATACTTATAAGCATTCATACTTATTTTAATATCATACTCATACTACTTATATTCAAAGTTTAAAGTACTCATCATACTCATACTTAACGATAAGCATGATGTTGTTGATTTCGACTCTCCATGACTCAACATTTGCAAAAATCACAAAATAAGTACTATTCGCATACGAGCACTACAATACGCACTAGAAGGTTGTGTGTTTGCTTTGTTTGCTGTCTTCATCTTTTTCTTTCTTCTTTTTTTTTTGTAAATGCAACAACAAGTAAGACTGAAAATTGTTATGAATGATTCGAATCACTCGAATCATTTATGAGTATTATAAGTATTTTTCTAAATTTATAAATCTGAATGAGTAGGCGTATGAATCAAACATATGTATTTCGAATGTTATGAGTTTGATGTCAACGTTGTACTCATATTCATTGCAACCTGTACTTATAAATCTACGTCGTAGTGAGTACGAATGAAGCAGAGTAGTTGAATGTCAATACTGTTGACTCATTCATATTCAAAATTTCGTGACTACTTATGAGTAGCAAAAAAAAAGATTCATTGCTGATATCTGGTGTGTATCTCGTATTGCATTGGCCATAGAAAATGGTTGTTGGTTAGAACAAGCAGATAATTTGTAAGAAATGCTCAAGAAATGCTTCTATAAACGTACACATCTCAAGATTTTCCTCAAGCATACAAATACATAACTGTTCATTATAACCCTTCACTCAGGATTATGACGTAGCTTCTCTCACTATTTATGTAGTGTTTGTTAATTTTTTATATATGACCGGTACTTACAGTTTAAAGTCGACTTCGGACGACAGAATTTTGAGAGTAATCACATATAATGTCACACAAACAATCAGACAATCACAAACATCCAGAA
Organism: Sarcophaga rosellei; assembly: GCA_930367235.1. Classification (NCBI taxonomy): domain Eukaryota; kingdom Metazoa; phylum Arthropoda; class Insecta; order Diptera; family Sarcophagidae; genus Sarcophaga; species Sarcophaga rosellei. The sequence goes on along the minus strand of OV884018.1, from coordinate 58,080,878 downwards.
TCACTCTGGTGGGAATCGAACCCACAGTCTTGGCACTTGAAATTTAGCACACAACCAACAAGGCCATCGAGGCAATCGCAATGTCGTTCCACCGCTCCCAGAAATAGCGTCAATAAGAACAACTTGGAGCGTTAAAGCTCTTTTTTGAGAGAGCCTTACCATGAGTATTTATATAGCCAAGAGAGATTACTTTACATAACTAACATTCGTGAAGCTATGCTATTTTTCTAAACTGTTCTATAAGGGTCGCCTGGAAATATAATTTCATTTAAAGCAAATGTTTAATACAATAATGAAAAAGCCATATTCTAAGCAAAAATAAATGATGAAGTCTGCAAAAAACAAGGAATGCAAAGGAAAAGCCATAAAAACAATACATTTTTAGGCAAAAAAAACGAACGAAAAAACAACGAAAAACACGAAGAAATATTTTTCAGCTAATGACAGCAATTTCCGGTTTTTACAAAGCTTTAACAACAAAAACAAGTACAAGGAAAAGGAGAAAAAAACAAAAGAAAAGGAAGAAGAAAAACAGATTTAAAAGCAGTGTCAGCCAGAGTCAACCCAAACTACCAAAAGCTAGCCAGCCAACCAGCAAGAAAAGCAAAAAAACAGAACAACAGGACGTTTTTATAACGTTGAGCTGGAGGCAGCAGCAGCAAAAAAAAAAGTAAAAACACAAGGAAAATAAATAGAAAAAATAGAGAAAAACGAAGAAGACAAAATGAAAATCCAAGTAAAATTATAACAAATTTATGGCCAAGAAAACAACACAGAAAATAAATTTGTTGTCTTGGTTTTATTAGAGGCAATTTGTTTATGTTTTTTCTTTTGTTTTTGGCATCATAAATAATATTTTCTGATGATTTTTAATAAATTTTTATTTTGTTTTTGTTTTTCAAATTTCTTTCCAAAGCACACATACATACATAAACATATTTACAGATTTAAGTGACATCTTTATTACATATAAATTTTCTTTTATTTTTTCCTTTCAAAGGCCATTTGGAAAAAAAAGGTCATTAACTTGTTTTTTTTTTTTGTTTCTTTTTTTTTGTGTCTTTTTTTGTTTCTTTTCCTTTATTTCCATTGTTTTTATTGGCATTTAATGAATTTAATCAAATCGTAAATGTTTAATGAATTTTAAATTTTTATCAAGCATTTCGTGGCTGTCTTTGTCAACGATTTTCTTCATTTTCAAATTCTTTCCATTGAAATGCATTTAAACGCCCAAAAAAGGTTAACACGACAACAACAGAAAATACAACAACAATAAAAAAACAAAAGAAAAAATGTCAATATTTACATAAATTAGCTGCTAAACACACGACCAAAAAAAAGCCTGCAGAGACAAAATAGCTGGCTGCCATCGCAAGAAAAAAATAAACAAAAAAAACTTATTTATGCGCATGCACGCACGTTTTCAGCCAAAGAAAATGCTCAATGCTTAATACAATAACAAACAAAAAATGTGATTAAATTAACATATTTATGCTATACACTCCCTCTACCCTCCCCTTCCTTAGTCATGTTTATTTTCCATTTGTTTGGCGACTTGAAATGAAAATGTTATACGAAGGAACGAACCGCCAACGCATCTTAATCAATTAAAACTATTTTCACCCAAAAGTAAACACGAGAAAAAAACGTTAACAACATAACCTAAATTGCTGTGTTAAAGCCTGATTTTAATTATTTCAAGAAGCCATACTCAATTAAGGCGTTTTCGCATTTTTTTTTTCATTTACATTCAACGTTCAATGGTTAAAACAATATGAGAGTTACCATTAAGTTTAGCTTTTGCAAAGAAAGGTGTACTCCCCCAAGCCTTTTCGTAAACACGCCTTATATTAAAACGTAGTCATGTATATTTCAGGCTTATATAAAGGCTGTATTAGCAAAGCACTCTTGAAGTATTTATTTATTTTTTTTGTACAAATGGCTGGCAACTCTGAAATTTGACTGATGTCTCATATTTTGGGTCCGATTTTTAAAAATGTACCGCTGTGTGGGTTACAGAGATCAGCAATTTACGGTTTTTTTGCTACTCATAAGTTCTCATGAAATTTTGAGTATGGGCCCATCTTCCACATGGTCCATAAAGGTACAGATTGGAGTTTTAAGGCCAGAAATCATATGATTAATCGAAAGAGATCGCTTTTCGTTGCTCAGAAAACCACAATAGTCTAGAGACAAACAGAAACAGTTCCGATCCATTTCAACGCCTCCTACGGTGTCCTTACAGTTATGAAAGTCGCCAAGCCGGTCGTGATTAATTTTGTACTTCGATGATTTCGTTGTCCTCATCACAGATATGGATGATCGATAATTCTAACAAGTTTACTTTGATTCTGCAATGCCCGGCCAAATCCGCCGCCCTTCATTATCTATATTGTCAAGTTGTCTATTAGGTAGTGTGTTGCTTGTTATTAGACGTGAGGCCATAGTCCAAACCCCAGGTCAGATATCTCGTACGAAACGAAAAATGAAAAAAAATGCCGACTTCACCTCGGCAGATTTTTAGCAAAAACTATGAGAGAACAATTGCCATGAAAATGTTTCTCAAAAATATCTGTCGTTCGGAGTCGACGCCACTCATGTATAAAATTAAGGCACACAACATGAGTGGTGTGTGAAGCTAGGCCGTAATCTTGAATGAAGGGTTGTAATGGCCAATTATGTATGTATGTGTGGATCGATTTTTTTTTGCTATTCATAAGTAGTCACGAAATTTTGATTATGAGTGAGTTAAAAATATTCATCAATTCTTCAAATTCACCTACTCTGATTTATTCGTACTCACTACAACATTGATTTATAAGTACAGGTTGCAATGAATATGAGTACAACGTTGACATCAAACTCATAACATTCGAAATATGTTTGATTCATTTGCCTACTCATTCAGATTCATAAATTTTGAAAAATACTTATAATACTCATAAATGATTCGAGTGATTCGAATCATTCATTAAAGTTTACAGTCTTAGTTGTTGTTGCACTTATAAAAAAAGAGGAAAGAAAACGACAAAGAAAGCAAACACACAACCTCTTAGTGAGTATTGTAGTGTTCGTACGCGTATCATACTTATTTTGTGATTCTTGTAAATGCTGAGTAAAAGAGAGTCGAAATCAACAACATAATGCTTATTGTTAAGTATGAGTACGATGATTAACTTCAAACTTTGAATATGAGTAGTATGAGATATGATATTAAAATAAGTATGAATGCGTATAAGTATCAGAAATCATGAGTATGATTCGAATCTACTCATCTTTTTGAATACTCATTGCTGATTCTATGTGTCAACGTACTGGTCAGTCTCTAGAAAACATTGCTACTGTAAAGCAATAAGTCGCCAAAAACCCGAAAACATTAATTTGATATTGTTCTCAACAACGCTAAATTTCACAAGGCATTTTGCAGCGAATTTTGATAGAAGATCTCCACATTTATGTGTACGAAATTCAGTTTACTAAGGAGCTCAAGTCATCAAACAATGAAAGGTGATGGCCATTCGTTCAATGAGTACGGGAGCCAAGTGAAGTTAGTGGCAATTTTACAAAAGAAGTCATCTTTTCCGATGTTGAGTATCTTAGTAACATCTTAATGCTTTAGTGAATACACAACTTTGTCGAATTTGGGCCTCAGGATAGCCTCATGAAACTAATGCAACCACAGCGAGTGACGGGGTGAATACACAAAATTGTCGAATTTTGGGGGTTCTCAAAATCCTCTAGTAACTCATGGGAAAGAAATGCAATTACAACGAGCAATTGCCTGGTGTTGAGTAGACAGGCGGCGTGAATGGGTCTTACTTTTTGCAGCTGATTCAGCAATTGAAGTGACTGAGAACGACATTTGTTACGGGAACATGATAACGAGGTTATGGTTTCAGCAAATTATTGCTAATTTTTTCAACACCACTGTTAGCACAACTAACTTCCATATTCGAATTCATTCTCTATTCTATTAATACAAGAAAATTTATTTTCTTTTCTACATTCCTTTACTGTTTCATCATTAATATTTGGTTCTGTTTATTGTCAAATGTTTTGCAAAACAATTTACAACAAAATACGACATACAGACAGACACACAGACAGACAGACAAATAGACAGATAGAATGAAATTGCAGACACAGTTAGATTTTTGTTAATTTTGACAATCTGACAAACAAAATAAATTACCCATATGGGACTAAGGAGTCGACAGAAGTTCATACCTCCTTGGCATGTTCAGCACTTTCATCGTCTTCCAGCAGTTCTCTTCTGTTGGAACATTATCAATGGCATTTAGTTTTGAGGCAATTGCCTGACTTGATAAATTGCTTTGATAAGCCTATAAATAGCCAGCCAGCCAGAGAAAATACTTCAACCAGCAACTAGCGTTGATAAATGATAAGAAAAATGGCAAAGAAAAACAGTCTGAAAAATATTTTGGGAATAAACATAAGCTTATAGTGTTCTCTGGTAGGAGAAGTTGGGAAGGTAGTATGTAAGGGAAGACAATACCATGACGTAAAAAAAAATGCAAAGTTTATAAATATGGAGAGGGTAGATTTGCAATTCAGTGATTTGAAATACTCTAGAAAAGATTCTAATGTTGTATCCTTTTTCTCGTACTCAGAATCCACCCTTTTGTATTTACGTCCATATATCAAGAGAATGTCTCCTATTCGGGTGGTGATAGTACATACAAGAAGAAGAATATTCAGGAAATAAATGGTTCTCGAGAGCCCATAACTATGGTTCTATATCACCCATTCCGTCATGGTATTGATTAGAGAGTGAATGTTTTCCACACTCTATAGTCCGCAATTTTTTAAAATTGACTTTGAGACGCCTGCATCTAATCTTAAGGAGTTGTTGTCCATTTCCGATCAGATGTAATTTGTGTAGATAGTTAGGCAGGTACGGTCCTAGATGTTCCTAGACGCTAGTGCCATAGCGACTGCCATGTGTTCGTACTTGAAAGAAGGAAGAGGATACGAAGTTAAAAGAAATGAAATCACGTCATAAACCGCAAAATAGCCTAAACATCGATTTGACAAAGGGTATAAACCCTTAAGTACATCTTCTCCCAGGGTAATCAACCTTTTTTACTAAGACCTGGACAGCTACAGAGAACTTGCTCTATCGTCTCCACCTACTACCCATAAAATGGTTCTCATATCCTGCAAAAATTCAGCTCAATTCTATCCAAAATTACCGCCAACGACCATGCATCACAATCTGCCTTAAAAAAGAATTCAATTGTCAACCGTATGTTCGATTTGTTGTATCACAGCATCTAGCTGATGTTACGACCGACAATGGATGACCAAAAGCTACGAACTCTAAGCTTCTCAGCTCTTTCCCGGGCCCATATTCCGCTAAATCTATAAAACAACAGATTGGAGCATTAGAATCGGCAATCATTTGATCAGTCAAGTGAGATCGAAGCTTATGGATCTATTTTCCCTAAATCTCAGCTTCTCTCTCTCCTAGAACCATATCCCAATGAGTCCATAAAGATACAGGTCCGTTAAGGTACAGATATGATCGACAATCATATGACCAGTCGAGTGAAACCCGAGCTCCCTGATTTATTTTCCTTGCGTCTTGGCTCGCTCTCCCGGGCCCATTTTCCACATAGTCCGTAAAGGTGCAGATCATCATATTATCAATCGAAAGAGACCCCAAACTAGCAAGTGTAACAGCCTTTTCTTCCCCAGACAACCACAATAGTCTTGAGACCAACAGAAACAGTTCCGATCCATTTCAACGCCTTCTATAGAGGCCTTACAGTCCTACCAATATACACAACGCCAAGCCGGTCGTGATCAATTTTGTACTCCGATGATTGTGTTCTCCACATCACAAAAATGGAATTGAAATGATCGATAATGCTAACAAGTTCACTTTGATTCTGCAATGCCCGGCCAAATTCGCCTCCCTTCAGCATCCATATTGTGAAGTAGTCTAGTAGGTAGTGTGTTGGTTGTTGTTAGACGGGATGCCATGGTCCAAACCCCAGGTCAGATATCTCGAACGAAACGAAATATGAAGAATAATATTTTTTGGCGACTTCCCCTCAGCAGATTTCTGGCAAAAACTCTGAGAGCAAATTAAAATTGTCATGAAAATGTTTCTCAAAAATATCTGTTGTTCGGAGTCGACTTTAATCTGTAGGTCGCGCCTCTCATGTATAAAATTAACACACACAAAATAAGTGGTGTGAGAACCCAGGTTGCAATTCTGACTGAAAGGTTGTAATGACCCCCCTTCCAAGTACTATTGCGATCTGTAAGAAAGGGATTTTATTTTTTAGCGGTGGATATCCGTCCGGCATCGATTAAAAACCAAACAATAATTTGAGACTGTTCAGGCCTTTTTTGGTGATACGATTTAGCACTTACAAAACATCTGAAGGATTTATATTTCTGACTCTGGACAAAATTTCCTTTTTTATATGTAGCCAACGGCTATGGATGGTTTGCTGTATTTGAACCAAAGTTCGTTACTCAAATCAACTTATTATTATGCCGGACAGCCTTTGGTTGATTAATAAATATGGTGCCATTGTTACCTTTTGAGCCCACACACATCCTTTACAATTTAGAATTGTTAGCCTGAATACTTAATTCGATGCTGTTGTTAAACTTAAAAGTGTTATTTTTTTGCACCGAAAGTTTATAAATATTTTATAAAAAAAAAACTTTTTTTCTCGTAAAGCAAATCTCTTTTAAATCTGTTAATTCTACTCATTTTTAGCAAAAGAAAAAAAATATTAACAACAACAAAAAAGAAAGGATTATTTGCTCAAACTGTTTCGATAAGGCTCATTTCCACATTAATCTTCTTAAAGGATCAACAGGCAAAAAGTTTTAATCACCTTAAATAAGCCAATAAAAGGTGAACCCAACAAATAATATAGAGAAGAAAAAAAAACCAACTCATTTACACCTTTTTTACAACAACAACAACAATAACAATAACAACAAAACCTACTTGACCTTTTTCCAAATGAAAATAGTAAAGAAAACGAAAATCAATACCAAACAAAACGAGAAGAATTGAAAAATCCCTTAAAAACCCTAAAAAACGACAAATAAAATTTGAAATGAATGTGACAAAAATTTTAAAAAAATAATCGTATTTTAACCATCGCTAGCTGCATAGACTGAGCCATCCAGTCAAACAAACAACTGTAGCAACATATGGAAGAGGCAGAGAGACTCCCTAGAGAAACCTGTTCATTTAATCTGTATTCGTCGTCTTTCTTTTTATTCATTTAAAATTTGATTTTATTGTTAATGTTGTTGTTGTTGTTATTGTTGTCGTGCAGTTAGTCAGAATGACTACAACAATAAAATAGGAATTGTTTAAAAAAACTAATTTATTAAGAGAGTAACAATTTTAAATTAAAAAAAAAAAAAGAATTTCAACCACAAAAATTAAATAAAACAACACTTTTAGAGCCAATATACATATGTACATACGTACATATGCAGACATACAGTGTTGATCAAAATTAAATGAACACAAAATTTAAAATATAATTACACACTAAGGGGCATTCTTACAACTTGCCATTAACTAAAGGGAAGATTTTAACGGGCAGAGAAATTGCTTTTCATTATTATGAGTACCCAATAAGATAGAAGTGAGCATTAAGCTAAAGGGAGTATCATGCTAATTTTAACTTTTAAAGTTAAGTTTATGTTAGGACTTGCCATATGGCAACTTCAAATTTAAACAAAATGAGCATATACAACAAAAAACGAAGCCCGTCGTTGCCACTGCGTTTGAAAAAAACCTATATAATTGAGCAGTTTTATCGACATTACGCCGGCACTGCCATATTACTGAAAAAATGAACTTTGTTGTTATAACGAAAATAAGTTAAAGGTAACTTTACAGTTCCCTTTAGCTAAAGGTACCTTTAACTAAATCCTAGTTTAATGGCAAGTTGTAATAATGTTCCCAAAACTTGGGAACAATCACTTGACGAGTGTTTCGTTTTCAAATGCTTCAAGGTCAGAGAGCTTGTCGTAACAGTTGATGACGCCTAAAGGTATCTATAATAAAAACAAAATCGAGTTGAGTGGTTCGTGGCACTTGTCTTGTTCAAACTTCAAAACATTCATATAATCGGCTACGATTCTATCAGAGTAGTCACCGTAGTCTAATAGGTAGTGTGTTGGCTTATTAGGTGTAAGGCCACGGTTCAACCCCCATCTTAATCAACACGAAATATGAATATTTCCTCGGCAACTGCCTCTCAGCAGATTTCTGGAAAAAAAACTCTGAGAGCAAATCTGTCGTTCAGAGTTGACTTTAAAATGTAGGTCCCCCTCCACTCTTGTATAAAATTATCACACACAACATAAGTAGCGTGAGAAGCTAGGTCGTAATCCAGACTGCAGGGTTGTATATATGTTATATACGTATGTTCATCCAGAGTTGAAATTTATTGATAATTTTGAGTAGTTTTAGAGGCTCTAAAGAAGCCACAGATCCCTTGAAAATGTGTACTCTCCACATCTAAGACTGTTTACTAATGTCGGGTGCTTCTAAAGAAGATGGCAAGATACTCAGCTTTTACCATGCAATGGGCTCCTGGACACGGGAACATTAAAGGCAATAGCAATGTCGACGCTCCAGCAAAACCTAGCGCAATTGAAAATTTTCTTGAATGAAATGATATTGGCATTTCTCGAAAGAGGAGTAAACAAATGTTCCCACAAAAACTGCACTTATTTGCAATAGTAATATGGGATAATGAATTCACTTGCAGAGAGAACAATCAGACCTGCCTCCACTTGGAATCCTCCGGAACAAAGTTTACATAGAAATTACAACAGGTTTCTGGCCTATGGGTGCATACTCCCGTAGGCTAGGAATACCTAAATCAACTTCGGTAGAAGATACCACCAGGATGAAAAGAAAGCAACAAACCGTCTTATCTTTCATTGTCCGGCGCTTGAGTATCTAAGAAGAAAAAGAAAAATTTTTGGACAGAAAGCATCTAGACAAACGTAATTTGAAAACACTCACACTTGCAGAAAACTCTCGGTATGTCAACCAGCAGTTTTAGCAGAATTTGACAAAATAAAAGATGTCGGTAAAGCCAACAGATATGCCCATTAAGGTACCTGTCAATTAAACCTAACCTAACCTACGCTCAGATGAAGTCGCCGTAGTCTAGTAGCAAGTGTATTGGTTTATGAGACGAGAGGCCGCGGTTGAAACCCCAGTTCAGGCATCTCGAACTAAAAATATTTCTCCGGCAACTTCCTCTCAGCAGATTTCTGGCATAAGCTTAGAGAGTAAATAAAAATTACCATGAAAAGTTTCTCAAAAATTTGTCGTTCGGAGTCCCGCCAGTCATATATAAAATTAACACACAACATAGACGGTGTGAGAAGCTACGTCATAGCCCTGACTGAAGGATTGTAATGACCAAATATGTATGTATGTATGTAATTTACACTCAAGCAGTCTATTACAGTAAATATTTTTAAAAAAAAATGTGAAATAAATTTGTTTTCAGTCAGTTTTATCAGACACTGTATATGGTAAGTAAGGGGGTATTAAGATACTCTTAAATTAATGAACTGCGTGTGTGGCTAATCAAAACAAACAAACAATAAATAAATAAATATACAGAATGGAAAAATACGACAACAAAAAAAAAAAAATACAAATTTACAAATTTAAAACATACACACACATATACACACTTATAAAAACTTTCTTAAATATTTAATGCTTTCCACAGAAGAGAAAAAAAAAAACTGAGCATATAAATTGAGATTATTGAGTAGAAAATTAAATTTAAGCATAAATATTTAATGAATCTTTAAAATAAAAATTACTTAAAAGAAAAACACACAAATACACACACAGAAAACAGATATAAAACTAACAAATATCTTCCAATAGAAAGACGAAGAGTATTAGAAAACAACTCTTCAGTTACAGTGTGTATTACAAATCAGTTTTTATGGAGCATTTACATACATTTTTAGCCAAACCAGCAATCGATGCTTTTGTAACTGTTGAGAGAAACCTATGAGGAGATATACTTTCACTTGCATTATATACAATGCAAGAGAAAAAGAGCACAATCAGTATTGCAACTGCATAAATGCGCATCATTTTAAATGAATTTATTATGTGTGTGACCTCTTATTTGCGTAAGTTCAACGAAGCTGTATGCAATGTATGCATGGCATGCCTTTAAATAATTAATATCGGCATCTAGTCTACGCTACTCTCTGCAACTGTGCTCAATAGAGTATTCAATTATTGATTTTTGATTATTAAGTACATGTGTCTGTGAGAATAAAAGGTAATGTGAACGTATGTATCTTCCCATCTGTTGTGTGCAACACAAATTTACGCCATGAAATTTGATTGACCGAGTTATTATCAATGAAATGCTGTTGAAACGCAACGAATTCGATTCGCTTTTTAAAGCATACCTTCAAACAAGGCTATGTTTAATGTAAATTAGGAGCGGAAAATATACATACATATAATGAACTGTCGTTATAGTCCTGGACGCGAACCCATGATGGTTCAAACCTTAGCTTAAATATCTCAAGCAAAATGAAAAACAAAAAATTTCTTTCGGCGACTTCCTCTGTCATGAAAACCTTCCAAAATCTATCATTCGGTGTCGATGTTCAGCTAGAGATCCCAACAATCATGGATAAAATTAACGCACACAACATAGGTGTTGTAACAAGCTAGGTTGTTAACCTGACTAAAGAGTTGTAACGACCAAAGTATGTTATCTTGGTGAAACCACCAATTCTGCTTACTAATGCTCCCAACTCAAGAAAGTGCAAACAGGAATAATTTCCAGAAAAGTAGTTCAGTTCTATCGCCATCATCCACATCACACAAATCTAATGATAAACAAACAAATTCGGTTGTAATTGAATACACACCTCATTATGTCATCATTTATTGTCTCCACTTCATATGTCTAGATAGGCAGATGTCCACCAAAACGCCAGTGAAGTCCGTGATGGTACAAGAATCTTTTTTCTAATCATGAAGACATCCGGAGTGAATAAGAAATCTCTGTATTCGACAGGGTCACTTTTTATGTAAACAAGTTCAACCTCATGATAGAATTCCGGGTGCTTCTTTTTTCCACTAGGTAGAGCATAGTTTCTTCCCCTTCTTTGTCTCTGTTAGTTGTCTAGAAATCACTAGCCAGGTGATTGCGTCTCCCATGAATGTCACGTTTACAATTTCAAGTAAAGACTGCAGCTACAACACATTTTCTAGCTTTGTCCAGATGTGTTGAGTCATCTTGCTCATATTCGAACCTGCCTGCGTGGCATCTAGTAAGTAAGTACCGGTGGTTGTTGTGCCATGTAAAGTCAGTTTATCTACTCTTCAGTGCCACGAAATATATCTGTTACCCGGTACCATATGATGTGCATATTGTACTGCTCAGCCATGTCGTTAGAGTTCAGTAGTAACTTAAAACCATCTTGTATATCATTATGAGAAAACCTGAAACTTTAACAGTCACTTGGTTGTGTGAAAATATATTTCCTGTTGATATTGCTCTTTCTCTCCTGTGTGACCGATACGGTCGATGTCCACCAACTCCGAATGAGCTTTGTCTAAGAACTCTGCTAAGATATCCGTTCACACTTGCGATAAGCATCGAATCATTTGCAAAAATTATTTGCAGTTGTTGGCGAGATCCGTTAGATCAATTTATCTTTTCCTCCTTATCAGAACTAGTTGTCCCGAATTTTCCTGAGCAATCATAAACCAATGTCGTGAAGTCATTGTTCATCAAAGTTACTAACTTCGTTAGAGCTTTCCGGCGACTAATATTCGCTCTGTATCGATATAGGAATACCACATAATGCACCGATAATACTGATGCAGACTACATCAAGTTAAGACTCGTTCCCAGGAATTCCCACTATATCAAGCATTTATAGGTCAAAATTGATATGACCACTGCTTTATAGATCTAGTGAGTCATTTACTTGTCAATACTTAATTGCAAGTAAAGACAGTAATGAGAGCCTATTTGTGCTATACTGAGTACATCAGATTTCCAGGTTTCTATCTAAAACAAGACCGAGCAAGTAGGCTTCGTAACAGAGATCAGCAATGAATAGTTTTTTCGCTACTCATAAGTACTCATGAAATTTTAAGTATGAGTGAGTCAACAGTATTGAAATGCAACTACTCGGATTCATTCGTACTCACTACAACATTGATTTATAAGTACAGGTTGCAATGAGTATGATTACAACTTTGACATCAAACTCATAACATTCGAAATATGTTTGATTCATACGCCTACTCATTCAGATTCATAAATTTAGAAAAATATTTATAATACGCATAAATGATTCGAGTGATTCGAATCATTAATCAAAATTTACAGTCTTAGTTGTTGTTGCATTTACAAAAAAATAAGACAGCAAGCGAAGCAAATAACCTTCTAGTGAGTATTGTAGAGTTCGTAAGCATATCATACTTATTTTGTAATTCTTGTAAATGTTGAGTAAAGGAGACATTATGCGTATTGTTAAGTATGAGTACGATGAGTACTTCAAACTTTGAGTATGCGTAGTATGAGTATGGTATTAAAATAAGTATGAATGAATCCACTCATCGTTTTGAATACTCATTGCTGATCTCTGCTCGGTAACTAATTGTAAGAGTTGTACTGTATGTTATCAGTGACTGAAATAAATACCTCCATTTTCATTTTCTGTGATTTCAATTGCGCCCAAAATGCTTAGCAATTAGTACAGATGCTCTAGAGTTCGACTGAGAGATTTTCACATCATTAAATCAATTGTTAGATCATTAAGAAAATTATTCAAATATTCATGCTCTTTATTCATTAAAACACACATTTAAGGGGTTAATTTGAAAATTTAGAAAAAAAAAAATTCCAAAAAAAATTGCTTCTGATGCCCTATCTCATGATGAACGATGAATAGTATTGCCGTGTGCATTTCATTGAATGTTTTCGTTCGTATTTCGTTCTCTGCACCTTTTCTTTAAACTGTTTATTCAAGGTAATCAATCTTATTTGCTTTACTGTATCTTTTCATTTCGTTTCGTGTCTCGTTCACCATCAACCCTATTTTAAATTACCATTTACGTGCAGAGGGGAAAAATGTTCCCCGAAAATTCAGTCATTCCCTCTCTTCATGGCACATAAAAATTATTTTCAATTGCAAAATAAAATAAGAAATCTACGAGCATAAAGTCGTAATCTTTTAATGGCATCTTAGAAAGAAGAATGAAGAATTTTAAACAGTAGAACGAAAGCAAAATATTACCGAAAGTAGCAAAAAAAAAAACGAAACGCAAAAGTAATTGGAAGCCGTACTATGAGTTACGATTAACAGAAGGCTATGAAAAATAATTTGAAACGCTAGTAAGGAAATGCGTGCTACTTTTTAATTTCTGTATTTTTTTCTTTCATTTTAAAAAAACAAAAAAAAAGTTCAATAAAAAATTAGTAAATTAATTAGTTTCTTTAGTTTATCGAAAAATTAAGAGAAAAACTTTTCGATTATGTCATGTGTCACTGGAATATGACAGTGGAAAACAGTCTTAATCTTAAGTGATAAATTACCAACTTATTCCTTAAATAAACAATCGGCTAGACAGAGAGAGAGAGAGAGAGAGAGAGAGAGAGAGAGGGAGATAATAGACAATAAATTGAAATAAATTTAAGAGATCAGCAATGAGTATTAGAAAAGTTTCTCAAAAATCGGTCGTTCAGAGTCGACTTTAAACTGTAGGTCCCGTCAGACATGTATAAAATTAACGCACACAACATATGTGGTGTGACAAGCCAGGTTGTAATCCTGACTGAAGGATTGTTATGGCCAATTATGTAAGTATGTTATGTGTGTACGTGGCAGAAAAGACCTCTGCAGATAGAGAGTTCCACATACGGATAGTTTGGGTAAACATCGAATTCCGTCTGTAATCTACTGGCCAATCGACCACAAACGAATGTGCCCCGCGGGAAAGACGGATACCACGTAAGAAGTTCTAAAGTTCATAGATGCCAGTAACTACCTAAAAACCTTTTTAATTAACAGACAACGCTGGATAATTACAAGAAGTAAGAGCTCAGTCTCTTTCAAATCATTGCAGCATCTGCAAAAGTCAGAGTATGGAAGGCCTGATCTACTTGCGTGAACACAGCTAATACTATGCTCAGATATGCAGTTTTATTGAGTCAATATTCGGTTTATTGAGTACAATATTATAAATGTTCACATATAATACACGCAGTTCAATATTCCACAGAGAGTGTTCGTATAATTGAAATATGCGCACTGAACATACTTATGACAGTGCTGTATTTTAAGTTTTACACAGTATTAGAAAAATTTGCGTATTTATTGCCCAATAATTAATTGAAACTTTATATAAAATATTGAGCTCAATAACGGCGTTTATTGCGATTTACGCAATAAAGGTGCATACCTGAACAACGTACAAGGCATTGGTATTCATTGGTAATCCTAACTAGCATAAACAGATCGTATAATGAATAAAATTGCCCTGAAAACTTTCTCAAAAATCCGTCCTTCGGAGTCGACTTAAACTGTAGGTCCCGACACTCATGTACACAATTAACACACACAACATAATCCTAACTGAAGGGTTGCATTGACAAAGTATAAACATACATATGCAATATTGGCAGCATAGTGTCTGGCGTAGTAAGACTGTTAGCAACCATATTTCCCTCATTATAACCATGAAAAACTACTCTTACAAGGTGAACTTTAAAATTTTGTTACAACTCATTACGAAATATCCGTCAGGTATCTACTAATCAGGTTAGTTGATGCGTTAACATCCAACAAGAAGTTTAAAGACTGCTTGATTATCTGACTAAAACCACGTACATATCTTTTACGTACCTCATCCAAAGACTTTAAGACTGCTTGTCTTACCGTTACGACATATTTTTTATATATCTCTTCCGTTTACACTAGTTAATACTTTAGCCAGTTAACACACTCGAAAAATGGGAATCGTACATCCATTTCTTAGCATCGAAACATCGAACACTGTCCCTATGGATGCATAAAGAAGATGCAAGTTATTATAAATCAATGTCTCCGCAGAGTTCTGAGGTGCTATGGTGTAAAGTAGTATGGCGATGGAAGGGCTCAAAATGACATTACAAGAAATGCTAGGGAATTAGAAAGCATTGCTGGTATACACTTGAAAAAGGCAAATTGATACGGAAGTAAAAAAATCGGTAAGTCCTCGGGAGAGCTGTAGATAATGGCTTGAACAGGATAATATTCATACGATTTGTTGAGGTCCTACGCTACTTATAGGTTCGATTAGATCGACTACATTTACACTCTTTTTACGTCAAACCTTTAATACCTCAAACAGCTATTACTGGTGTAGGGTGACAATATAAGCTACAGATTTAATTTTTTTTTAAGAAAATAAATTCAAAAAATATATAAAAAAAATATTCAACTGCATTTACCCACGACAAAAAGTAAATAGGAAAAGAAACAGAAAAAAAAGGAAAATGAAAAACGGAAATAAAAAGAGTTTCCCTATCAAGGAGAAAAAATATTTATAAGGTGACTTAAATGAGTTGATTTTTAAGTCTCAAATCGCGATTAAAAAGTCTTTTGAATTTTTGTTTTCACTTTTTCTCTGTTTCCCTTTAAATACATGTTACTGCATTGTAAGTTACTTTTATTTGTTGATTTTATTTATTTCGTTTTTCATTTATTCTCTCCTTTGTTTGCAAAATTTTCATTTTTTGTTGTTTTTCAACATCATTATGATGAATCTCATCCTGGTTGGTTACATTATTAACTAACACAGTCACTTTTGTTTTATAATCTTTACTTAGCAGTTTCAATCATTATTATGTTGACTAGCGAGCGGGTGTGTGGGTGTGGGTGTGGAGTAGACAACCAAGGAAACAATAACGTTAAAAAAAAACACAAATTTACTGTTAAGTTGGATTTGGTAACTAAGAGATGTTGTTTAAGGAAGTACATCCAACGAAAAGAGAGAAATTTATTAAAACAAAACAATGTAACCAACTGAGAACATAATCCGTGTGCGAGAGAGAAGAAAGCTGGTGGGAGAAAAGAGAACATTTGCTAAGATATGGAGGGAGATAAGCGCTCTTTGTTTACGGTATTCAAAATAATGTTAAAAATTTGATTTTAATCAGTATATATATGTATATATACAGACAGTGGAGGAAATAATTATAAGGATTGTTACAAATTTTTTAATGTTTTCTTAGATTTTATTTTTTCCATTCGAATTACTTAAACAAAACAAAGTTAAGATTTTAGTTTGAAGATGTCTTCTAGGTAGTCAAAGAGTAGTCAATAATATGCCGCTCCTTGATAGGGCTAAAGTGGACCGAGTCAGTGATAGGTCAGCTTGTCTTATTAAATGCTTAGCATCAACAATTTCACTCTCATTTTTAGTTTTAAATTTATTCCACATTTTTAGCTACGATCGATGAAGTCTAAAGTGGCATTTAAAGCCTTCTGATTTTACAGTCTAAGCAGAGTGTTTTGATTATGAAATTCTGAAAATCTCCTAATCATTAGAATTATTTAAACTGGCAGTCGTCTTAATGAAAGATCCGTGTTCCGTTATACAACTTATATTTGGTGACTCTTAGCCATCCCGAAGTTTTATGAAGTTTTGCCTATAGGCTGTCTATCAAAAAATTCGGGGTTCCCAATTCTGCTTCTTCTTTGGTCTATGGTCTCTTCCACTCTCTCGTCGCTACAGCTTCTGCAGAAGTCATTTCCAGTCTCCGTACATTCACACTGTTATGCCCCTGGTCTCTACTTCTTCTTTCGCGACGCTTTCCACTTCTTCAGAAGACATTCCCAGTCGTCTGACATATTCACTGCTCTTCGGTTCTTAAAATGAAATCTCTTTCGGTTTAACGCATAATCTTGTTCTGCTCATATCGATATCGGCCGGGGTCCGACTAGTCTGCCTCTGCAAGCGGACTTTGCCGCTCTATAATATGGAATATCACAATCTTATGTATGAATTTGAATAGAATCCAACTTTTGCAAGTGTATTGGCTATGTTAATACCTTCAATGTTCCCATGTCCAAAAGCCCATATGAGAAAAACAGTTTATTACATAGCTTTCTTCTCCATTGATATTGGACTTGAACAGCGATAACCTTGACAGTCATTATTTCAGCTTGAATAGTCCTACAGTAAGTGAGTATCCCCAGGTGCTATATTACATAGATGGGCACTTTGCAGTACCAGTAAAATTTCAGTAAAAATTGATTTTTACTGATTACTGAAAAAAATTTCAGTATTCAGTAAAATTTTACTGTTAATGCAATCGAAATTTCATTTAAATTTCATTTAAATTTCATTTAAATTTAGATTGTATTAACAGTAAAATTTTACTTTTTTTCATTTAAATTTTATTTAAATTTCATTGAAATTTAGATTGCATTAACAGTAGAATTTTACTGAATACTGAAATTTTTTTCAGTAATCAGTAAAAATCAATTTTTACTGAAATTTTACTGGTACTGCAAAGTGCCCATCTATGCTATATTAGATTCAATTCTGCTGAAAAGATTTCACATTCGATTTTGGCGCATAATCTGTATCGTTCTCTGAGAGCTTTTAAACCCAAAAAAGGAAATCAGAAAATGTATGCGATAACTTTTTGTAAAACTAGGATAGGAAACTGATACAGGTATCTTGTGATCGGCGGATATATTCCGATCACATATAGGCTAGATTTTATGTTACACGCAAAGGTTGTGCCCATTTTTCCCTGAAAACCCCTTCATTTATTCGGATAGCCTGGCTGCGATTAAGTCCCTAATGAAAGTGTTTTCAATGTCCATTCTTGCCCAAGAATGTCGAATGTAATATGGGTTCCGCGAATAGGATATCGTTGGAAATTGCATTTCTGGCCAGTGCCGCTACAAAGCACACATTCTACGACATATTGCAGTGGCATAGATATACCGATTGCCTTAGTTAAATTGGATATTATCCAAAGGAAGGCTCAATCTAATTTATAGCAAGAAAGAACGTGCAATATTGCTACGTTCTTATGGTCCATGTGAATAAGGAGTGACTCACTTGTATCCATAAAGCGCATGACCATCGATCGCTGTAGGGACTCTCACAAGACACTTGCAAAATATTTGGCATTCCAGCAAATACATAAATTGTACAGGAACTGTGAGACGGAAAAGGAGGAGACTGCCTTTTATCTTATGTTTTAGTGACCTGATTGTCTCACAAAGAGAGGGAAGTTTCTGACCTCTCACTTTCTGACATTCTTGACCGAGCTCTGTAATATATATATATATATATGTATATATACATAATTCGTCATTATAACTCTTAGCTTTTCATACCACTTATGTTATGTATGTTAGTTTTCTACATGAGCGGCGGGACCTACAGTTTAAAGTCGACTCCGAACGACAGATTTTTTTGAGAAACTTTTCATGGCAGTTTTGTATTTACTTTTAGAATTTTTGCCAGAAATGTACTGAGATTAGGTAGCCGAAGAAATATTTTCTTCACATTTCGATTTTGTTAGAGATGGCTGACCTAGGGTTTGAAGCATGGCCTTATGTGTGGTAAGCTAATATTACCACTTCTTAGACCAAGATTTATTGTGCACTCGTATTGGTTTCACCGGATTAAATATGGAATGCTCATCTCAGTGGGACCTCTTCATTGAGGGAGAGCCCAGCATTGTTTTGGTGCTCAGTCTCATGGATGCGTTCTCAAACAGTGCCTTAGACAATGTCGATGTAAGAGCATCTGTTATCATTATCGCCACCATACTAATAACACGCTCAAATTAGATTTGAAGATCCCTATTCTCTAAAGCCCCAGGCCAGACATCAAAACGAAATATGAAAAAAAAAATATTTCTTCGGCGACTTCCCCTCAGCAGATTTCTGGCAAAAACTCTGAGAGTAAATAAACCTGCCATGAAAAAGTCTCTCAAAAAATCTGTCGTTTGGAGTCGACGTTAAACAGTAGGTTCCGCCACTCATGTATAAAATTAACGCACACAACATGAGTGGTGTGACAAGCTAAGCCGTACTCCTGACTGAAGTGTTGTAATGGTCAATTATGTATGTATGTATATTGTATATATTCTCTAAAGCCAACCACAAAACCGACATCCAGAACGGCTCTGTGTTTTATAGTGGTTCTAATTGATTGATAAGACTTTTGCAGTAGTTTTAGAACCACAATTTTATTACATCGCGATTGAAGTTGACTAAAATAATCCCACATATTGGTGTGAGGGATATGAATATTTCCAAGCATTTATCAAAAAAAAATTTTTTAAATAAAAAAAAAAACCATCATGATGATCCTTAAGGGAACGATTTGTTATATGAATTGGATGGAAATCTGCTGGAAGAAACACAAACAAGACTTTTCCACACTTGAAATATTCTTTCCTTTCAAAATTTGTTTTGCATAGATACACTGAAATCCATGCCATAAATGATGGCCTTTAATCTCTGCCATATTTGCCTTCTGTAGATTGTATGTGATATGTATCAGCATCATCATCATCAACATCATTATCATCATGTTACAATTTCGTTGTTTTTGTTGTTGTTGTTGAAGATTTTCATTTTTAACTTCCTTGAGATTGAAAAGGAATGAAATGAATGGTTTTTGTACGTTTTCTTGTTCGTTTTCGGTTTCCCTTGTTAAAGTTTAAATATTTGCACATCTTTAAGATACTTTACACTTTGGTTTCAGTTTTCCCAAAACAAACAATAACAGTAACAGAAAACAACAAACAAAAAACAATAAAACAAGACAGCAACTACCTGCCTGCCTGCCTTCCTGCCCGTCTTTTGTTACCGTATTTTGCAACTGAAAATCTTGTTGAAGAAAAGAAAACTAAAACAACGCCATCATCTCTAAAGCCATATTTACAGCGAAACGAACAAGATGAAGAAGTAGAAAATAAAACCAACCAAAGAAAGACCACATTTAACGCTGAATGTTGTTGTTTTTTTTGTTTTTGTAGCATAAACACGGTTGCTTGTATTTACCTATGTAGCACTGAGAGAGAGTATTTTATGGATGTGTTTTCGGTATTTGTTTTAAGTTTTTAGTCGAGTTTAGTTTAGTTTCTAATATATGTGTGTGTGTGTGTGTGTGTGTTTATTTTAATGTTACCATAGTTAGTAAGTAAAGCTATTGTTATCGTTACTTTAGACAATATTTTCTATGTTATTTTGTTACTAGTTTCGGGTATTTCCGACGGGGTTTCAAGTTGTCATCAAATCTATAAGTCTATGGGTTGTAGGAGCAGTAAATGCACGGTCTTTTCTCTTCTCTTTATTTGTTCTTCTACTTTTTTGGGTATGTAAAGTAAAACCCAAAAAAAGAAACAAAATTATTTGGTTGTTTCAAATTGTAAATAAAAGTAAAATTTTACAAGGGATTCAGAACAGAACAATAAAAGAATGAAATAGTTCAAGAAACAAAAAAAATTTTAAAGTGCATCGTAAGGTGTCTAGTAACACATATTTCCCTGATAGATCTTACGTACCTTCTTGTACGAGATAACTCGTAGATTGCGTTCCCGTCTAGGGTGTGCCAACTACGAATTATCTCATACTCACTAAACCTGCCATTTTAGTGTAGCTACAAATAAAATCGTATTATATCAGTGCTAGTATCGATAAATGGCTTCTGGGAAAAGAACAAAAAGGCAATGTTGGCTTGCGTGGCCAGTTTTCTGAAAATTGCCGCGGCAGTCAACGTGTTAAGGTTCATAGAAAATTTTGTAACATTGAGACAATCGTTAAACCTGAGTTAGACGACTGTTATCCATCACCTAGTTCGAGGCAAATAGTCTCAATTATATGAAGAACGAAATTGAAATACAAGTTTTCTTGTGGACTTCATTTTATTCAATACTTCTCGGGCAACTGTTTTACAAACGTCAAGTATTTTGACAGCTATTAGTCAAATTGAGTATTTCGACAGCGGTCACCTGTTTTTCTCTTTGTTTTTCTCATATTTTCATACGTTTTACTTTGTTGTCAGTTAAAAAACTTGAATTGCAATACATACATACATACATAATTGGCCATTACAACCCTTCAGTCAGGATTACGGCCTAGTTTCTCACACCACTCATATTGTATGCCTTAATTTAATACTTGAGTGGCGGGGCCTACAGTTTAACGTCGACTCCAAACGACAGATTTTTTTTGAGAAACTTTTTCATGACAGGTTTATTTACTCTCAGGGTTTTTGCCAGAAATCTGCTGAGAGTAAGTCGCCGAAGAAATATATTTTTTTTCTCACATATTTCGTTGTGATGTCTAGCCTGGGGCTCGAACCCGGGCTTTTCGTATAATAAGCGAACGAATTACCTACTAGACTACGGCGACTTGTAACTTGTAATATTTCCTTTTATTTCAAAATTTCTGAGCTGAGGTTTAAACTCTATGCCACTGTCTAGGAATGAAATACACTATACGCTTAACTAAGATCACAGAATACACACAGAATCGATACCTTTGACGTTTAATAAACGCTCAAAGCAGTAGCTTAACCTGCCAATTAGAGGGAGAAACAAAATATTAAAATGTATTGCGAAACAAATGTGTTAGAAGCAACAGATATACAGACTGAAAACTGGCGGTTAAAGTAGAAAAACTAAATGTAAATAAACATTTATTTTGTGTAAAAAAAAGGAAAAATTTGGAATATTTTTTAATTTCTTCAATGAAAATTTTAAAGATTCTTAAATATTTAAATATTAATCGAAATGTGGGTGATTTTCGGTCATAATCAATATAGTTTCTTGTGCAAGAGGTAATTAAGAAGCTAAATATTACAAGATCAAAATAAGGCGTCCTGCTCATAAAAAATTTTTCTTGCTGAAAGATGGCAATATTTTTTAATTTCTTAAAAGGAAATGTTAAAAAGGTTATTGTTATTAATTGTTTTCATTATTTATTAATAGTTTTAGACAAAAATTAAATTTTTATTAACTCTCGCCAATATAAAAAACCCACAACTAAAACTAAAAAAAAAAAACATAAATAAACAAAACAGAGTTACAATTAGAGAGGGACAGAAATACTTTTTGGTAATATTTGTTGTCATTTTTGCAATGGTCGGTTAACTGTCAAAATCTCGATTCGATTCTGTGTATATTCTGTGACTAAGATGACCACAATTGTTCTAACGCAACAACTTGCATGTTTACCGAGAGTCAAGTGGTCAGCATAGACTGTCACGGCTTTAGAGAAACTTTTTTGCTAAACTCTTCCATCTACTATGCTACATAGGTAAGAGTGAGTCGCCTTATTCTAGTAGGTAGTGTAATGGTCTATTAGACGTGAATCCACGTTTCAAAACCTAGGTTAGACATTTCCAACAAAACAAAATATTAAGAAATATTTCTTCGGCGATTTTCCCTCAATACTTCATGTGTACAAAAAATTCAATTTTCTCAAGAACTCAAACCACCAAACTACGAAAACTGCTGGCAATTCACTCAATGAGTAATGGAGCCAAGTGAAGTCAGTGCCAATTTTACAAAAGAAGTCATATTTTCCGAAGAAACGCATTTCGATCTGAATGACGTAGTGAATACACAAAATTTGTCGAATTTAGGACTCAGAATAGCCTCATGAAACTAATGCCGTCTGCCGCAGTGAATACACAAATTTTTTCGAATTTAGGGATTCCAAAAATCTTGTTACACTTAACGAGAAAAAAGAAGTCGCTGTGGTCTAGTAGGTAGTGTGTAGGCTTATTAGACGAAAGGCCCGAGTTCAAATCCCAGGTCAGACTACAAAACGAAAATATGAAAATATTTCTTCGGCGACTTCCTCTCAGCAGATTTCTGGCAACAACTCTGACAGTAATAATTGCCATGAAAAGCTTCTCAAAAATCTGTCGTTCAGAGTCGACTTTAAACTGTAGGTCCCGCTACTCATGTATAAAATTAACGCACACAACACGAGTGGTGTGAGAAGCTAGGACGTTGTACAATGGGTCAATTCGACCTCCGGGTACTGTACGCCCTCTAACCTAACCTAACGAGAAAAAAAATGCAGCTACAATGAGCAATTGTCTACTGCTGGCCAGTCGGCTAGGCGGCATGATCTCTTCTAACTTTTTGGAAGATCAAGCTGAAATTGAAATGACTGTGAACGACATTTGTTGCAGGATAATGTTAATGTAGTCCTTTATGGTCTCAACTGGACTATATGTGCCTGAACGACATGTAATTCCAGCTAAGCAATGTCACCAGCTATAATTACAACCGAATTATTTCAGCAACAACTTTCAGAACAAATTATCTCCAGAAATTTTTATGTAAAATGGAAACCAAGATCATGAGCACGGCGTTTTTTTCGTTGGGTGTTTGTGAAATCTCGGGTTAATGCAGAAACAATTTCTGAACTTAAATCTAAAATCCGAAAGCGTTAATAGTGAGAGGCAGCAACATCATCTTAAAAAAGTTATGAAAAATCATCAGTACGGTGGCGGTCATTTGTGAAATCTCGTTCTTATGCGAATAAACCAGAAACAATTCCTGAATTTAAATCCATAACCGAACGCGTTAGTGGTGAGAGGCAGAGCAACATCTCTATGAAGAAGTCAGTGAAAAGTTCATGCAAAATCATTAGCGCGGTACATATTTAATCGGAACCTATGTATTAAATGAAGAAATATATTCTGACTTAGGAACCTTTATTTGGAAGCAAACTGACAATTTGTTCACAATTCAAAAAAAGAAAACTAATCTGTTTCCAATTAAATTTGATAGTCTGGACATACATATGTACATACATAATTGATCTCACGCCACTTATGTTGTGTGCGTTAATTTTTTACATCAGAGTGGCAGGAAGTACGAGCGACGGATTTTCAGGACTTTTCATGACAATTTTATATTACTCTTACAGTTTTTGACAGAAATCTAACAGGATTTGAGGACCTGGGGTTTGAACCGTGACATCATGTCTAATAGCCCAACACATACCTAGTAGACTACTGCACCTTCATAGTCTGTACATGTTTGTTAATCGATGTTGTGTGGTGCTATTGTTTCCCAGTGAACAAATCCAACGGAAATGTGGACAACTAAAGGACATGAAATCATTGACGATGAGTATAAAATTTTTTTCTGTAAAATTTTTAGAGAAAATATTTCCAAGAATAATTGGTAATCGTTGGGTTAGTTAAGTGGATGCGTATGAGTTTTTGGGTATTGCAACCAAAAAACCCAACGTACTCTTCCCTAGCTGTTGTAGGGTTATGTTGAAAGACTAATAATAAAATATTTTCAAAATTCTTTTCATTATTAATTAAACTCCTTTTAATGCCTGTTTATAACCAGTTTCAAATGCACTGGTCCTTCGCGTCATGCCTTTCAGAGCCAGCCTAAACAAGTTTACGTTTAAAATTTTTTTTTTTTCCTTTTGTATTTGTTGTGTAACTTTTTCGCTGCAATTGTATTTGTTTTAAGAGTATCGTCAGTCAGTCGGTGTGGAATATCTTAGTATCTGTAAGATTTCTTTTCTTTTTTGTTGTTGTTGCTGTTTGTATTGTTTTTATTTCCTTCTATTATTATTATTGTTTTTAAACAATTTTATTCGTTTTTTTTGTTATTTTTTTCCTTCGTTTCATTGTTTCATAAGAAAGTAAAGAATAGAAGCGAAGAAAAAAGAAAAAAAACTGGCGTATGAAAACTTTTTCCTTGTTGTTGTTGTTGTTTGAAAATGTTGAAAATGTTGGAAATGTAATTACGCTAAAAAGAAGTGCAAAAGAAAATGTAACACGAGCAAGTTAAAGGAGGCATCTGTAATGTAGGGGAGAGGGTAAGGGTAACAAAAAGGAAATATTAAAAAAATTAAATGTAATAAGGAAGGAAAATAAAAGTTTAAGTATTCGAAGAACCTAAAAACAAAAGCAACAAAATCAACAACATGAAATTTTATCTTCTTGTAAATTGTTGTACGAAGAAAAATTTGTTCTTAATTTTATTAATAAAAAAATAAAAATGAAAATAAAAATACAAATACAAATAAATAAGAAACATCATGTTTTCTGGAGTATAAAATTAAAAATAACAACGAAAAGTAGAGCATAGGAAACAACTTTTTTTTGGAAGGATCTTCTTTTTTTTCAACAAATAAATACAAAATTTAAGAAGAAACGAAAAGAAAGTTTTCAAAAATAAATTTTTTTTTTTTGTTTTCAATAAAAGAAAATTTCTACGCAGGGGCTTCACATGAAGAGGTGGTAGTCATATATCAGCTTTATTGCAATGGTAGAAAATGTATGTTTACTTTCATAAAACTTACATACATTCATACATAATTGATCATTTCCACCCCTTCAGTCAGAATTACGACCAACCTTCTCATACCACTAATTTTGTGACTGTGTGTGTTAATTTGATACATGATTTGCGGGACCTACAAGTTTAAAGTCAATTCGGAAACGACCAATTTCTGAAAAACTGTTTCGTGGCAATTTTTAATTTACTCTCCGAGTTTTTGCCAAAAATCTCCTGAGAGAGGCCGTCACCGAAGAAATATTTCTTTTCATATTCCATTTCATTGGACATGTCTGACCTGGTGTTTGAACCGTGGTCTCACATCTAAGAAGCCAACAGAATACCTACTGGACTACTGCGATTACTAGAAAAAAAAACTTAAAAACTGGTTCCACTTTGTCGAATGAATGAATAACGATTATCTGGCTGAAGCTGCATCTGTTGTAGTTGTCAGTTATTCAGTTTGTTTTATTAAATCACAATAGATGGCCATAGACAAAACGACGTGTGTTCGAAAAATGGAATCTGGAGCGGTTAAGAACTGACCCTAATTTCCATCGAAAGCCCACCTTTAGCAATGAGGCCTATTTCTAGATACCGTAAGCGAACAAACTCAAATCCCAAATAGAATTTGGGATCAGCAATGAGCTCCAGGAGCGATCAATGCAAACTGAAAGAGTCACTATTAAGTCAGGATTCTAGGCACGCGGTGTCATTCCTTTGAGAACGATGTTGAATAACGCAATCACCCTTAACGACGGGAATTATGGGTCGATGATAACCAACTCCTATGTGGACTGAATTGGATTATCTGGACACAAACGAAATATGGTGTCAACTAGACAACGTCATATGCCATACAGCTCATGCAGCATTAAATATTCTGCGCGAGGAATTGGAGGTCATGGTATACTCACGTGAAGGTGATGTCTACCAAAGAAGCGCGATTTTAATATTGAATAAGAGTTCTTGGAAACTTCAAAGAAATTGAAAAAACTAAAGCCGTACTGGGCGGACTCTTGAAAACATTACTGCTGTTACAATAGTGTCACCAAAAACATCAATTCGGCATCGTTCTCAATAACTTCACATTTCACAAAACACTATGCAGCTAAGACCTTCCTTTCTTCTTCATGCTTACAAGATTCAATAAAGCGCCGGCAATGCATGCAATGTATAATGGAGTAGAGGAGACAATACAATTACAGTTTGTCGAATTTGAGGCTCACAAAGTACTCTTGCAATATATGAGAAAAGGAAATGAGGCCGACATTGGGGCTGGTGCCTGTTATGGGCATTAATTACATGAATTGTTAAGACTTTAACACCTTCCAGGATGCCAACTACGAGTTATCTCGTACTTATGACTTCAGCAAGACGATGTAACATACCGTGCTGCATGTACAGCAATCAGAATAATAATTTCGGTCAAGAAATTTTGATGTCAACTACCCACCAAGATCATGAGATTTAACACCATGCGATTTTATTCGTCTGGGGTCTTGAGAAATCTCATATTTATGCGGATTTAAACCAGAAACAATTCCTGAATTCTGAGTGAGCTGACCACCTTCTACGATGAGTTCGGTGGAATTCGATCAGTACCAGAGATCAGCAATGAATCTTTTTTTCGCTACTTGTAAGTACTCATGAAATTTTGAGTATGAGTGAGTCAACAGTATTAAAATTCAACAACTCTGATTCATGGTTGCACTGAGTATGAGTACAATGTTGAAATCAAACTCATAACATTCGAAATATATTTGATTCATACGCCTACTCATTCAGATTCATAAATTTAGAAAAATACTTATTATACTCATAAATGATTCGAGTGATTCAAATACTTTCAAATTTTTGCTATTCTGTGGTCAGTACAGGGACTGCCTGACACCACAAAGGGCCGCTCAAGTGAGTTTTGGTATCAAAGCTACCACTCCAACCTTACCTAACCTAATATAAGACCCAACGTATCATGGTCGTTGAGTTACAACCACATCTTTATGAAAAAAAATCATGGAAAATTTCATGAGAAGAGCAATGGGTTGTAATCGGCGCCACATGGTGACTGCATATGCCTAAAAACAACTTTCTTTGTAAACATATATTCCGTGCAGTACATTTTTTATGTTGCATCCACTAGCCAAGCATCCTATAGCAAGAAAAAAAATTTTTTTTAATAATTTTAATATTTCTGTGCCCATTTTATGTCGCTTAGTTTCTAAACAGATTTTTTTTTTTTGTAAAGGTCAATAAATCATAAAAAAATAAAAAAAATTTTTCACAACATAAATTAGGAAACTTATCTTTTCGGAGACGTTCAGAAAATATTTGTCGTTCTGCTCAATTTTAATTTCAAACATGAGACCATGTCCCAAGAGAAGAACATGAACACATGAACGAACAAATTTATTGGAATTTTTCTTAAGAGGGTGGGTGTGCAGCAATATTTGCATGGCATGGTATGGCATGCATAGAAGGAAGATATTTTTATCACAAATGATATCGTATTACCATAGACCGAACCGAGAGACATAACGTATGTTTTATGTCAACATTTCCATTCACTACACTGAAGGCAGTGTTAGAAACAAAATAATTTTCAAAAGAAAACAACACTCTAAGACCAGATGATAATTTTTTTCGTCTCTTTTTCAAAACAAAAATGTGCGTTTAACACGCACCAAATTCAATTAATTTTTTGCTTTTGGTCCGCCATTCAAATATCATCGTAATTATGGGGTTTCGTCTGTAAAGGCCTTAATTAAAATTAAAGTTTTTCTGTTTTTAACACTTCTTAATCATTTTCTTACTTGTTTTCTTATACATATATTTTTTAATTTAATTTTTAACATTTTACTTTAAGATGCTGATTTGTTAATTTAAACAAGTTTTTTTTTTAATTTTTTTAAAAATGTTTTTTAATTGAATGATTGCGTGTTTAGCCAAAAACACAAAAATAAACGACGACAAAAATCGATAATTTAATGAAGAAAAAAAATAAAAACATTTAGAAACGGCGTTAAATAACTTTTAATATTAAATTTCTAAACATTTTTGACGTGTTCTTTAAGTGATTTATTAGCTGAAAGGCTTTAATTTATTGAGTCATTACTTGATTTGATTTGTTGGCTTAAATAACCTGTAATAACTTAATCAAGTATCACTAAAACTAAAATTAGTCAACCTGATTAACATGTTATTGGAGTGCGAATTACTTTTTAAATTGATTTTTAAATAATTACAGTGTTTAGTTAATGTAAAGTTTTTTTGTAACGCCATATTTTAAAGAAAAAAATTAAGCAGAACTCATTAATGCTTCAATTGATTGACTTAGGCGCTTTATAAATATTTTTTAATCTTTTTTTTTTTTGTTTCAAATTAAAGCTAGAATATTTGGCACGTATTGTTAAGTATTGCTAGCATCATGCCACAGGACCAAACAGTAAACTACGTAGATACCTTTTACTCAGAACGCAATGAAGGGAACAAAGACTGATTGCACAAAAACAGATGCAAATAACAAACTCTATTAAGTGCAAGCAGAATAACAATATGGGAAAGAATTTTCAACATATGCTAGCACTACTAGTAGTACTACTACTACTAATAGCACTATTTATAGTACTAGTACTACTACTACTAATAGTATTACTTATACTACTAATACTACCTCTACTACAAGAAGTACAATACTACTTCTACTGCTAGAAGTACTACTATTAATTGTTGCTACTACTACTAGAAGTACTACTAATACTATTACCACCGTTAATTATTGATACTACTAGTAGTAGTACTACGACTACAAGTACTACTACTACAAGTGCTACTACTAATTACTACTACTAGTACTAATTACTACTACTAGTACTACTACTAGTATTACTACTACTAATAGTACTATTACTACAATTATGCTAAGCCTATAGGTTTATACCGGTAACTTAGAGATATTTGACAGGGAGAACTGTAATATATTTATTAAGCTTTCCTATATTATTGCTTGCTTGACCATTGCAGTGTTTTTCTTGGCCATTTTGAATACGGCACAATGCTTGTTGGGTGGCGGGATTTTTTCTAAAAATCTCTTGATGTATTCGGACAGCCATGTAGCGATTAAGCGACTCCTAATGAAAGTATTTTCAAGGTCCTTCCTTTTCCATTAATGTCGAGAATTTTTTAGGGCAATTGCGAATCACTCAAAGCTAACTCTAGTACGAGGTCCGGAACATAAGAATATCTTTGGAAACTGTATTGCTGATGAACTGCCCAGGAGCAATTTCGAACATACTACGGGACATAGGTATTTCGATTGCCTCAGTTAAATTGAATATTGTCTACTTGTTCTACTAGACTCAATCTTGTTGGTAGCAAGAAGATACGTGCAATATTGCTAAACTCTACTGGACATATATGAATAACAAGAACTCTGACTCCCTTATATCTTTCAATCGAATGGCCATTCAATTCACAATAGTGATTCTCAAGAGCCTCTGTCCTTTTGTTGTGCATACCGAAAGCCTTGGTATTCCGAAAAATTGCTTTTGCAAGAGCTGTGGGCCTAAGGAGCAGAACACAGTTTTTCACGTGTCAGTGCCCTGCTCTTGTCATTAAAAGACGGAGTTTACTGACCACTTACGATATCCTTGACGGAGCTTTAGAATATGAAGAAGGGTGCCAATAGCAGTATTTGTTGAGAACACGTGTTGGTTTCGATAGAAAATATTTGGCTGCGCCACGTTACCTAACCTTACCTCGAAAGAACACCATTTGTGCGACAGGATCATGGAAGATTGAACATTTCGGATGCCTTTCACACAGAGAACACATGACGAATATATGAACGACATTATATTCCATACATTATGACATCAATATATCGTACAAATGAATAAAACAAAATTCAGCTACACTTGAATGTTAATGATTAAGACGATAGTTTCCATATGAATAAAGCTGCCATAATTGTTATCAAAAATTAAGTGGAAATGGTTCTCTTATTTCTAAAGAACATAAAAATGTTTTATGGTTGGACAAGAAAGTCAACGAAAGCTGAGTTTAAGGGAAATTAAATTGATAAAGAAAACCCATAAAAAGAAGAAGAAAAGATAAAATTAATTAAGCAGATAATCTTCTTTTTAATTTATTTTCATTTAATTCTTTTTATTTTTCTCTATTTTGGGTGATTTGCAAGAGCATTTGAAAATGTAACGATAAAGTCTACACAATGATTTACTCATTGGCTGGAAATGCTAACGCGGTTGACGTTGAAGAAAGTCTTTCTTTTTGGTCATTTCGAACATAAGCGTAATGGTGTTGATGATGCCTGTTCTTTTGGCTTTATTGGCCGGTCAAACTTGAATTTAAACTTCTATAGCTGTAGTATAAGCCTTACTTCGAACATGAATACCACCAGAGCCAACCAGATATACCAAGTTATTCAAGCTGCAAAGCTTTACAAATCGTGTGTGTTTTTGTTTGCTATTGGCCTACAGGCTGCTGTTTGTTCTCTTGACGGTTTTTATTTTTCCGTTGTCTTTGTTTTTGTTGTTTTTATTTTTCTTCTATTGACTATTTCTTGGTTTGTTCTGTAACCGGATTTGTTGCAGTTATTGTGGTTGTTGTTGTCGGTATGCGAGTCATAAGATTTTTCGGGTTCGATAAGGAATTTCTTGTTAAATTTAAGCTTTAAACGTCGTTTTTTTTTTTTGTTGTCTTCTTTTTTTTTATTTCTGAGTCGTTTATTTCTGAGTATTTTTATTCTGTTCACTGTCTGTTTTTGAAATTATTTTTTGATGGCTTTTTAAAAAAGATTTGTAGTAGCAACAGCAGCAGCAGCATAGCAATACGCAGCAACTACACTTGTTTGCAGTTAAAGAAATGAGGATTCCATTTAATTTCAAAAAAAAATTTAAATTATTATGAGGAAATCATTGTCTCTTCTTTTGTTTTATTTTGAAACTATCTTTGGCTTGAGTTTAAAGATAACAGTTAAATAAAAAACACAAAACTTTAATTGAATAAAAGATTAACTAACCATAAGGCACCCAAATGGAACCACATATTTTCGGTTTAAAAAAAATAATTTCCTACTAATCAGGTTAGAAAATCAGGTTGTGACACATCAAAGACATTGAAACAAAAAGAAGAGATATTCCCCCCAATTAATAATTCCGAGCACTCTTTTGAAATTTGAGGGAAATATACATTCCCAATTTGAACTGCTTCAGTAGCATTCTATATTTCTTTATTTCTACAGTTTGGAAATGCATAATCGAATTGGTGAGTGTTAGCTGTCGAGGCAAAACTTTATAAAAATTTAAAATACTGTTGCTAGTATCATTCGATGAAGCTACTCCCTGTAGCAAAATGTTTACAACAATGCTCAGCTAAGGCACAGCCATTGGCGGAACTCTGGCTCTTTTCGTTCTGATAAAAATCTAGAATTAGGGTTTGTGAGTAGAAAGACACCAAGATCTTATTGACTGCGTGTGTCTTCCGAGAGGAGATTTTGATAAAGCCTAGGGGAGTTCCTAGGGGAGTTCATAAAACAAACTCTGGAGTAGTTATAGTGAACTATGCTTTGAGAGATGGTTTCCAACTCAACATTATCTATCTCGTAGAAGAGAGTAGTAGAGCAGTAAATGGACGTTTGATTAAATTAAATTGTGTATGACAATCTTAAATACACACATACATACTCACATAATTGGTAGTCACACCACTTATGTTGTCTGTGTTAATTTTATATATGACTCCGAACGACATACATACATACATAATTGGCCATTACGACCCTTCAGTCAGGATTACGGCCTAGCTTCTCAACACCACTCATGTTGTGTGCGTTAATTTTATACATGAGTGGCGGGACCTACAGTTTAAAGTCGACTCCGAACGACAGATTTTTGAAAAACTTTTCATGGCAATTTTCCATTTAATCTCAGAGTTTTTGGCAGAAATCTGCGAAGAAAAAGTCGCCAAAGAAATATTTCTTTCATATTTCGTTTTGTGGGAGATATCTGATCTGGGATTGTACCGTGGCTTCACGTCCAATAAGGCAACAGACTACCTACTAGAATACTGTGACTCTAGTTGAAAATAGTCAGGTGAAAAATGTTAATGTGCTGTGTTACTAATACGGAATTGAACTCACAGGGATGTCAAGGAAAACATCGACCTAAATCAATATGTAGAATACCAAACCTACAGGAAATCAATGGCATTTTGCAGCCTTACAGGTAGAAGCTAAATTATTTATTTATGTATTTATTAATTACAATACAATTACAAATTATATTTATTTATATACGAGCTGCGTAACTTTGACCATATGATAGGTGTAGTGTCACAGACCAGAGTCTCTGGTAGTCTAGCATACTACCCACTAGACTACCAGGGCACCCGAAGCTAAATTATATTTTCGTAATAATATGTACACAGATGTGAAAGGTAAAAACAAATTACAACATACACACTGTGTGCTCAGATAGAAGAGACTAGAAATCAATGAAGAACTTTTCTTAGGTTTCGAATTACTATGCATGCTCAAGTGAGCTGTGGTGATCAAAACAACTGCTTCGACCTAACATAACCAAGAATGGTGCAAGGCAAAGGTCAGCAAAGCTGAAACCAGCGTAGGTGAATACTTAGATGGATTGGATACAAACTAGTAGAACAACGTCAGTTAACATATGCTAACATACTATGCTTTTAACAATCCACAGCGAAACAGATTAAAAGATCTGCGTAAGACGGTATGAAGGATTTAGTAATAAAAGAAATCAGTGGCGTTTATTTTTTTGCAGGCTCAAATTAGTACGCTGAATTGTATTGTCAAATCAAAGAATTAACATTGCAACATAGAGATGATAACGATTTCGATTTGCACACAGTCTATGTCTAGCTAAAAGAGCGTAGAACTCATTGACGTTAATTGAATACTATTCTTAGGTTCTGAATTAACGGAATAGGCCTGTTAATTTGAGAAATAGAAATAGAACGCTTAATTGTATTGTAAAATTAATAGAATTAATTTTGCAACATGAAATGTGATAACGATTTCGATATCCATACCATATATGCCTAGCTTTGAGAGTACAGAAATCATTAACGGTTGATTAACTAACTATTCGTAGGTTCCAAATTAACTGCAGAGGCCTGTTAATTTGAGAGAGAATAAAACGTATGTTTTCTAACTCTTAATCGATAAAACCGAATGACAGTTTATGTTTTGCGGTTGAAAAACTTTTATTTAAATTTGAATTCGATTCGATTATTTGTATAGAGATTGCTAATAAAATTCCCATATATTGTACGCTGTCTTTATGTCTTCTTAAGTAGTATTGGCTGACAGCTTTTTTTCCTTTATAATGATGCCAATAGTTTAGGAATAAAGCCAAATACGATGTTTGTTTTATACGCGTTTAAAGCATATCGGGAATGGCCACAATACAAATCTATGATAGACTATGGTAGAATAAGTCATTGTACTTCTATTCGACTTGCCATCCAATCAATGTGAACTTTTTTATTTCAATCTTCCAATACATTCAATTTCCCAAGAAATCTGTCGTTCGGAGTCGACTTTAAACTGTAAGTCTCGCCACTTATGTATAAAATTAACACACACAACATAAGTGGTGTGAGAAGCTACGTCATAAACCTAACTGAAGGGTTGTAATGCATGTAGATATGTACCTGTATTTTATTTAAATTTATTGACAAGAGAGAAACAATTTATTTTAATTTTAAAACATTGCAGTGTGAATAAAAATAATTTCGATTTTCAATGAATTGTAAGTAAATTTTTATAACAACCAGATGCCAATCTGCCTACAGCATTAATAACAACAACAACAATATCATCGCAAACAATAAGTGTAATTAAAACAGACTCAATTTTTTTTTTAAAGAAACTGCACCTTTAAATATCATGGTGGTGATGGTGAAGTATCTTATTTTACTTTTCCTTTAAACAACGAAAAGTCACTGTAACACCGAATCAACAAAACAATGGTAAATAATTTTGAAGAAAAAAAAACAAACAAAATGAAAAAAAAAAAAAAATTATGAGAGAGCTTCGGTAATGGATGGTGGGTTTTATTTGTCAAGTCATGTTTAATTGTTCATAAAACAAATAAACAAAAACAACAAAAAAATAAAACAAAATAAATTCGTATAAAATAATTACTTACAGACACGTTAAAAAAATTTAAGGCCACCAGAAAAAGAAAAACAAAAAGAGCAAATAAAAGAAAATCAACAAATAATTGTTAAACAATCAAAATGTAATTTTCTTTATATTTGGTTTCTAAGTTTTTATTGGTTCCTTTTCTTTCTAACATAAACTGGAAATGAATTCAGAAAAAAAATAAATACTTTTGAAAAGTAATTATCAAGACAAGCAAAGTGTTAAAAATTTAACACGTTTTTAACATTTAAAATCTCAAAAAAAGACCAAAAACTTCAAACTGAAATTGGAACTGTTAAAAGAGATTTTGATTGTGATAAAGACTTCATTTTGTTGTAAAAAAAAGTAAAAAACATTTAATTTATAGAGGAAAACTTTAAATTTGTAATAAGATAAGAAGGTTGCTTTACAACACAGTGTTTCATTGAAAAATGAAAAAATCGAACGAAATTAAAATTTTACTCCTTAGGTTAGGTTAGAGGACGTGTACTTGTCAACTGTGACAAGTACAGTACCCAGAGGTCGAATTGACCCATTGTACAACGTCCTTGCTTCTCACACCACTCGTATTGTGTGCCTTAATTTTATACATGAGTAGCGGGACCTACAGTTTAAAGTCGACTCCGAACGACAGATTTTTGAGAAGCTTTTCATGGCAATTTTTACTCTCAGAGTTTTTGCCAGAAATCTGCTGAGAGGAAGTCGCCGAAGAATTTTTTCTTCATATTTCGTTCTTTTGATGCCTGACCTGGGATTTGAACTCGGGCCTTTCGCCTAATAAGCCAACACACTACCTACTAGACCACGGCGACTTCTAAAAAATTTTACTCCTTACTTCCTTTAAATATTCTAAAAAGTACTTCAAGAACGATTTTTTGAACACTTGACTCTAGTATTAAGTCA
The DNA here is from genome assembly GCA_930367235.1 of Sarcophaga rosellei. Classification (NCBI taxonomy): domain Eukaryota; kingdom Metazoa; phylum Arthropoda; class Insecta; order Diptera; family Sarcophagidae; genus Sarcophaga; species Sarcophaga rosellei. The sequence goes on along the minus strand of OV884018.1, from coordinate 58,045,403 downwards.
AGTCAAATTAAGAATTTTTAAAAAGTAAATTTTTTTATGCAATCCCTACTGACCAACTTCTTTGATGAGTTCGATAGAATTCGGTTAGTACAAGGCCTGCACTTTCCTGTGGCGTCATAACGCACAGCTATGCGTGCTCAAGTGCAATTTGATTACCAAAGTTACCTCTTCGACCTAACCTAACCTAACTGTTTTAATAGAAAAAAGTACCCAGTTGCTTTTATTTCATTTTTAAATTTATAGAAATTTATGGAAACGAATTTTTTTTGCTAAAAAATTACTCTCTAAAAAGTACTATCCTTTTTGAAAAGGGTACTTTCAAAAAGTACCCTTTATTGTATTTCTTTCAATATTTAGTATTGATTTCTAACAATGCCGCAGAAACTTTACTCAAATGTATTTACGAGTACTATTTTTGAAGTCTGTTTTGTCCCCTTTATCACAGTCATACGTTCTATGTTGGGTTAGGTTATGATGTGCGATACATTTGCAAATGTTGCGAGTTCACGCTTAATAAAGCGATTTTTTTGAATAAGCCTGGAACAAGAATTAACTTCGTCAATAAAAAAAATTGTCAAGTCAGTAGGTGTTAACAGAAACCACTTTGGTGGTGGTTATATTAGTAAAAAAAAAAAGTTAGTGGGGAATAGAAAGTATTTGCAGATTCCAGCAAAACAAGTAAATTTTTGTAGATTTTGTCAACAGCACTCCTCTCTCTAGAAAAAAATTCTTTTGCTAGGAGACATAGACAAGACGTTGCTCTTGAGATGTTTAAAATTAGAAAAGTGACTGAAATGCAGAACAAAAGAAATTTGGAGACCAAAAAAGAGATTCAAATCTACAAAACGATTGTTTAATATAATCTGAAGTGCTTGCCACCTGTCACTGCAAAAAAAAGTAATTGGACAGGTACGATGCAAATAAAGTTGCTTGTGCAATTTAGCACAGAATTCTGCCACAGTAAGAGCCATTATCCGTTAGTAGAAAATTATATTTTAAAGACACAGAAAGCTCAGCAATGAAAACCAACTGAATGGAAACTGGTAAAAAAAAGTTACACCTTAAAGCCACTAATAAAAGGCATAAATTGCTGAAATTTTTTTATAATTAATCCTAGAGCGTTATTCTTCACTGACACCTAAAGGGTTTTATCTGTCACACTCACCCGCCAGGAATGAACATTTTCGGAAAATTTTTTAAATTAAATTGTTTAATTTTAAAATCAGAAAAAACTCTACTTATGTCAGCATGTTCACAGCATTATGTTACAAGAAAAATGATATCTAAAGTTTCACCATAAAATGTAACATTTTCATCAGAATGAATTTGTTTTTCGTCTGAATTTAATACGGTGTTCAGATATGCAACTTTATTGCATAAATCGCAATAAACGCCATTATTGAGCTCAATATTTCATATAAAGTTCCAATTAATAATTGCACAATAAATATGCAAATTGTTATAATATTGAGTAAAACTTAAAATGCAGCACTGTCATAAGTATGTTCAGTGAGAACGTTACAACTTATGCGAACAAATTTTGTTGATATTTGAAAATAGAAATTTCAACAACGACAAATAAAAATGGCAATTATAGTCGATTTAATCAACCTGTTGTGAAAGGAATTGGCAAGATTTAAAAACAAAAAAAAATCTAAGAACTGACAGCTTTACGGCTGTGGTATAGACGTATTGCATAATTGCGATATATGCCTTGTTGAATATATCGCTTCAATTAAAGAAAACTTAATTAGGCGGCTTGGTAAGCAATTGGGCGTGTTTTACAACTCATTATAAAGTACTTTGCATTTGGATTTAAGTCTCTACATACATAACACATACAAAATTGGATTGGAAATTCAGTCAGGATTACGACCGAGCTTCTCTCACCACTTATGTTGTGTGTATTAATTTTATACATGAGTGGCGGGAATCGACTCTGAACAACAGACTTTTCTGAGGAACTTTTCATGTCAATTTTTTATTTACTCTCAGAGTTTTTGCCAGAAATCTGCTGAGATGAAGTCGCCGAAGAAATATTTTTTCCATATTTCGATTTGATGAAGATATCCGACCTGGGGTTTGAACCGTGGCCTTACGTACCTACTAGACTACGGCGACTTTGGTTTTAAACTTCTATGCACATATCGATAGTAGCCGTCAGATCATCCGTAACACTGCATAAATGTGTACGTTAATTGGGCAATAGAGCGAGCCCCAGACTTTCAGCAGTGATTTTGGGAACAAAAAGCATTACTTCAGAAAGGAAAATTTTCCCACATAGGGCTCAGAGATCCCGAAAGCGTTTGGAAAAAAATTGTGTGCATTATGATTTGGTGGTCATTGAGCTGTATTTTTTCGTCTGATGACGTACGTTATTTTGTCAATATTAGCAAATGTGCCACGAGCTAAACAACACAACCAATTTTTGACGTTATGGCATGAGAGGTTTCCAGAAAAAATATTTAACGGTTTTGGTGACACCAATAGGCACAAAATCAAACGATTTATAATACGATTTTATTCGTATCTACACAAAAATGGCAGGCTTAGTGAGTACGAGATAACGGTAGTTGGCAGCCTAGAAGGGAACGCAATCTATGAGTTATCTCGTCGTTTGTAGTCAATGTATTAAAAAAATAGTGGCAATGAAAACCAAACATAATTGATGTTAAAAACATAAGTCCTAATGTTAGCTGGCCATTTTTATATCAAGGTCATGTAGAGAAAAAAGAATCATTTTTCATAATTTTTTTCGAAGCAATTTAAATTGATTTGTTTTTTTTTTCCTAGCATTATATGCCAAACTAATGATGGTATTCATAATAAATCACTTGTGTTAATCATGTATAAAATTGTGTATTGTGTAAAGAATATATAGAAAATTAATTATTTATTAACGTATAAAAATCAGAGATAAAAATCTTTATAAAAACACATGATAAATTAGCGAGGTCAACCCACCTTAAAATTTTATAAACGTTGTATGGAAAAACAAAGAAAAATTACAGTTGACTGGTATTATGCAGCAGTAGATCCAGTGTTTTGAATAAAATTTATTAATTTTTTTTACTATTATTTTATTATTATTATTGTAAATATTATTATTTATTATTTATTTATTTTTTTTAACATACGTACACTTATATATGCTTTAAAATTAAATGGTATTTTTTAATTATTAAATTTTTTTATTTTTTTTTTTAATTTTTTTTTATTTTTAAATCTTATTAAATTAACATTTATGATGAAGCGAATAATGATTTTTTTTTTCAAGCCAAGCAAAATATTTTATTTATTTTTTTTATTATGAATTATATATATTTACACCATATAATAATTTTAAAAAACTTTTTTTTTAATTTAAAAGTGATTTTTTTTACATTAAAATTTTATGATTTTTATTTTTTTTTATTTTAGAATTATTCACGGAAATTAAGCACTTTTTATAGATTTATTTGATAATAAAAATGAAAGATTTAAGCGATTAAATATTATTTTTTAATTTATAAATTTTTTTTTCTATGCGATATTATTTTTTGTTTATTTATTTTTATTTTTTTTTTATTTTATGTAATTATATTTAATATTTTCCGCCGTTATTTTTTTTTTTTTTTTTTTTTGAGTGTAGATTTTAATAGAATTTGTTTTTCGGTATTTTCTTCATTGTTTTCTTTGTTTGTTGTTTGTATGATTTCATCGATAATTGAAAAATGAGAGCAGGTGCCGTTATATTTTATTTTATTTAATCAAGTGCCATATATATAGAGGACAATAATAAATAGTAATTTTTTAAAACAGATATATATACATTTTACAGAAATACAGAAATATATACATTTTATTTTTAAATTTTTCTTTAATGCTTTTTGCAAATAATTTTAAGGCTTATTAAACCGCTGTATTGCCAATTTTTTCTTCTTTTCTATGATTTAAAACCACACTTTAAACCGAGAATTTTACAATCCTTTTTTCTTTTCTGTGACACTGTTTAGTTACTATTAACTGTAGTAATTGTTGTTCTTACGCACAAACACACTCGAGTTTTAATGTACGCCACTACTGCTCACTTCTACCGTAAGTGTTGGAGCAGTATTACAACAATAACAACAACACAAAAATTAATAATAATCTATCAACTAGAACCGGTTTCATACTACCAATCCATTAAACCGCCCGTACTAAACTGAATTGTTGTGTATGCTCTTACAAGAATTGAAGTTACAACGTTTTACTACGTACACATGACACACACACACTCACGCGTTCGTTTTGCTTGCTCACTCACTGCTATACTACTTACAAGCAAAGTGTCGAGAAAAAAAATACACAAACAAAATAAAATTTTATTGGAAAAAAAACCAACAACAACAAAAAGTCAAGTGAGCAATGTTAGAAATCTTTCAAGCACTATGACAGCAACATTTACCGTTATCATGGTCAAACGCCTTGTAAAGCCAATGAAGAACTAAAGACATCAAATTGTACAACTTTGTTGTGTAGTAAGCTCCACACACAATGTAAAAAAAACAAATGAAATCCACATCTCCACACACATTGTGAAAATAACAAAGGCTTCAAACATGTTGCATTAAAATGAGTTTGAAGCCCCCTAGGTTTGAAACCGGTTTATAAGGGCAGTTGTAAATTTTACAGATTTATTATGGTTTTCAGGATGGAATCAAACATGTTGGAAGTTGGCTTTCTTTAATAGTGTGTAGCGGTGTGTGTGTTCGGTTGTTTATGTTAAAATTATTTGAGATCCACAAGTTGTTATAATTTCGTTTGTTCTCTTTTGTTTTCTATTTTCTATTTTTTTTCTTCAGTTTTGTTGTTTTGTTTTGCTTAATAAAAGGAGTCATTTTACCGTTTCTTGCTATTTATGCCGTTCTATAAGAAATGACATGAAATTTTTACAAATTTTTTGCTACAATTGCTTATGAATTGGTTTTTTAATACCAGTCATTTACATTTTTTATATGTTTTGTAAGGCCGTAAGTATGAAAAATCAAAGTAAATATGAAGGCCGGGCCGGCTTAAAATTTATGTGGCTTGCCGGCCAGAATGGGGGAAGATGACTTTCTTTAACAAAAAAAAAACATACGATTTGCACTCGCGTAACTATATTTTATTATCGATTAATTTACACTGTAAACACTTTCACTCCGTAAACTTCGCACTTCTATTAACGCGTGTTAAGTTTTCTTTAAAAAATCAAAATTTTTGACGCACTTTTAATTATGAACCTTCCATTAGAAAACTTTTACAAACCGATTATAACCACGACGAAACATTAACTAAACTAGAAGTTCGTATTCTGATTGCAAGGCAAAAAAGTTGCAAACGAACATGTTATTAGACAACAATAACCCACAGCAAACATGTTGTGCAAAGAGCATGTATCACATCAAACTCACATCACAAGTAATAATTACAGATTGGCTGATCGAACACCAAAAAAAATTTAAAAGAAGTTAAAGAAGGTAAAAAATATGAATTAATTATGAAAAGTAATTAAAATCTTCAAAACTTATGTATGTCTTAGTTTCGTTAGAAAATGAATACTTTGTTTGCCTAAGGATTCACATACTGTCCCTAATTTTTTTGTTAAAACTTTGTTTAACTTAATGCTATGTTCGCACGAGCCTTCGAATTACTTCGCTCTCTGTTTGAATTACTTATTTGAATTATCGTGTTCACACGGTAGTTTTGTAATTCTTTTTTACAGTTCTTCTTCTTTTTATTACTAAATTATTATTAATATTTCTCATACAGCTTCTTCAAAAGCTGCAAATACTTTTCAAAAGGTTTTCTACACACATAGTGGCTTCCTCCGCTAATTTCGCGAATAACTTTCTTATAAATAATACTTTTTTAAAGTATTATTTTTGGATTCCATTATTGTTTATTGTTTACAAAATTTTTTGTTTATATTTTTTGTGCTTTGACAGCTGGTGATGGCAAAAATACGATAAAATTTAGAGATTACATTGATTTTTAAGTAATCCACAGGGTAATAGAAATTGGATTACACACAATTTGGGTAATTCGCTCACAAAATTTTGTATGGCGAATGACGTAATTTAGCACATAATTGGGTGTTGAATTGCGAATGAGAGAGTGAATTACGAAAAATTGCTGCCGTGCGAACATGGCATAAGGGGTATGTTTGGGGTCAAAGTTCGTAAAACGTTTAACAAATTAATTTAAGGCCACTTTTTTAACTTATGAAATTAAGCAAAGACTGTGGGGGGTTGAATAACAAGGTTAAATGTTACTTTTCTTAAAAGTTTGAAAATCGGAAAATTGCAAACTTTATGAAGCAAAATAATGTGACACGCCTAAAGCGTTAAAAGTATGCACTAAACTCTCAAATCGGTGGAAGGAATGGCAAAGAAAACGGCAGTGAAGAATTTAATATTTCAAGATTGAAAGTTCTTTCCCCCTTTCGGTGGCATTGTTCCCACCACAATGAAGTCACTTCTACGACTTCCTCTCAGCCGTGTTCTGATAAAAACTCTGAGAGTAAATAAAATTGCTATGAAACGGTTCTCAAAAATCTATCGTTCGGGTCAGAGTTCAGCAACGAATCGTTTTTTCGCTACACATAAGTCAACAGTATTGAAATTCAATTACTCTGATTCATTCGTACTCACTACAACATTGCAATAAGTATGAGTACATCGTTAAAACCAAACTCATAACATTCGAAAAATGTTTGATTCATACTCCTACTCATTCAGATTCATAAATTTAGAAAAATACTTATACATACTCATAAATGATTCGAGTAATTCTAATCATTCATCAAAATTTACAGTCTTAGTTGTTGTTGCATTTACAAAAAAAGAAGAAAGAAAAAGACAACCTACTAGTGAGTATATATAGTGTTCGTGCGCGAATCATTATTATTTTGTTATTCTTGTTAATGTTAAGTAAAGGATAGTCGAAATCAACAACATTATGCGTATTGCTAAGTATGACTACGATGAGTATGTACTTCAAACTTTGAATATGAGTAGTATGAGTATGATATTAAAATAAGTATGAATGTGTATAAGTATCAGAAATTATGAGTATGATTCGATGTACTCATGTTTTTTTGGAATACTCATCGCCGATCTCTGGTTCGGGTAAGCATTAAAAAAAAAGGTGCCGCTAATCAAAATTATCACACACAACATGAGTAGTGTGAGAAGCTTGGTCATAATCCTGACTAAAGGGTTGTGATGACCAATTGGACTACGATGAGCTGTTAGTTGGGGTCATGTTAATCAGATGTGCAAAAGCAACGTGCTTTTGTGACACCTAATTGTCCCTCCTAGAAGGCCAGAACCAATACATGCATAATTGGCCATTACAGCTCTTCAGTCAGGATTACGGCCTAGCTTCTCAATACCACTCATGTTGGGTGTGTTAATTTTAGACATGAGTGGCAGGACTTGTAGTTTAAAGTCGACTCGGAACGACAGAGTTTTTGAGTTTTTGCCAGAAATCTGCTGAGAGGAAGAAATAATTTTTTCATATTTCGTTTTGATGTCTGGCCTGGGGCTCGAAACTTGGCTTTTTGTCTAATAAGCGAACACACTACCTACTAGACTACGGCGACTTAGGCCTGAACGAATCAGCAAACTTAAATCCTTTTAATTTTTAAGTTGTAAACAGTGCCATATTGCTACACGGCATGCGATGCCATTGCGGTATCATGCGATTTTGTCCTACAGAATTAGTTTTTTAGGGATATATATAACAACTCTCGTGTCAAGTCAGCAATGGGAACAATGTTACAACTGCCGTTGATGGGAGGCACGTCGAGCTTCTGAAAAAAGTATGCCAAAAATTGGAGCACACCAATGGACTATATATAGCATAGCCGCGGAAAATATTTATATTAAATTAAAAATATACAAAGTAAATGGTAAGCATATCAAGTAAATAATTCGCTTGCGAGCTTTAAGAAAGCCACCATTACATCGTATTTAATCGAATGCTCTTTATTATTAAAGTTTTCCTTTTATATTTAAACTCTGTCTCTGAACTATTACTATTATTGCTTACGTTCTTAATCTATTTCATATTCGGTTTTTTACTCCGCTTAGACATCCTCTGGCATACTTCATCACACCAAAGCCTGAAAACAACTGACAGAATTCCACAAAGGACTACAATATTTAGTACTGAAATATGTTTTCGTCAGCTGTTGCAAATAGGCATTAAAAATGCTGCAAATACTGTTTGTTATTAACAGAGTGTAGAAAAGAGAGAGGTTTGCAACATACAATCCACACTGGAAATTGTATTTAAGAGTGTTGTTATAATTGCTCTCTTTTATTCTCTCTCTGCAAATATTTGCACTCTTAAATACAGTTTTCAAAATCTATACAAATCTGCCTAAATAATTCGACTAAAACAGGATTTTTTTTTTTTGAACAGCAATAACAACAACAACAACAAAACATACAACAATACATACAACAATAACAGTAATGATATAAAAAAAGTATTATTAAGTACATACTTGCATTCCTTTTAATACACTCTGCTCCTCTCATTAACATTCTTCGTAATGCTTTTATGTTCGTTTCGGTATGGTACGGTTCGGTTCGATTTATTTTGTTTCTCTCTATTCCTTACGTTTTAGGTGCTGCTTAAAGGAAAAAATATTTGATTTGATGCTGTTCGCTTCAACATGAACTGACCTGACAATCATTTCTTCTTTTTTCCCCCTTTTTTCATAACATCAGTCAGTCAGTCAGGCAGTCAGACTGTCTGTTGCATGTTCATTCATTCGTTTTGTTTGCTTGTTTGTTCGTTGGTTGGTTGTTTGGTTGGAACAAAATAGTATTCAATTTGAGTTTTTTTAAAAACTGGAAGGTCTTCAATTGATTGTTGTTGTTGTAGTTTTTGGTAACTTGTTTTTGTTGTTATGAAAAGAAGATTTAAAATGTTTGATTTTTCTTTTTTCATGCTTTCTTTCTGTGTTTCGACTGTAAGAAGAGCCTGCTCGAGCTGACTGACACAGCAAATACAAATAAAACTCACGTTATATTTATTATTGGTATCGGTTGTTGTTGTTGTTGTAGTTGTTATACTAAACCTGTTTTGTTGTTATACACGAACTTTTTCCTGCTTTTTCTGTTGCTTACTGGATATTCAGAGTTCAACTTCTAAACCTAAAGAGGCTTGATTTTAAACAAATTGTCGTTGTTGTTGATGTCGTTGTTGTAATTGCTAGTTTTTGCAATAAAAAAAAATCAATTTTTCCTTTTGCTTCCAGTCTTTCTTTTTGTTTTGGGTACATGGTAAACGTTTTTTTCTTAATATTTTGTTGTTGTTGTTGGTTTTAATGCCCAATAAAATGTTTAGAAAATTAACAACAAACAGCACAGCGGATGATGTTGGTGAGTTTTTTTTTTTGTTTTGTTAAGCAGATTCACCAAGTAAATCTCCTGTGTGCTTATGTTAATAAATTCTATTATTTTATGAGTCTTAGATTTAATTCTCAGTTTGTTTCCTTTTGTTTTTGTTCTTGTGTGTGTTTCTTTTGTTTTGAAAATTATTTATTTTTATTGTTGTTATGCGCTTAACAGAACATTTATGGCTGTAGCTGTGTTTGTTTACATACGTTTGTTATTTTCAATGTAAAACAAAAGACTTAAGACCCAAACTTTGTAAGAGTATCCCTTGGGTTTTTTCTTTGCAGAAATTGACTGGAAGTTTAATGGAATATGAAGACGATTTTTTTAAGAGCAAACATTTATGGATTGCAATTAAGGTTGACGGTTTTAAAGGTATTAATTTATAAAACCTACAAACAACATATTTACACAACAAAATCAGCGAAAAATTATGGTTTTATAAGCGGATTATATGAAAATATCAAATAAAACAATACAATAAAGGTGTAGTAAAAAGAAATTATACACATTTATACACTTGCCTGTTTCACTGTATAACAGTCTATCGCAAAAAATTTTAAATATTGAGTCTCCGTAGTCTAAAGTGTGTTGGCGCATTAGACGTGAGGTCATGGTGCAAACCCCATGTCAGATATCTCGAACAAAATGAAATACAAAAAAATATTTCTTCGTCGACTTACTCTCACTAAATTTCTGGCAAAAACTCTGAAAGTTAATGAAATTGCCATGAAAAAATTTTTCCAAAAAAGTGAAGTGAGGTCCAAAGGTTCCCCATGGGACCCCTGACATCTACACTGATGGCTTAAAGATTTTCTCTGAAAATATCTTAATTTACTCTGAATGCCAGGCTGCGATGAAGTCCCTACCGAATGTAGTTTCAACGTCCAACATTGTCCATGAATGCCGAGGATTTCTCAGAATTAAAGATAACTTTTTTATGGGTTCCGGGACGTAGGGATATTGTTGAAAAGGGCATTGCTCATGAGCTGATCAGGGCCGGTACGAAGCTCGCAATCTCCGACATATTACAGGGTATAGATATTCTGATTGTCTCAGTTAATTTGGATATTATCCACCCAATTTACGAGGAAGCTCAATCCCGTTGGCAGCAGAAGGGTACGTACAATATTGCTTTGTTGACGAGCTGACCAAGGCCGGTCCAGGATGCAAATATACTAATTGCATCCATACATACATACATAATTGGCCATTACAACCCTTCGTCAGGATTACGGCCTAGCTTCTCAACACCACTCATGTTGTGTGCGTTAATTTTATACATGAGTGGCGGGACCTACAGTTTAAAGTCGACTCCGAACGACAGATTTTTTTTGAGAAGCTTTTCATAGCAATTTTTACTCTCAGAGTTTTTGCCAGAAACCTGCTGAGAGGAAGTCGCCGAAGAAATACTTTTTGTATTTTGTTTTTGACGTCTGGCCTGGGATTCGAACTCGAGTCTTTCGTCTAATAAGCCAACACACTACCTACTAGACCACGGCGACTTCTAATTGCATCCGCTAATTTGAATATTATCACCTCGACTTACGAGGAACCTCAATCTCGTTGACAGCAGTAGAGTATGTGCAATATTTCTACACTCTGCTGGACATGTATGGACGGGAAGAGAACCGAATCACTTTTGTTTCTTCAATGGAAATATTTACGGGCTACTGCTCTTTCTGGTAGGCATGCCCAAAAGTCATGGCATTTCGACGAATAACTTCTGCAGGAGCTGAGGAGGTCCGAGGAGGTGAAAGAGACTGTATTTCACCCTAATTGCCAGTGCCCTGTTTTTGACATAAGGAGACGAAGGTTTTTAACCTCTCATTTTCTGACATCCTTGATCGAGATTTCTAATTTAAAGATTGCTGCAATTGCAAGATTTATTTTGCACTCGGGATGGTTTCTTTTCAAGAATGTTTAGCCTTTGTGTTAAATATCGATTGTGAATACATATAAATACAAGTATTTAATACATATAAGAACTCCATCGATAATACGCTTACATACGTAAGGTATAGAACAGACTACGAACCTTTTAACCGCAACAACTTTAATATACGCTATTGGAGCTGGAGTTACCGCGGCTGTTGCCACCAGACTTGTCCTCCAATAGGTCTTTGTTAAAGGATATAAAGTGTACTCATTCCAATTACAGAACCTCTATAATAAGTCCAGTATTATTATTTTTCGTCACTACTCCCCGGGCTGGGAATGGATAGTTTACGCGCCTGCTGCCTTTCTTATATGTGGTAGCCGTTTCTCAGGCTGATTGTGATGTCCTCTTCCTTTAAGGGGGCTCCTCCACCTTACATAATCTAACCTAAGTTTATAACTGCAATCATTTTCAAAGCATTGGACAGAGTGTGATGAAGCCCTTATAGTTTTGGTAGTTAATTGTTTCGACTTTTTTCGAGCTTTGTCAAGGACCAAACTATACGGGATGCTATAGGATGCTATAGGATACTATCAAATGAATTCGGACTGAATTCAGAGATACCACAAGGAACTGTTCTTTCTTCAAATTTATTTATGCAGATGACAGTAACATTTGTTGTTCAAACTCTTTCGATCGTAGACCGAACCCTTTGGAGATTGAGGCGAAAAGATTTAAGCTGTAATCTAACTTACTCGCAACCGAATTATATACAGTCAATCGCGCGAATAGGGTCGTCTGAATAGAATCAAATTGAATGAGCGAAAGACCCAACATAATTTAATATGATGTTACGTCATCTGCAACTAAGCACTGTGGGTGGTGTAACTAAGCACAGTGGAGAGTCAAAAGCTACAGATGTTTAGGGAGACTTAATGTCTAAAAAGAAAATTATTTCGAACTTTTTACATAAAAAAAGTTCTAATGTGTGTAGAAAACTCATGAAATAAATTAAAATAAATTTGAAATTCTAACCATTAACGGGGAAATAATTTCTAGTTTTCAGTTTGTGCTCGAACGTCAAAGCGCGCGCATCTAAACAAGAAAAATCATCTTATCAGCTGTTTATCTTTAATATATACAACAAATTTAAATCTATTTTATCTCTATAAAATAATAATTTCTAAATGTCCTCAAAACGCAAAAAATTCTGGGGAAATTGCCCCAAATACAAAATGCCAAAAACTGTCTCGAATAATAGATTCCAATTGCTATCCGACATGGAAGATGGGGAAGTCTCATCTATAGACAATGATGCTTCTAAAGAAAATAGCCCTACGATCCCTCCAATTATAGTGGATATCAGCCATAATTTCACAACAGTTTTCAAACTTATGGGAGATATCTGTAAATATAAAAGAATGTCTATTGGCACAAAGATCATAGCCAACTCAATGCGAGATTATGCGAGTATTATGGAGAAGTTGAAGTCGAACAACATGAAATTCTTCACCCACCCGGTAAAAGACAACAAAAAATTTAAGCTTGTGTTATTTGGTTTGCCACAACTAAGTGTGGATACTATCAAAGAGGAATTCAAAAACGCTTTTAACATCGAACCTGTAAACATTAAAGAAATCAAAACTATTCGATCTAACCTAGACGATGCATTGTACATGCTAGAATTTAATCGTGATCAGATTACTAAGAGGGAGGTGGTTAAAATTAGATATGTGTATGGTATTGCTGTTCATTGGAAAAACCCTCTTAGAAACTCTAGAGGCCCAACACAATGCTCTAAATGTGCAATGTATGGTCATGGATCATCAAATTGTTATAGATCAGCTGTTTGCATAGGTTGTGGCGGTAATCATGACTACTCGACATGCCAACTAAATAAATTACCAACGAAAGGTCCTGTGATTAACAAATGTTACAACTGCATTAAAAGAAATTTGAAAAATGTTAACCATCGCGCAGATGACCCCCATTGTCCTGCAAGAAAAGAGTATTTGGAGATTCGACGCAAAGTAACTACTAGGAGTCAGTCAAAAACTTTAAGACAACGTAATCGTACAGTAATTTATTCGTCAGAGGAAGAACTATATGATGCGAGACCCGAAGTGCCGAGCATTATCAACAAAGATTCAGGTAAAAATAATAACTTTACATATGCTGAAATAGCTCGTAAAAGTCATATAGCAGCAGAAGATAGTGACTTGTCAAATGATCGACTGCTAGATATATATTTCAAAGCCATCGATGCTTTGGAAAAGTGTAAAACTAAATTTGATAAACTCAGAGTACTGGGTAACATGCTTAGACATGTAATATAAAATCATATTAAATTCGATGACTAGATTAAATATTTTGCATTGGAATGCTCAGGGCTTAACAAACCCAAATGCCATTACAGAATTAGAGCATATCTTAAATCTAAAACAAATTGATATCGTATTAATAAATGAAACATTCCTTAAACCAAAACATAAATTTAAGCTCAGAAATTTTAAAGCCCACAGGGAAGATCGCAATACACATGGTGGAGGCGTGCTAATAGCAGTTAGAAATAATATTCCCCATGAACGAATTCCAAAATTTCCAACAACAAGTATGGAAAACGTTTCTATTATTATTAAAATATCAAACAGGCTTGTTAGATTTACTTCAGTATATTGTCCATCATACACAAACAATTTTATTGATGATCTTAATATTATAACTACGTCTACAATAGATTATTTTATTTTTGGTGATTTCAATGCCCACCACACAAGCTGGAACTGTCTTCAAAATAATACAGCCGGTAACTGCCTTTATAACCACCAACTCAATTCATCTTATTACATTTACTATCCAAACTCTTTCACTCGATTTAGTCAAAATAAAACTCCAACACAACCATCTGTAGTTGACATCTTACTATCGAACTCAAATTTAAATTTTCCACCCCTTGAAACCCATCCTGAATTACTTAATTCGGATCACACACCAGTGACTTGTAAAATTGATTGCATTTTCCCTAAAAATTTTAAACAGATTCCACAATATAATCAAGCTAACTGGAAAGAAATAAATAAATGGGTTGAAAATGAGATTAAAAATAACAACCTGCCAGTTGTTGAACTTACTAATGCAAACATAGAACCAGTTTTGTCTAAAGTTATATATATTTTACAAGAAGCTTCACAAAAAATTCCTGTCATTACCAGCTTTTGTTGGCAAAAAAGGCTCTCACAACAAACTTTATTCCTGATTGGGCAGAGAAATCGTTATAGACGTAAATTACAAAGGAGTAGCGATACAGCTGAGAGAAATCTTATCAAGTGCATATTAAAACAGATTTCGATATTGATAAATAAAAACATCAGCATTGACAGAAATAACAGCTGGAATCAATTTATACGCAACTTGCCAACTGGTAGCAAAAAGTTTTGGAAAATAGCAAAGGCAATCAAAGGAGACAAAAACGAGTTTAGCCACTTAACGGTAGATGGCGCTAATATATATAATGATAAAGAAAGGGCAAACATTATAGCTGAAGTATTCGAAAACTATCATCAAACAACGTTTAATATGTCATCTCCAATCGACAATGCAGTTAAGAAACATATAGAATGGTTAAAACGTCAAGCTTTACCTGATAATGTACAACAATATTTAACAACAAAGGAAGAAATTATAATGTTGGTTAAGTCGCTAAAAAATTCTAAAGCCCCTGGTTTAGATGGAATAAACTCTGTTATGTTGAAAAATATGACTGATTTGTTTTTCACATTACTTACAAAAATTTTTAATTGGTGCCTAAGTAACGGGTATTTCCCAAAAAATTTCAAAACTGCAAAAATAATACCAATACTGAAGCAAAATAAGGATGCTAAATCACCTAATAGCTACCGGCCAATTAGTATGCTAAGTTGTCTTGACAAGGTATTTGAAAAAATAATATTTATCAGATTAAATGCATTTACTGAAGACAATAATATTATCCAAGATGAGCAGTTCGGTTTTAGAAAGCAACATTCCACAATTCACCAAGTAGAACGTATTGTTAAGTTTATAACTAATAACAAAAATCAGCGTAAGAGCACTGGAATACTTTGTCTAGATATAGAAAAGGCTTTTGACTCTGTGTGGCATAATGCTCTCATATATAAACTAAATTCGTTTGGCTACCCAGTGTATCTACAAAAGATTGTTCAAAGCTTTTTAGATGAGAGATCATTTGTCGTCAATATTGGTAACGAATACTCCTCGCAGCGAAACATCTTGGCCGGGGTGCCACAAGGGTCAGTATTATCCCCTATACTGTATTCAATTTATATTGCTGACTTTAAAATATTAAGAAGCCAATCGGCAGCATTGTATGCAGATGACACTGCAATAATAACAACGGGCAAAGTATCAAATGCCATAGTTAAGAACTTGAAAAAAGGTTTTCTATATTCTCAGAAATATTTCTCCAAATGGAAAATTAAAATTAACGAAGCAAAGACACAAGCTATAATTTTCCCTTTTAACAAGTCGCCGAGAAGAATTCCTACGATTCCTCTGACTATTGGTGGAACTGAAATTGCTCTCAATGATACAATCAAATATTTGGGTATTGTCTTAGATAAAAAGTTAACATTTAGACAGCATGTTCTACAAACGTGTGAGAAAGCTATTCGATGTGGTAGAGCTTTATACCCTTTGTTGAACCGAAAGTCTTCTTTAAAGTGGAAAAACAAGATTTTACTCTACAAAATGTGCATACGTCCAATAATGTCCTATGGTTGTCAAGTTTGGTCAAAAAGATGTGCCAAAACTCACATTAAAAAACTTCAGGTCATACAAAATAAAAATTTAAAGATTATTTTTAACTTATCTAAGCGATATTCAACTAGTAGACTACATGAAAAATACAAACAAGATATGTTTATGACTGTAATCCGTAATATTAGACAAAGCTTTGAAAATCGCAACAGGTTTTCAAGTTACTCTTTGGTAAGAAATTTGTAATATCACCAACTTCTTCAATTTCAGTACGAAATTGACAGAAGGTTTGATATAAAAATTTCTTCAAATTTCAATAAGGTTTTTACTATCTTTTTTCCTTTAATGTAAGAAATATATTTATAGTTAATTTAAGTCCACTCTAATGTAAGCTTTAAATTTGTTGCAATACTTTTTAGTAAAATCTCAAAATATGTACATATATAGAAAAATTTTATATTTTTTAACTTGTAATAATGATAGTAAAATAAAATAAATAAAAAAAAAAAAAAAAAAATTTCTAGTTTTTGAGAAAATTTATTACAACAAAAAAATACAACAACAACAACAACAAACAAACAAATCAATAAAAATCCATAAGAATGTCTCTCTCTTACAATACATATGTATGTATGTATATTCGCCATAAAAAAATCAAAATTTAATTGATGCTCTCGTTTCTTTTTGTCGTTCGTTTTATTTTTTACGAAAAATAAATCATTTTAAATGGTTTTTATTACAAAATAAAACAACAACCGAAAATAATTTGAATCTGAATAGAGAGCAACCAACAACAACAACAACAAACCAAATGAATTAATGAATGAATGAAGAAATAAAAATAAAAAAGCAGAAGCAAGAGAAAGAAAAATTCATAATAATAATGAATGACAATTTACACATACACACGCACACATACACAAATACTGCATGAGTTCTTCATGCTACTAAGTATAGCATGCTGATGACAATGAAGATGATGACGACAGTGGTGGTAGTGGTGGCTGTGATGGTGGTGTTTTTAAGATACGGATACTCAAAAATACTTGGAACAAATCAAGAGCAAAACAATTTAAATTCTTTTTTATTATTATTAACCATAAACCAATTGAAACTAATCAAAGAAAAAATCAACAAAGAAATCATGAGCCATCAGCCACTGTGGTTGAGAAACGAATTGTATTCTTATGTATGCGTAATGTTGCATTTTGGTTTTTGGATACAAAAAGAAAGAGTCAAATATTTGCAGTTATATTAAGGTTTTTTTTAACCTCTACTATCCCAGATACGTATGTAAGTACTATCTGCACAATTTAGATAAATTGCCAAAATTGTTCCACGAAAACCTTTTCTTTAGTCTGCTCACTCTTATGGTGATTTTGTAGTTGAGCCTGAATCAGTATCTTGGTTTTGCTTTTTTCATGCAACATTTCTAGAAAGCTGAATGTTATAGTTTTTCGGACACCAACATAGGGCCTTTTTTAGGCTCTGAGATATCATCCAAATTTTTCATTCTTTAGAAAGACATATTGATGCCATTATATGTGGAACACACATGCATTATTGGTCCTTACAACCCTTTAGTTAGGATTACAACCTAGCTTCACACATCACTGATGTTGTGTATGTTAATTTTATATATGAGAGGCGGGACCTACAGTTTAAAGTCGACTTCGAACGACAAATTTTTGAGAAACTTTTCATGGCAATTTTATTTACTCTAAGATTTTTCGCCAGAAATGTGCCGCTGAGAGGAAGTAGCCGACGAAATATTTTCTTCACATTTCGGCTTGTAGGAGATGGCAGACATGGCGCTTGAACAGAAAAATGCATGAAATCTTTATTTGAATCGATAGTACGGTTCATATAATTTAATGTTTGAAGATTATTTCATGAAAATGTCGACCGCGACTGCGCCATACTCTTGGCATACGACTTGGCATACTCTTTCCAACATTTCGGCCGGTATCTCACGAATAAATGCTTCAATGTTGTCTTCCCATGCGTCAATTGAAGCGAGCTTGTCTGTATAGACATGAGCTTTAACATAGCCCTACAAAAAATAGTCTAAAGGCGTTAAATCGCACGATCTAAGCTGCCAATTGAACGCTCTCGAACGTGAAATAAAATGTTCATCGAACTCGCCTCTCAATAAGTCCATTGTTACGCGTGCTGTGTGGCATGTGGCACCGTCTTTTTAAAACCACATGTCACGCAAGTCAAGCTCTTGCATTTTGGGCAAAAAAAAGTTGGATATCATCTCACGGTATCGTGAGATTCACAGTTACGTTACGATTCGCAGCATCTTTGAAGAAGTACGTTCCAATGATGCCACCAGCACATAAACCGCATCAAACTGTGACTTTTTCTGGATGCATTGGTAGCTTTTGCAATGCTTCTGGCTGATTTTCACTCCAAAATCGACAATTCTGCTTATTTACGTATCCATTGAGCCAAAAATGAGCTTCGTCGCTGAACACAATATTTCGATAAAGAAGTGGATCTTCGGCCAACTTTCCAAGAGCCCATTCACCAAAAATTCTGCGTTGTTGCGGTAGTTCGTTCGGCTTCAATTCTTGCACCAGCTGTATTTTGAAAGGCTTCACACCTAAATCCTTCTGCAAAATTTTCCACGTTGTTGAGTAACAGAGGCCCAATTGCTGCGAACGGCGACGAATCAATAATTGATGGTCATCATTAACACTGGCCGATACAGCTGCGACATTTTCTTCAGTTCGCACTCTACGTAAGCGTGTTGGTGGTTTAATGTCCAACAATGTAAATTCAGTGGGTCGATTAAACTGACCATAAAATAGAAGAAGCGCGCCATGAACTTTCTTAACAGAGCACGCATTTTGATAATAAAATTCAATGATTTACAAGCGTTGTTCGTTTGTAAGACGATTCATGGTTAAACTATAGACCAAACTGAAGATATTTGACAGTGAAACGAAACACGAAACGTGCGTGGGCTGTTTAAACCAGTGTTGCCAAAAAGATAATAGCTAAAAAATCACCCGTTAATAATAATATAATAATTGACCAATTCACAAGAATTTGTATCGTGAATGTTGTATTGAATGCACTTGGTTGTTTGTGAACGCTCAATGCTATATATTTTATATTAAAATATTTTATATTTTATATGAAAGTTATCAACAACAATCATACACTGTTGTATGTTCTTCCAACAATACAACGAATACAAAGATACAACGGCTTGTGTGAATTGACCATTAAAAAAAATTTGTACAAGTGTATTGGATTTTAATATTAAAATTATCAACAGCAAGCATACACTGTTGCATGTTCTTCCAACAATACAACGATACGATCAATACAACGATACAACGGCTTGTGTGAACTGACCAAGTATGATGAGATCTCTTAAAACATTAGCGTACTTTAAGAAATTCAATTTAATTTTTTTTTTTTGTTTTTCAATCATTAAATAAAAAAATACTGTCGACATTATACATACCTATTTAATAAGTCATTAGCAGTTTGAAATATTAAAAAAAAGAAATTATTTTTCCCTTCAATATGATGCATACGATATTTATTTTTTCAATTAAAATTAATTATTTTAATTACTTTCAATGACACCAGGAGATCAAAATATTGCTTGAAAACATTATAATTTTTCAGTTTCACAATTTTTCAATGAAAAACAAGAACAATTTTTCTTTTGTTATTAATTGGAATTTTGTTTTTTTTCTAAGAAATTTTCTTGGCAATAGGTAAACCCAGTGAACGAAATTCTAATATTTTAATAAAACACCACAGGAGTTTTATTTGATTTGTTAAAAAGAAAATTGATGCTTGAAAACGTCTGTTAGGGTATCTTTAACTACGAGTATATGGATTACAAATTAAAAAAAAAAATGTGGAAAAAATAAATGATGGTTACAGAAATGACCATAAATCTTAACATAATTTATCATACATTCATTCACTCATTCATTCATTTATAAATACATATGATATAATTCCTTACTTTTTCTTCTTTTGTTTTCATAAAAAATGTTATGTGGCATCAATTAACAGTTTCATTAAAAATAGACAGAAATGGAATTGTTGCGTTGAAAAAAAATTCTGAAGACTGAAATTCTTTGCATCATCATTTTCGCCCCTCTGGCAGCGTTTGAAGCTATTAGTTTAAACTAGAGATTTTTTATTTCCATTGAAATCACTTGGTAGTTAAAGGCAATGTAAAGCGAAATTTAGTTACCCTATGCTAAAATTAATTTTCTAGAGTGAGCGCTGATTACAAGCAATATAACGTCATCAAATGTTAAGTTGCGTAGGTGGATTGAACGCAAGCTAGTAGAAAATCATCCAGTAAAATATTGTTACGTTTTTTCCCTCTTAATATATGAGTTCGCAGATTTTGTTAACTTTTAATTAAAATTCTTTATTGTTCACACAATTCTGTGAGATGCCACTGTTCACAAATTGATGTAAACAACAACAATTTAGTTTGTTTGTTATTCTTCTTTGCACTCACAAACACAAACAATTGTTCGTTAGATCTTTACACCGGAGACCTTCAAACCACGATTATTCTCTTCACATGCAGCGCGTCTTCACTTTAGACCAGTGGTGCCCAAGCCCTATACACTGCATGCACATTTGTTTTTGCAAATGCGCTTATCAGTAGGCTGTGTATTTTATATACGTATAGGGCACACTCAGCACGAGAAATACCAAAACACAAACAACTTTGCTTTGTTAGTGTTTTCGTCTTTCTTCGTTGTACACAAAGCAACAACACTTTCGTATACTTTGCTGGTAAACATTGACAACAGCGAGCATCAATGTAGATTTTGTTTTTGTTTTTTCTTTGTTTGTATTAGTTTTCACAACAAAAAATATTTAATAAAAATTTGTTTTCCTTAAAATGTATTGGTGTTTGCACTTCCATAAGGAACTTTTGGGCACCCCTGCTTTAGACTGACTGAATTTTTTTACTGACTCCATTGCCTGCTTTGTCTTGCCTTTTATATGCCGACATAAACAGTCTGATGAATGATCTTGAAATCGAATGTTCGAGGCTTCGCCTTCAAGAGAGGTCTATAAATAAAGGGTGTTTTTTATAGAGGTATAGAACTTTAAGTTGGCATTACTTTTCAAGATAGCGACCGATTTAACAGTTGTCAAGTGATTTATCCTCAGTTTGGTTTGGCAATTCATCATGAATAGACTCACGCCTGAACAACGCTTGCAAATAGTGCAATTTTATTTCGATTTATTGAAAGACACGTTTGGTGACCGCCTAATTTCACGTTTTGGACCTGTGAATTGGCCTCCAAGATCTTGTAATTTAACACCGCTAGACTACTGTCTGTGGGGCTATGTAAAGTCATGGGTCTATGCGGTAAAGCCACAAACGCTTGACCATTTGGAAGACAACATTCGCCGTGTTATTGCCGATATACGGCCACAAATGTTGGAAAAAGTCATCGAAAGTTGGACGTCCAGATTGGACTACATTCGGGCCAGCCGTGGCGGTCATATGCCAGAAATCATATTTAAAATGTAATGCCACAAGATTATCTTTCGGATAAATAAAATTCATGTCAATCGAATAATCCATCGTTGTTTTATTGTAACTTAAAGTTCTATACCTCTATGAAAAACACCCTATATAAACATCGTTGTTTCATTGTTTTTTGTGTATTTTGCTTACATTTAGGTATTCTGGTAATGTTTGTTGTTGCTTTTTGGTTACATGTTTACATACATACATAATTGGCCATTATAACCCTTCAGTCAGGTTTACGTCCTAGCCTCTCACATCACGCATGTTGTGTGTGTTAATTTTATACATGAGTGGTAGGACCTACAGTTTAAAGTTGACTCCGAATGACAGATTTTTGAGAAACTTTTCATGGCAATTTTATTTACTCTCAGAGTTTTTGCCAGAAATCTGTTGAGAAGAAGTCGCCGAAGGAATATTTATGTTTTTTGCGTATTTCGTTTTGATGTCTGACTTTGAGTTGAATCGTGGCTTTACGTCTAATAGACTACGGCGACTTGTTACTTGGTTACTTGTTTATCCCCTGTTTTTTTATACCAATGTTGTTGCTATATTATTGTTTACTTGTTGATCATGTAAACAAGTTCATTGTTTTTGTTTTTTTGTAACTTTGGTTTATCATTTTATTGTTAAACATAATGTAACACCATTTCCATTTTCGCAACCATATGCTAACTTACTAAGCTATTAACAACCAACAGGAAAGCAGATTAAAAGATCGACGTAAAGCAACATGGAAGAGTTAATGCTAAAGAAAATCAATGGCTTTTTGCAGCTTTAAAGTAGAAAGCTTAATTGTATTGTCAAATTAATAGAATTAATGTTGCAACATGAAAGATGATAATGATTTCGATATACACATCATCTATGTCTAGCTGCGAGAGTCTAGAAATCATTCTTAGGTACCAAATTTACCGAATAGGCCTGTTATTTTGAGAGCGAAAAAAAAAACACTTAATCGATAAAACCGAATGACAGTTTAGCCTTTGCGGCTTTAAAACGTTTTATTTAAATTTGAATTCGGGATTGGATTTTATGTACATGGAGTGCTAATAAAATGACCATATATTGTATGCTGTTTTCATGTCTTTTTTAAATTGTATTGGCTGACAGCTTTTTTCCTTCGTAATGATGCCAATAGTTTAGAAATAAAGCCAAATACGATGTTTCTTTTATACGCGTTTAAAGCATATCGGGAATGGCCACAATACAAATCTATGACAGACTATGGTAGAGTAAGTCATTGTACTTCTATTCGGCTTGCCATTGTTAAAATTGAAGAAAGAAAAATAGAAGCAAAGAGAACGTTGCATTGACAGTAACATTTCCAAAATAATATTGTTACGCCCTCTTCCTGCCTCATTTTTCACAAGTTTTTTGTGTTTTTTTTTGTTTTGTTTTATTTGCAACAAAATTATGTAAAGGATAGGATAAGTTGTAATAAGTTTGAATGCCTTAAAGAAAATTATTCTCCAAGTTTTTTTTTTGTTTCTATTTTAAAAAGGCAACCAAGATTGATACACAATGAGCATACAATCGATTAGACGGAAGCCAAGAAAAGAAAACCGAAACAAAAAATTAAGGCAACAATGTTGCACTGACATTATAGAGCAGTGTTGCAAAATTTAAGTTTTAAAATGGTACTGAAGTATAACTAAAAAGGTACTTTTTTTGCATTAAATGGTACTTTTGTAGAAGAATACATACATACATAAATAATTGGTCATTACAAGCCTTCAATCAGGATTATGACTCAGGGACCAACATTTTTACGTCGACTCCGATTTTTGAGAAATGAATGAGTTCGCCCAAAGACTACTTTCTTAATTTTTCGTTTTGTTGTCTGATGTCTGACATAGGATTTGAACCTAGGGCCAGCACACTAACTACTAGATTACTTATTTATTTATATTTAATACACGTACAGAATGGAACAGAAAAAAAATCGACTTATACGCGTATTCTTTAAAACAACGTTTAGTCAAACGTTGACGGAACGTAATGGAACATATGTTCGCTTTTAGCATATGTTAGTCCCGATTAGCCAAACGTTCACGAGACATACGTTCGTTTTTAGAATACGATAAGCAATGAGCACGCTTGCCGAACCGTAATGTAAATTCAGTTAGGGTTCACATTGCTTTTTGTATTCTAAAAACTAACGTACGTCTCGTGAACGTTTGGCTAATCGGGACTAAAGACTAATTCTACCTTTAGCACTACGTTGCCAATGCATTAAGAGTTGAAAAGCATAAGACATAAAGTATGTAATAATAAAAATAGTACTGAAAGCGTCTCAGAAGTACTGTGATATTTTTGAAATGAAAAAGTACTGAAAAAAGTACTAAAGAACTGAATTTTTCAACACTGTTACAGAGGCATAAAATAGGGAGCAGCACCAGCATCATCACTAGTAGTACGAATATTTAATAACAAAAACGTACTAAATGCGTATCGGGGGTACTGTGGTATTTTTGAAATGAAAAAGTACTGAAAAAAGTACTAAAGTACTGAATTTTTCAACACTGTTACAGAGGCATAAAATAGGGAGCAGCAGCAGCAACATCACTAGTAGTACGAGTAGTTAAATCGTCTCTAACAGTAACACTTAAAAGCTTAACCACACAAATACTAAGAGGCATGCAATGAAGACAATAACTGTGGCAGCATTCAGAGAAGAGAAGATATTGTATTAAAGTTAAGTGCAACACTTAAGGCTAAAAAAAATCCGCAAAAAAGATAACAACAAGAAAAACAATGAACTCCAAAAAAGAAATTTAAAACATCAAACCATTGAATGCAGTTATGAAATGAGAGTCCAAAATGTTTGAGGTTTTAAGCCAAAGAATGTATCAGTCAGGTACTGTTTCTGGCCAAGTTGATGATGTTGCATCAACATTTAAAAGACCACTAAGAAGGAAATAACTGCACATTATGGCTTATAAACAGAACAATAAAAACAACAACAACAACTAAAGGGACCACATTATTTTCTTTGTTGCTGCTGCTGCTGCTCATATGGGTTGACATTTCAAGTTGTTTTTGAGTTTCAAAAATGGCGCTCAGACAAGTTGCCACAAGCCAAAGCAAAACCACAAGAGGCAACTTACATTATACGGTAAAGACATGGCCTCCTCATACGCTTGGACATTTAATAACAATAATGCTCACTCGATTACAATAAAAAATAAAATTCTTTATGAAAAGTCTTGTATTGTGTTGTGTGTCTTGCAACAAACAAGACGAAAAAAATGCCACAAAAAAAATATCTTTTCACCACAATGCTCATATAAAAGATCGGATCGCTTTAGTTTTGTTCTTTCCATATATTTCTTTCTATTGTTTTTGTTGTTGTTATTATTGTCGCTCTTTTATTGTTCTTTTTAATTGTACAAGAAAATACTTGCGAAGAATTACGCTGAAACGAAATATTTTCTTTTTTTTTTTAATTGTTTGACGAGACATGAAAGAACTCGATTGTCCAGATTTACGTGCCTTTTTATGGGGCACAACATAACATAACACATAACATAAGGTTCAATTACACAATGCAACTGAGCAGCATTTTATTTCCGATAACAAAAGTAGTCCAATAAACTAAAACGGGGAAAAAAAATTTCGATTGTAATGGCATCCATAAGTTTGTAATTGCTTAGGAATTTCAAATCCATGCTGGACAAATTTCAATTATCGTTCGCAAAATTGTCGTTGGAGACAGAGCTTTTATAAAACCCTCGATACTATGCAACTGAATCAACTAAGTAGACTCATTCCACTCTGAGGCAGCGAAATAATCAATTCCTTCTTTCGTTTTTGTAGAAACCTTTTATTAGAAGTGGAAACATTGTATCCTTCTTTGATGTTGTTGGCCATGCTGGAATATTACCAACTAAAAATAAAAGATGCCAACGCAAGGCAAAAGTTGTGCTTGGTTGGTTCTAAAAGTCATTGTGACCAATGGACGATATATCCGCAATATCTATATATGTACTAGCTCACCCGGCGAACTTCGTCCCGCTCAAAATTAATTTTTTTATTGCTCAAAACAGGTCACATTATATGTATATTTATTGTAATAATTTATTGTAATAGCGCTGACGAAGTTATATATGTACATATGTAGTTATAAACCATCGAATTAGCCGACTTATAGGAATCTCTCAAAGGGAAGGGTTGCTACGCCCATTTTTGGTGAGTTTGTCGATATCGACTCTACGAACTTACCCACCAAATTTTATTCGTCTACGATCATTATGTACCTAAATATTCAATTTTAACGATTTGCCACGCCCTCTTAACATTTAGGGATATGAAAAATAGATTTTGTCCAATTCTCAGACCTACCCGATATGCACACAAAAATTTCATGAAAATCGGTCGATTCATTTCGGAAGAGTTTAACCACTAACTCCTTGACACGAGAATTTTAAATATTAGATGAATATAAAAATGAATGTTTGTTTGAATGTACCTTAAAGAATCGTAAACTGTACATTTAATCACGTTATGATCTTTAGGAAAGTTGTTGCGCATGTCCCGACGAAGGTTTCTAAGTTGGTATGACCAATTTCCGACAGGTGGCGCCACTGAAAATTACTTAAAATGATTTAAATCGTAAACTATGCATTTGATCATGATATGATCTTTAGCAAAGTTGTTGCGCATAAGTCGACGAAGGTTTCTAAGTTAGTGCGATTAATTTCCGATAGACGGCACCACTGAGAATTATTCAAAATTAATTCTAAACTATGCATTTGATCATGTGTTGATCGGACAAATACCAGACATTTTAGAATTCATCATTTATGATTTTAATAACATTTAGTATTTAGTAATCCTCTCATCAGGATTCTGAAAAAAAAAATCTGAAAGTAAATAAACTTTCCACGAAAAGCTGCTCAAATATCTATCATTCCGAGTCGACTTTAAACTGTAGCTCCCTCCACTCATGTATAAGGTTAACACACACAACATAAGTGGTGTGAGAAGCTACGTCATAATCCCGACTGAAGCGCTGTAATGGCCAATTAAGTGAGTAGTCTTCATAAACTTGCTAGCGAAGACACTATGCTTCAGCGAAATAAGATTGGGCACTATGAAGCAAGTACAATCAATTTGATACTCGCAGAGAATTTCTTAGGGAAATTTCGCAGTAATAAACTCTTACATAAGTTCAAGGACAAAGGGATATCGTTGGAAATTGCATTGCTGATGAGCTAGCTAACAAACTGTCCGTATGTAAGGCATGCCGAAAGGCTTGAGGAGAAACTTTAGACATGTTTAAGTGCCCTGTTCTTCTCATAAAAAGGCGAAGCTTTCTGACCTCTCACTTTTAAATATCCTTGACCGATCTTTCTAATATAAAGCAAAAGCAAGATTTATTTTAGACTCGAGTTGGTTTCCTCTCGGAAATGTTTGATCTCCGAGTTGAATATAAATTATGGTATCACAATGAACCTAAATACTATATTGCCTAACCTAACCCAACTGCCTTTTGCTATTATAGTTCAAGTAACTTTTAAAAGTTACGTGATCATCAGAGATTACATTTTCGCTAGTTCTAGCCCATCTTTAAAATTTCTCTGTTGCTTTTTAGGTCTACAAAATTCAGAGTCTATATTAATGGAAAAAGCAGCATATCTAAGCAACTATAAGTAGATGCATGAGCATTGTGCCATCGGTATGTGTTAGAACTTCAAATTATTTTCAGCAAACCTTGACATTTAGGTTTTGAAATGACAACCATAAACCAAATCTAAATAATTTTTGACGAACGATGCGTAAATTTTAAATTCTATTTTTAAAAGTAAGCAGTTTTGAATAAACTGGACTTACACTTGTTTCATGCCAAAAATATCTCCAGGCCAGACATCAAAACGAAATATGAAAAAAAAATATTTCTTCAGCAGATTTCTGGCAAAAACTCTGAGAGTAAATAAACCTGCCATGAAAAAGTTTCTCAAAAATTTGTCGTTCGGAGTCGACGTTAAACTGTAGGTCCCGCCACTCAAGTATAAAATTAAGGCACACAACATGAGTGGTGTGAGAAGCTAGGCCGTAATCCTGACTGGATGATTGTAATTGCCAATTATGTATGTATGTATGCTTATGAGCCTAATCTTTAAGGCTGTAAGAAACATATATAAAATGTCGACAAGTAAATAAGGAATAAAATAAAAATCGGTCTCTAACATCTCATATGCCTTTAGAAATCATTTGAAAGAAAATTTGTTTCAGTTTCGTCCCTGTAAGCATCTTTTCATGAACATCTTTCAGGCAATACACATACAACAAAACTTCTGGAATATTGGATTCAATTTTTACGCTAAACTCTGATGACCTTCTCACCCACAGCACTTAAGCATTTCTAAACTTTAAGGCTGTAAGAAACATATAAAAAATGTCGACAAAGCTTCGGCTTATATGTTTCCAAAGTAAATAAGAAATAAAATCGATAATCAATTAAGAAAGTAAACCCAAATCGGTCTTTAACATCTCGTATCGTATTAAGAAATCATTTGAAAGAAAATTTGTTTCAGTTTCGTCCCTGTAACCATCTTTCTATGAACTAAACTGTCACTTTTTAAGCACTTTTTTGATATGATTTTTTTTTTTTTTGTAACTTACTTTAGAGCACGATTTTTGATATGAATTTAGGCGGCTGATTCCAATTAATTCCAGTTTATGCCGATGATTTTCAATTAATATTTGGTCGATCGATGCTTTGCTATTCTGTGTCTGCCAGCTTGTGGTTCAGAGTGAGGGATTTCACCTTACGGCTTGCTTAACTAGGTTCTCATCGTTTTATTAATCCATGCCTCGTATAGCTGGGAATATTATTTGACCTTTCAATCATTTCTCTTTAATTACTACAAGATACACTGTTTCTGATCATTTTATTTGCGATTGTTTGATGCCATGTGATACATAGAAGGTGAAGGTCCGCCAACTTGTCATTATCATTTTGCAAAAGAATATGGAAAGTTGATAACACAGGGAGATGTCCCAGCCATCCAATTCTATGGATCTGAAATATAGACGTATGATAACATCAAATATGGTCCCATGGATAATGAAGCTGTATAAGTTTCATGTAATTTTTCATAAGTAATTTTAAGATTCTGTCTGAAACCAAATGAATTGTAAGCATAGCTGGCAGATTTGACGATTTATAGCCATTTTGACGATTTTTAGCTTCAAAAATATCATATTGACGATTTAACGATTTATGCCCTTATTTTGACGATTTTCAAAAATTAAAAATTGTTAACCCCTTAAAAGCCAACAAATTATAACTCATAAATAACTTCGTAGTTGAGAATAATTTATCACTTGTCATTTCAGATAATTTTCGAGTATAGCTTCTAATATTTTAATCTAATCGGAAGAACATTTTATTATTTTTTTTCCGTACGACCAACACTGGCATTGTGTTTGGAAGTATGAAACTAAGCTATGGGACGAGGGAAAGAGAGGACAGTTGTTATCGACACTAGGCTTGTATACTTTTATACCATAATTAACAGGAAAGACCTCCACAGGAATTAAGTTCCACCTACGAATAGTCTGACTAAAAAACGTATTTTTACTGTAATGCTGCCTGCGACCCACTGGTCAATCGACCACATACGGATATGCTAGCCGAGAAAGATGAGCCGTACGTAGAAATATATGATTCTCGGGAAATAGTCCCCTTATTTCGTTCGAGCAAAATCCTTTTATAGTAGTAGATAGAACAGTGAAACAGAAACCACATTGCAACGATGCTCCAACGATTCAATGGAGTTGGATACACTACCATCATTAACGAGCTACTACGGCCTCTTCTGTACACTGTCGATAAACCTCATAATAGACATTGAGGCTCCGACCCATTCATGATAGTTATATTCCATTCTCGGTCGGTTACAAATGGTGTAAATAGTAAGATCAGATGATGTAGTCGCCGTAGTCTAGTAGGTAGTGTGTTCGCTTATTAGACGTAAAGCCCGGGTTCGGGACCCAGGCCAGACATCAAAACGAAATATGAAAAAAAAAATATTTCTTCGGCGACTTCCTCTCAGCAGATTTCTGGCAAAAACTCTGAGAGTAAATAAGCCTGCCATGAAAAAGTTACTCAAAAATCTGTCGTTCGTAGTCGGCGTTAAACTGGAGGTCCCGCCACTCATGTATAAAATTGACACACACACCATGAGTGGTGTTGAGAAGCTAGGCCGCAATCCTGACTGAAGGGTTGTAATGCCCAATTATGTATGTATGTATGTGAAGCCAACATTACACTGAATTTTCATGCTCAGAATGTCAAGAGCTTCTCACTCCTTAATATTTATATACACCACCCATAGATTAAGATGGTGGTTAAGAGTGGGATAGTTTGTTTAAACCTTAAACAATTTTTTCCTGAAAATGTTATAAAATTTCTCCATGTTTGGAAAAAAAAAAATTAATAAATGAAGCTGAGGGACGCAAGCTTTTAATTTCTAACAATTTTTTTTTTTTAAATGTTTTAAAGGGTCCGCCAATTAACTTTTTTTTTTGAAAGTGCTTTAAAAAAAAAACTACTGAATTTTTTCTCAAATTTCTTTTTTTATTTGAAAGTATAATCCTTCCGGTTAATAATGGAAAATAATTTAATTCAAATGGCTACCTCGGCTGCCCATGCAGTAGCCTACACGATCGGTCCAATTTTTAAGAACATTATCGATTGTGTGCAGCTGTATTTCACCAATGGCTTCACGAATATTGTCCTTTAAAGCGTTAATTGTCTCTGGCTTGTCGGCGTAACACTTATCATTGACGGTACCCCACAAATAATACTACAACGGTGCCAAATCGCAGCTCCGAGGTGGCCCACCGACATCAGCTCTGCGGCTGATAATGCGATCTTCAAAAACAAGGCGCAAAACATCGAGTGTAGCTTCGGCTGTGTGGCACGTAGCGCCGTCCTGTTGAAACCAAATGTTGCCAATATCCTCCTCTTCAATTTTTGTGAACAAAAATTCATTCAACATGGCCCAATAACGATCGCCATTTACTGTAACGGCCACTCCTTGCTCATTTTCAAAGAAAAATTACCCAATTATGCCTCTGGACCAAAATCCGCACCAAACAGTGACTCGTTTTGGGTGCGTCGGCTTTGCAATGTATGCGTGCGGGTTTTCTGTGCCCCAAATGCGACAATTTTGCTTGTTTACATACCCGCCAAGATCAAAATGAGCTTCATCTGAAAAGATGATTTTTTTTTTTTGCCAAAATCGGCATCTTCTGTAAGTCGATCGCAATCCCACTTAGCGAAGCGAAAACGCATTGGATGGTCAATTGGCTTCAACTCCTGAACCAATTAGACTTTGTATGGCATCATACCAAGGTCTTTATGCAAAATTAGTCTCAATGATGTCTCCGAAATGTTCAATTGTTGAGAACGACGGTGAATCGATGTTGATGGCGCTTTACGCACACTTTCTGCCACAGCATCAATATTCTCGGGTGTACGCACTGTTTTTGGCTTTTCACGCTTTGGTTTATCGATGAGGATGCCAGTTTCTTTCACTTTTTTTACAAGATAACGAACATACGGACCTGACGGTGCTTCTCTTCTTCCAAAATCCGTACGCAATTTTCGTACACATTCTGCAACATTACCATGATTTTCAAAGTAATGTCGCAATATTTCCCAGCGTTGTTCAAGCGTACATATACACAACCATATTCGTTCAGCAAAAGGATAAAACTAATCTGTCAAATCAGACATGAGCTAAATGTTACCATTCACGAAATAAGCACAAGATGAAAAAAAAGGTAGATGGCGGACCCTTTATTTTTGAACTCAGATATGTATATATGTATGTACATACATTGACTTTACATGTTTTACTACAATAGAAATAATTTTGGTTTTTAAAAGCTTTTAATTAATTTATTAATTTTTTCTGACGATTTTTTTGACGATTTCAATAAACGTCTTTGATGATTTTGACGGATTTTTTGTTCAAATATTTGACGATTTGGTGCTTCATTTATCTGGCAGCTATGTTTGTAAGAAATAAAGGATTATGATACATTAAAGACAATCTGGATGCACTAAAGCTTATTCTCTTTACTGTTTTTGTACGTATATTCCCATTCTATTCTAATAATTGAACAAAAAAAAAAAGTAATAAATTTTTTTAAATTAAATTTAACTATAGAACTGCCGCCTACTCTTTTCCATTATCTTAAATTGCTTTACAAATTTCCTGTAATTTTTGGCCAAACAAATGGGCCATAAAATTTGTTGATGCAACGATAGTAGTTATGAAAGCGATTTTAGTTGTGGGCCAAACATAAAAAGGCTGTTTTTTGAAAACTAAACCTACAATATTAAGATAAATCGACAAACAATTCAAATAATCATCATAAAATTCCAACAACAACAATACAAATTTTAAATATTTTTTTTTTGCATTCCAATTGGAAGGAAAAACATCACAGCAGTTTGAAAATTTCATAGAAAAAATTAAATTAAATCACATGCTGCTACAATACAAGCAAAAAAAATTATTGGGATTCCTCTGTATATATTCTGCGAATCATCCAGCCACTGCATCAGCATCCTGATCGTGTAACCACCAACAATAACACCAACACCTTTCAATGGCAATTGAATGTTGTTCGATTCAAGGAAAACACACAAAACAACCAACAACCACAACATGGAAAAAAATTAAAAACTATTTGTGGGCTATTTTCCATGAAGTTTTTTTCCAATAAAATTTTTTGCTTTCCATTCGCTTATTTTGCTTGTTGTTTTAGTTGTAATTTTATTTGAAGAAAAAAATTTTTTGTTGAAAATATTTTATTTGCAACACATAGCAACACAGCAACACAGCCAACGCATGGCAGAAATCACAAGACAAAGAGTGTTTGAAAGAATTTTGTTTTTCACAAAGGCAAACCAAGTTTACCCAGTAAACGAGCACAAAACCATTCCAAAAACCATTTCAAGCTTTTTCTTTTCAGTTTTTATTTTTCCATACAGCGGGTGATCATTGATGAACTTGGCCTTGTTGTGGTCGGTCATATTGCAACGAAAGTACGAAAAGGTTAAAATTGTAAAAAAACAAAAAAACGCTCATTTAAGAAAAGTAACTGGAATCGAACGTTTTTCAAATATTTCACAATAAGCCCTCTGCTGCTTAACGAAACTTGTAACCAGACATTGTATGTACTATGAGAGAACAATGTTTTAAAATAATTTTTTACAACAAAAAAAAAAAACAAAGAAACAAAGTCTCTTATAACCGTACCAGACCATAAAATAAATAATAATCATAAAACTAAACTAGAAAAAGATGGCCAATAAGAAATAATGTTTGCTAACGGGGGTTAATAACGAATATTGCAAGAAGCTACACCATACATAATTTGGTCATTGCAACCCTTCAGTCAGGATCACAACCTAGCTTCTCAAAACCACTCATGTTGGGCGTGTTCATTTTATATATGAGTGGCGGGACCTACAGTTAAAAGTCGACTCCGAACGATAGATTTTGAGAAACTTTTCATGGCATATTTACTCTCAGAGTTTTTGCCAGAAATCTAAGAAATATTTTTTTATATTTCGTCTGACCGGGGATTTGAACCGTGGCTTCGCATCTATTAAACCAACACACTACCTACTAGCTACACCATGAATTTTAATGCTTCATACCAACACAGTCTAATTTCTTTGGGTATCTAGGTTCAATCCGCAAAGTACTGGTCAATGAAGCTGTAAATACATTGGCATCCTAGAGACCGCAAAGTACTATGCAATGAAGCTATATATACATTGGCATCCGATATTCTGTATATAAGGCTGAAGCCCTACTGTGTAGCACTACCAATACCTATTTAAACAAAAATTGAGAAACGGCACAAAGACATTTAAAAGCAGCGAGCGATATGCAGTTTGGGATTCACTCGGATATACCCAAGTAAAAGAACTTCTTGGAAATTTCCCAACAATTCAGTGTGTCTTAATAGCGCATCTACAAGATGATGGCGGTCACAGATCTCGGTGTTTTCGAACATTAAACATGCAGCCATACATACATACATACATAATTGGTCATTATAAGCCTTCAGTCAGGATCACAACCTAGCTCTTCACACTACTTATATTGTGTGCGCTAATTTTATACACCAGTGGATGGATGGTAAGTAGTACACGAAGGCCAAAGGAAAACATGACAAAGGGCACACCACTGTATCCATAATGGAGAAACTATGGGACTAGAACTATCGAATTTTGTATGAAGACCATTCAGAGACATTTCAAGAACCCTTAATGACCTCTCAAAGGCTCATTGTCCGTTGAGATTTGTCGATTGTCGTCATCATATGGCAGAGTTTCGTCAAGAACAATAGCATTCGGAATGTTATATACAATAGAGCAAGGTACAGACAGAGCCTTAACTATTGAGAGGCAAATCTCACGTTTTGTTCCCACTATACAAAGTTCGTTGTATGCAGAAAGAAGCCAGCCAAAATTCCAGTCCTGTATAAGACAGCACCATTGATGTCACAGGCGAGATACCGGTTAAAATGCTGGAAAACATATGTCGAAATTGAAGGCCACGGGGAAGGGTTCATCTTCGTCAATATTTACGCTGTAGTCAAATCGGTATGTGTGATCTTATAAAAATTAAGAAAAATAAAAAAAAAAATTTATTTAACTTGAAAACTTGTTGCGCTCCGTTAACTTTTCAAGATCCAAACGCTTAAGAAATTTCCCGATACATAACGGCATAACTCCAGTACCTTAATTGATTTAACGCATTTATTATTCCAGAATTAAAACTGACTTCTCTTTCTGCCCACTCTTCATCTAATACTTCGCCTACTATAAAGTAAGTATCAACATTTTCAAGGGAACACGTTGATAACTCATTGGTCAAATGTTGTAGAAACTATTCCGCAACCTTAAGTCGGTTTCTGCTATCGAACAAAACATTGATAACATCAACTTATACTTGGATCAGCTGCTCAAGTAGGAACAAATTTGACTTGAATGCTTCTGATGATTAAGATCAGATGGTATACGTCCGTGGAATTAAAAAAAAATTGTATAAGAACTCGCCTTAGTCTAGTAGGTGGTGTGTTGATTTGTTAGACGTGAGGCCACGATTCAAACCTAGATCTCCTATCAACAAAACAAAGTATAAAAACTATTTCTTCGTCGACTGCTTTTCAGCAGATTTCTGGCAAAAACTCTGAGAGTAAATAAAATTGCTAAAAAAAGTTTCTCAAAAATCTGTCGCTCGGAGTCGACTTTAAACTGTAGGTCTCGCCACTTATGGATACAAATTAACACAGACAACTTAAGTGATGTGAGAGAGAAGCTAGGTCGTAATCCTGACTGAAGTATTGTAATGACCAATATGTACGTATGACCATACGTATGTAATTATGTATGTCTTAGAACTTAGCGTTTTGTTTACAAGATTTTTTATACTTAATGTAGGGTATTACAAACTGTTTTATTTGTTATACTTGTTGCTGTTGTTGTTAAAGAAATTTATAACATTAGATATGGAGGTCTTTTGAAATTGTTGAGCAAATAAAATTTATGTTGTAGTGCTCCACTTGAGGAATGAATCTTCAGTATTTAAACTCTGCTCTTGCTTTTATTAACTTTTTTGTATTCTTCTTCTTATTCTTTGTAATATAAACACTTACAACAACAACGACAACAATAATAACATTAACCAGCAACATAAGTTATTACAGAAAATATATTCAAACAATTTCAATATTTCCGGTTTTAAAGACGAAAATGACATCTCCGTGGCAAGGAGTTGTAGTTTTTCTGTTACAATACAATAGTTTTTCCAAACGATTCCAAACGACTGGCTTAAGCTAGCAACTATTGCAGTAGATGTGCTATGCAGTAGATGTACTATGCAGTTCTGTGTTGTTGTCGTCATTGAAGTGTGTTGTGTTGTTAAAGTCTATTGGAGTTTGAGTCGCTGTTGTTGAGTTTGATTTGCTACTTTGATTGATAAATGAGTTCATTATTCTCCTTTTTAGACTGCGTGTCTAATGCATTTACGGGTTTGCAATAACAACAACAGCAACAACAACTACCATAATAACAACCAGAGCAATAGCAACTGTAACAATGTCATACAGCAGCCTTACTAACTGTATTATAACAGAAGAAAAACAACAACCACAACAACAGCAGCAGTAATACACGCAATCAGTTGTGCAACATTTGCAATTGTCAATACGGCCGGCCAACATTTGTGCCATTGGCTGTGTTACGGCCAATCTAGATGATGAGGAAGCAAATGATGAAAATGAACAAGAAACAAACAAAAAAAACTCTTCCAAATCATGAAAACTACTTTTATTTTGAATCACTTTTTAACAAATTTTCAATGGTCACACACACTGCAACAGACAACAAAGTAATGCGGGCCAAATCGACGTTTGATACAACATTTGCTACAAATATTCCATTTGTATTGCAACATACCCTGGAAGATAAGCAATTTGGTGGAATGATATTAATCTGTAGATCAGTTCGGGGGTTTTGAGTGTTTTTAAGGAGAATAGAGCTTGTGTTGTAGTACACTCCGCTCATTTACGGATTTAAAGACTTTTACAGGTTTTGGGTGGCCTCAAAAGCGCACTCGTATTTGCTTTAAATTCCTAACTGTCGTCGTCGCATTCTGGTGAGTAGTGTGTTGACTTACTAAGCAAGAGCTTCGAGTTCGAACCTTAGTCGAGCCGAGTCTGATAACTCGAGGAAAAGAAACAAAAAAAAATGGACTTTCCATGTCTCAGAAGATGCTAAGAGGAGTCTTTTGGTCAAAGCTCCTAGAGAAACAAATATTTTTTTATTGTTGTTTATTGAGCTACAGTTTGTAGTCGACTCCGAACGAATGATTTTTTGAGAACTTTTTCATGTCAATTTTATTTACTCTCAGAGTTTTTGATAGAAGATTACTAACAGAAAGTTGCTGAACGAAATGTTTTTTCCATACTCTTCTTTGCTTCAGAAAACTGAGCTGGACGTTTGAACCACGGTCTCTCGTCTAATAATTCACATATTTTGCGCCTTATTTTCACTTCAAACGAATCTATTCTGTTAACTACGAGTGCCATGTAATCGTCTAGCTCGCAATAAATTAGCCCTCCCTAGTTCCATCAAGCGCATAGCATTAGTTTGGCCAATCGAGTTAACATGGGTTTGGAAGTAAATGAGGGCAAAACAAAGAATATGTTATCGACAAGTAGAGACGTGCGGCGTATTGATTCCCAGATTACAGCCGATAACTATACTTTTGATACAGTCAAGGAATTTATTTATCTTCGCTCCGCCGTTACCACCAAAAATTATGTCTGTCTGGAGATCAAGCGTAAGATCACTCTTGCCAACAGGTGCTACAATGGTCTCAATACACAATTGAGTAGCAGAGACCCCTCTCGTACGGCAAAACTAATACTCTACAAGACGCTCATCCTCCCCGTCCTTCTTAATGGTACAGAGGCATGAACCCTACTAATCACTGATGCAGCAGCCTTGAGAGTATTCGAGAGAAAAGTACTACGTAAGATCTTCGGTCCAGTACGATTTGGCGATGATTTCCGCATCCGATCCAACAACTCAACGACATAGACGTTGTGCAGCGTATAAACAGCCAGCGGCTGCGCTGGCTCGGCCATGTCGTTCGGATAGAGGAGGATGCGCAGCGCAAGACGGGTATTTGGTTGGTTTTCAATGAACACAGTTCCATGGATAGCTTTTAAAATTGTTGGTTAAGTGACTCCCAATGATTTGACAAGTTCTTCTAGATCTTTAAGCTTCTCGGAGTAATGCCTTCAATTACTGCTTGCCTCCCACATCAAAAGCGCAACCTCTAAACTCCACAAACAAATTATTACATGTTCAAGTCTATGCAACCTATCCCCAATTGTCAATATAGGAAAAATATTTAAGAATTAGACATACATAATTGGCCATTACAACCCTTCAGTCAGGATTACGGTCTAGCTTCTCAACACCACTCATGTTGTGTGTGTTAATTTTATACTTGAGTGGCGGGACCTACAGTTTAACGTCGACTCCGAACGACAGATTTTTTTTGGGAAACTTTTTCATGGCAGGTTTATTTACTCCCAGAGTTTTTGCCAGAAATCTGCTGAGAGGAAGTCGCCTAAGAAATATTTATTTTTTATTTTTTTTCGGTTTTATTGTCTGACTTGGGATTTGAACCGCGGCCTTACGTCTAATAAGCCAACGTACTACTTACTAGACTACGATGACTACAAGTGTGCCATTATGGAATGCAGAATAAATCACCGGATATATGTATAGCGTAGTGGTCTAACCAATAGCAAGCTATAGGGTAATTGTTTGGGCAGATGTAATAATTCGGGAGGCAGTTCAAATGTATCTAGACAAGTTGAACAGAAACTTGCAAATGTTGGAAAAATAGGGGCAATGAGAACCTGTCCTACAGTGAAGGCACTGTTAGATTTAAGTCCGCTGAACATGATACTGAGGCTATGGTGAGGTTGATGGAAGACAAATTCAACATGAAATTAATTAGGGAATTTCGGGACCTAGGGATTCGATCGCTTGAGAGCTCTCTCCTCAACTTTTCTCTGAATAGAACCAATAGAACCAGTGTATAGCAATAGTGGGACTATTTTATAGTATACAGAAGCTTTCCCCATGGGGGAAACTCGCGAAAGCCTATACCATCAAAACATGTACTCAATTGAAATCTAAATTCAGTACAATAACAGGTAAAGTAAACAAGACATAGCGATTCTGTTCTATATCTATGTTCTCGTCTACTATGAGGTTAAATCGAAGATCATGGGACTGTCTCAGATAGCTAAATCGGGAATCAAGGAAAGATAAGGTTATTCATTGCTGGGCCCTAAAATATGTGAAAAGCCTTAACAATGAGCAAGCAGACGAGGAGCATCCGATATTTGAAAACGTATACTCAACGAAAGTAGAGATAAAGAGAGGTAAAGACTCCTATCAAACCAAATGGTTTTAAGGTAACCAAAGCTTTTGTAAGGAAACTATAGTAAAAGGAGATCTGAGTCATATAACAGACTATCTAGAAATAACCTGGAAATTGTTAACTGGTGTTTTGACAGAGCTCTGTAGACTCTGAGTACATTTTGAGTATTCAGGATGTTATTGTCTGGAGCCCAGCCTGTACATTCTATGGTGATGATAGTGAATCATCGAAACATGTTTATAAAACCTGTTTCACGAAGAAACATGTGGGTGCACATCAGGTACTAGGCTAAGAATAATTATTGTTCAAACTTTTGTTCTTACAAAATTCGAACTTGGATAGTTTGGTTTTATTTCAGCTGAATAGTTGAAAAATAGTTGAATTTCTTGTGATTATATTTGTCTCAGAAAATTATTTTCCTAATGGTCCCAGATTTTTTCAATATTCCTTGATATCGATAAACGATTACTTGAAATAATTTGTTTTTTTTTATTCAAACTGTGACATTACCTTGAACCTTTTTGATATCCATGGCAGAGTTTAATATTTCTTGTGTGTATTTTTTAAATTTTCCATTCAAATATTTCTAATAAAAGAATACAATGAAATTTATATGGTCATGACACCAACCGTTTACATTGTTTATAATTAGTGGAGTTATAAAATTTAATTTTTTAAAATTCTGCCCATAACTCAGGAGACTACCCACTGAGTTAAGGGAATATTTTTACGTTCTCGCATTATTTGATTGTCTCTTGACACAATAGAATTTCAAACAAATATTTGGTCAATTTTATGTCAAACAAATACAGTTGAGAGTGAACGATTGCATTACATTATACACCTTAAACAGACTGATTTTTTTGTCTCATTTCAATATTGTTTTTGTTTACTCAAGACACAAATTCAAATAAATTTTTTTTGTTCAATGTCTGTTAAAATATTTTGTTAAGCTACCAGGTCTCAAGAAACAATAATAATTTGAGAAATAAAAAAGAAAATTTTATGACACGGCTATATTAGAATGTGTGGATACCCTACACTATAAATATAGGGAGTAATGACCGAAATTTCCTGCTGCCTCAATGGGTATTATTTTCTGTTGAAGCTCTCATACATAATTAATTATTACAACCCTTCAGTCAGGAGTACAACCTAGTTTTTCACACCACTTATGAGGTGCATGTTTACTTTTTATACGAGTGGCTGGACCGATCGTTTAAAGGCGACTCCAAACGACAGACTTTTGAGAAACTCTTCATGGTAATTTTATTTATTATCACAGTTTTTGCCAGAAATTCGCTGAGAGTAAGTCGACGAAGAAATATTTTGTTCGAAATGCTTGACCTGGGGTTTGAACCAGAGATTAGCAATGAATCGTTTTTTCGCTACTCATAAGTACTCATGAAATTTTGAGTACGAATGAGTCAACAGTATTGAAATTTAACTACATACTCTGATTCATTTGTACTCACTACAACATTGATTTATAACTACAGGATGCAATGAGTATGCGTACAACATTGACATCAAACTCATAACATTCGAAATATGTTTGATTCATACGCCTACTCATTCAGATTCATAAATTTAGAAAAATACTTATAATACTCATAAATGATTCGAGTGATTAGAATCATTTATCAAAATTTGCAGTCTTGGTTGTTGTTGCATTGACAAAAAAACAGGAAAAAAAAGACAAAGACAGCAAGCAAAGCAAACACACAACCTCCTAGTGAGTAATGTAGTGCTCACATGCGAATCATACTTAATTTGTGATTCTTGTAAATGTTGAGTAAAGGAGAGTCGAAATCAACAGCATCATGCGTATTATTAAGTATGAATACGATGAGTATTTCAAACTTTGAATATGAGTAGTATGTGTGTGATATTAAAGTAAGAATGCGTATAAGGACCAGAAATTATGATAATTCGAATCTACTCATCTGTTTGAATACACATTGCTGATCTCTGCTTTGAACCGAGGCCTCATGACTAATAAGTCAACACATTACTTACTAGACTACGGCGACTTCAGGTACTGAACGAGGACTGTATTAGTTACTGACAACCACCATATTGGTGTAGAAAATTGAAATACGTTTGTGAAATGAGACGAGTTGTCAGCTCTAAATTATTAGGTTATGCATTAGCCAGGGTCATAAAGCACACCAATAATAGGTCTTTACGAAGATATCGAATAGGATATCAAGCATAGCTATAAGGATCAAGTACATCACTGTTGACTGGATCAAGACCTGGACAACTTTAGTTTTTTCACAGACATCTCTACGCAGGACTAGGACTGTATTACATACATACCTAATCAGCAATTGCAACCCTTCAGTCAGGATTACGGCCTAGCTTCTCAACACCACTCATGCTGTGTGTGTTAATTTTATACACGAGGGACCTACTGTTTAAAATCACTTTTTGAGACACTTTTCATGGCAGATTTATTTACTCCTCAGAGTTTTTGCCAGAAATCTGCTGAGAAGAAGTGGCCTAAGAAATATTTTTTTCATATTTCGTTTTGATGTCTGATCTGGGGTTTGAAACGTGGCTTCGCGTCTAATAAGCCAACACACTATCTACTAGACTACGGTTTCTGTATTGTAGATAATCAAACAGCAATACAGCAGACAAAGCTACGAAGACATTGTGGGGAGATATGGGAAAGACCGCCATAAATAAAGAATAAAATTCACTGAATGAGTACTAGAAAATGTCAATGGAGAGTCAAGTATACTTCTACCAAAGGCAGGACATAACAATACTGTTTGACAGTTACGCTAGACCTCAACATATATGTTGTTAAATCGAAGATGGTATGGGGTTCTCTAAGGCAGCTGAATCAGCTACACAGGGAAAAAAGGTTATCCTAAGTTGAGCCGCGGATCATCCGATTAGAACTCCTTCTATGGAAAGGAATATAGAGATAGGCAAAGATTTTTGTGAAATTAAGTTAGTTTGAAGCAATCGAACCTTTAGTTGGGAAACTACAATAAAAGGAGATCTGAGTCATGTATTCTGTCTGTATATTAGGTGCGGTAGGGTATTGTTATTACAGACACCGATCAGTAACTTAAAAGTTGTCAGAGCAATATTCCTGTAGCCGCCATAGTCTAGTCGACAGTGTGTTGGGTTATTAGACGTGAGGCCACGGTTCAAATCCCAGGCCAGATATCTCCAACAGAAACGAAGTATTCAAAAATATTTCTCTGGCCACTTCCTCTCAGCGGTCTTCAGGCAAAAACTGTGAATTATCATGAATCATGAATACTTTCGCAAAAGTCTGTCGTTCGGAATTGAATTTAATCTGTATGTCCCACCACTCATGTATAAAATTAACACAGACAACAGAAGTGGTGGGAAAAAATAGATCGTAATCATGACGAAAAAGTCGCAATGACCAATTATGTATGTGTGTATGTAAGAGGACTGTGAGGAGATGTTATAGGGATACGCTATAAAGTTGAGAGTCGCATGGTAGCAATGCTAAGGCAGCTCTTGTCAATAAATTTCTATTTTTACTGTTCCAAATATCAGTTACCAACACTATAGCTCACCATGTATGCTGGTTTAGGGTATTCAGAACATATTTTTTTTATGAATTGAAGAAGAAAAAATGTAAAACAAACGCAATGTTTAAGCAAGGCAAAACTACTTCAAATGCATATTAATGACGGCCTACGTGTTTAAATAAATTTGTGGTAAAAAAATTATAATTTTTATTTATTTTTATTTAAATATAAAACAAAAACAAAAAAAATTAAATATGTTTTGTTTTCGTACCAGACTGAGTGTAACCGCCTGCATAAATAAACAAATATTTGTTGAGAACACCGAAAAATATTTGAAAACAAAACTTGTCAGTCATTCTGTTTTTATTGGAACAAGAGGAAGAAAGAAAATATTAAGAAAAAAACCTTGGTGGACATTGAAATAATTTGAAAATGTGGTCTAAACAGCAAAAACATACCCATACTTATACTCATTGGCCATTAGCATGTTGAGAACAAGAAAAATAAACAAAAGAAAGGAGAAAAAAAATAAAATTTTAAAAATATTTTCTTTGATTTTCTTTGGTTTTCTACTTCAAAGTCATGTTTGAATAATTATTTCAATCAATTCTCTCTCCACCTCTCCCTCTCATTTACTGATTGTATGAGACACAATCGAATGTTGATTTTATTCTATTGCCAACGAATACATTTAATGACCTTTTATCGTGTATGTGTGTGTGGCTGTGTTGCATCAATAGATTTTTTTCTAATGGCCACCCATAAAGACAAAACCTTTTTGGTAATGGTTTGCAGCATGAGGTTGAAATAAAATGTATCTGAGTCATCTGGTTATTGGTCATCATTGTCTTGAAATAATTTTCACTCATTTTAATTAAACTT
The DNA here is from genome assembly GCA_930367235.1 of Sarcophaga rosellei. NCBI lineage: Eukaryota > Metazoa > Arthropoda > Insecta > Diptera > Sarcophagidae > Sarcophaga > Sarcophaga rosellei. The sequence continues at coordinate 58,002,399 of OV884018.1, read as the reverse complement.
CTTGTAGAGGAGTTCTGTAGTCATCATAAAAATGTCATCACGAATAAATCAGTCATCAATTTATTGCATGTATCATAAAGAACACATTGTTGCATATTAATTAGTGTGTGATGGCATGATTGCCAAATATCTTTAAGAGGAAACATGAATTCAATTGGAAGACATACACTGACACTGCAAATGCAAAGTGTTATGCATCAAAATTAATGTGATCTGTCGTTCGGAATCGACTTGAAACTGTAGGTCCTACCACTCATTTCTTTATAAAAGTAAAACACACAACACAAGTGGTGTAAGAAACTAGGTCGTAGTCCTAACTGAAAAGGGTTGTAAGGACCAATTCTGTATATGACAGAGATCAGCAATGAATTGTTTTTTCGCTACTCATAAGTATTCATGAAGTTTTGAGTATAAGTGAGTCAACAGAAATTTAAATTCGTACTCACTACAACATTGATTTACAAGTACAGGTTGCAATAAGTATGAGTATAATGTTCACATCAAACTCATAACATTCGAAATATAATTGATTCATATGCCTACTCATTCAGATTCATAAATTTAGAAAAATACTTATAATACTCATAAATGATCAGAATCATTCATCATAATTTACGGTCTTGGTTGTTGTTGTAAAAAAGGGGAAAGAAAAAGGCAAAGACTCTAGTAAGTATTGTAGTGTTCGTACGCGAATCTTATTTATTTTGTGATTCTTGTAAATGTTGAGTAAAGGAGAGACGAAATCAAAAACATCATGCTTATTGTTAAGTATGAGTACGATGAGTTCTACAAACTTTGAATATGAGTAGTATGAATATGATATTAAAATAAGTATAAATGCGTATAAGTATCAAAAATTATGATTATAATTCGAAACTCCACATCTTCTTGAATAGTCATTGCTTATCTCTGGTATATGACACTTGATTTAATGCAATGTTGTTCTGTCATTCTTGTTAATGTTCCAAGGGACTTTGAATTGCAACTAAAGGGAGTATTTTATTATTGATCTACAATGGCACTAAAAGATATTTTAAGAATATATTTAAACATTTTTCATTTCATTAAGGGCATATATATATATATACTAGCTGTACCCTGCGCGCTTTACTGCACTACAAACTAAAATAAATTTGAAGGAAAGACATTAGACAAATATCCAATTAAGTTTGAATCATTTTATTGATTTTGTTTCCCGTTGTCCAGATGATTCAGACGAACGGGCCTGAGTAGTACGCATTCGATCAAGTGATTCATTGTTCAAGTGATTCATGCGAACGGATCTGTGCGGCATGTACTCGAAGATTTTTCAGTCTCAATGCTGATTCTGAGGCTAGTAATGCTCTTTTCTTTTCTTTTCAACACAGGATCAAATGCACAGTTTACGATTTAATTAATTTTGAAGAATTTTCAGTGGAGCCACCTGTCGGAAAATGGTTATACCAACTTAGAAACCTTCGTCGGCTCATGCGCAACAACTTTGCTAAAGATTAAATGCATAGTTTACGATTCCATAAAGTACATTCATTTTTATATATATGTATAGATAATTTAAACTTGAAAAAAAGATAAATAAAACAAAAGTCTACGAATTTAATTTTGGTTATATTTTTTCTTATTTGGTGAATTTTTTCACAAATGTTGGTTACAAAATTTTTTTCTTTCCCTTCTATCTTTCCCCCCGCGTCGTTCTTTACACTTTATTTTCTTTGGTTTTATACATCAAGAATCACAGATAGCATACTTGTAGGGGTAACTACTATGCGTATGAGTAATATATTTCAAATGCAATTAAATATTAGGTATGTAGTATGTAGCATACGTGGGCATGGCCCCTCGCTCATTTGGAATATCAACATAAAAAGTAGCCTATAACTCCTTCCAGACATACAGGAAGATACTGTGAAAATTTCAAGAAAATCGGTTCAGCCGTTTAATCGTCTATAAACTTCAAACATACAAACATACAAACATACAATCAAACACACATTCATTTTTATATATAAGATATATACATATGTATGTACATCAGAGATCAGCATTAAGTATTCAAAAAGATGAATACATTCGAATCATTATATACTTTTTGTAAATGCAACAACAACTAAGACTTTAGATTTTGATGAATGATTCGAATCACTCGAATCATTTTTGAGTATAAAAAGAATTTTTTTAAATTTATGAATCTAAATGAGAAGGCTTATGAATCAAACATATTTCGAATGTTATGAGTTTCATTACAACCTGTACTTATAAATCAATGTTGAAGTGAAGACGAATGAATCAGAGTAGTTGAATTTCAATACTGTTGACTCACTTATACTCAAAATTTAATGAGTACTTATGAGTAGCGAAAAAACGATTCATTGCTGATCTCTGGTGTGCCACATGAACTGAAAATCACATGAAATTTGAAATCAATTAATTCCTGATTTCATTTCCAATGCAAGTTTATGAGTCTAAGAATTTAAGTCATAATTTAAGGCAATAAAAATAATAATTATTTTTCTCTCGTAGGATTTATTGTGTACTATATTTGATGCATGTTCAAGGAATTCGCAATTAAATGGAAAAACGTTTTAATAGTATTTCTTTGGCAACCCTTGTGTTAAGAAAATATGCGTGATTTTGCGGTTTATGGACTTGCAGAAGTATGGAAAAGAATGTTTTTTTTTGTAATAAAAAATGAAACTATTTTAAATCATTTTTTCGTTTGCATTTAATAACGTCGTCGTTTTTATTATTATTTCTTATTTTGTATTGTATTTTTAAATCTTTTTTACATATTTTTCATGAATTTCATGGATTTTTTTTATGCACAGTTTCTTTACAAAACTAAATGAACATGTTCGTATGAAGTTTGTTTCATTATGAATACTTGTGTTTGCTTTTTATGATTATTATTCCAATAATGTCTTGAGCATTTAAGATCACAATGAACGAACGAATCAACGAGCGAGCGAATGGCTCAATGTTTTGGGACAAACATGACTTCACTCCTCTATATTTGAAAAAAATTCTTTTCATGCATAGCAGAGAACGTATTAAGACAAGAGGCATATAATGACAAGCCAAGGTGGCAGAACAACGGAGTTAAACAGAGTGAAGCAGGGTATAAGAAAAGAATGTGTCCCCTCTTTCAGTAGTTTAAAATTGTTTTCAACACCATTGATGACAACAACAACAACAGAAACAAAAGCAACGTTTCATTCTCTAGCTACAACAACAACTGCAACAGTAAATATACTCATAATAATGCAACAATTGGTATGCATAACTTCATAGAGTTTACAACACTGCCAGTAATAATAATAATAATGACAGCCAACCAACAGGCAGCAGCAATAGCAGCAATATAGGAGGAACAGGCAATTGCAACAGCAACAGCCACTTTAGTTATGACAACAATTTAACAAAAGCAGCAAATAAATAATTTTCTTTTTATTTCAGTTTTTGTGACTACGACTATGACTATGTCTTCGAAAGAAATCCATTTTTTATTCGTTTTCTTTTCTTTGTAACATTTGCTTTGGTTTGCTATTATTTTAGATCCTATAACATGATATAGTTTACGTATACAATAAAGAGCCACATAAAAAATCTTTAAAATAAAGCAAAAGAATATATTCACTGTACGTACGTACGACTATGCGAATATGCCCCGCTTTAGAACATTGAAACTAGGCACTGTAAGTGGTTGATTGCCAAAGCTGTGGTGTTTTCTTGAACAAGTCGAGTTACAAATAATTGAATTCGGTCTTCTTCTACTCGATTTGAAATTTTTACAGCAAATGGAATTTTTAATTTACTTCCCTGGAGTAAATTTACCACGGAATCGGTGCAACACCTTTTATGCGAATGCTCTGCAATTCAGGACAGTGTGGCGAACGTGCTACTAAGGGAACCACCAATCATGTTGTGTGCCTTAATTTTTATACTTGAGCGGCGGGACCTACAGTCAGAATTACGGCCTAGGTTCTCACACCACTCATGTTGTGTTAATTTTATACTTGAGTGGCGGGACCTACATTTTAACGTCGACTCCGAACAACAGATTTTTAGAGAAGTTTTTTCATGGCAGGTTTATTTACTCTCAGAGTTTTTGCCAGAAATCTGCCGAGAGGAAGTCGCCGAAGAAATATTTATTTTTCATATTTCGTTTTGATGTCTGGCCTAAGGCTCGAACCCGGGCTTTACGTCTAATAAGAGAGCACACTACCTACTAGACTACGGCGACTACTACTTCAGGACAGACATCATTAGTTTTTGGGTGACAGAATGTTAGGAGATCTGAGCGTGCTACTTAGGGACGTGGTTGATTTCATCCGGAACTCGGGCTGGCTTCCCCTCCACAAAGGGATCATGGCAAGGGAGCTTCCTCACGCTTGCTAACACAATGGACCATATGGGCCACCGAGTGAACTTGCCTTTGAACTGTAAGCTACCCGCTAACCTACATACATACATAATTGGCCATTACAACCCTTCAGTCAGTACTACGGCCCAGCTTCTCAACACCACTCATGTTGTGTGCCTTAATTTTATACTTGAGTGGCGGGACCTACAGTTTAACGTCGACTCCGAACTACAGATTTTTGAGAAACTTTTTCATGGCAGGTTTATTTACTCTCAGAGTTTTTGCCAGAAATCTGAGGAAGTCGCCTAAGAAATATTTTTTTTTTCATATTTTGTTTTCATGCCTGGCCTTGGGCTCGAACCCGAGCTTTACATACATCTAATAAGAGAACACACTACCTACTAGACTACGGCGACTACTACTTCAGGACAGACATCATTGGTTTTTGGGTGACGTTGGAAGATCTAAGCATGGTGGCGAACGTGTTATTAAGGGAACTGGCTGGTTTCATCCGGAACTCGGGCTGGCTTAAGCCCACCACTAAGGGATCATTGCAAGGGAGCTTCCTCACACTGACTAACACAATGGACCATATGAGCCACCTAGTGAACTTGCCTGTAAACGGCAAGCTATCCGCTAACCTCACCTAACCTAAATCTATCACGAACATTAACACTGTACTCACCTAAACGGTGTTACTTCCTACACGTTATAGGCTACTGTTTATATTAGGAGGGCTTGGTTAACTGATGAAGTGGGTTGGCTTATTAGACGTGAGGCCATTATACAAATCCCAGGTCAGACATCTGAAAAAGAATATTTCTTCGGTGAATTCCTTTCATCAGATTTCTGGCAAAAACTCTGAGAGTAAAAATTGCCATGAAAAATATCTCATAGCATAATAGGTTAGCATATTGTTACGAAAATGGAAATGGTGTTGCATCGCTTAACAATAAAATGATAAACAAAAGTTACAAAAACAAAAACAATGGACTTGTTCACATGATCAACAAATAAACAATAATATAGCAACAACATCAATTTAAAAAAGGGGATAAACAAGTAACCAAGTGACAAGTCGCGTTAGTCTATTAGACGTTAGGCCACGGTTCAACCCCAGGTCAGACATCAAAACGTAATATGAAAAAATATTTCTTCTGCGACTTCCTCTCAGCTGATTTCTGGAAAAAACTCAGAGTAAAGAAAATTGCCATGAAAAAGTTTCTAAAAAATCTGTCGTTCGGAGTCGACGTTAAACTGCAGGTCCCGCGACTCAAGTATAAAATTAAGACACACAACATGAGTGGTGTGAGAAGCTAGGCCGTAGTGCTGACTAAAGGGTTGTAATGGCCAATTATGTATGTATGTATAATATGTTTTTCTGGTTCCAATATGAACTTCTGAATGGACTTTGTGTTTTAAAGGAACTTTTTCCTATTTCTCCCAGCTGCTGTGGTGTATTAATCATTACATTTCCAATTCTTGTGCTCGTAAATATTTAACGAACAAAGCAATTTTATGAGGCACTTGCATGCGCGCATGCTTACAGCACTTTTTATTCCATTGTTTAGTTTTGATTATTGTTCTTTGCGTTGTTGTGTTTATATGTTGCTTAAGGATGGGAACAATACTAGCCAGCTAGCTAGTGTGGTGGCGGATAATGTTCAGATAGGGGGGACTGTGTATTAGCGGTTGAGTATTCTGTTTTACTGCTTTAGCTGGAATGTAACGTTTCAGCACGTTTTTCAGTTGGAATCACTTTTTTAATAATTTTTTTTGTTTGATTTTTTTTTGTTGTTGTTGTTGATTTCTGTAAATTTAATTCGCTGCAGCAGATTATTTTTTATTGACTCTTTCTTCTCCTTCTATATTTCTTCTTTATTTATTTGTGTTTTTTTTTATTATTTTGGTTTGGTTTTTCGATTATTTTTAACATTTTGTTTAACGTTCGTATCCTCCTCCCCCTCCCCCTATATTGCTGCCTGTTGCAGGCATTTTAAGGCAATGTTTTAAGAGTCACAATAATATTCGTACCAAATCGTTTTATTATCGCTCTGTTGTAATCACAGCAACTGTCTCTGGTTAGCAATGGTTGCTGGTATTTGACGTTCTGTTTTTTTCTTCTTCCTCCTCCTCTTCTTCTGTCTGTCTGTCTGTCTTTCTTTCGCTTTTGCTTTTGCGGCTGCTTGAAATTTTATTATTATTCGACTGTTGTTGCTGCACGTCGCACGTTGCAAATGAAATTGCATTTGTTGCTACTATTATTGCTGCTACGCTTACTGTAGCCATTGCTGCTCACTTGCAGCTCACTTAACGTATTGATTAGTTTCTGGAATTGTGTAAAACGTAACGTAAATGCTTTTTTTTCATAGTTTTATCGCCTAACCAGTAATGAAATATTTTCAAGCATTTTCTGTATGAATTTTTTATTTAAAGGGTTGGGTCGTTGTTGCCGTTTGCTATGGGTTTTACCTACGCTTTCCTCTCATCTGGGAACCATAAAAAATGAAAATCTAAATCCAGTAGTCTCATAACAGTTGCCATTATACCGCCTGTGTTCGAACTGTGTGTTGGTTGGCATTAACTACCATAATCACTGTTCAAATAGTTGAATGCGAAATCAAAAAAAAATGTTTTATTTTTTGGTTGCTTGGCTGTCGATGTGATAATTGTTGAAGAGGCCGCATTGAAAACTGCAATTACTTGGCAACGAAACTCTCAAAACGATTTACAAGAAAAGTCTTGATTTCTCTCTCTATTGCTTCAATTAATTTTTGGTGTTGATCTAAAGCATTCGATTTGTTCGATTAGAAAAATACAATTTAAACGAGACGAGTTATTGAAGATTTCAAATTTAATCAAACGTTTAATAAAAGCAACGTGATGATGGAAATTTTTTGATAAACGAAGTAAATTGACTCTACTCAGATAAACATTCGAAAATATTTAACCGTAGTAGTAGTAGTTTCACAACAGTTTTCCTATGTTAAAAGGATAATTCGTGACATGTGACAAATCAAAATTGCTCTGTACATAATTGATCATTTCAAGCCTTTAATTTGGATTACGACCTAGCTTCTCACATCACTTATGTTGTGATACATGATTGGCGGTACATACAGTTTAAACTCCACTCCAAGCGACAGATATACTAGAGAAACTTTTCATTTCAATTTTGTATTTACTCTCAGAGTTTTCGCCAGAATTCCGCTGAGAGGAAGATCGCCGAAGAAATATCTTTTGCCCGACCTGGGGTTTGAACCGTGGCCTCACGTCTAAGAAGTCAACACACTATTTCCGAAAAGTTAACCTACAAATCACTGATCCGTAGAAATTGCTAAGTAAAGTACGTAACTTCACAGTGATCCATTTGGTTTAGTGAGGAATTAAACTCCCATTTAAAGGCAGTCCATTGGCCGCCAAAATCACACAATTCAGATAAAATTGCTCCACTGAACCGTGGCCTCATGTCTAATAAGTGAGCACACTACTTCCGAAAAGTTAACCTACAAATCACTGATCCGTAGAAATTGCTAAGTAAAGTATGTAACTTCACAGTGATCCATTTGTTGTAGTAAGGAATTAAACTCCCATTTAGAGGCAGTCCACCCAAAATCACAAGATTCAGTTAAAATTTTTGACGGATTTACGTAAAGTCTGTGGTATACAGGGTCAAGCCAGTCACAATTCCAGCCCTGAAAGACATTATTACTACTATTATTGATGAAATGCCGGCCAAAATGCTAAAAATATAGGGTGAGCCCCCAGTCTAGTAGGTAGTGTGTTGGTTTCTTAGACGTGAGGCTTCGGTTTACACCCCACGTCAGACATCAAAACAAAAATATGAAAAAATACTTCTTCAGCGACTTCCTCTCATCAGATTTCTGGCGAAAATTTTTAGAATAAATAAAATTGCCATGCAAAATTTCTCAAAAAATCTGTCGTTCGGAGTCGACTTTAAACTGTAGGTCCCGTCACTCATGTATAAAATTAACATACACAACATAGGTGGTGGGAGAAATTAAGTCGTGATCCTGACTGTAGGGTTGTAATGACCAATTATGGTTGTATGTTATGTATATCGGTTTAAATTTGAACCTTTGATCTGGCAATACTTTTTGTCACTCTATTCTATTCTAACATAATGAATGAATTTATGCTTGAGCAATTTTGGGATTTATTGAAGAATCTGCACCATGATGTCGATTTTGTGACAAAAATAATTTTTTCGGATGAAACTCATTTTCATCTTGGTGGGTACGTTAATAAGCAAAATTGCAGTATTTGGGGCTCAGAAAACCCACACGTGGTCCTACAGAAGCCAATGCTCACATTACAAATGACTGTTAAATTAAAAAGTTTAAGGCGGCTAATAATTGTAATTGTTGACACTGAGAAGTATCCTGAAATATGGTCAGGGCAATAGGAACATCATAAATGTGTGCCGAATTTAGACGAAATTTTATTTGGGACATTGGTGCTTGGGAGGATGATAGATACTGTGGATAATTGAGAGCTTGGATAGGACTATCACACTACATTGGAATTGTGGTTCATTTGCAGTGAATTCTTGTATTTTGGAAGGCTTTAAGTTATATATCTAGATTGTAGTCCATTTCTTTTGTATTCCCCAAAGTTTTAAATTTGGCACCCACCGCCCACCCTCCAAACGCGATTTATTTTACTTATTCCTAAATAGAAATGAACTAAATGAGAATTACTAGAGACTATATAGTCGTTAAGTACACAAACGATTGTAGCTGAGAAACCTCTCACATACTCTTGTTGTTGATCGTAACACTTAAATAGAATTCTATGTGTACGTGTGTGTGAAGATAAAGATTCGAAATCTCCAATGTTAATATTAACAGAGCAATGTTATGTGTTTAACAGAATACACAATGTAGTGAACACATGATCATGGTACTTCGATTATCTAAATATTAGAAATCGGTATATTAGTAGGAATGACTACAACACACTACAAAAAAATTATTCCCTGACCGTTGCAGTGTTAGATAGATTCAGTAGAACTAATTACAATGCTTTTGAAAATTACTATGAAAGTAATTTTCTAGGACTCTAGGGAGGATGATAGATAATTGTAAGGGGTGGGCCATTTAAAAGTTTACGTTTAAAAATGTAATAAAACAAAGACGGTTTGAAAATTTGCCAAATAAGGATTTTTGTTGTGAAGTAAAATTGCTCCGGTTAGAAATGGAATATTATTTCATTCATATGGCTGCCGCGGCTGGCCTCACAGTACCTCGTTTGATCGAACAGATTTTCGTTCATTTTTTCGAGTGTAGTGTCGTCTCTCGGCCATGGCCTCACGAATGTTGGCCTTCAAATGCTCAATTGCCTCTATATTGTCGACATAATACTATACTTTAACGACGCCCTACAGAAAAAAGTCCAATAACGGCCAATTTACATCACCATTTCGGCTAATTAAACGGCCATCAAATGTTTGACACTATAAATCGATTGTGACATAGGATGTGTGACAAACTGCACCATCCTATTAAAACCATAATTCGTTCACATTAATACCATGAAGAGCGGGTACAAAAAATAGGTTATCATGGTGCGATAGGTGTCTCCATTGATCGTAATGGTTGCATCGTCCTCATTTTCAAAGAAATTGGGGCCAACGATGACTCCGCTCCCGAGCCTTAACGGGTAGATAAACAAACAAAATTGTCACTTGAGATACCAATGGAAGCCAGAAAGTCACTGCTTGGTGGGAATTTTTGGCTGACAGCGTCATTGGTGAAAATTTCTTTGACAGAACGTCGACAAGGTCACCACTCCTAACGGCGAGCACTATAGGTGACATAGGTGAAATAGCGCTTTCTATTGGCCGAAATTGAATGATCTGGACATTAAAAGCACGGCGCTACGTGAAACACAGCTCACTTTAGATATTGATCAGGGTCATCTCACCAACTAGTCGCCGTAGTTTAGTAAGTAATGTGTTGGCCTATTAGACGAGAAGACACGATTCAAATCCGCGGCCACATATCAAAACGAAAATCTAAAAAATATTCCTTCAGCGACTTCCTCTCAGCAGATTTCTGGCAAATAGTCTAAGAGTAAATAAAAACATTGCCATGAAAAGTTTCTCAAAAATTTGTCGTTCGGAGATGACTTTAAAATGTAGATCCCACCACTCACGTATAAAATTAACACACATGACACACAGAAATGTTGTGTTTGAGACAACCTTCACTCTGAATAAGTGTACCGTGAGTATACAGTGATAGTGTGAGAAGCTAGGCGGTAATCCTGATTGAAGGGTTGCAATGGCCAATTATGTATGTATGTATGTCATCTCACCAAGGTCTTTCAATTTGACCTCGTTAGACATTCTCTTGTGAGGTTTTCTTAAATCATAAGTGTATGCGAATAAAATAGAAACCACAGCGATTCTCAAAGTGAACTTAATCAATGTTATTCGTCAAATTCAGCCAGATTTATGCGCCAGAGTCATGGAAAATTTGGCATTTTAAATGCGCTTCTCACATAGCGGGCATTTGGAGAATGTTATACTATTAAACGAATACAAAATTTCTATGATAACTCACAGAATAGTCGCTGTACTTTAGTAGGTAGTGTGTTGGCTTATTAGACGTAAGGCCACGGTTCCAACACCAGGACAGACAACTCCAACTAAGCGAAATGCAAAAAAATATTTCTTCAGTGACTTCTTCTCATCAAATTTCTGGCAAAAACTCTGAGAGTAAACAAAAATGTCCAAATCTATCGTTCGGAATCGACTTTAAACTGTAGGTCTCGTCACTCATGTATAGAATTAACACACACGACAGAAGTGATGTGAGAAGCTAGGTTGTAATCCTGACTGAAGGGTTGTAATAACCAAGTATGTACGTACGTACATATGTATGAAACTAGAAGACTTATTTATCGATTGAAATCATATTCACGCAGAAACCATGTATTTCAATGGAATGCAAGTGAAACCCAATTGCAGCGAAACGAAAAGTTTCCCATTAAATAAATTCAATGCTTTTGAAATCCAATAAGACTAGATTAATAACACATTAATAATAATAAATAAATAATTTAATTTTCTTCAATGCGAGCAACAACAATGTTTCAAATTTCAATTTGTTAAACGCACGACATGAATTCGCAGTCAGTGATGCCTGCCTGCATTACGAAACTCCAGAAATATTTCATTCGCAATTATATTCGATTTGCGACTTTTTTTGCAGTTGAGTGCCGAGTAAAGAGTTGCCGTATAAGAAGGGGAGGCCGTGTATATAGTATGTATGCATACACTCGTATGAAAAATCAAAAAAATTATGATCGAATCGCCCAACTTCAGAAAACAATTATTTTTTTTCGTTTTTTTTTGTTGTTTATTGGCGGCATGAGTAATGGTTTGCATATCATTTGGCAATAATATTTAAATTTTATTATAATCATTAATAACAATTCCACTCTCTTTGCAGTTGTTATTATTGTTGTTGTTGGCATCGTTTAAACGTTTTGTTTTATCATTTCAGCGAAAAAAATTTTTTAAAAAAAATTTTTCAGTTTTCGTTTCTTTTTTTCAATTCATTGGGTTCTCAGCTTGCGGCAACTGACCCCATCGGTTGAAGTTATTTTGGTTGTGTGGGAATTTGTTGGCAATTGTAGCGGTGCAAGTGTTGAATCATCAATTTACGGCGCCGCCTTTTAATAACAATACGAACGACGGCACTGACACTGCTAGCTATGCCAAGCATTTCGAATAATCATTTATTTTCAGAAAACAACAACAATAAAAAAACAAAGTTATTGAAAGTTTGTAATTTAATTCCTGGTCTTTTTCTATTATATTTCTTTTTTATTAATTGTAACCAGTGCTCTGTGGTTTGCAAAAAAATTTTTTTTATGTCTCTGGTTTAAATTTTTGTATTAAATGGAATTATTTGTTGTTGTTTTAGATTTTTATGTTCACATTTCAAATTCATATGAAATTTTAAACTTAGTCGTCTATCAATAACGGTAATATAAATATAAATCAATTTTAAAAAAATATATTTTTACGCTGTCGTCGATTTTAGATCAACAGGGAAGTACCCCACTACATGTGCTGTAGATACGCATTTAAAATATAAATTTTTTTTTTATCATTTTCGAAAAGTGAAAATAATGCAGGCAATGAAGCCACCGCAGTTTAGTAGGTAGTATGTTGGCTTACTAGACGTGAGGCCACTGTTCAAACCCCAGGTCGGAGATCGAAACGAAATAAGAAAAGAAATATTTCTTCGTCGACTTCCTCTCAGCAGATTTCTGGCAAAAACTGTGAATAAAATTGACGTGAAAAAGTTTTTCAAACAAATCTGTCGTTCGTTGTCGGCTGTATGTCCCATCACTTATCAATAACACACAACACAAGAGGTGTGAGAAGCTTGATAGAAATCCTAACTAAAGGGTTGTAATGGCAGTTTAAGTATCTAAGTTTTCCCGGAAAAGATATTACTATACTTTGTGATAGCCATGAGGCTGTCAAGGTCTAGGGTTTCGAGCTAATGAACTCCAAGACGGTACAAATCTGTCGCGAATATCTCATAGGGATATCGCATCGGTACAAAGTAGACAGTATGAACTGGTCAGATTTGATGCAAACATCGAACTTCCCGATGAATTCTCTACTTTGGTAATCCCTAGGAAGTCCTACTCTTGAAATCTTCAAGTCACTCCTTTCAAATTTCTGATTTCTTTGAAATCAGACCCATTCCAGTGGGTCTATAACACTGGAAAGAAAGTAATTGTGACACAAGGCATACTTCTTTGTGTGTGTGTGTGTGTTTGGGTATAAAATAAAACATATTCTATTCAATTTTATTGATTTCAATTACAATTTGCTGTTATTGTTTGTGTTGTAGCTGGTATTGTTATTGGTATTTTTCTATTTATATTTAAATTTTTTGTTGTTGTTTTTTACTACTCTTATTGGGTCATTTTTATTTGGTTGCCAATATAAGTGATTAAGTTATATAACAACAGCATGGCCAATAAGTTTCGAAGTTTTATTACAGGATAAATATTTAAACATTTTGGAAGAGGGAGGTACCGCTCCTTCCCCCTCTTCAATAAAATAAAATAACAATTTTGCATAGATGGATAAATAAAGTGGGGAAAAATATACTTCTTTGGTTTAACAATAAAAAAAACTTTAGGAAAAATATAGGGTGGGCTATCTATCCGTTTAAATTTAAACCTCTGGTTATTTTGAAGCTGGCAATACTTATGTCATTCTATTCTATTCTATTCTATTCTATTCTATTCTATTCTATTCTATTCTATTCTATTCTATTCTATTCTATTCTATTCTATTCTATTCTATTCTATTCTATTCTATTCTATTCTATTCTATTCTATTCTATTCTATTCTATTCTATTCTATTCTATTCTATTCTATTCTATTCTATTCTATTCTATTCTATTCTATTCTATTCTATTCTATTCTATTCTATTCTAATCTATTCTATTCTATTCTATTCTATTCTATTCTATTCTATTCTATTCTATTCTATTCTATTCTATTCTATTCTATTCTATTCTATTCTATTCTATTCTATTCTATTCTATTCTATTCTATTCTATTCTATTCTATTCTATTCTATTCTATTCTATTCTATTCTATTCTATTCTATTCTATTCTATTCTATTCTATTCTATTCTATTCTATTCTATTCTATTCTATTCTATTCTATTCTATTCTATTCTATTCTATTCTATTCTATTCTATCCTATTCTATTCTATTCTACTCACAAAATTCATGGAGATAATACACTGGATATAATGAATCGATTTACGCTTGAGCAACGTTGGGATTTATTGGGCCAATGAGAAACAGCACGATGATGTCCACTTTGCAAAAAAATAATCTTTTCGGATTTTCATCTTGGTGGATACACGTTAATAAACAAAATTGCAGTATTTGGGGATCAGAAAACCCACAAGTCGTCTTACAGAACCCAATGTACCCATTTCGAGTGTCTGTTTGGTGCGGCTTGTGGAGTGGAGATATCATTGACCCATATTTCTTTGAAAATGAGGATGGCGCAACCATTACGCTCAGTGGAGACATCCATCGCACCATAATAACCGATATATTTGTATGCGATCTTCCATTGGAGTTGCTATAGTCTAGTAGGTTGTGTGTTGGCTTATTAGACGGAATGCCTCGGTTTAAACCCCAGGTCAGACATCAAAATGAAATATGAAAAAATATTTCTTCGGCGACTTCCTTTCAGCAGATGTCTGGCAAAAACTCTGAGAGTAAATAAAATTGCCATGAAAAAGTTTCTTAAAAAATCGGTCGTTCGGAGTCTACTTTAAACTGTAGATCCCGCCATTCATGTATAAAATTAACACACACAACATGAGTGGTGTGAGAAACTAGGCCGTAATCCTGACTGAACAGTTGTAATGGCCAATAATGCTATGTATGTATCTTCATGGTATTGATGTAAACGATGTTTGGTGCAACCTGCCACACATCTCATGCCACAATCGATTTATTGCGTTAAACTTTTGATGGTCGTTTAATTAGCCGAAATGGTAATGCCAATTGGCTGCCAAGAAGCTGCAATTTGACGCCGTTAGATTATTTCTTGGGGGCGCCGTTAAAGTAAAGTTTTATGCAGACAAACCAGAGACAATTGGAAAGTCAATATTAATGATGCCATTGCCGAGATGCGGCCCCATACACTTGAAAAAGTGCACGAAAATCTGCCCGATCGAATGAGGTACTGTGAGGCCAGCAGCGGCAACCATATGAATCGATCGAATGCTATATGAATGAAATTATATTCCATTTCCAATCGGAACAATTGTACTTCACAACAAAATTTTAAACCATTTTTGTGTTTGTTTGCATTTTTAAATTTAAACTTTTAAATAACCCACCCTATATATAGTGAAGGTCATATTTTAATAATTTTAATATGATTTTTACTCCAAAGCTGAATTAAATGGCGTTAACGATAAAAACAGACTATAAAAACCACAAATACATTCAAGTCATTGGCTCTGATCACACGAGAACAATTTTTAATTGCAAAATTTTTGTTATTTTCAAATCACACGGGATGAATATTAGTTTGGCATGACATGTATACGTATACATAGATTTGTAGGTATTAGTGTTTTTGCATTTATTTGATGTTTAGCTAATTTTTAAAAATATTCGTGTATTAGTTTTGTACTGGTACTGGCTGGTAGCTGGTTGAAACTTTATGCCACCGAAAAACCATTCTTGTCACCTCTTTTGCCTATGAGCTATCAATTTACGCCAGCACAATTGTTCTCGTGTGATAGAGGCAATTTTCATTGATTGTTTGTTAATCCACAGTGTCTTGATTCTTAAAGTTCTTTGATTTTGTTGAACAATAAACCAAAATGGACTGAATAATAGACTGAAATATGGCAACAAACAAATGAACACAGAGAGCCAGCCATTGTTAATATTTTTTTCTCATTTTTTATTAATTTTTCTTAAATATTTATGATTTTATTGTTATTGTTCTAAGAGTTATTTTTGCTTTTGTTTTCCATTCTATAATTGGCTAAAATCTAATAAAGTTATTATTATTGTTGTTGTTGTTTCTTAACAATGCAATGTAAAAAAAACGATTCCAAAAATAAATATGCAATCCCAAGCAGCAGATGAAAACAAAAAAAAAATCGTCGTATAAAACAATAAAAATTATTCGCGTCTTGGTACCCCTTTGTTTTGAACTGGCAAAGGAACCACCCAGCCACCTAACCAGCCTTACTGTAAAAGCAAAGAAGAAAAAAAAGAAACGTGATGTAGAGACCAAGTTGCGGCAGCAGTTGTTATTGTTTTTAAGGAAATTAAATTGTCGCTGTTGTGTTATTCCCACTTCTGTAGCACTACCGTTTATTTAAAAATATAGAAAAAACAAAATGTTGGTTCACCAGTTCCAAACCGTTGTCCTTTTGTTTTTTTTTTTGGTTTCTTTATTAAAATCCAATAAATTTGCATTAAATTGGGATTGAATGCTTTCGTTTCTGTAAGATTTTTATTTAACATTTTTTTTTGTTATCAGTAGAATACCCTACAGCTGCAATTAATACATTCTCCTTTGAGACTAAGCCAACACACTACCTACTAGATTACGGCGACTTAAAAAAACTGCATATAATATATATAAATTGCCAAAAAAAAATAAATAGAATGAAAAAAAAAATGAAGAAACTGAGTCAATATAAACAGCTTCTCTGTGCTAACTTCTCTTGAAAACGTTGGTAGTTCTCTTGAAAACTTTTTTAAACGTGGATGTCGCCGAAAACAACTTAAGCAACAGCTTAAAACTTCCGCAAGCTATCAGTAATGAATTTTCACACAAAAGACGTTCATCTTAGATTAAGTTAGGTTAGCGGATACCTTACCCTTCACAGGCAAGTTCACTCGATCATTCATATGACCCATTGTGTTACCCAGTGTAAGGTAAGCCCCTTTGTCATGATTTGTTAGTGTAGGTTTGATCTGCAAACGTTCTGTCACCCAAAAACCGATTACATCTGTTCTGAAGTGCAGGGCAGTCACATAAAAGATATTGTACCGATTTCCTCCACATCACGGTAGCTTCTGCAGTAATCCTGGTCGAGCAGACCGAGCATGTCAGCGAAACTTCCAATAGTACAGTGTCCCCATTTGAGCTGCTGTTAGAGTGCGAAACGAGTTCATGTCGAACTCGCTTAGTTTCTACCTACCTACTAGACTACGACGATTTCTTGGACTTTATAGCCTAACAGTATCACTGATAAGTTCTAGAAAAAAATTGCAACATGTAATGGCCAGCAGTTAGGCCATCGCCTAAGCAAATAAGTTTTGAATTCAAATTTACATCCACATACTAAGCTATACTTCTCAGAGATGAGGAGACTTTAAGTTCATACACATTCGTTAATAATTTTCTTACGAAATCCTTGCATTATAGTTTCGGGCAGTATAATGCCTGTGATGAAGGATGTAAGATTTGTTACAAAATATCATTGAAAAGTTATGATATTTTTTTTATTAAATTCCACTTAAAAAAGGAGTGAACAAAATCAGAAAAATTATTTTTTTCTTTTCTTTTCGTTTTTAATTTACAAACGGAACAGAGACATTAAAGTTTTAAATGCCATTTGTTCAGATTTTTTGTGTGTTTTTTTTTTTTGTTTCTTTTTTTCATTGTTATTGTAGTTGTTCATTACATTCATTCATTCATTTATTACTTTATTAAACAATAAATAAAAAAATAAAGTGAAAAAAATAAACAGAAATAAAGGAATTGCAACAAAATAAATCGTATTCAAATCTGATTTCTTCATCATCAAAATTTATGGGTTGGTTTAGCAGTTGCGATTATCTTTTGAACGACCTGGCAATTTTTCATAAGTCGTTTAATTCTTTGTTTAAGTTAATATTTTTATTATTGTTGTTGTTTTTGTATTTGTTTGTTTGTTTGTTACAGTAAATAAATTGTTAATAATAACAAGAATTACCAAAGTGGCAATTGGTCAATGGCAATTGGTAATAAAACGAATAAAACAACAAAAAATTCTGCTCTTTAACTATGGGATTATTTTTACAAAAATTAAATGAATAAATAACAGATCCGAGTAAATAATATAACAACCATGACTAGTTAAATAATAAAAACGAATAAAAATAAAAAAAAAATTTATAATATTTGGGCTCGTTATTTTCTATAAATTGTTACTTCTTTGGAATTTAGTAGGCAATGGAAAAGGCAGTAATTTTTTCCTGAATCAAAATAATTGGTTCAACGCCAAAGGAGCTGCAATCAATCATCTTGAATTCGTATTCGGGTCAAATTCCAAGACCTTGGTGAGATGACTCTGAGCAATATCTAAAGTGAGCTGTTTGGCACGTAGCGCCGTACTCTTAATGTCCAGATCATTCAATTTAGGCCAATAGCAAATGGTAATCATCACCCTATAGTGCTCGCCGTTATCAGCGGCTACCTTGGCAATGTGGTTCTGTCAAATAAATATTGACCGATGACACTGTCAACCAAAAGCTCACACCAAGCAGTGACTTTCTGGTATACATTGGTATCTCTTGGCAATTTTATTTATTCTGAGAGTTTTTACCAGAAAGTAATATTTCTTTTTATATTTCGTTTTGTAAAGTTGCCGTAGTCTTAGGTAGTGTGTTGACTTATTACATTATTATTATTGACTTATATAACAAAAGAAATTTCTCAAAAATATGTCGTTCGGAGTCGACTTTAAACTGTAGGCCACTCATGTATAAAAATTTACACCCACAACATAAGTGTTGTGAGAAGGTACGTCATAATCCGGACTGAAGGGTTCTAATGACCAATTATGTAAATATGTACATATCATTGCAATTCTTAATCGTTTGAATGACCCATTGATGCCATTATGAGTGGAATATAATATCGCTCTAATGTACGCCTAATGTATGATTTTGAGAAACTTTTTCATGGCAGGTTTATTTAGTCTCAAAGTTTTTGCCAGAAATCTGCTGAAAGGAAGGAGTATTTTTTTCATATTTCGTTTTTGATGTCTGGCCTGGGACTCGAACCCGGGCTTAACGTCCAATAAGCGAACACACTACCTACTAGACTACGACGACTACGTCTAAAATGCAGACTCACAACATAAGTGGTGTGAGAAGATAGGTTGTAATTACCATTTTTATGTTAAGTTATATGTTGACTCGTGGCTCAAAATAAAGCACAGATATGTGGAGAAAAATATTTGTTTGGCGACTACTTTTTAGAAGTCTTCTTGAAAAACTCTGAAAGTAAATTGAAAAGTTTTTCAAATCTAATGTACGGTATCAATGTTAACATGTAGGTTCCGCCACTCTTGTATAAAAATAAACACACATAAGATAAGTGGTGTCAGCAGCTAGGTCGTAATCCTGACTGAAGGGTTGTAATAGCCAATTATTTTATGTTAAGTGTTGAGTCGTGGCTTAAACTCCAGCAAAGGTACATACATGTCAGATATCAGCAATGAGTATTCAAAAAGATGAGTAGACTCGAATCATACTCATAATTTCTGATACTTATACGCATTCATACTTATTTTAATATCATACTCATACTGCTCATATTCAAAGTTTGAAGTATTCATCGTACTCATATTTAACAATACACATGATGTTGATTTTGACTAGCCATGACTCAACATTTACAAGAATCACAAAACAATACTCACTAGAAAGTTGTGTGTTTACTTTGCTTGCTGTTTTTGTCTTTTTCTTACTTATTTTTTTGTAAATGCAACAACAACTAAGACTGTAAATTTTGTTGAATGATTCGAATCACTCGAATCATTTATGAGTATTATAAGTATTTTTCTAAATTTATAAATCTGAATGAGTAGGCGTATGAATGTCAATATTTTAAATGTTATGAGTTTGATGTCAACGATGTATTCATGCTCATTGCAACCTGTAGTTGTAAATCAATGTTGTAGTGAGTACGAATGAATCGGAGAAGTTGAATTTCAATACTGTTGACTCACTCGTACTCGAAATTTCATGAATACTTGTTAGTAGCGAAAAAACGATTCATATGTCAAAATCCATATGTCCAATAGTATTTCTAGTCATCTTCAGCGATAATATCCACTTCTGTATGAAGAAAATTATAGAGTTTGGGACGATACCATTTCAAATGAGATGCAAGAACGTCCAATGCATTTTGAAAAAATTGCTGTTTGGCGTAGATTTTAGGCTGGCAATGTCATCAGTTCATATTTCTTTGAGGACAACGCGGTCGATGATTAATTTTTTTTTAATCTGAATTAGATGATCTGAATACTGGATGATTTAGAGTAGTTGAATTTCAATACTGTTGACTCACAAAATTTTATGAGTACTTATGAGTAGCGATAAAATGATTCGTTGCTGATCTCTGATACATATATGAAATAAAAATTCTTTCTTTAGTGATATACTTTCAGAAGCCTTCTTGAAAAACGCTGACAGAAAATAAAATTGCAATGAAAAGTTTCTAAAAATCTATTGTACAGGGTCGATGTTGAACTATAGGTCACACACCAACGTGGGTGATGTGAGAAATTAGATTGTAATCCTCACTAAAAAGGGTTTTTAATTCCCCATTAAGCAAGTAAGTAAGATCTTCTATAGTCAATGCTACATCTGAAGCGATTATGAATAATCGTTTAGCACGTTTAATGTTTATTTAGACTCTAATTAATGCAAATTAATGGCAGTTTAATGAGTATTTTGTGCCGTTCTAATTTTTGGTTTAAATATTGTCTGTATATCTAATCAAAATAATGATTTTTCTTTTAAATTTAATTGTATTAGAAAATATCATGAATTAAAACCTTTTATTATTGTTGTAGTTGTTGTTGTTGCTGTTGAATTCCATTTAATTAAATTGAATTAATTTCTTGAACGGTGACCTAAAAAAAAAATCAGGAGGCAGCAAAAGCAGCATAATATTGATCTTAATGGTAATGCCGAACGTTTATCGCAGATAAATGTATAAAATTAAATTACAGCAACAATAACAACAAGAACTTCGACAAATACATAGTAAGACTGTTGTAAGTACGTTTAAAAATTATTGCAATCTAACACGACGACACATATACCTTTACTCATGCATTGCATTGCACAAATGATGAGAAACCACGAAAGCAATGATCCAAAAAATATCCACGAAAAAAAGCAGATTTTTTGTTGATTTTTTTTGTTGCTTTTTTGTTTGTAAAATTACAATAAATCATTAAAAATAATAAAAACCCATATTTATTCAATTAATGATCATTTAAACGGCAAAACAAGGAAAAAACAACTGAAAAAATTATCATTTTAAAATGATCTCGAAATAAAGGTACGTACCTCTAGTTCAGGCAAGCAGCAAAAACATTCAGTGTATGTACTTATGTATGTATGTAGCCGGCTAAACTGTCAGTTATAAAGTCAACCAGGTTGTCAGCTCACAGTGCTTACATACTTCTATAAGCAAAGGAAAAAAGAAAAAAAAATATTAATAAATAATAAAAATGATTCAATACAGTGCCCCCTCCCCCTCTTCAAAAAGAGATATGAACCAGCCAAATAAAGAATTTTTGACATTTCATAACAGCATTTATTATGGAAATAAAATTTTTTTTTTTGATTTAATTGACATGGCGGTAATGGTGGTATTGAAACTGTGGTCGTAATTCATTGATTTCCTTAAAGGTTTTTAAATTAAAATTATTTACGTTTAAAAAAACTCTCTTTCCCTCTTTCTCACTCTCTCTCTCTTTGTATACATAAGTGTTTCCATATTTACAATTATGACAGTCTCTGCATTTTTGTAAAAAAAAAAATTCCAATTTTTTTCTTTTTTTTTGTATTCTAATTGAAGTGTCATTCAAAATTGAAATGAATTGAATGTGTGGTGTCATATTTGACAGGCATACGATTTATTAATACTCTCGCACACACATACATACATACATACATATTAAAAAAGACAAACCCCAGGCCTAGCGGCATATAAATGTATAAATGATGTAGAATTGAAACCAGCATCAAATGCCACCATGACTAGACTCATTAAACTCTTAAAATTGGAACAAAAAAACAAAAACAAAAAAAAAATTTATAAAAAATACAACAACAATGATAAAGAAAAACAATTTTACAATAACAACAATTCAAGTGCTAATTTTAAAATAGAATTGAGCAAAATTTTAGTCCATCATTGAAGAGTTCTTATGAAGCTGGAAGATAGCTGGAAGATACTCCAGCAACCGTTGTGACAATGGGCCAATCAGGTAATATACGGCTTAGGTTTAGGTTTAGGTTAAAGGACGTGCACCTGGCAATGAGACAAGCCCAGTAACCGGAGGTCAAATTGACCCTTTGTACAAAACGTCCTTAAGATGGAAGGATAATAGAGATATGTAGGTAGGAGAAAGGAGAGGTAGTAGGAAAGGGAGAGTAGGAAGCGGAGGAATTACACCGACCAAAAAAAAAAAAACAAGAGAGATCGCGACTACACTAGTGAAGCCCTACCACTTCTCAAATTGCTCAAGCTACTAATGAATCTGTGGAGAGCCTTGATGTCTGCTCTGGATACAGAAATCAAACCCTCAAAGAAGCTCCTGCCAAGGGTTTTCAACCTCAACTTACTAAGGGCTGGGCAGTTACAGAGGAGGGTTCGATAGTCTAGTATATGACTTAAATATTAAGTAGTGTTGAGCATTATTTGGTCCAATGGAGAATTAACCTCAAGAACTCATATATAAGTAAAGACCCCGGCGGGCTAGTTACTAGTATGCTAAACTTCAAGTGCCGTAGCCAGAGACTCTGGGTATTTGTGATTCCCTGATTATTTGGCTAACATTACATATGAATTACTCACAATAGAAAAAAGAAAGTGAGAATTATTACTAAAAAAAAAACATTTCTCGACCCATCTATCCTTTCTCCCACAAACTATCTTTCCTGTACTTCAACACAATGCAACGCAAACGTAATGCTGGAACTGAGAACTGTTTGATAACATACAGTGGCCCAAACGTATAATTGACCAAAATTTGCCTTGACCTAACAATGCTCAGGCTATTTTCAAGCATGGGGGAGTGTTGATATTGGTTCGGGGATGTGATTCCTGTGCAGGAGTAGGCTATATTCATTATATAGACAGTAAAATGGATTCATTCTAATATTTGGGCATTATGAAACAAAATATAAAGCAAAGCGGCGATAAGCTAAATATATTGGACACACGCTCCGAAGAACGTTGCGAAACTGTAGCTTATGCATAATTATTCAAAACTACTCCACGCCTCTACACCTGATCTCAACACTATTAAGTTTGTTTGGGAAAAACTTGCCGGCAAGGTGTATAAATCTAGTATCAGCACAGTGGAGCAGTTGAAACAAGGTATTAGGCGAGAATGGAACAACATAACTCCGGAATTTTAAGCCCATTTCATGCCTCTACGTTTGGAAACAGTAAAAACAGCAAAAGGTCTTGGTTCCAAGTGTTAAAACAGTGCCTTTTATTTGACTGTCCAATTATGCGTTTGACATGAAATTCGTTAACAGACAACGACGTATGTTAGCTGAGTAGGCCCTGGAGTAGTTGGAAACTGACCTAAATTAAAAAAAAATTACCTTCAGCGATGGTGCCCACTTAGTTTAAACTAAAATGCCTTATTATTCACACAATTTTATGCGCCACTGTTTACAACTTTATGTAAACAACAACAATTGCTTTTTTAATTTCTTTCTTATTCCTCTGTTTCCCCCTATGCATAAACAATAACAATAACTAGACAATTATTTGACAGATCTTTGTAAGGGAGATCTTCAAACCACGATTACTCTCTTTAAACTTCACTCACTCAGTCACATGCTTTGCCTTGCCTTTTATATGGCAGAGTAAACCGTCTTATGAATGTTCTTGAAGGCGAATGTTCATGACTTCGCCTTCTGGAAATCTCTATAAATGTAAACAACGAGGTTTACATCGTAAACATGTTTACATGTTTACATCGTTGTTTACATTTATTATTGTAGTGTTGTTTGTGTACTCTTGTTTACATTTATTACTGTAGTGTTGTTTGTATATTTTTGTTTACCTGTTTACCATTTTTTATATACTGGTGTTTGTTGTTGTATTAAGCAGCCCAATAATTTGTAAACAGGTCTGTTTACTGTCTAACATTGTTTAGTTTTTGTTTTTTGTAGCTTTTGTTTATAATTTTAATGTTAAGCGATGTGAAAGCAAAATACCAGTATCTAGACTTTTCATTACGTAACAGTATTGACTTGAAGCCTGGTTGTTCGTATATGCCATTAGCTTCAAATTATATTGGATGACCGCCCGATTTATCCCTCTTGGCTTTTTGATGTTACGTACAACAAAGTATGTAACTTGACATATCTGTAACTTCAAACATAAACGAACAGCAGGCAATGTCTGCTAAAAGTATACCTATGCTACCTTAATAACTCCAGCATCCACCACGATTTTCTCCACCAAAATTATCAATTGATATTGCGTAAAACTATCGTCTGAATCCTCGTTAGGGTATTTAGAAGGCTTAGATCAATTCTGATGAATTTAATCTGAAGATATGCTTTCCCCCTAGCTTAATTTTGCACAGCATCGGCCTGTCAAAAGCCTCTTTAAAATCGACTAACTGTAGTCGCCATAGTCTAGTAGGTAGTGAGTTCGAGTTCAAGCCCCAGGCCAAACATCAAAACGAAATATTAAAAAAAAAAAATTTCTTCGGCGACTTTCTCTCAGCAGATTTCTAGCAAAAACTCTGAGAGTAAATAAATCTGCCATGAAAAAATTTCTCAAAATCTGTCGTTCGGAGTCGATGCCACTCAAGTATAAAATTAAGGCACACAACATGAGAGGTGTGAGAAGCTAGGCCGCAATCCTGACTGAAGGGTTGTAATGGCCAATTATGTATGTATAACTGTGTTCTGTGTTCCAAGGATTGGTTTCGAATCTGTGAAAAATATCTTCCAGTTTTGCTATCGAACTGAAGACTTGATAAAGTAAAGCGCTATGTATTTATGGAATAACAAACTTTGCTATCATTATCTGCAAGCCTGTATCTCCTAGTAAGCATCTATTCCTAATAAAGACGCACACGCGCAAAATTCAAACGAATCTGTAGTGTAATTTCCTTTGAATTTTGACGAGGATTTCTGTCTCAAAAAAAAAAAAATGCATACAAAATAGACAGACATGTGGGAGGGTGATGGAAATAGAAATCCGTTAAGAAAAACTCTGCAATATAAATTATTTTGCACGTCTGTAAGCATTTGAAGTGGCAAACAGAAAAGAAAGAAAAGAAAAACAGGGGAAATGGATGAAATATAAGACAATAAAAATAATTTTTATGAACCATTTTTAAGGAACCATTAGTGGAAACATTGTTTATAACAGGAATACAAGCAACGATTAAAACTAAAAACTAACAGGACATATATGGAGACACCAACAAACAAACACCCACCCAGCGACACACACACACTCAAATTTATGTGATTATAAAAAAAATCCTGTTTACTTCATAGGGATTTTAACACATTTTTCACAAGCTTAAAATGTTGCATCAACACCAACAGCAGAACAAAAAAAACAACAAAAATAAGAAGCACAAACTGCAGCATTAATTCCTATGGACAACAAGTAAGTAATGTCACACACACAGAAAACTGTAATTTTACTGTTTTATGCCATTTTCATGATGCAACTTCAATTGCAGCATTAATATGAGTGGCTGAACGGCATACGACATACGACATATGACACACGATAGTACAATGCATGTATGAATGGTGGCAGTACGCTAGTGTATGTACAATAATATACGGAATTTATTTGATTTCTTTGTTAGATTGTGTGACAGGAAATGAAAAAAGGAAAGGATTCCAGTTTATTATTATTGTTGTTGTGAAGCTTTTTATTTCAAAAGTAAATGACCATTGACGACCATAATGACATGAATGTTGTTGATGGCTTTTACGACCATCAACACTCCTAGCAAATGCATGTCCAAATTGTGCCTTAAGTCATGCAAGCATGACATTAAAGTAAAGGCTGGATTTTAAAGAAAATAGAATATTCATTTGAGGCCAATGGAAAACAAGTCGATTTTAAATCAAATCATGATCGATTTCCGGAAGTTTTACAAGAAAGTAGGAGTATGAGTTTCACTTTGAAGTCACCCTAGCTAGTGGTTAGTTAGTGTGTTGGCTTATTAGACGTGAGGCCAAGTTTCAAACCCCAGTTCAAACATCTGAGACAAAGCGATATATCAAAAAAATATTTCGCGACTTCAACTCACTAGTCATGTCTCAATCTTTTGGCAAGAATTTTGAAAGGAATTTGATAAAATTCTTGTTTGATAAGCTTCTCAAATTTGTAGTTCGGAGTGGACGTTAACTTGTAGGTCCAGCCAATCATGGATAAAGCTAACACAGACAACATGGATGGCGTGAGAAACTGTACGAACTCAAACAGGGTTGTAGTCTTGACTAAACGATTGCAATGACCAATTAAACAAGAAAGTATTGGTCCTTTCTACTAATTGTCTTTAAAAATAAGAACTCATGAAGCCAAATCAAGGGGGAAAATGAGAATGTAGAGGTACAGAGGTAGAGGTAAAGCACAGCCTCCAACCGATTATAGTTGACAGGATACCGCTCGGTGCCAGTAATTATAACTTCCTGCGTAGTAACTGATAACAGGTTCGCTCAGGTTCCAATTATGTTTTCTACTTCTATGTCATACCCATTGTAGTATCCACACTGCTTGAAGTCGTTTTTATTCTGTATAAGCGTCGTATAATGCCCATCCACAAAGCCGTTTACCATTCTAAAGCTGCAAGACGCAAATCGTTTTCCATCATAATTAGCTAGAAAATTTTTAGAATGTATGACACCCCATCTTCATCTACCCTTTCATCAAATATACGCCTCCAAACTCAGAGTAAATTGCAGAGAAATTCAGAATGAAATGTAACGTTTGGTGTTAGGGAAGGCCTTGTCTCATAGTGACCATTCGCAAGTTTACACAATCACTTTTAGGACGGCCTAGACCAGTGGAATAGTTTGTCAACTTGCCTGCATGCTGCTGAGGCCGTAATTGTATTGTATTTAAGAACATCTGTTCAATCACGTACCCGATACGCCAGAAGCAAGACCCTCAGCTAATTTTATATTTTTTCGCTTTAAAAAATTAGATCCGTGGTGAAACAAAAAGTCGAAACGCTTGTAAGATATAATAGAAATTTATTGTTCGTGTGTGGACTCTAATCGCGTTCAAACGTCTGCCACGGTTTCTCTGGGCATAATGCACCCAAACCGTCTAATTTTGCATGACGCTGTCGCATAAATAGATTGCATTTGGCCACTTGCGAGATACGTGTTGGCTTTGAAAACCACTGCAGCTTGTGGCTTATTTACATACATCTGGGATTTAAGAAAACCCCACAAGAAAACGGTCTATGAGGTCAAATCATATGATCTCGCTGGTCAGTTGACATCACCCCCAGTGAAGACAACCATACCCATAGTATTGAAATCAAATGTCGTTGATGTTTAGATCCTCTAATTCAGATCCAAAAAAAAATAAAATTTAATGATCGACCTGTAGTGCTCGTCGTCTTCAAACAACTATGGACTGATGTCATTGCCAGCCTAAAATCCAGAATGCATTGGGCGTTCTTGTATCTCATTTGAAATTGTATCGTCCCAAATTCTATAATTTTTCTTATACAGAAGTGGGTATTATCGCTAAAGATGTCTAAGAATTATATTCGACCCGACTTGCTACATAAGGACTTTGACATATGCACCAGAGATCAGCAATGAATCGTTTTTTCGCTACTCATACTACTCAGATAAGAGTGAGTCAACAGTATTGAAATTCAACTACTCTGATTCATTCGTACTCACTACAACATTGATTTATGAATACAGATTGCAATGAGTATATGAGTACAACGTTGACTTCAAACTCATAACATTCGAAATATGTTTGATTCATATGCTTACTCATTCAGATTCATAAATTTAGAAAAATACTTATAATACTCATAAATAATTCGAGTGATTTGAATCATTCATCAAAACTTAAAGTCATAGTTGTTGTTGCATTTATAAAAAAAAGGAGAAAGAAAAGAAGCAAAGCAAACACACAACCTTCTAGTGAGTATTGTAGTGTTTGTATGCGAATCATACTTATTTTGTGATTCTTGTAAATGTTGAGTAAAGGAGAGTCGAAATCAACATCATTATACGTATTCCTAAGTATGAGTATGATGAGTACTTAAAAATTTAGATATGAGTAATAGTGAGTATTGTAGTGTTCGGATGCGAATCATACTTATTTTGTGATTCTTGTATATGTTGAGTCGTGGAGAGTCGAAATCAACAATATCATGTGTATTGTTAAGTATGAGTACCTCAAACTTTGAATATGTGTAGTATGAGTATGATATTAAAATAAGTATGAGTGCCTACAAGTAGCGGAATTCTGAGTATGGTTCGAATCTACTCATCTTTTTGAATACACATTGCTGATCTCTGATGCTGACTGAAGTCCTGCATTGACCAATTATGGTATGTATGCACACATGCATCTGTCGAAGGCCAAGATTGGAGAACTAGTACCGTCCTAAGTCTCCAAGCGAACAGTTTGACCATTGCAATGATTATTCCAACACGTTCCCAATGATGTAGCGTACCACAGAGATGTACTGGATAGCATTTTAACTTCGATTACTATTTAATTTTTTTTTAAATTGTTGTATTTTCAAAATTGTTAATAAAAAACCCGAAAAATTTATATCCATTCAGTAATTAACGTTGCCAATATCTTTGAAAACAATGTTTTGATTTTAACTGTCATTGCCAACGCCATCAGGAAAGTATTTAAACGAATAGCAAGTGTGGCCAACACCAATGTTGGTATTGAAATGATGGCATTTTAAGTCTGATGTATTGTTAATACCGAATACAGAGTAATTCCTTGAATAGTCCATTAAAACGAATGGTCTGCTGTTAATGGAAGAGATTTAAGGTCTTTACGTTGGAATACCTACATTTAATGTGGCGTACCTTTTTTAAAACCCAATTTTTAAATGAAAATAAAAAAGTCACTTATTTGATGTTTTCACACCTAAAGAAAGAGAAATAAAATTATGCAAGCAAGTAGGTTGTCAGTGAAATGAAAGAATGAATTGTTTTATTGATTGAGCAAAAAATTATCATTTCAGATAAACAGCATTTTAGCACGTATGCTGAGTGTAAAGGACACTGTAAATATATTCCTTTACAGTAGACAGTAGCCAGATTCTTTGTCTTCTTCTATTAGTAGCCGAGAGTTACTAAATCTCAGAATCTTGCAGGTCAAATAATTGGACTTGGATCACACTTCCAATAATAGTTTCTCTATTTAAAAAAATTTTAATGTGTTCTGAGTGAGAAACTAGGTCCATAATCTTTTTCGTGCTCTTCATATGCTAAAAACGAACGTATATTACATTACGTTTCATCGACCTTTGACTGAACGGGGATTTAAGTTTTATTACGTTTCGAATCAGCTGTAGCTGTAGTCTAGTAACTAGTGTGCCGGCTTACTAGACTCGAGCCCACAATTCAAATCACATGGCACACATCTCCATCAAAACGAAATATAAAAAAATATTTCTCCGGCGACTTCATTCTGGCAGAAACTCTGAGAGTAAATAAAAATAAAATTGCCACGATAAAGTTTCTCAAAACAAAATAAGTGATGTGAGAGAAGTTAGGTCATAATCCTGATTGAGGGGTTATAATCCTGATTGAAGGGTTATAATCCTGATTGAAGGGTTATAATGACCAATTATGTATGTACATGTGTATGTATGTATCTTTTACAAAAAGAACACTGATCCATGCCTTCAACTAAATTCAGTCTCGTTTATGCACCAAGGTTCCTGGAAAATTTTACAGCTTGGATATGCACCACACTGAGAAGCCTACTTAATTTCAAATTCAAGCATATTTTTTTTATGAATTTTTGTTTTATAAATTTAACTCCTTTAAATCGATGTCGATTGTGTGAATCGTCTTAAAAAGTTAAGCTTTAATGTTGTATGAGAAACATTAAGGGAATGAATGGAATTCTTGAAGAAAACATCAACAATTTTGTGGAATTTCAACGAAAGCTTAAATATTCGGATAAAAATCGAAATTAATTTCATTTGAGCACCCATTTCAGGTCATGTGGAATCTCAACAGAACGTATGAATGTGTATGTAATACATACTATGTATGTGTCATCATAAATTAGCGCCTAATTCCAATTTATTTGAACCAGTTTTTTCCCCTCCAGATTTCCTGGAATTTTAAAACACTGTAGCATATCCATACATTGGTGGTGTGGTAGCATTTTGTTTGAAATTGATTTTTTGTTTTGACTTCTTCCAGTTCATTTAAAATCAATTTAAAATAATTTGGCTTAAACGCTAAAGCGGCTGTTCGCTTTTTTTGTGGTTTTAAAAGAGAAAATTTCTCTTCTCTCGTTTTCTGTTTGTTTGTTTGTCAGCAATTTATTTAAAGTTTTATTGAATTATGCAAATTATGCGGTCAAGTTTTTTATTTTTTTCAATTTTTTTTTTTAATTTTTTTTTTAACTTTAGAATGAAATTAATATTCCCTACTCACACTACCGCATATAAGTTATGGCAATTAAATCAAATAATTTATTTCAAATTATGACTAAAAGTATTCAAGCGATCGATATGTGCCAAGAATATTAAATGCAGAGAGAAAATGAATTTTTTTGTTTTTTTTTTTTGTGAATCAAAAATCAAATTGAAATTATTTTCAATCATAATAAAAGCACATACAGTTCGGGGTAGTGAACTAGAAGCGTCTATACAGGGTGGGCCATCTATCGGTTTAAATTTGAACCATCGGTTATTTCGAATCTGGCAATTCGTATTCTATTCTGTCACAAAATTCAGTAAATTGTCCCCACTGAACGCAATGAATCGATATACGCTTGAGTAACGTTGGCATTTATTGAGCCATCGAAAAACTGCACAATGATGTCGATTTTTCAAAACAAAAAAAAATCATCTTTCCGGATGAAACTCATTTTCATCTTGGTGGGTACACGTTAATAAACAAAATTGCAGTATCTGGCGATCAGAAAACCCAAACGTTGTCTTACAGAACCATGATAACCGATATATTTGTATCCGATCTTCCATTAGAGTCGCTGTAATCTAGAAGGTTGTGTGTTGCCTATGTTGGCTTATTAGACGTAAGGCCACGGTGCAAACCCCAGGTCAGACATCAAAATGAAATATGAAAAAATATTTCTTCGGCGACTTCCTCTCATCAGATTTCTTGCAAAAACTCTGAGAGTATGTAAACTTGCCATGAAAAAGTTTCTCAAAATCTATAGTTCGGAGTCGACGTTAAACTGTAGGTCCCGCCACTCAGATATAAAATTAAGGCACACAACATGAGGGGTGTAAGAAACTACGTCATAATCCTGACTGAAGGGTTGTAACGGCAAATTGTGTATGTATGCAGCATGGAAGTCAACAAATCATTATATCAGAGATCAGTAATGAGTATTCAAAAAGATGGGTAGTTTCGAATCATACTCATAATTTCTGATACTTATACGTATTCATACTTATTTTAATATCATACTCATACTACTCATATTTAAAGTTTGAAGTACTCATCGTGCTCATACTTAACAATACACATGATGCTGTTGATGATTTCGACTCTCCTTTACTCAACATTTACAAGAATCACAAAATAAGTATGATTCGAGTACGAACATTACAATACTCACTAGAAGGTTGTGTGTTTTTGCTTTGCTTGCTGTGTTTGTCTTTTCCTTTCTTCCTTTTTTGTAAAAAAGCAACAACAACTAAGACTGTAAATATTGATAACTGATTCGAATTACTAGAATCATTTGAGTATTAAAAGTATTTTTCTAAATTTATGAATCTGAATGAGTAGGCGTATGAATCAAACATATTTCGAATGTTATGAGTTTGATGTCAACATTGTACTCATACTCATTGCAACCTGTACTTATAAATCAAAACTGTTGACTCACTCATACTCAAAATTTTATGAGTACATATGAGTAGCGAAAAAACGATTCATTGCTGATCTCTGATCTGTATGCTTTACCAGGCAAATACAGCTAAGAGCCGCACTGTTTAAGGGTGAGTACATAGTGGAAGTTGGTGTAGTAGCCGAAGTCATTTCATTTTAACATGTTTGAGCATTAAATATATTTCTTCTTTAACTTGCCTTTAATTTTAAGGTAAATTTACGCCAATTTGAAAATATTACTTTTTTTATAACCTTTCAAAAGTCAATTTAATTGGAGTATTAAATGAAAATTAAGCAAAAGAACTGAACACCACTTGTTAAGACAAACAATGGCTATAAACTTACAATTTAATAATCAGGCCTAAAATATTAACCTCAACTCAACTAACTCACTCAGTAATGGATACTTCTCATATAACATACACCACATCAGCGTCGTCATCATCATCATGTGGCAGCAGCAGTAAAGGCTACAAAAAATTTTACTGGTAAGCAAAAATAAGGCAAAACAGAAATGAAATTCTACGAAACCATATGCCTGGTATATTTTTTCAAATTTAAAACAATTTTTGGCACATAATTTACCAACATTTTCCAACGTCACACAAAGGCCTACCACACAAGAGAACATGAGTGGAACATGATATTTGGTCAGGCTGCCATAAAAAACAGGCAGCAATAAAAAACAAGGCAAAAAGAAAAAAGAAACCAGAATCATTTAAAATCATTAACAACAGGCGTATATATTATTAAAATTGCTTTTTTGTAGGCTTTACGCTGGACTGGGCCTTTATGAAAAAAGGCTCACTTTTTAGTCAAAGTGGAGAGCAAGAAAAAAAAAAAACAACGAAAAAAAGGGTTTCGTTTTAAACCAACATGAGAAATGGGTGTGTATGTATATGTGCACACACACACATATTATTGGAATGTAAATAAATTTAAACAAATTATAAAAATTCACCAACAAGACAACAAGAACAAATATACACGCGAAAATTAATTACAAAAAAAAAATAAAAAATTCCAAAATTGGGTCCTTCAACGCAAGCATCACAGGCGTTTATCGTACCATGAATATTGTTTTTCATTGTATAGCTTGCTGATGAGCAGCATTGAACGTTAAGCCATCGTCATCTGTAGGTGCGGCCCATAGTGGCGGTGATAATTTGTCTGTCATATGGCAGGTGCTGCTACCATTAGGCATCATTAACTTTTTATCTTTTGACACTTTAGAACGCTGTGCTCCTTTTTTGTTTTTTTTTTTTTGGATTCGGTTTCTTAGTGAAACAGTACAAAGCCAAGCAACAAGAGAAATTATTTCATATTTCATTACGTATACACATTCATAAATAAATTCAGACTTGTATGGCTTATCTTCCCCGGTTCGTGAAAAGTAATTAACAACAACAAATTGCCTGGTAAAAATGATTAACGTTTTCCATGGCTTCTACAATAGATAACGATGACCCAAATATTACTCAAAAATTGTATTTTTTTTAATGAAAAAGAGCAAAAAGACCAATTTTTAAAGGCTTGTTTAGTGTAATTAAATGATAAAATCCATCTTCAAGAATAATATGGATGTGAGGCAGGAACCAGCTGTTCTTAAATATCGTATAAAGAAAAGGCCATACGATACCTGTGACTAGACGATCTATTGCACTTTATACGGTATCCCTTTTGCTCTATTCGCTATGCTACACGTTGTCAACAACGACAATGCATGGTGCTATATGCTCCCAAGTGTTTCTTTCTCGCAAACAGTAATGTCCCCCCAGGTTCGAACAATGTGTTCCAATGATTCATTCTTATTGTCGCAGAATCTAACTGTTGTGTTTCAGACAACCTTCACTCCGAATAAATGTACCATGAGTATACAGTGATCTGTCAAAACACAGTTTACCTAACAGAGATCAGTAATGAATCGTTCCTTCGATACTCATTAGTACTCATGAAATTTTGAGTATGAGTGAGCCAACAGTATTGAAATTCAACTACTCTGATTCATTCGTACTCACTACAACATTGATTTATAAGTACAGGTTGCAATGAGTATGAGTACAACGTTGACATCAAACTCATAACATTCGATTGAGATTCATAAATTTAGAAAAATACTTTTAATACTCATAAATGATTCGAATTATTACAGTCTTAGTTGTTGTTGCATTTACAAAAAAAAGGAAAGAAAAAAACAAAGACAGCAAGCAAAGCAAACACACAATCTTCTAGTGAGTATTGTAGTATTTGTAAGCGAATCATACTTATTTTGTAGTGATACTTGTAAATGTTGAGTAAAGGAAAGTCGAAATCAACAACATCATACGTGTTGTTAAGTATGAGCACGATGAGTACTTTAAACTTTGAATATGATTAGTATGAGTATGATATTAAAATAAGTATAAATGCGTATAAGTATCAGAAATTATGAGTATGATTCAAATCTACTCATCGTTTTAGATACTCATTGCCGATCTTTGTTACCTACCGCAGCATATTCCTCGATAGTTTATTTTATGGCCCAGAGCTTCTTTTTGACTCTCTTTATCTTCTTTTTCGTTTAGTATCCCTTTCCAAGCATGCATACTACTTCACAGAAGGGTTCTGGACCCATCAATGGAAGTGGAACTACTCTCTTCGCAGATGCGTCTGCTTGCTCAGTGCCAAGAATTCTCACATGAGCTGGAACCCAGCAGAGGGTAAACCGAATTTCTCTACCTAGTCAATTCAGCTTCTTCCGGACAGTCCCATACCGTCTTCGATTTAACCTCATAAGAGCTGGAGCCCTCAAACGAAGGCTTATCTAGCAGATAGTATTAATATATTCTGCCTTTTGTGTTGTCCACTATCCGAATTAAATTGAGCACATTTTCGATGGCATATTCTTTTGTTTAGAAGATAATCGCTCGGAAGATTCGTTCAAAATACTGATTCTATTCCAAGATCCCTTCTTGATCCATTTGTATATCACAAAATAGACCATCTCTTAAAAGAATATATATGTACTTAGATTTCAGACAACTTCATTCATTTTTGCTGTCAAGTCTCGTTGCAAAGTTTTTTCCAAGATCATAGAGTCTACTGGTTCTACTGGTTCTGTCCAAGGGATAGTTAGAGAGGTAGCTATCAGTCAACCGATTTTTTAAGTTCTGAAATCCTGAAATGAATTTCATGTTAGACATGTATCTCATTATAGAATTCAAAGCTTCGGTCTTCACTACAATATGCAGCGGATCGGCTGTTCTCTGTAGTATACTGTTCATGAGTATGTATGTGCATTACAATCCTTCAGTCAAAATTACAACCTAGCTTCTCACAGCACTTATATTTTGTGTATTCATTTTATACATGAGTGACGGGAGCTATAATTTAAAGCCAACTCTGGACGACAGATTTTTTTCAAAAGCATTTCATCGCAATTTTATTTCTTCTCAGAGTCTTTGTCAGAAATCTGATGAGACGCAGTAGCCGAAGACCGAAGGGTTGGTACCGTGGTCTCATGTCTAATAAGCCAACGCACTACCTACTACACTGCAACGACTTAAATACTAAAAAATTTGTCCAGTGAAATCCCATTATCAGTGGTTATTGTCAAGGTGGGAATGGCTCCCAAGCATCTGTATCATTATTTTTTTTCTTTTTAACTTAAAAACCAGTGAGTGGAAAGTATTTTAATCTTGCCTTTTAACTGAAAGTCTAATTAAAGCATTCATTCATTCAGTCATTCATTCACTCGGTCATAAAGTCAAATGAACTTTTTTTCAGAAATTTTTCATGTGTCAGCTTCTTTTTTTCTGTTTTTTTTTCCTTTGTTTTGGTAAATCTTGACCTAAAACCACATTTTTGGAAAAAAATGAATTTGTTTTTGTTGTTGTTTTTACTCTGATTTTAGCCTTTAAGCGATGTGGTCAATTTCCATATTGATTTAATTCGTTGTTAAAATATTTGTTGTTTTTTTCATGTGTTTGTGTTATTGTTGTTGTTGTTTAATGCTGATTTATAACTCAACAACAAAAAATCATTATACGTTGGCATGTAAAGCTCATTACAACAAAGTTGGCACAAAAAAAAAACAACAACAACAAACAATATAACATCAAATGGTCAAAAGTAAAGTAAAGTAAAGGCTTAAACGCACACAATTACACAGCAAAAAAATAAAAAAAAATAAAAAAAAAAATACAGTGAGAACCGGTGGGGAGAGGGGAGGAAAACGGCGTTCGTTAAAAACAATATTAAATTGAAAACAATAAAAATTTGTAATAAATCATCTACACTTTTATACACATGTCATAATAATATACACAATTTGTTGTTGTTGTTTGTGTGTTTTCAGATTTAGTCTCATACCATAGCAACAACAACGACAATGACAACAACAAAAGGCAAAAGGCAGAAATCATATGGCATGAATGAATGAAATAAATTTCATTGAATTGAAAAGACCACCATGACTCTTAAGTACAACATTTTCACATACCACACCCTACACCCTACACCAACTATAGTGCCACTGGTGGGGCGGCTTGTATTTGATTTGTACTTATGTTTACATGCAAAGCAGAAAAGCAATGATTGCTCACATAAATATTAAGTCGGAATAGTGGTCAGAAAAGGTTACCCTCTGCATGGTACCAGGACATGTAGAAATACCCAGCAAATAAGCGAGCAGTTGAGCTTTCGAGAAGGACAGTTTGTACGCCGTTGATGGGGCCAGAACGCTTCTGTGGAATATAATCGAATGTTTATACTATGTTCAGATATGTACTTTTATTGAGTCCATATTCGGTTTATTGAGTACAATATTTTAAGTGTTCAGACATAACAATATACGTAGCTCAGCTGTTTATTCAATACTCATTTGACAGCTGGTAAACAAAACAGCTGGCTGCTTCAATAACATTGTTTTTATTTTGTCGTTGTTGACATTTGAGTTGTCAAATATCAACAGAAAGTGTTCAGATAATTGTAATATGCTCACTGAACATACTCATGACAGCGTTACATTTTAAGTTTTACTCAATATTATAACAATTTGCGTATTTATTGTGCAATAATTAATTGAAACTTTATATGAAATATTGAGCTCAATAATGACGTTTATTGCGATTTACGCAATAAAGGTGCATATCTGAGCGCCGTATTAGAAGAGCACATTGAATGAAAGAAAAGATAAAGACTAAGGCTATCCTCAAACCGAGATTGATTGGAGATAATCAAAACTTTTATTGGGAAATTACAATAATAGGATATCTACATATGTCAAGCATAAGACTATACAGCAACAACTTCAGATTGATAATGGACTCAAAGTACATTTATTAAGAATAAGAGTTGTTTGGAGCCCAACATGTAGATCTTATGATGATGAGAATGAATATTAGAAACATATTCTTGGAACATTTGCGGCATTATTACATACCAGTAGTAAACCTCTGAATGCATATTAGATGTTAAGCAGGAAATTGTCATTGTATGAACCCAGCAGCATTCTGAAATTTGTCAGAGCAATTGCCTTCGAAGAGACATTATAGAGAAACCCTATAAGGCTGGAGGGGAGATCACATTGCACCTTGGAATCGGTTCAACACATTTTATGCGAGTACTCTGAACTTCCGAACAGACGTTATCGGTTTTTAAGTGACGCAACGTTTGATGATCCCGTCATGATAGCGATCGTGCCACTAATTGAACTAGTTAGTTTCATCCGAAGCTTGGGATGATTCCAACCCGCCCACTATTCATGAATGATGGCAAGGGGGCTTACCTCACACTTGATAACACAATGGGCCATAGGGCAATCGAGAGAACTTGGCGGCAAGCTACCCGCTAATCTATTCTAACCTAAGGCGAGCATTATCAACTGCCCTTTCATTGCAATATCAGTGTTACTAGTAATACATATGAAGGACATCTTGTTTCGCTATGTTCCTGCTAAGAAGCATACGTTTTCAATACGTGACTTTACCAGACTTTCTTAGTAGCTGTTAATTGTATACGAGAGTGGCGGGACCTACAGTTTAAGGTCGACTCCAAATGACAGATTTTTGAAAAACTTTTCATGGCAATTTCATTTACTTTCAGAGTTTTTGCCAGAAATCGGCTGAGAGGAAGGCGCCGGCGAAATATATTTTTTTCATACATCGTTTTGATGTCTGATCAGGGATTTGAGCCGTGGCTTCGCGTCTAATAATCCTACACACTACCTACTAGACTACGGCGACTTCAAACAGATACTGATGAATTACTGTTTCCTTTAACCATGTCTAGGGTGCTTAGCGCCTTAACACACCTCCGAGTCTGTCGAAGAAGGTCAATGCCAATGTTGCACTCCAATATTCTCCAAGTATGGACTGGCCTTTCGATTTTTCGGGTTCTTAGTGCATTCTATTCAATAATCTGTTTTGGCTACAAATGGTCCCCGTTAAGTTATGTTTCAACCTTGAACATATCTTGTCCCACTCGATATCTGCTTTGTCCTTAGAGCCTTAGTTCGTAATTCAGCCTTAACTCTTAATGAAGTATTATTATGGCGTAGGACTTGTATTGTATATGCCAACATGCACCCTTAAACACACACACACAATTAAATGTACTCGTATTACTGAAATCACTCACTTAAAACAAAACTTAACAATATTTTTAAGACAAAAAGAATTACTTTTGTTGTTATTGTTTTAATTTGCTTAGAGGGTCGTTGGAAAAGTTATGTAATCAAAATTCTTGTCATTATTTTTTTATTTCCAAATGAATAGCTTTCAAAGGGGAGTGGGGCATTACAGCTAAACAATGGAAAATTAAAGAAGATAGAAAACAAATTAAGATGCATTCTTTATAAAAATCCAAGGATACTTGTTTAAATCCTTTTTCTAGAAGAAGGCCTCCCCTACTTACCAGTTCGAAGGACATGACTTCTTTGCATTTCTTGCTATATTCATGTTATTACCAGGAAAGCAGGACATGAACCAGGAGAGAAGAAAAGTCTCAAATTGACTTGAATTTAAAGACATTAAAACGCACGAAGCGGTTAAAGGACTCGATTGCCCTCTAGTGCGTTAAATGCAGATTCTATGAGAGATATCTCCACCATTTGCAAATGAAATCGCGTTCCAAGTCGTGGAGTTAGGCCCACACTCTTGGGACCCTCTTAACACGCTGACTGCCACGGCAATTTGAAGAAAACTGGCCACGCAAGCCAACTACCACTGATATAATACGATTTTATTCTTAGCTGCACAAAAATGGCAGATTTAGTGAGTACGAGATAACTCGTAGTTGGCACCCTAAAAGGGGACGCAATCTACGAGTTATCCCGTAGTCGGCAGTCAACGTGTTAACTCCGATGAAGAAAGTATAGTGCATATTTACGCAGTAGAAAAGCCTTTAATATCGTTATCAACTACAATATCTAATCTTGCATGGTTCGATTGGGTAAACAATACTGCAGATACCTCTGGTCAATACTCCTCACACCCTAACTTTGTAAAACAGACGGTCCTGGGAACGTTTTATGTCCATCGTGTTTGAAAATCTACAAGGGATCGCTGTTGACGACATTCAATTCCAAAATCACATTCTCCTTTATCCGCCACTTTCATACCTACGAAGAAGAACCCATTGGGTGCCATTGTCATCAGACGATAAAGCGTAGAATCTTAGTCATTACTCTTGATCTTCGTGGTGCTTTCTATAGGGTCTTTCTAAAGCACTTCCTATCTTTAAATTTAAATCAACAAAGTTTTATTATGTGTGGACCATCGTTTAAATGTTTAGCAAAAATTCTCTGTCTAGAACCCATCTAAGATGTCCAATTTTCTATGACTCTGGAGCAGAAATCCGACTGAATTTGATCGATGACAGAGATTATTTTTGAGTATTGATTATTAGCTTTGAGTATCACTGTGGTTTGTTTCATATTCATATTCATTATAATCCTCCCTTCGGTCAGGATTACGACCTAGTTTAATACACCACTTATGTTGTGTGTTCTCCGTTTCCTACCTCCTCCACTTTCCATATCTCCCCTATTATCTTCATCCCTCTAGGACGTTGTGCAATGGGTCGACTGGACTCCCGGGTACTGTACTTGTCTCAATTGGCAAGTACACGTCATCTAGCCTGAACCTAAACCTATGTTGTGTGTGTTAATTTTATTCATGAGTCGTGGGACCTACAGTATAAAGTCGATATCGAATCACAGAGATGAAGTCGGTGCAGAAATATTTTTAATACTTCGGTTTTGTTAGGGATATCTGACTTGGTTCTTGAAGTGTGAGCTCACGTCTAATAAACCAATACACTACCTACTAGACTACGGCGACTACACTTAATCAATCGGGAGATGATTATGCCCTCAAAAAGCTCGAAGCCACATAGTAGAATATACAATGTGGCATGAAACGTGTGGTATATGGTGCCGTTCTGTGGAAACCATATTTCGTTGCTGCCCAGATCATCTGATTCAGTCCAAAATAAATTGGATATCATCGATCTGTGTATATGGAGTATACATCTGTGTATTCTCAGAGAAATATGGATCAATGACAGCTCCAGTGCATAACTCACATTACATCTTGACTTTTTCGAGATGCATTAAATGCATTTGTCAAAAATTAGACAATTTTTTTGGTTCACATACCCATTCGCAGAGAAATAGATCTCATTGCCAGTGTTGCAAAATTTAAATTTTAAAATATTCAGTACTATTTTAAAATTAATATAACTGAGAGAGTACTTTTTTGCATCAAATAGTACTTTTTAAAAAAATACTTATGTACATACGCAAATGGCTAATCAAGCTATTCACGCCACTTATGTGAGTTAATTTTATATATGAGTGGCTGGACGTACAGTTTAAAGTCGTCTTCGAACGACAGATTTTTTGAGAAACCTTTCATGGCAATTTTATCTGCTCTCAGGGCTTTAACAGAATGAGGTTGCCGAAGGAGCTTTTTCTTAATTTTTCGATTTGTTGGAAATGTCTGACATTGGGTTTGAAACGCGGGCTCACATCTAGTAGGCCAGCACACTACCTACCAGGATATTTATTTATTTATATGTAATACACGTACGGAACTCAACAGACAAGCTAATGACTTATACGTGTTCCTCACATGCAAACAACAACAAACAACAAAATCTGCTGATTATGAACGTAACAAAACGTTGACACTCGTTTTTAGCATATGAAAAGCAATATAAATGTTTACCGAAATTACTTTACGGTTCGAAAAGTGTTCTCATTGCTTTTCATGTTCTTAAAACGAACGTACATATGTTCCGTGTACGTTTGGCTAATCGGGGCTAAAGACTAATCCTACCTTTAGCATTTCGTTGGACATGTTGCGAATGCATTAAAAGTTTAAAAGCCTAAGACATAAAATATTTAATAATAAAAAAGTACTGAAAGCATCGCGGGGGTACTTTTTTTTTTGAAAATGGAAAAGTACTGAAAAAAGTACTAAAGTACACTGGTCATTGCTGAAAATGAAGAATTGTCAGCTACTCCAGAGCCTATACAGAGAACATACGTTTGTCTATCGTCGTCCATGGTGATTGGGCAAAACATACTGAATGCTGAATTGCAGCTTCAACAAGGTGGCCGTTATCAGCTGACAAAGTTCGGAAGACCCTGTGTTATCAATAAATATTGAATGAAATAATGTCAATGAATTGCTTATGATATTTTCATAGCTCAAACTAAAATATAAAGAAAAAATATTGTAATTGCTAAAACCACCCTCGTAAACATATAAACTCTTAATGGAAATCATTAATTTTCTTACAAAAAAAAAAAAAAAAAGAAAAAACATATTTCTTGGTGCATGTGATTCTGTTTTGTTCCCATGTTTTTCGTTTTTTTTTTTGTTACAAACGACAAACGTATGTCATCATAATGGAAATCAATTTTTGGTTGTCATGATTTAAAAAGCTTTTCAACACACGTGACAATTTGTAGAGAAGTGAAAAAGCCAACATATGATTGATAATGAATGCAACAAACAATCACTTTTCGAAGTACAAAAAGAATATCGCGTAACGAAAAAAAAAACAACAACAACATCTTTTAATCATTAGCTTTTAAAAACAAAAGCAAAAACAAAAACAACTCCCTCTCATTATTTCTCTTCTTTTTTTTTTTTGTCTTTTTTAAAGATCTTTTAACAAAAAAACTTTAAATTGTCATCAGATTTCGTCACCATTATATCCAAGCATTATTGTTATTATTGTTGTTGTTAATGTTGTAATTATTTTTTTTTAACACTTCATAGATGAATTGTTGAAAAATAAGAACAATTGTTGTGTGATGATGATGGTTGTTGTCTGTGTTCCGTTTAATATAATATGAGAGGCCATCACTGTTGACCGTTTCATACATAAATTAGTTGCTTCGTTGATAATATTCCAACAATAATAATTTTTAATAAATTCTTATAATATTTGTTGTTAGTTGTTGTTAGTTTTGCGTCATTTCATTTCATTGCATTGCATTTATTCGTGAATGTATACAACAAATAGTTACTGGATATCAACTCAATTCATTTCAACTTGTAACGATTGAAATTGGAAAAAAACAACAACAACAACAATGACAAGTAATAAACATTCTATAGTAGCAGATCAGTCATGCAATGCTTTCTTTAAAAGTATCCTGCCGATGTTTATTTTTGTACAAAAAAAATGCTATTTAGAATCTAAACAGCATACGTACATACCAGAGATCAGCAATGAGTATTCAAAAAGATGTGTAGTTTCGAATCATACTCATAATTTCTGATACCTATAGCATTCATACTTATTTTAATATCATACTCATACTACTCATATTCAAAGTTTGAAGTACTCATTGTATTCATACTTAACAATACGCATGATGTTGTTGATTTCGAGTCTCTTTACTCAACATTTACAAGAATCACAAAATAAGTATGATTCACGTACGAACACTACAATACTCACTAGAAGGTTGTGTGTTTGCTTTGCATGCTGTCTTTGCCTT
Organism: Sarcophaga rosellei; assembly: GCA_930367235.1. Taxonomy (NCBI): domain Eukaryota; kingdom Metazoa; phylum Arthropoda; class Insecta; order Diptera; family Sarcophagidae; genus Sarcophaga; species Sarcophaga rosellei. Next base: position 57,959,372 of record OV884018.1, on the reverse strand, counting down.
TTTCTTTCTTCTTGTTTTGTAAATGTAGCAACAACTAAGACTGTAAATTTTGATGAATGATTCGAATCACTCAAATCATTTATGAGTATTATAAGTATTTTTCTAAATTTATTAATCTAAATGAGTAGGCGAATGAATCAAACATACTTCGAAGGTTATGATCATACTCATTTGATCATACTTATTGCAACATGTACTTATAAATCAATGTTGTACGGAGTACGAATGAATCAGAGTAGTTGAATTTCAATAATGTTGACTCACCCTTACTCAAAATTTCATGAGTACTTATGAGTAGCGAAAAAACGATTCGCTGCTTTAGCCCCTTCCAACTTAACATTCATTACTGCTTAGAGTTATCAAAATAACAAATTGGGATTAATTAAGGCTGGTTTAGGTCTCATGGCCCTTAAGCGCCTATTACAGTGGCAAACTATTCATCTAGTGTAATAGGATAAAATTCATGTTTGCTAGCTTGGCCTGATGAATATCAAAAATTTTTAATCTATGGTTGGATCAAACACTCTCGCATCAAGTTGTGTTTTCAGGCAATGTTCGATTATGTAATAGGCGCTTTAGATTTTCATAATCAAATCAAATAGTAACGAATGGAACAAGCGAAGCGATCTTTCTATACGAGAAAGATAGGACTATAAAAGAATGAAGAAATTGTCAAATTTTGACTAGAAAGAATTGACACTGACCACCACTTAATCATATGCACATGACTTCTAACAAATTTTATTTAAAGACTGCCTTTACGGTGTTTACAAGACATATATACTTATAGGATCTCTTTTTAAAAGCTTCGTAGCTTTAAATTTAAATAAAACGAAGCATGTATGGAGATATCATTGAAATTTTTTATTTGGATGCCATTATATGTGGAATATAACATCAAGCGCATCTTAAATCTCTAGTTTTCAAAGACTCTGACATAGAAATCAGTCTGTGGGGCTATTTTGATAAAACAATTTTTTTATTTGCACGCGTTGTTTAATGCTAAGACATACAAGATGATTTGTTAAAAGAGTGAATAAATGACAACTAATTTAAGCGATGTAGCTGTAGTCTAGTAGGTGGTGTGTTCAACACCAGGTCAGACATCTCGAACGGAACGATATATGAAAAAATATTTCACCTCCAACTGCTTCTTAGCAGATTTCTGGCAAAAACACTGAGATAACTAAAATTGCCATAAAAAGTTTCTTAAAAATCTGTCGTTCGGAGTCGACGTTAAACTGTTGGTCCAGCCACTCACGTATAAAATTAAGGCACACAACATGAGTGGTGTGAGAAACTAGGCCGTAATCCTGACTGAAGGGTTGTAATGGCCAATTATGTAGGAACTGTAGTCTTAGTTCATGTCTCCCTTTTGGAAGGTTTAATATAATATTCGTAGCCAAGAGCACCTCTATGTGAAGTCGTTGCAGTGTAGTAGGTAGTGTGTGTGTGTGTGTAGTGTGAGTGGTGTGAGAAGATAGGTTGTCATCCTGACTAACAGAGGATCACATCAGAAATTGTTCAGTGCAGTGTGCATTGTGGACAATTCTTTTTCAAAAAATTCGCCATTTTCCGGAAAAATATTTAACATATCCCGACAAATTTGAGTATCGATATAACGATTGAAAGTAGACCTCTATGTCCTTAAGAAATGGTTTGATACTGAGACGACACTGCAGTGAACCGGAGGACTGTACGAAAGTCCTATATACAAGTCCTGAATATTTTCAAAGAATTTGAATGGCAATAAGGCCTCTCGTTTTAATAGCAAGGATCTGAGAATATGTTGAAACATCTTCTCAGTTTGTAGCGGTTACAACAAATAAATAGTCTATGACCCTAGCATATTCAAAGGCCTTTAGTCCTATGAAGATATAATTCTTTTGAAGTTCTGTTTACCCGTTTAGAAGTGAATATTTTTGTGGAGTCTAGTCACTTCAATTTTTAATTCAATTTAACCGTGTTGTTGTCTGATTTTTTTTATACTTTTTTTTCTGTTATTCTTATTATTATAAGTATTATACTATTATACTTGTTGTTGTTGCTGTTGTTGTCGTCACTATTTTAAAGTTCCTTATTATAAATGCATGCCATACCCCCGATATAAGGTCCCTTACACAGAACGTAAAGTAGAAGTACAACGGTGAGTGTAAGTATGAGTGTGAGTGTGAGTGAGTGTTGTTTTACTGATAAGAAATCCATTTGTTAAATGAACAGGGGAGTATGTACATACACACTTACCGAAAATAAACATACGTTTCCATTTTGCTGTTGTTTTTGTTGCTGATGATGGTGCTGGTGCTGGCACTGGTGATAGTCCTCCGTTTTGTTAAAGAAAAAAACGAAAAACTGAAAAAAACAACAAGAGAAAAAGAAAAGGCTTTAAGTGTTTACTAAAGTGGCATTACTAATTGGTTGTAAAGTGTTGACGCGCTATAACAGCGCTAAGCAAAGATACGAAAGGAATGAAACCAATTTTCATACAAAATATGTATGTGCATGGAAATCGAATTTTCAAAAGTGCATGTATGTACATGAATATGTTAGCTTGTCAGTCTCTGTGTGTGTGTCTGTCTGTCATTCAATACATTATTTTTAATACAAAAACTCGTTTCATAAGCACTCCTCCTTTGATATCTACACCCAGACTATGTACGAGTATATATTTTTGAATGTGTTATGAGGACACCATCGATTTCGATCCCATAAAACCATAAAAGTGTGGAGAGAAAATTGTTTAATTAACCATAATCTTGTAAGCGAGCTAAACGTCACACTTTGATGCTGAGTGAAAAGTTTTGTAATTTAAAATTAAATTTTTTTTGTTTGTTTTTCTTTTTCAAATTGAAATTATTTTCAATTTATCAGGCTAAAATGTGTCAAATTACATTCTCTTCCCGTATTGAGTCATCAATTGATTCAGTTGAATGAAATTATTTCAACGAAATCAGCATAAACAAAGACAATTGCTTTCCTATTGACTCTAGGATTTCAAATTCATTCTACAATTTCAGGATTTTCTTCATGGGCCTACTAGGTTAGGTTAGATTTGCGAGCGTGGACTTGCCATTGGGACAAGCACAATACTCAGAGGTCAAAATAACTCATTGCAAAGACATCCTAGAAGTAAGAGAGAGAGAGAAAGAGAGAGTATATTGAAGGTATGGGAAAAGAAGAAGCGGTAGGAAAGTGGATAAAGGAAACGGAGGAAAAAATAACCCAAAATAAAAAAAACACAAGAGAACCCCCCTATAACCTTGGCCTACTAAAAATTAAAAAAAATTTCATATATTAAGTCTTGTATTATAACTACATACATACATACATATGTACATAATTGGCCATTACAACCCATCAGTCAGGATTACGGCCTAGCTTCTTAACACCACTCATGTTGTGTGCGTTAATTTCATACTTGAGTGGCGGGACCTACGGTTTAACGTCGACTCCGAACGACAGATTTTTGAGAAACTTTTCATTGCAATTTTATTTACTCTCAAAGTTTTAGTCAGAAATCGGCTGAGAGGAAGTCGCCGCAGAAATATTTTTTCATATTTCGTTTCGATGTCTAGGGTTTGAACTCGGGCCTTACGTCTAATAAGCCAATACACTACCTATTGGACCACGGCTACTTCCTCTCTCAAAAAAGTATTTAGATAACCTTTAGAGGTCTTTATCCCCACTTTAAGCGAGTTGAACTAACCAAAAATTTATTTAAACTTTGAGTATGTCTTTATTCAGTTCAAATTCCGAGGGTTAATAAGCACGCGCCTTTTCTAAATGATAACAGTGTTCCTATTCTAGATACATCAGCCTATCAACCCCTATAATCGCCATAGTCTAGTAGGTAGTATGTTAGCTTATTAGACGTGAGAACACCGTTCAATCTCCAAGTCAGACATCTCCAACAAGCTGCAGGTATGGTTGAAACCGGGAACCAAACTCCTTCGAACTTGATATGTCAGGAAAATTAAGGAGCAATTAAATCGCTGAGATCCCACCAGAGATCAGCAATGAATCTTTTTCTCGCTACTCATATATACTCATGAAATTTCGAGTATGAGTGAGTCAACAGTATTGAAACTCAACTACTCTGATTCATTCGTACTCACTACAACATTGATTTATAAGTAAAGGTTGCAATGAGTATGAATACAACGTTGACATCAAACTCATAACATTCGAAATATGTTTGATTCATATGAATACTCGTTCAGATTCATAAATTTAGAGAAATACTTATAATACTCATAAATGATTCGAGTGATTCGAATCATTCATCGAAATTTACAGTATTAGTTGTTGTTGCATTTACAAAAAAAGAAAAAGCCTTCTAGTGAGTATTGTAGTGTTCGTATGCGAATCATACTTATTTTGTGATTCTTGTAAATGTTGAGTAAAGGAGAGTCGAAATCAACAAGATCATGCGTATTGTTAAGTATGAATACGATAAGTACTTCAAACTTTAAATATGAGTAGTATGAGTATGACATTAAAATGATTATGAATGCGTATAAGTATCAGAAAATATGAGTATTATTCGAATCTACTCATCTTTTTGAATACTCATTGCTGATTTCTGATCCCACATCGTCAAATAAAATCAAAAGCACTGCATATGTCATCACAAGACTTATCTATAATGGGTTCAGGGCCACTGTGACATAGAAGGAAACGAGAAGACGAACTGGCACGGAGGGGATCGAAGATGTCTTAGGAAAGACGATTGAGAGGATATATGTATACCGCCCCTACAAAAATATTTGAAAAAGCAGCAAGGAATTTAACAAACCATAAACCTTCCTATTTGAGGAATTTCAAAACTAAGGAACTACTTGTGTTCGATAAAAGAATAGTTCGCACTTTAAAAGGATTCCTAACAGGACACTGGTTTCTCTGACAACGTCGGTCTACCCCACTAGAATTACTGCATAACCGTCAGAATGTGGAAGAAACGAATTCGATACAACACCTTTTATATGAGTGTCCTACACTGGAAGACAAGCGTCAGCGGTGTTTGTGTGACAGAACATGTGAAGATCTGGGTATGGTGACAAACGTACCGCTAATAGAACTGGCCGATTTCAAATCTACCACTATCGGATCATAACAAAGGGGACTTAACTTACATATGGGATACCGATTGAACTGGTCTGTGAACGGCAAGCTAAGCACTAACATACAACGACTTTATGAACGATTGAATTTTTAAAAATAGATATTTAAGAAGATCAAATAAGAAGATATTGTTTAACATAACTGCTGAACATAAGCCATTTTTCTTGCTTAAGAATTCGCAAGCCACGCGTTTAACGTCAATTATACTATGTTCAGACATGAGCTTTTATTGAGTCAATATTCGGTTATTTGAGTTTAGTGTTAAGTGTTTAGACATAATATAAGCAATATTCATTTGACAGTTGGTAAACAAAACAGCTGGTTGTTTCAACAGCATTGTTTTTATTTTGCTTTTTTTTTTTTTTTTTTTTTTTGATTGTCATTGTTGACGTTTAAGTTGTCAAATATCAACAGAAAGTGTTCGGAAATTTGTAATATGCTCACTTAACAATTTGCATATTTATTGCGCAATAATTAATTGAAACTTTATTTATTTATTTTATTTAACGTTTATTGCGATTTACGCAATAAAAGTGCATGTCTGAACATAGTATAAAACTTCTCTTGGAAAGAGTGTAACTTTAGGTTGCTTGACAAACATATTCGGTATTTAGAATCGTATTTATTTTACCAAATTACTAACAATGTTGTAAATTATTTAAAACACTTTTTTGTTATTGCTTTACAACATACATACATACATATATTGCTGCCGGATGAAATCATTAACAATAATGAACTGAAAGTTTGATTATGAAAATGCTTACAACGGAAGAAAACAGAAAAAAAGGAACAACGAATCATTTCTCAGAGAAAATATGTTCGAATATCAATTAAACTTTTATGTCATGTTACATAGGGGCATTAAAGCTTAAATATGAGCTCAAGTATGAAAGGGCAAAACAGAAAAACAATTATTTGTTGCCAACGGGCATAATCCTCATAAAATCATCACACGTACACACATACACACAGAGAGCGAGAGTTAGAGAGACAGAACAGCGAAACAAAACTGTTTAAAAGGGTTTCGGAACGGACAATAATTTAACGAATACGATGAGCAGTCGTCCGGGTATTGTTGTAACAATTTACAACAACATGAATTGAAAATGTTAACAACAGAAAACACCACAACAAAACAGAACAAAACAGAAAACATTTATGGACGGGTTTTTGGTTTCGATTTTTCTTTAATCAAATAACTGTCACATAAATATGAGTGAAACGTAGCATGAACGGAAGAGACGCACAAAGAAACAGGGATGCATAACACAATGGACACACTAGCGGCTGTTAAAAGAAACTTACGGGTTAAGAAGACAGAATAAATGGTGTGGTATTTAATGAACTACTGAACTGCCCTACAATTGTAAGGTACGATAGAGAATCATCAAAGCTATCATGGTAATATCATGTTAGGCGCATTCAGATGTATGCGTAATTTGTTATGGGCCTGGCTTCAAATGTTAGTTTTTAAACCAACAATAACGTAATAAAGGTCTTCCAGTCAGACGTATGGACCACATACTATTTTCTTTTTTTTGTAATACGATGTTCATATATGCACTTTTATTGCGTAAACCGCAATAAACGCCAATATTGAGCTCAATATTTCATATAAAGTTCCAATCAGTTATTGCGCAATAAATACGCAAATTGTTATAATATTGAGTAAAACTTAAAATGCAGCTAATCTGCGTATACATATTATTATATATGAACACTTAAAATATTGTACTCAATAAACCGAATATTGACTCAATAAAAGTGCTTATCTGAACATAGTATAATCCTTTTCAAAATGTGAACGATATTCCGGCATAATTGGGGGCTACAAAGTAATGACGTTAAGTCATTAGGGAGAAAACTTAGCGTATAATTGTGACTGTCTGTCTGCTGACAGAGAGTCGCCAAAAGAAATATTTTGTCATATTTTGTTTCTTTCGAGATATCTGGGCTGGGGTTTGAATTTCGCCCTTACGACCAATAATCCAACAAACTACCTACTAGACCACATCTACTACCGTGTGGATACGGCCATTAGTCTGAGGCAATCATTAAATATTTATTTAGTGGCTGAAATCAAAGCCATTTCTTGATGTGCTCGGATCAATATGAATACTTCACTCAAACGTGAATCCATCAATATTTTGCTAGGCAGCCTTAAAACATTTTGGCTCTCAACGTCAACTTTGCAGAAACTATAGAACTGTTGTTTCGAGATCTGTACAACAAGGCTGTGGTTGCATTGGCTGGGAAGAGACGCTCTTCGTAAAAAAGGACCCTCCTGCTACCGGTTACCAAGTTTCTAACAACATATCAGGAAACCAACGAGTGCTTTAAAACTTGGAAAAATGGAATTCCCAGTTTCACAGATGTTTCGATGTTCTCACGTATAACAGAATTCGAAACCCTTATCGGACTTTCTAACTGGTCATTGTGACTTGAAAGCGCTCTTAGAGCGAATTGCAAACACAGATGTAGACCTTTGCCGGTTATGGATGTTGAGACAAGAATCGATATGCAAAAATATTTCTTCGTTGGATTTCTGGCAAAAACCCTGAGAGTCAATAAAATTGTCATAAAATATCGGCTATAAACTGTAGGTCCCACCATTCATGGATAACGCTAGCAGACAGCACATGGGTGTTGGGAGAAGCTAGGTTGTAATCCTGTCTAAAGGGTATGCTATGTATGCAATGGTTTATGTTTTCTGTAGTCCTCATGGCTTAAACCCTTGGAGCTTATATCCACTAGGCAGCTATCAACCAGTATTGCTAGAAGTCTATGTAGATTACTCTGTAATTTCTTCCGCAATCATGTTTCTTTGACAAACATCAAGATGATGTTTGATGTCAGTAAGGATACGCAATTTAATGCGAATGGGATGTTGTTGATAGACTTTGGTGGAGACACATTATCCCAATGACCATCATTTTGGTGTTGGATTTTGCAAGCGTTATATATATAGCAATATAGCATGGAAGGAGTTTCTCTTTACAATTGTCGGCCTTTTGGAGGCTGGTCACCGGAATTAAAGTTTTTTGCAGCGAACACATGGATTGTCTTTCCCATAAGTCTATCGCTAGGGCTTCAGAACCGACTTAAAACTGAAATAGAGCTGTAGTCTAAAGAAGAATTCTTAGCTTTCACTTTTCAATTTTAATTTTGAAAAATTATAACAAATTCAATAACAGGCTAGATGCTAGAGAGCATACAAAAGACTTAATGAGCTGTGTTTCTTAAATGTCATTTATTAGACCATAGGGGTAGACGTACATACATAAAGACAGCACTCGGCAATACAATAAATTTTATTCGAATTCAGTGGTACAAAAAAAGCAACAAAACGATTGGAAATCGTTGAAAGTGTTTCCATAATTGTTGTGTATGCTGTTTGAGGGCCTATTCATATTTGTACGAAGACAAAATGAAAACGAATTGAAACGAAGAACGAAGTGTAATAAAATTTATTAACAAAAGATTGCCGGGTCATTTTAAAAGCATTCGTGTTATCAATATTTATGTGAATGAGTAACAAATTTAAATCACAACAATAAGAACAACAACCAAAAGGGTTATTGATGCCTCATAACAAAATGAAATTGAATATGAAAAGAGAAGAAAAAAAAACGATACACATTTAAACGATAATGAGGGCTTATCAATGGTAACAATCGTACAAGAAACCATTTTATTGGTTCAATAAATATTTCAAAAATAATAAAATTAACGATCAACCCACCGACAAATATGAAACCAACCAAGCCAACCAACATCATGTTGTATGGAAATAGTATGTCACAACATAAAATTAGAATAGATTTTATTATAAATCAAGAAGAAGAAGAAGTAGAAAAACGATAGAAATTTAAACAAAATTGTTAATGGATTTCATATTAAATATTTATCCACGTTGTTTGTTTGTCTAGCTATCGGTGTCAATAATATTTTCTATTTTCATTGGCGTGTAAATATTTGCATTACAATTCGAAATAAATTTTTATGATGATTTTTCCAGTTTTGTTTTCTTTAACAATTTTATGTCACATGGCGGTCCATTTGAACCGAAAGTTTAGCCTAGAGGGGCCCGCTCTATATGCGGAGCAATAAAAATAAATGAAATTGAAATTTTATTCATTTTATAGTTGGCGCTATAACCTGAATGGTTTTATAAACGTGTTACAATGATGTCTATAGATGGTGAAGATAAATACTAAAGGTTTACAATAAAACAGGAATGTCAAAATGGAAAGTACGTTTACTGTGACATTTTCTGAAATGGTTTGTGCATGGCAAGCTATGGTGCATTTATGGATAACATTTATTTTACCAGGATTTTCTCTAGACCTTTACATACATACATATAGATCTTCTATAGAATTACAATCTTGCTTATATCACCACTTATGTACATACATACATAATTGGACATTACAAACATTCAGTCAGGATAACGGCCTAGCTCCTCACACCACTTATGTTGTGTACCTTAATTTTATATTTGAGTGGTGGGACCTACAGTTTAATGTTGACTCCGAACGACAGATTTTGAGAAACTTTTTCATGGCAATTTTATTTTCGTCCCAGAGTTTTTGTCAGAAATCTGCTGAGAGGAAGTAGCGGGAGAAATATTTTTTTCATATTTTGTTTTGATGTCTGGCCAGGGGCACGAACCCGAGCTTTATGTCTAATAAGCGAACAAACTACCTACTAGACTACGGCGACTACTCACAAATTATGTTCTGTGTGTTAATTTTATGTATGAGTGGGGGACCTACAATTAAAAGTTGATTCTGAGAGACACATTTTTTCTAGAAACCTTTCATGACAATTTTTTTTTCCTAAAAATTTTTGCCAGAGATCTGCTAAGATGGGGTCGTCGAAGAAATATTTTTTATATCTCATTTCGATCGAGCTGTCTGATCTGGATTTTGAACTGTGGCCGCACATGTAATAAGCCCCCACACTACCTACTAGACTAACCCTTTCCACTCCAATGAAGAGTATTACTCGACATTGATTTTGTTCTACCAGCTCGAGTGTCACTCGTCACAGTTTAATACTTCTTTTTGCGGAAAATTTTAAAAAAGGTGGGATTTTTTACTAAAATTTTTGATAAAGCCATCTCACACTCTCTCTATGCATAGAATAGAAAAAAATGCGTCTAAAAGGCCAATAGCAGAAAATATAGAGGAAAACGAATTTTAGCGTAGAGCTGGTGGAATAAAAAGAAAAAAGGCTTGGAGTGGAAAGGGCTAAGGCGACTTCTCTAAACTTCTCTAGACATTCACCACCATAAATATAGGACTCAATGCCTAAGACAGCACTTCCTAGAAATGTTTAATGCCAATTACATAAAATTCATAGGAAATGCATGTATAGTGTACGTACTCCAGCAATTTCTTTCAAGTCAATTTCCCCACAAAATGCAGCTCAAATGTATTCGTATAATCGATTACATTGTAAGGAAAAGTATCATCTAGCTCAGTTCTTTTTTATCCATACTTAGCAAGCACTAGCTCTTGCCCACATCTACCAGAATGTCTTTGCAGTTTCGAATGCTATGTTGCTGTTTAGCTCCAGTCCTCTGTAGAGTTGTCCGTATAGAAACTAGAACCTTGTCCAGCTGTCGTTTCAGTTCACAGTAATGCATTTGTTCGTTATAGCTATGCTTGATATCCTATTCGGTTGTTAGTATGCTTTATGGCTCTGGCCAATTCATAACTTAACAGTCTAAAGCCGAAAGGTCACCTTATATCACACCCGTATCTCAATTTTTTACACAAATTTGGTGGTTGTCAGTACCTAATATAGTGCTCGTTCAGTACCTGAAGACACCGTAGTCTAGTATGTAGTCTGTTGGCTTATTAGACGTGAGACCATGTTTCGAAACCCAGGTCAGATATCTCCAACGAAACAAAATATGAAAGAAATATTTCTTCGGCAACTTGCTCTCAGCAGACAAAAATTCTGAGAGTAAAGAAACAATTGCTATGAAAAGTTACTCCAAAAAATTGTCGTTCGGAGAAGATTTAAACTGTTGGTCCTGCCATCTATCGATAAAAAGTTAACGTACACAACATACATAATCAGAGATCAGCAGCGAATCGTTTTTTCGCTACTCATAAGTACTCATGAAATTTTTAGTATGAGTGAGTCAACTGTATTAAAATCCAACTAGTCCGATTCATTAGTACTCACTACAACATTGATTTATAAGTACAGGTTGCAATGAGTATGAGTACAACGTTGACATTAAACTCATAACATTGAAAATATGTTTGATTCATACGCCTACTCATTCAGATTCATAAATTTAGAAAAATACTTATAATACTCATAAATGATTAGTGTGATTTGAATCAGTCATCGAAATTTACAGTCTTAGTTGTTGTTGTATTTACAAAAAATAAAGCAAAGGTTGTGACCTTCTAGTGAGTAGTGTAGTGTGCATACGCGTATCATACTTATTTTGTAGTTCTTGCAAATGTTGAGTCATGTAGAGTCGAAATCAACAACATCATCCGTATTGTTAAGTATAAGTACGATGAGTGCTTCAAACTTTGAATATGAATAGTATGGGTATGATATTAAAATAAATATGAATGCGTATAACTATCAGAAAATATGAGTATGATTCAAATCTACTCGTCTTTTTGAATACTCATTGCTGATCTCTGGTCGTAATCCTGAACGATTGTAATGACCAATTATGTACATATATATGTATGAAGGAATGACTTGAGGTTGATAATAGGCCTTTTGACACTGCACTTAACCATAAACTCCGAGCACACTTATTTGGAATGGCAATGATGAGACTGAATCATCGGAACACATATTTGCATTAATGCAACGCAGAAGGTAACACTTGTGTGCATACCACGTGCTGGTTTTGAAATGGTTTCTCAAAGTGTTGTCACACTAAGCAAATATATGACGAAAGAAAATGTGGCCTTTCACTTTTGCTAAGTATTGTCTTGGTGTAAACAAAGAAGATATCTTATTTGATGAGATTTAATCCACCAAATGGTTGTAAATATAAAACAATTGTTGGCCAACTGTTGGACAGGTTTTTCTCGGCAAATATTTGCATAGTGTGACTATTCCTTTTGAACAATTATGGGTACATAAAAAAATTTAATTCAAATAGAATTTATTCAAAAGCCTGTTAAGCACATAAGACGAACTAATGTTTTATATTTTATCAACTCTTAATGTCAGGCAAACCTGTGAAATATTTTACAAAATCTCAATGCCTGTGTCTATCAATTTTGTCTTTTGACATACTTTAATAGGTTTATTCAAAGCAAATAGTTCTCTACACCCTCATACCTTTCCCCTTTGGCTTTATCAAACGAAATAAAAGCGACCATAAGACAGACAATGAAGTATCGAACGTGTTTGTCACATGGCAGCAGACCAACTTTCCAATTTTTTCGATTTCCTAACAAATCAAATCGAAAGAAAAAGAAAAGGTGTCAAATAGAAATGTATGTACGTACGTATGTATGGTATATCGGCTGGATGTTTATCGTTTTTGTTTTAAAGGAATTTAATTTATGACATTTTAATCGTTTATCGAAACTCATAAATAAATTATTTTTTCCTGGCAGTTGGTTTTCAAAATATTTCCACAATCCCATGCAATCAACCAAGTGTTAATACTTCTAAGCGGATGAATGAATGTCTGATTGGTTGGTTGGTTAGATTTTATTCGCTTCATTTCTTTTTTTTTTTTTAATTTTTGTTGGCGGTTTAAATAGTCGTCAATTAGTTAAGCTTTTTTGTAGATAAAAGGAGGCATCAAATTTTTGTCAGTTTTGTTTGACGTCAGTGTCAAACAGATATCAACGCTAAGTTATTGAAATATGTTGTGACATGACTGGATAATCCATTTTGCATTAAGGGCTTAGAACCCGTAACGGTTTAAATAATAAACTGTTAAAGAGCGAGAGAGAGAGAGGGAGAAAGACGGAGAGAGAGAATTTTCATATTTTCATACAGCGTATACAATTTGATTGGAATAAAGCTTTTCATAAAGCAGGGCAACTATCTTACGTTAAGAAGATCGAGTTGTGGCTTGAGGGCGGATATAATACTGCACCTTTTTCGTGGGACTTTTGGAGGGAGATAATTGAGCAGAGTGCTCTAAGTGACCATACATACATACATACATGCATACATAATTAGCCATAACAACCCTTCAGTCAGGATTACGGCCTAGTTTCTCACACCACTCATGTTGTGTGCGCTAATTTGTATATATGAGTGGTGGGACCTACAGTTTCAAGTCGATTCCGAAAGACAGATTTTTAAGAAACTTGCCATGGCAATTTTATTTACTCGCAGAGTTTTTGCCAGAAATCTGCTGAGAGAAATTCGCCGAAGAAATATTTTTTTCATATTTCGTTTTGATGTCTGACCTGGGGTTTGAACCTTGACCTTACGTCTACTAAGCCAACACACTGCCTACTAAAATACGGCGACTTCAAAGTAAACATAAGTGACCATAGTAGATACAATAGGCCACAGAGAATACTCACTGTCACATGGAAAAAAATCTTGTTGATGCAAAACTTGATACAAAACACAGGAATCAGCATCGAATGTGGGGAAAACTGTAATGCCCTGGGAACTGCATGCGATGGTACTGCGACAAAAAGTAAAAAAAGCGAAAAAAGAGTTGAAAACTATTATGGAAACGCCGTTTCACCGTTTAGCTGTTGTTTTCGTTCTCTTTTTTCGTTGAACCTGTTATTAAGTTCTGCTAATAATTTGTCGAATTGTCACCTCCTCTGTGTTATTATATCTTACTATCATAGGTTTTAAGAGTTACTTTGGTTTTAAGAGTTGCTTTGGTATGCTGTAGAATTCCAAGGCTGTCCTGACACAAGCAATGTATTCAAAATTATTAAGTTCGAAGCCTTTCCAAGTGCTTTGAACCCACATATACATATTTCGGTCCTAGAGTTGGCCGATCATAGGTTTTAAATAAAGCAGCAATGCAAAATTGATGTCCATAGGAGTGCATTTAGAATTTAGACCCTTGCTAGCATACATTTCATTGCTATGTGGAAATCGTTTGAGAATACAAATGCTACAGAATATTGCAACGATGTGCTGCTTCAGACTGATCGATGCGAGAACGACATCACACATACATACATCATTACAATGCTTCAGGCAAGATTACGACCAGAGATCAGCAATGAATCGTTTTTTCGTTACTCATAAGTACTCATGATATTTCGAGTATGAGTGAGTCAACAGTATTGAATTTCAACTACTCTTATTCATTCGTACTCACTTCAACATTGATTTATAGGTACAGGTTGCAATGAGTATGAGTACAACGTTGACATCAAACTCATAACAATCGAAATATGTTTGAATCATAGGCCTACTCATTCAGATTCATGAATTTAGAAAAATAGTTATAATACTCATAAATGATTCAATCGAATCTGCTCATCTTTTTGACACTCATTGCTGATCTCTGATTACGACTAAGCTTCTCACATTACTTATGCTGTGGGTGTTAATTTTATACATGAGTGAAGGGATCTACAGTTTAAAGTCAATTCCGAACAACAGATTTTTGAGAAACTATTCATGGTAATTTTATATTTAGTCTCAGAGTTTTTGCCAGAAATCTATTGAGAAGAAATCGCAGAGGAACTATTTTTTTCATATTTCGTTTTGCTGGAGATGACTGAAACTTTACCTCACATCAAATAAGCTATTTACCTACTAGACTAAGGCGACTCCATCTATGACGCGGACCTGAAAGAATTTTCCCATAGCATCACACTCAACCTAACTACTGCTTAGTTAATCACACAAACAGTGTCTGACCCAGAGATCATCAATGAATCGTTTTTTCGCTACTCATTAGTACTCATGAAAGTTTGAGTATGAATGAGTCAACAGTATTGAAACACAACTACTCTCATTGATTTATAAGTGCAGGTTGCAATGAGTATGAGTACAACGTTGACATCAAACTAATAACATTCGAAATATGTTTGATTCATACGCCTACTCATTCAGATTTATAAATTAAGAAAAATACGTATAATACTCATATATGATTCAAGTGATTGGAATCATTCATCAAAATTTATAGTCTTAGTTGTTGTTGAATGAATAGGATATCTTTACAGAGATCGTGCCACCAGATTAAATGTTTAATTGAGGTGGGTTGGATGGAAGTCATTAAATTAAACTTCAATTTGTTTGAAAGTTACACTCTTTTAAAAGCCGCTCTTTTCTATCTTTAAATCAATTCATCATTTCTATTACATTTGCAATCTGATCTTTATGCTTACATGTGATTAAAATTCCTTCAATTTGCTTCATATTAATGTCCTTCTATATATGTATGTGTGCATATGTTTAATCTTAATTTCTAATATCAAAATATTCTCATCCGTAGCCTCCTTTCTATGTCTGTTTGTCTGTTTGCTTGTTGCCATAATTTTAATTAATTTTCATTCAATCGATTGGCTGCAGCAACGGCGGTTTATGTTTGTTTGCCAAAAAAAAAGAAAAGAGACGAGGCGAGACGAGACGAGAAAGGAGAAAAACCGCACAATAAACGAAATGAAAATTTTAAATTCAAAAGTCAACCACAAGATAGTGCATCATAATCGAATAAATGTCAAAATACAATCTGACACCTTTAGATACGTATGTATGTATATACAGAGTGTAAGGCAGATAGACTCCAGTGTGAGAGAGAGTGGCAGACAAAAAAAATTGACTGAACGTCTGATATATTGAAGATAAATTGGGTGAATTGTGTTTGAAGGAGAAGGGGAAAGTATTACCGCAACATTGAAAATGTATTTGAAATTCTTCTGAAAAGAAAATCGTTCGCCAAAATCATGAATTAAGTTATGGGGTGTCTATGATCATTGAAAAAAAAAGAAAAATACGAAGGTATGGATGTTCTTCTACACACGTATGCATGTGCATACATTTTCCCGTTACTACAGCATGAGGTATAGAGTCGCAACAGGCTAGTGTCCGGCTGGAAGCCTTAGTTCTATCGTAAATGCTTTTGAGAGTTGATCTTTAAAAATTTACTTGCTTGGCCCCAAACTTAATGCGTATTCCTTCGTCGACTTCTAGGACTTTATTGGTAAAAGAAGAGTTTTATGAAAACTGCTTTGTGGATAGAAATCACATCAGGAAGTTTATTTGAAAAAGCATTGCAATTGCATCTTTGACTATTACCAAACCAAAGGTTCGACATCATGTTCACTGATTGCGGGAAATGTATTGTATTTCATGTAGTATTCGTTTTGATGTCAAAGACCTGAAAGGGTTTACAAATTGATCAAAGGCTAATAAAAAATCAAAAGAATCATTTGATCTCCGTACGTATAAGTAAAGAGTAAAGCATCTTCTGACCTACAGAGGAGATGATTATCCTCAACCATTCAACAACACGCTACGATTAACGAAATTGTGTTTTCCTGGATTCCACATCACTTTAGAATTGCTGGCAACTAAATTACTGATGGACTGAAAAGAAATGGTTCGCAGTGGTTTTGTTTTTGTGGGTTCAGACACTGCTTGTAGGATTAACTAAGCAGAAGTTAGGTTGCGTGTGATGCAGAGATTGGCAATGAGTATTTAAAACGATGATTAGATTCGAATCATACTCATAATTTCTGATACTTATACGCATTTATACTTATTTTAATATCATACTCATGCTACTCATATTCAAAGTTTGAAGTACTCATCGTACTCATACTTAAGAATACGTATGATTTTGTTGATTTCGACTCTCATTTACTCAACATTTACAAGAATCACAAAATAAGTATGATTCGCATACGAACACTACACTACTCACTAGAAGGTTGTGTGTGTTTTGCCTTTCCTTGCTGTCTTTGTCTTTTTCTTTCTTCTTTTTTTGTAGATGCAACAACAACTCAGGCTGTAAATTTTGATGAATTATTCGAAGCACTTGAATCATTTATGAGTATTATAAGTATTTTTCTAAATTTATGAATCTGGTTGAGTAGGTTTATGAATCAAACATATTTCGAATGTTATGAATGAGTTTGATGTCAACGTTGTACTCATACTCATTGCAACCTGTACTTATAAATCAATGTTGTAGTGAGTACGAATGAATCAGAGTAGTTGAATTTTAATACTGTTGACTCACTCATATTCATAATTTCATGAGTACCTATGAGTAGCGAAAAAACGATTAATTGCTGATCTCTGTTAAGCATCGAATTAGTCTACTATAGCAGTTAGTATGACAATTAAGTTGTTTTTTTTTTCGTTGCCTTATACGATGTTCAGACATGTATTTTTATTGAGCCAATATTCGATTATTTGAGTACAATATTTTAAGTGTTCAGACATAATAATATACGCAATTCAGCTGCTTTTTCAATATTAATTTGACAGCTGGTAAACAAAACAGCTCGTTGATGCTCACCGAACATACTTATGACAGTGCTGTATTTTAAGTTTTAATCAATATTGTAACAACTTGCGTATTTATTGCGCAATTATTAATTGAAATTGTATATCAAATATTGACCGCAATAATGGCGTTTATTGCGATTTACGCAATAAGTGTGCATGTGTGAGCATGGTATTAGAACACCGGTTAAACGATGAAAGTGGAGTGGGTTGTTATGATAGATTTAAGGGTAGAAAACTGTACTTATTGAGTGATACTCTTTCGAAATTTGTTGCACAGCCTAACCTAGCTATTGTGAGCAGAAAACAGACGAATTTCTTGACACATTGTTTGAAGTGAACCCTCAGATATTTTTAGCGTTTGTAGTTAAATTGTAGTTCAGCATGCATGATGTAAATCTAAGCCTGGATTGTGAGTTAACATGTAATCTTAGATGGATTTGTTCAATTTATTCAAAGTTATAAATAATAGGCCTCATTGCAGGAAGCGTTTTGTATAGGAAATTTTGTTTGCATTTGAATTTGAATTACGCATCTGGCAATTATGAGCGGAAAATTACGTTTTTTTTTAAGGAAAAAAAGTCCGGCCAAATAAATTTATTTTCGTAATACATTTTGAAGATAAAAGAGATACAAATTTATAGCAACAACATGCAATTGAAGGAAAACAATAATAATTTGTAATCCAAAGTCTAAAATCATATAAACGGTAATAAATCTAATGCAAGAAACACGCAGAAATTAGTGGGGATTGTGAGCGTGTGTTTTGTTGGTGCTCTGCTCTGACATGATGATTTGTAGCCAGACATCATGCGCGACAATCATTATTTGAATACGAATTGGAATTGAATTTGAAATAGACAACGAGCGAACGAGCGAGAAAACTGATTGTTGGACTAAATGACTTTATGACTTGAAGCACACACATACGCAAGGTTTATCATCCATTCATATAAGCATTCATTCATTCATTTATACATTCATTTATTCATTATATTGGAGATATTATGCATGAAGTTATAAATGACTTTGGAATTAAGAGATACCAACACATAACCATCGTCACCCATCATCAGCACTAGCACTAGCACCATGGTGCTGCCAATGCCATTGCCATCGTCATATCATAATCATTATCTCAAGAATCATTTCATTCATTCATTCGATTTTATATTCTACATTTACATTCTAACGCATACATACATATATTCTTAGGCATATTTGTGCATATTTGTGCATATCGTCATATAATATTTATGTGTCTGAATTTGCAAATATGAGTGGGTCTGTTTATGCGTCTGCATTTGTGTCGGTGTTGCATGTTGCATGTTTAATAGCTTAACAGTGCCACCTTCTGCAAAATGCAAATTGTCATATCATGTCTGGTTGCATTCAATAAAATACGAAAATAAAACGAAATTGAATTGAATTTATTTTCTTCTCTTCTCTCCTTTGTTTTTTATTTTTTTTTTATTTCATTTTACAAAATCAAGCGATTCGAAGGATTTCATAATAAATGTAAAAAATAACTTATTATCGCCGATATAAAATGCTGATACTTAAAAGAATGAATTCATCTGGAAATAATTGTCTCTTCGCTCTTCGCCTTAGCAGCTATAATAGGAGGACTTTAGTCGTTTATGCTTAGAGGAATTTGAAGGATTATTTAATAAAAAAAAAAGATGTTTATGACACTGATCATTAAGAAATGGGAGAAAATCAGCCGAGGATTGGTTAAAAAAATCAGAAGGAATGTTTGTGAACGATGTACTTAAAGAAGTTTAAAACAGAGTTCAATACTTATATTATACGGCTGGCGCTATAAATATACATACATATATAATTGGTCATTACAACCCTTTAGCCAGGATTACGACCTAGCTTCTCACACCACTTATGTTGTGTGTTGTAACTTTATACATCAGTGGCGAAACCTACAGTTTAAAGTCTATTCCGAACTACAGATTTTTTGAGAAACTTTTCATAGCAATTTTCTATATACTCCCAGAGTTTTTGCCAGAAATCTACTGAGAGGAAGTCGCCGAAGAAATATTTTTTCATATTTTCGTTTCGATGTCTTATCTGGCCTCCGAGGCCTCACGTCTAGTTTAATAAGTCAACACTCTACCTTCTAGATCACGGCGACTATAAATATACATTTAGGAATACATACGTAGGTGACAGACCCAAACTAGAAAGCAATGGACTTATCTGAATATCTACTTTTAAGGCAACTTCAAATAGCATAAGCAGATACTCCGGGATATCTTCAATCATGTAACTGATTTGAAGTCGACAATGTACAGACTCTTTTAAAAATATCAGGGTTGAAATAGCTTTGGATAGAGTTACCCAAATGGAATCTATTGCTTCTAACAGCTTGTGAAAATAAACAAATTCTCCTTCTCTTATCAGGTTCTGTTCGGGCAACTTAAAAGCCCCATCTAATTACAGTGGCGTTCATTTAACAAAAAAAGACGTAGAATTCTGACTCTGCAGTCAGAAAGAATCTAAAAATATCTCATTTTGAATTTTACAAGATATAGACACTAGCGTGTGTTGGTATAACAAGGGTAGTGGAAACTAACCTTAGTGGCAGCTGTTTTGGATTAAGTGCACTACACATGGTAGTGAAGCGTTGGAGACTATTGTTGAATCGCATATAAAATTCTTTACGGGATCTCGTGACGGCCTCCTCCTTAACTACCTCCTAGAGAAAACCAGTAGACCAGTAGTAAGCTTCGCAACGAGACTTAGAAACAGAAATGAATAGGGAAATCTGCCTTCTTGTTCTCTTTTTGCGCTACACATAATACAGGAGTGAGAGTTTGTGGTCCCAGGAAGAAATACTGAGAATGCAAGGGAATCTCGTGGATATCTTCCCATGGGAAGTCTATGCTATCAATAGATTAACTCAATTCAATTTGGATAGAAGGTACAGAAATCAGGACATATCAATACTATCTGACATTCGAAAATTGGCTCTTAAGAGGTTAAATCGAAGATAGTATGGGACTGTCTGGAGAAGATAAATTAACTAGTCAGGCAACATTACTTATGTGTCATGTGACAATTCTCGACAATAAGCAAGCAGGCGAGCTTGCCAGGATATAACAGAACCATTCCACGGAATGGGGGCGGGTGTTTGGAAAGGCATGCTCAACGAAAGGGAAGATAAAGAGAGGCAAAGTCCCTCCTTAAACGAAATGGGTTTGAGGCAATCAATAATTTTTTTTTGTTGTAGAATTCGAATAAGAGGAGATTTGAGTCATGCAACAGGCTATCAAGAAATAATGTGAGGTCTTTTGACAGGTCACTGTAGACTCAGAGTACACTTCTTCAGAATGGGGATTATCTCAAGCTTAAAGTTTAGATCCTGTAACAATGGGAATGAAACACTTGAAACACATTTTTGGAACCTGTAAGATTTGGCACTAGGAACGAATTCTTTTGTTGAAACCAAGCAGCATTCTGAATTTTGTCTGGGCAATATGCTTGAAAGAGGCATTATAGGGATACTCATTAAAATACGAGAGAGTGCAATATATCGCATGTTCGCCATACTGAAGCAACTCTTCACCATACTAACAGAATAGACTGCTAAGAAGGGCACACAGCGGACAAGTGTAGACTGTTGTGATACCACATGTGTTTCTGAACAATCCGGATCTCAAGATTATTTGCTGTGTGTATCAATGTTTGTCTTCAACAGATATTTTTTGTGTCTCATTAAAAACGGTAATGTAATCAGTAGGTGACGATGCCGTCGTCTAGTACGTAGTGTTGGATTATTAGACGCGAGGCCACTGTTCAAACCCCAGGTCAGACATCTTCAACCAAAAGAAATACGAGAAAATATTTTTTCCACGACTTCCAACATTAGTGGTGTGAGTGTATAATGGACTAGTTATGTATGGATATATGTACTATATTTGCCAATACTTAAACTCTTATTCATCTAAAATATCTTTAAAAGTCATCCAACTTTTACGGCCCTGGACAGAATACATAAGTTTTGTAAAGAAAATTATGACTTACGGAGTATGTGTACCTTCTTTTATTCCGCATTAGGACTGTATTCGTACTTTACGATTATATTCATTGGAAATCATTAATTTGCATTGAAATATATTTTTTTCTTTTCATTTTCTTACAATTTTATGAAGATGTTTGTTTTACAACATTTGATTGCAACATGTTTAATTTTAATGCCACAAATCGAAAAAGAGTGCGCGTATATATTATCGTTCTATTCCAACTCAGAACAACAAAAAAAAACCAAAAATGGGGAATAATTTTTCCCTCTTTTTTCCATCGAACATTATTACAAATATTAATGGCTATACAAGGAGTACATCGTTCAAAGAAGATCGTGTTAGAAATATTTATTATTACAATGAAAATACAACAAGAATACAACAACAACAACCTCGATTCATATAATATTTACAACACTCAGGCATTGAGGAAATATTGAAACAAAATAATGGCAAAATGCAAACGGCATCATACCCTGTGCTTTGGCATTGGGTGCCCCATGCCAGTGTCCGTCACACAAACGCATGGAGCGGGAGTCATTCCTCATTCATTCTGTATTGAGTTTTTAAATATTGACTCTACCTCTCTCTCTCTGTCTCCCTTTTTCTACATAATGATTTTGTTTATTAATGCCGAGTGTTGAGATGTTTATGACTGTCAGTTTTATAAGGCTGTCAAATGTTTTATTAAATGTTCCCGATAATGTTTTAATAAGACTTTTTAAAATTCATTTTTATTTCTTTCAAATGGCTCTACCATTTCAATTACAATTTTCTCTGGCATAAATTAAAAACAGAAGGAGAACACACAGCAATATGAAGTGTTAAGAAAATTTTTTTATTCTATTTGGACCATGTCAGGCTTGTATTTGCATGTGTTGGAAAGCAGAAGCGGAAGAAATTTTTGGGACTTTGAAATGTAAATCAAACTGAGGTTAATTAATAATTAAACGTTAATTTTTAATTAACTCTTCTACAATTTAATTAATTATCACTTCTTTTAGTACCAAATAAAATATAAGTTCACCAGAGAACCGTCTTCACTCCGTGAGCTACCACCAGTTGTTGCTGTACCTGTCCCATCACACATAGCACAACATAATTGGTTAGTGCAAGCCTTTAGCTAGGACTACAACCTAGTTTCTCAAACCACATATGTTGTGTGTGTTAATTTCATCCATATGTGGCGGGACCTATAGTTTAAAGTCGACTTCGAATGACACATTTTTTTGAGAAACTTTTCATGGCGACTTTATTAACTCTCAGGATTTTTGCCAGAATACAGCTGAAAGAAAGTTCAACATGTCTGACCTGAGATTTGAACTGTGGTCTCGGTATATAGTAAAGTTATTGGAAAGTCATATAATAGACCGAGGATTTGTTATTAAGAGGCTCACCGTAGCCTAGTAGGAAGTGTGTTCGCTTATTAGACGAAATGCCCGGGTTCAAGCCGCTGGTCAGACATCAAAACGAAATATGAAAAAAAATAAAATTCTTCTGCGACTTCCTCTCAGCAAATTTCTGTCAAAAACTCTGAGATTAAATAAACCTGCCATGAAAAAGTTTCTCAAAAATCTGTCGTTCGGATTCAACGCCACTCATGTATAAAATTAAGGCACATAACATGAGTGGTGTGAGAAACTAGGCCGTAATCCTGACTGAATGGTTATAATTGCCAATTATGTATGTATGTATACATGTAAGCTCGCAGCAGTCAATTTCATCCTGTGTGTCACGGGGTAGTATTTTGGGATCTGTTCGAAAAAACCCAGTTACAATGCTATATATAGAATACTTTGGCGAACAGCTTGACAAACGTGGTGTGATGGCATGCACCTATGGGGGTGTACTGCCTCATATTATTTTATAAAAAAAATTCTAAAACTACAAATTAAGACTTTACGAATGATTAAAGCATCACCTTTGTACATTAAATAGTCAAACAAATATACATATCGTCCTAGCAGTGCCAACAACCGAGACAGATATTTGATATTCAGTAAAAAAGATACTTGAATAGGCTTGTAATACATCCAAATCCTTTCTTTAGCTACCAAATTTTCGATTTTCGAAATTTTTCGAGACATTTATTTCAAAAAGAGGGATACTATCGCTACAGCCACCTATTTAAAGATATATACGCTTACATACATAATCTCATATGAATGCTTAATTTATTCCTGATATTAATCGGATCTAAAACACAGTTTCATTGTTTCTAGATGTTATGAATGGGATTGTTATTGTTATTTTAAAGATTATTTTAAGGATTCAAAAAATATACGTATAAAACTTGAGTTTTTTTTTATTAAAAACGAATTTACAAAATTTTTCGTGCACACTCCTCTTCTTCAGCTATTCTTTATTTAGTAAAATTATTCGAACTTTAATGCGAATGATTGTAAACGTCGTAGTCTAGTAGGTAGTGTGTGGCCACAGGTCAAACCAGAGATCAGCGATTAATTGTTTTTTCGCTGCTCATAAGCACTCATGAAATTTTAAGTATGAGTGAGTCAACAATATTGAAATTCAACTAGTCTGATTCATTCATACTCACTACAAAATTGATTTATAATTACAGGTTGCAATCAGTATGAGTACAATGTTGACATCAAACTCATAACATTCGAAATATGTTTGTTTTATATGCCTACTCATTCAGATTCATAGATTAGAAAAATAATTATAATACTCATAAATGATTCGATAGATTCGAATCATTCATCAAAATTTACAGTCTTTGTTGTTGTTGCATTTACAAAAAAAGAAGAAAGTAAAAGACAAAGACAGATGGCAAAGCAAACACACAACCTTCTAGTGAGTATTGTAGTGTTCCTTTTGTGATTCTTGCAAATGTTGAGTAGAGAAGAGTCGAAATCAACAACACCATGCGTATTGTTAAGTATGAGTACGATGAGTACTTAAAACTTTGAATATGTGTAGTATGAGTATGATATTAAAATAAGTATGAATGTGTATAAATATCAGAAATTATTAGTATGATTCGAATGTACTCATCTTTTTGAGTACTCATTGCTGATCTCTGGTTCAAACTCGTGGTCTGACATCTCCAATAAAACGAAATACGAAGAAAATATTCCTCAGGCGGCTTCCTCTTAGCAGATTTCTTGTAAAAATTCCGAGAGTTAATAAAAACATTGCCATAAAAAGTATCTCAAAAATCTATCAGCCCGAGTTGATTTTAAACTGTAGTGTCCGCCGCTCATGTATAAAAATTAACACACACAACATAAGCGGTTTGAGAAACTGGGTCGTAATCCTGACTGAAGGTTTGCAATGACCAATTATGTTATGTATGTCATAGAAATTATTGAACACACTATTCTTGCTTTTACGATCTAGTTTCCTAAACTAAACGAAACTTATGTCGTTAGAGACTTGCGTGGGGTACTTATTACTATGAGCAGATAAATAATTATTTAAATAAAATTAAAATTCCATAAGAAATCTTTCGCTGACTTCATCTCGGTGAGAAGTTTGAAAAAAGGTAAAAGGCTTTCATCATACACAAGAGATTGCGGGCTACGAATATTGGCGTAGTCTTGATGGAGTGGGGAAAGTTCCATGTACTAAAACGCATCAGATCTGACAGTTCCATGATCATAAAAGATATTCTAGGATGACTAAAATTCACAGACAACCTTAGGTTTATGACTGCATTGACGTTGAGGAAGGTGAAACTTTCCATCATTTCCGCCACTATTGTATAACGTTATCGATAGTTTCTAGCTTAGCTTAGCTGAAGTTGTAATAGGTTAACAGAGACATAATCTTTATGGCATAGTTGCTAAGATTCTAGTGTTTTGGGTTATGTGCCTGAATGATATCCATATGATATCGTATACCAATTAATATCATTGTATCCCCTATTATAGTAAGGACAGCGTGACAACTTCATAGGGATACATATACATACATAATTGGCCTACCATATATTCTGTGTGTGTTAATTTTTTTATACAAGAGTGGCGGGACCTACAGTTTAAAATCGACTCTGACCAACAAAGGTTTTTGATAACTTATTATATTATTTGAAAATTTTATTAACTCTCAGTGCTTTTGCCACAAATCTTCTGAGAGGAAGTCGCCGTACACATAATTTTTTTTTTGTTCGTGAGGTCCCACCTGGGATTTTGGGAGTGACCTCACGTCTAACGACGACTACATCGTGAAGACTATTTATTCTAATAAAATTAAGAAAAAAAATTTTAACGTTTGTAAAGCACAATGCCACTGACATTGCCATAAATGGATGTGACTTAAAACTTAAAACCAATTCATGTGGGCTGTAATAAAGCAGTGAAATATTTACAGTCAAATCTTTATTATCAATCCATTGGGGTGGGTGTTTAGCAGTTTCAGTTTTCTATCAAAATTAAACTGCCTTTTTGGGTGATAAAATTAAATGAAATTAAACATAAAAATAGACAATTAAGTGCTTAGTAATCAAGAAATTTCATATGCAAATAAGACACTAAAAACGCAGAAAAAGAAGAAGAGGAAAAGTAAAGTAAAACAAAATGAAATCATAAAAAATTAGTTGAGCAATCTAAATAACAGATCAAAAGCATTCAATTTTTGTAATCCTAAAACAGATCAAATTTCTCTTGAATTGAATTTCTCTTTGGATGGTCGGTCAACAGAAAAGTCTGTGTAAAAATGACAAAAAGGGCCCACTAAATATTCAATGAATATTATGGCCAGCCGCAATTGGGTCGTAAATAATGCTTGGAGTTTCAAGTTAACAAAACAAAACCAATTAAAACATTTGAAATTATTTACGATCACAGCTTTGAAAAGATACCAGATTTCAAGTTTAATTTGAGTGTTGTTTGTCGACGCAATGCTATGTATGTCTGCTGCGAGGTACCCCATGGGCATTTGCCATAAAAAGGGCGTTACAATGTAATCGTATATATTATGGCTTAACTACACATACAACACCAATAACAACTAATCTTAACAAGAGCCATCAAAATCAAAACATAAAACCAGAAAAGACGAGAAAAACTATTCACGACAAGCAAGCATCACACTTTAAAAAAAATAAAATTGTTATAAAAACCAGGCTAAAATTAAGGCAACAATAACTGGCATAATAAAGTAAACGTTGTAATAAAAATCAAAAACATTGAGAAAAACAACTCACAATTCACAACTCCAGCTTAAACACAGGGAATGAGTAGAAGAAGAAAAAGAAACATCACAAGAGAGTGAAAGAACGTATCAAATAACGCGTATTTATTTATGACAGTAACTGATCTTTTCAAATAGATTAAAATGCTTATTAAATACTCGAAAGAGTGTTTGTCCATCAGCACTCTACTCACCCGCCAAGTGATGTTTCGAGGGGGGCTATAAAACAGTAGAAAGTGATTTTGGCTACTCAATTAGAATAAAGTTATGTAAGTTGTTCTCAAAGTGTACGGCTTTTAATTTAATATTCGTTTGTCGTTTGAGAGAGGTTTTTATTTTATCAGACCCATATCCAAATTCCTTGAGTCTACTAAGATCGGTCTGGTAGTAAATGAGCGCAAAACAAAGTATATGTTATCGACCAGTAGAGACGTGCGGCGTATTCATTCTCAGATTATGTCCAATAACTATACTTTTGATACAGTCAAGGCATTCATTTATCTTCGCTCCGCCGTTATCACCAAAAATAATGTCAGTCTGGAGATCAAGCGTAGGATCACTCTTGCCAAGGGGCGCTACTATGGTCTCAATAGGCAATTGAGCAGTAGAGACCTCTCTCGTACGACAAAACTAATACTATACAAGACGCTCATCCTACTAGTCCTTCTTTATAGCGCAGAGGCATGGACCCTACTAAGTACCGATGCAGCAGCCTTGAGAGTATACGAGGGAAAAGTCCTACGTAAGATCTTCGGTCCAGCGCGAGTTAGCGATGATTTCCGCATCAGATCCAACAGTGAGCTGTATGAGCTCCCCAACGGCTGCGCTGGTTCGGCCATGTCTTTCGAAACGAGGAGGATGCTCCGGCGAGACGGGTATTTGATGCGGGGATCTGCGGAAGTCGGCGAAGAGGACGACCTTGTATTCGTTGGAATTACCAAACCGAGGAAGCTCTGTCATCGATTGGTGTGACCAACTGGCGTAGGCGCGCAAGAAGCAGAGGCGCCTGGAAAGATGTGTTGCGGCACACTGAAATCCGTTAATCGGCTTGTTAATGGCCAATTAAGTAAGTAAGTATCCAAATTCCTTGGCTTACAAAATACCACGCATTCCGTTACAGTAATTATAGTTTCAAAATGTGAAAGAAATGAAATTTATGTAAGCATGAGACTTTCCGTTGGCCTCATCTGTCGGTTTGATTTTATAAGATTATTTATAGGGAGTGCGGTCGAAAGAATTTGGAAATACTCTAAGGGCCATTATTACAACTTGCCGTTAAAGTTGGGTTTAGTTTAAGGTAACTTTAGCTAAAGTGAACTTTAAAGTCACCTTTAACTTCTTTATTACAAACTACAGATAAAATAAAATTAACATTTTCAAAAATATGGCAGTGCCGGAGCAATGTCGATAATACTGACCAATTAACAACGTTCTTTGTTAACGCAGTGGCAACGACGGGTTTCTTTCTTTTGTTGTATTTGCTCAGTTTGTTTGTATTTAAAGTTGCCATATTGAAAATATATTTTAATATGGCAAGTTCAAGCATAAACTTAACTTTAAAAGTTAATGGTAGGATGATCCTCCGTTTAGCTTAACGCTCACTTCTATCTTATTGGGTACTCATAATAATGAAAAACAATTTATCTGTCCATTAAAATCCTCCCTTTAGTTAACGCCAAGTTGTAATAATGCCCCTAAGGGCTATATTTTTTACTGTGATTGTATATCGAAACAGCTTCGTATATATTTGAAATTCTCAATGACTATCCGCTTCGATTACAAAAAAAAAGTTAAGGCACTGACCAGCATCATTACAAATCATGCAAATGTGATGGTCAGCGTAACAAGTGGTGTCTAGGGGTGCACGATATACCACACATAGATGTTTTAAAAGCACTCGATGTAACTTATCGATACACAAGACCAATTCGAGGGTGTTTTTTAATGAACAACCTCGATAAAACTACAATGTTTGATGAATTGGTTGTATGCATCGAAGTTAGAAAGGCTGGGTTGCGTTAGTATAATCCAGGCTATAAAAGTCAGCTCTTTAATGACGCTGTTGGCTCTATTGAATTTAAGTCCATTGCATTAGTTGAGCGGACCATAGCCCAGGAAACTATAGTTAGAGTAATACAAGATAAGCTTAAAGCGTTATTAATCAGGATCACGGTAATCTGGCTGCGGAGGATCTTGCGTGATTACTGGCCTTCCGTAATATCCAGTGCCCAACTCTGGTCAGATACAAACCAGCATCCAATTGAGAGGGAAATAAGGAGAAGCAAGTGGGTATGGCTTGGGCACACTCTTCGTAAGCCATTAGATGACATCACAAAAAAAGCCATAGACTGGAACCCTCAGGGAAGCAGGCGCATCGGACGACTATCACACAACTGGTAATGCTAAATCACAGCCGAACTATCCAAACTACATCTACAATGGAATGAAGTGAAAAATCGTGCTATAATCGAGCTAGATCTTGAGGTACTATGCTCCCTAGAGGAGTAAAAGGAACATATATATGGTGATCTGATAATTCGATTGATTGACAGACCCGTCCCTAACAGTCCCCTAGACAGTCTCAGTAAACTCTATGATTTTGGGAAATGCTTCTCGAGGAGAATAATAATAAGCGTGAAAGGAATAATTTGGGCTGCACATGCACTTTAAAGTGAGAGAGAGAGAGAGAGACCATTCTGTACTATACTGACGAAACATATTGTGAGAGAGTTCCACAAAAAATATTAAGAACACATGGAAAATTGCTTCCAAGGAAAGTATACGCCGTCGATAGTAGTTCTCATTTCACAGTCAATATCTGCAGTCAAGCCGTCTACTGCGCACTGAGTTTTAAGGTTGACTCGTGATCACAATGGAAGAATTAATAAGCTAGGCAGGATTGGACCACCAGTCGTGAAAGAATTAGCAGCAATGAGCAGTCAGATCATCGGTTTAAGGTATGAACAGCTTCCAGGCCTCTGAAGCCAGAACCTTTGTGTGAGGTAGGAAAAGGAGTTTGTAAGGGTATTCTCGGCGAACACATTGCTGAACTTAAACGGATCTGAGGCAATCTTAACTTTTGTTGAGTAATAAGTAATACTGTGAGAAATTATTTCAGTTATTCACCAGAATATAGAGGAGTAGCCTGAAGATTGCAACCAGTACTTTATTGGGCATAGTAGACTCAAAGAATAGTCTTTCTGGAGTAGAGAACGATTCAAGCCCAATAATCAGACCAGTGCTATGCGAGATACAAGTCACATACTTGGAACCTAGCGGTTTAAATACATTTAAGGAGGAAACAACCGGGAATTTATGAAGTAAGGGGCAAGGAGTTACTGACAACGAACAGTATCCTGAAACGGATACAAGAGACATATATATGGCGGACAGTAATTGCTATAACAAGCAATATGCCAAATGTGCTTCAGCCGATACAGAAAAACCATTTTTCCGAGAAGCAAAGAGTTGCAATAGTGGAACCAGCGTCCATGTATATACAATAAAGAAGACTGAAAGAAATAATGCCTCTGAATAATGGTTTTCAAAAATCTTCAATTGATTCTGAATGAGCACCAAAAAATGACAAACGAAAACTAGGTAAGATCTGATTATCAGAATGAAGTATAAATATACACACCAGAGATCAGCAATGAATCGTTTTTTCGCTATTCATAAGTACTCATGAAATTTCGAGTACGAGTGAGTAAACAGTATTGAAATTCGACTACTGTTATTCATTCGTACTCACTACAACATTGCTTTATAAGCACAGGTTGCAATGAGTATGAGTACAACGTTGACATCAAACTCATAACATTCGAAATATGTCTGACTCATACGCCTACTCATTCAGATTCATAAATTTAGAAAAATACTTATAATACTCATAAATGATTCGAGTGATTCGAAAGAGAAGGACAGCAAGCAAAGCAAACACAGTCTAGTGAGTATTGTAGTGTTCGTACGCGAATCTTACTTATTTTGTGATTCTTGTAAATGTTGAGTAAAGGAGAAGCGAAATCAACAACATCTTGCGTATTGTTAAGTATGAGTACGATGAGTACTTTAAACTTTGAATATGAGTAGTATGAGTATGATATTAAAATAAATATGAATGCGTATAAGTATCAGAAATTATGAGTATGATTTGAATCTACTCATCTTTTTGAATACTCATTGCTTTGCAAAAGTGTGCTTTAAATTCGTTTTAGACTTACGAAACAGACGACTTCAGTACCGTTTGATTTTATTACCCAAGTAATGTGATGGCATTTACGAGCACGACACCAACTGCCATAATGATGAAGTTCGTAATTTGTAATATTATGGTGATGGTGATGTAGTGTTGCTAACAAAACGATAATGATGTTGATCGCAGATTTCTTACAATGTTGCTACGAAACACAACTATTTTGTTAAATGATTTCTTTGCAAAAGAACATGAAATTAAAAAGAAAAGAAAGAAATTCCAAACAATTTTAAAATACTTGATGTTTGTTGTTGTTGTTGTAAAAAGTCTATAAACAAAATCAAAAGTGTGAGATCCAACGACTTTTGGTCAATACCAATAGGCGATAAAAATCTATTGAAACAGCAACAACACAACAACAACAACACAACACATAAACATTTAAACTCTATCGCCGTATTGGCGTGAATTGAATTGGTTAAGAGGAGCAGGAGAAACAAAATTAAAAACAGAAGAGTCGATTGTAGACGTCCTAAAGGCACATTTGTCAGAGTTATTGTTACAACGTTAAATGTTGCACGAGTTAAGTACATAAGCGAGGGGGCTGTGGCATCATCTGGCAGATATTATCGCCTATAAAAGAGTAATTAACGTTCGAATGTTACAACACAGCGTTTTGTAAAGGCATTTTACAATTTAACCAGGCATACAGTGCACAGTGCATAGCCACATCCACAGCCACAAATTGTCTTACATTTCGTTTAAGAGTGCAAGATAGAAAGCAGCTGGTTGGAAATACAGACGCACGAGTATGATGTGGCTGATGAGGCTAATGTTGATGATGGTCATTGCTTAGCAGTCAGCCACATAGAGGATGGCTAGTGATTGGCCTGATGTTTGGGCAAACATATTTGCCAGGCAATCAATGGATGTGTTTGAATAACAAACCAAATTTGGCTTAAGGTTGTTTGAGGCTCTTTTAGCCAAGGCATGATGACTATTATTATTCCATCGATAGCCGTGATTTTTTTTTTTTCGTTTTTTGTTTCGAACAAGACTAATAAAAATTTGAAATTTATGATCACAATTAAAAATGTTTCTTCGTTCTTAGAGCAACAGAGTTGTGTACATTCGATCTTCAAATCTTTTGTTGTACGTTTCCTTTTTCGTTTTGTACGGTAATTTTTATTTTTCTTTTGCAGCCAAGATAAATCCGTTGTGCTTTTGTTATTTGTCTATACCCAAAGGGATCAGTAAATAATCAGGAAATGATTTGTTTTTAATAAATGATGAGTTGGAAATGGTTTAAAATGTAAATATTTGTGCCACAAAATGGCAAATTGTATGAGAAACGTACGGTAATGTTTTTTCAAATTTGTTTCCCTTGCAAGAGGCCTATTTACTTAAATTATTTCATATTACAGGCATTGAGGAAGAATAATCAATTTCTGAAATTTTTAACGAATGGCTACTCTACGATTCTAGAACTTGCTGTAGTGCTCTAAAATGGCAAATTCTATGAGAAATGTACGGTAATTTACAGCGTAGATATGAAGAAAATGTTTTTAATTTTATTTTCATTGCAAGAGGCCTATTTACTTAAATAATTTCATATAGGAGGCTTTGAGAGAGAATAATACATTTTTGAAATTTTTACCGAATGGCAACTCTATAATTCTAGAACATGCTGTAGTGGACTAGTAACCTATTCGACTAGACAAATTTGATTAATGAAACTTCAGCAATACTAATAAATAATAAGAAAAACGGGGCATATATTTAATGGCAACTCTTCATTGTCCATCAATTGCATTTCACTAAGGTTGGAAATCCAAAATAGACCTCAATTTCGCAAATTGGTACTTCAAATGTATTTATGTCGTAATCTCAGTAAATAGCCCCCGGTATTGCAAATCCAAATTTTTCTGGCTGGCATACATTTTATTTACAGTTACGTTTTAATTTTTTATGCGGTCCAACATCAACAATCGGCAAATAAAGGGTTCTACTCATAGAACAAAAGTCGTGAGGAGTTTATAACAGAGCCCGGTTTATGGCTCGATTCGTAATCATGGATGACACGTAACTTCATACGTACATACATACATACATAATTGGCCATTACAACCTTTCAGTCAGGCTTACGGACTAGCTTCTCAACATCACTCATGTTGTGTGTGTTAATTTGTATACATGAGTGGCGGGACCTACAGTTTAAAGTCGACTCCGAACGACAGAGTTTTGAGAAACATTTAATGGCAATTTTATTTACTCTCAGAATTTTTGCCAGAAATATGCTGAGAGGAAGTCGCCGAAGAAATATTTTTTTTTTCATATTTTGTTTTGATCTCTGACCTGGGGTTTGAACCGTGACCTTACGCCTAATAAGCTAACACACTACCTAATAGAATACGACGACTTCAATATGCAGTAGGAATAATACTCGAAAGATCAAGGGGTTAACCGACAGCTTCAAGCAGACAGCATCTTCCTGCAGTGATGAAAATGGAAACTTGGTTGCAGATTGTTAAGGGGTGCTGAAGTTATGGAGGCAACATTTCTATACACTAGAACAAGGCAATGACGTAACTAATTCAATGGCATTAAACAATTCTTTATTTTCACATCACTACGTGTAGATCTTTAACAATTTTCTTCGGGCTTTTCAGTTAGAATTTTCAGTGAGAATTCCTATCCAAGGCCATACGCTCATCATTTCATTTTCATGGTAGGTATTTAAGTGATGAATTTGGGAGAAAAAAGTTGCCATAGTAGATCGTGTGTTGGCTTATTACAGGAGTGCCCATGGCTCCAACCCTAGCTTAGACACTAAGGTGATTGCCTCTCAGCAGATTTCTGGCAAAAACTCTGGGAGTAAATGAAATTGCCATAATATGTTTCTCAGAAATCTGAGCCGACGTTGAACTGTAAGTTGAGCCACTAGTGGGTAAAATTAACGTACACAATACGGGGTGTGAGAAACTAGTTTATAAGCCTCATTAAAGGGTTGTAATGGCCAATAAATAAGTATTTAGCACCAACACAATGCTTGAATTCACAGCAGCATTCATACTTATTTTAATATCATACTCATACTAATCATATTCGAAATTTGAGGTATTAATTGTACTCATTATTACAATACGCATGATGATTGATTTCGACTCTCCTTTACTCAATATTTACAAGAATCACAAAATAAGTATGATTCGCAAACGAACACTACAATACTCACTAGACGGTTGTGTGTTTGCTTTGATTGCTGTCTTTGTTTTTTTCTTTCTTCATATTTTGTAAATGCAACAACAACTAAGACTGTAAATTTTGATAAATGATTGGAATCACTCGAATCATTTATGAGCATTATACGTATTTTTCTTAATTTATGAATTTGAATGAGTAGGCGTATGAATCAAACATATTTCGAATGTTATGAGTTTGATGTCAACTTTGTACTCATACTCATTGCAACCTGTACTTATAAACCAATGTTGTAGTGAGTACGAATGAATCAGACTAGTTGAATTTCAATACTGTTGACTGACCCATACTCAAAATTTCATGAGTAATTATGAGTAGCGAAATAACGATTCATTACTGATCTCTGGATCAATATTCTCCATATTATGTTCTCCGCCACGAGAGTGTCCATTAAAGTGCCATTGTTTCCTTGCACGGCTTTGAAAATATTCTCACAGTTCAACCCATCACACTCATCACATCCCAATTCATAATTCAAATCTCTCTTAAAGGAAACCACTGCGTAGTAATGATCCCAACAAATAGTTACAAATCTTGCTTTTCCCACCAAGAACTCATCACGCTCAACATCAGAAATTGTCAATAACAGAACTGATATCCTAAAACTAGAGTAACTAGGTGTGTTAAACTTGTTTGGAAATCAATAAACATTACTCGGCTAATTTGGTTCTTTGGAATGCCTGATGCTAACTGCTTTAACGGCGTATTGGGAATCCAAATCCCCCGGACGGGGTACTGGGACAATATTGCAGTCGTCATAACACCCAGAAGTATGGATAGTATTGAAAAATCCTTCAGTCAGGTTTACAACCTAGCTTCTCACAACACTTACGTTGTGTGTGTTAATTTCTATACATGAGTGGCGAAAAAACGATTCATTGCTGATCTCTGATTCACAGCTCCAATATTGCAGTGTTCAAAACCAATGAATTAAAGTTGTAATTGCTTTAAAAAGATTCTTGCTCACCAGATATATAGTTTTGACTATTGTATACAGGGTATTACTAGAAATTTATGACATTGAGAAGTACAGACCTAAACCCTTAATAGTAAAAATTTTTTTGCAAATTCACAAATTGCAGCATTAACTGTAATCAGATATGGAAATGGTATGAATGGCTGTATGGTTTTGGATTTTAAAATTTATGCTCTGAATTGCTAAGGAACTGGATGAAATTTATTTCAAATTTATGCCTTAATTGATGTTTATTATTCAAAGGGTTTTGCATTACTTTCTTGGTAACACTGTGTTGCCATTTGTGTCCTCATTTCCCTAAAGTCAAGCATAAAACTAACTTCTTTTTTTCTTTAGTTTGTAAGCGAAGGTATAAATTTAACATTTTTTTTGTTTTTATGTGACATAAACGCTGAGCAAAAAAAACAAAAAAACATGACAAATATTTTGTTGTGTTGACCCCATGGACTCAGGCTTTTTTGATGTGTATGGTGATGATGATGATGATGATGATAATCTACATAAATTACATACAACCTACAGACATTATAAAAATCGGTACAAAAAAGTACGTATTGCAATGTTACAAAAACAAAAACAACAACAACAACAACGATAAACAAATAATATAACGAATAGCAGCCATAAAGTTACAGAGAAAAAAAAGAAGACAAAGACAATGAGATGAATTTAAATTAAATTCAGAAGATGGATTACAAAATAAAAATCTGCATAAAAAAAACAAAAACAAAACCATTGACAGCACAAAAATATTTTATATTGCGTTCGAAGGGAAAAAAAAGAGGAGTTATAATCACATGTACATACTCACACATCAAACATTTTGAACGTGAACGTGAGATATTTTATGCAAATAATGAAATTAAAATCCACTCACTGATGGTTGCATACAACAACAAAAACAACAACAAGAACAAAAAAACGGCAGAGAGGAATAAAATAAAATAATTCTATACGCGGATAATCCATCCAACCATCCATCCATCTAGAGCCATAAAGTATGAAGCTCGTACTCAAAAAAAGGCATAAAAAAGAACAAGAAATTCCCATAAACAAAGTGTTAATTTTGCCACTGTGTAGTCGCTCTACAGCTTAAAATGTAAGCAACGCATGCAGCCTACCTACCTACCTACCGACCGACCGACGTACCATACATAGCCATTGGTAGAGGTAATGGCTCATCTTGTGGCAGTTGTTTGGTTACAGTACTTACGAGGAGCTATATTAGTAGCATTCTGGTGAAAAGTGCGGTAAAGTGCGGCTACTGGTTGTTGCAAATGTTGCATTGCTGCATATCTTCTGCTCCCTTTCTACATATTGTTCTCCTTTTGATTGTTGCCAAATAACATACACGAACGAATGATGATTTGTGCCTTGACATTACAACGATTTCACACCAAAGGCGACATATAACGTGGCCGTGCAATAGCACTTAGTTTTACAACAACAACAACAAAAAAGGATGCGAGCGTATGAATTTTATCGATGTTCATGTATAATATGCACACATCCATACACTAGATATGTAGGTACATGCAAGAGCGTACACGCTTGGTTAGATGGATGGATGGTTATTCAAAAATGCGGTCGATAGTAAGCAATACTTACGCTCGTAAGTAACATTTTCCGTTGTGAGAACAAAACTTATGTTGTGGCACATTAAAATACAAAGAAAAATTGAACGAGATGGGCTGTTTTTGACTGACTGACTGGCTGGCGACCATGTCGCGTAAATGAAAATAAAAGATAAGATAACTTCTTAAAACTCAGCCAAGAAACATAGAGAAAAGAAAGAAAATAAAAAACGTGAAAAGAAGAAATATTTCATAAAAACCAAAAAGTCAGGCATTGAACACTAAAACTCACGTTTTCATTGGCACATACTTGAAACGTACGCGTACGTAAGAACAACACTGTGTTACAAACATACAAACGTTTACAATTTCACACTTTTTTTGGGAAAAAATATTTTAAAAAACTCTCTAGACAGTCACGTTTAATAAAATGGCACAAATTTTTAATGGAAGCAAAATGAAATTGATAAGAAAAATTTTTATCGATAAATAATCGATTTTATTTCGATTGATATAAGATACATAAACTGCAGAATTTTATAGTTAATTGCGCGGAATTAGGTTAAGGCTTCCTATCGGAGGTCAGCAATAATCGTTTTTTCGCTACTCATAAGTACTCATGAAATTTTGAGTATGAGTGAGTAAATAGTATTAAAATTAAACTGCTACATAAGGACTTAGACATATGCAATGAATCGTTTTTTCGCTACTCATAAGTACTCAAGAAATTTTGAGTATGAGTGAGTAAACAGTATTAAAATTCAACTACTCTGATTCATTCGTACTCACTACAACATTGATTTATAAGTACACGTTGCAATGAGTATGAGTACAATGTTGACATCAAACTAATAACATTCGAATTATGTTTGACTCATACGTCTACTCATTCAGATTCATTACTTTAGAAAAATACTTATAATACTCATAAATGATTCGAGTGATTCGAATCATTCATTAAAATTTACAGTCTTAGTTGTTGTTGCATTTACAAAATATGAAGAAAGAAAAAGACAAAGACATCAAGCAAAGCAAACACACAACCTTCTAGTGAGTATTGCAGTGTTCGTACGCGAATCATACTTATTTTGTGATTTTTGTAAATGTTGAGTAAAGGAGAGTTGACGAAATCAACAACATCATGCGTATTGCTTAGAATGAGTACGATGAGTACTTTAAACTTTGAATATTAGCGGTATGAGTATGATATTAAAATAACTATGACTGCGTATAAGTATCAGAAATTATGAGTATGATTAGAATCTACTCATCTTTTCGAATGCTCATTGCTGATCTCTACTTACTATGCAAACTGTTCTCGAAGAAATCAACGGCTCCGTTCTATAACATTCTAAGTCGAAAAAGTATGTTTTGAGTTATGAGCTCTCAAAGTTTTCACGCGACATACGACTATATGTGTATTCTAAGTAGATTTTACCCTATAACTTCGGGACGGATGGGCGCATCTTAACCAAATTTTAACAGTATTTAAGTTAGAGACATTAAGTAGAGTACACTTAGAACGTTATAGAATGGAGGCGTCATAATGTAACTCGGAAATGACTAATAAGGAACTCAACGCCTAGTATGCAGTTAGGAGTGCCATGGATATATGACATAAGATCTTCACCCAATAGTGTTGAAGTGGATCTCTGACACCTATGATCTATGGATCTATAATTTTATAGTCTCTTACATTTGGCTGCAAAGAATGGTGAGATGCCTTGAAGATGGCTAGTCGGAGGAAATTGGGGGTATCTCAGTTGCATCAGGGATTGTATTGAAGAAGAAGTTTTTTGGGTCTATTTCAGAGAGATTGTAAAGATGTTAGCTACCTTTTACATACATATATAATTGGTTATTGCAATCAGGACCAGTTAGGATTACGACGTAGCTTTTCTCGCCACTTAAGTTGTGTGTGAATTTAAAACATGAGTGGCGGCACCTATATTTTCAAGTCGCCTCCGAATGACAGAGTTTTGAGAAACTTTTTCGTGGCAATTTTATTTTCTCTTGAGGTTTTTGCTAGAAATCTGTTGAGAGGATATAGCCGAAGAAATATTTTCAAATTTCGTTTTGCTGGAATCAAGATCGGCTATGGCTTTCACCATTCTGATTTTATTTAAAAAAAAAAAGTCTTCATCGTTTAATATTGTGCTTCTTTTTTAAGTCACTCTGTCGAATTCATTAAATATCGAAGAGCAACAGCTGAATTATACAATAGAAGAGACAATGACTGCATTTTAAATTGTTGCAACAGCAGTCAAAAGCTTTGTCAGCAACAGCAATGGCAATGGCAGTGGCAATAGTCGTAGTCGTAATCGTAATCGCATCGTAGCAGTAGTTTTAAAGTAGAAGAATTGCAATATTTTGCATCCGTGCATTCCTACGTGCGCATACAATCCATAGATAGAAGAGATGTTTTTTTTAGCTTTTCCTACTCAATAGCGGCAACTGGCATTTGACACGAAATACGAATACGCCGCTTATACGTATCATCCTTAAAAAGAGAATGAAAACAACAACAAAACTGGAATACAGACGAAAAATGTCAGACATTGAAAGACTGACAGTTGAGAAGATAGATAGACAGACAAACAGACAGTTTGTGAATAAAAGAAAAGAAAATAAACAGGCATACGATACGTAACGATACCTTCTTACGTTATAACAACCAGCCAGCCATCCATCTATCCATCCATTTATACTTATACGGCGATCACATGTACTCGTATAACATGATGACGAAAACTCAACGAATTCTTCTTATTGCCAGCCAAATAGAAGCTCTGGAATTTAATGTTCGGAATGACTGTTTGCCTCGATATATGTATGTATGAGGACGTATGGATGCTTGTTTGAATGGTTGGATGGATGGCTGTATGGTTTGTTGTTATTTAGACGGATGGATGGCTGGCTGGCTGGCTGGCTGCTGTTATGCTACATTTTGTTGTTGGCAGCAGTTGGCAACATTTAAGTTTTTTGACTAAAATTGTTTGGCAAAAAGGATGCGCTCATGTACAACGCACACACACACGTAGGAGACTCGTATGCCAGGAACATGATTTTATAACCAGTTAAAGAACGAAAGAAAAAAAAGAAAAATTTGCCACAAATAAACTGCAACTACCAGTTGCTGTTACGGCTGCATAAAGTTGGCTTTTACTTTTGTGGCTTTGTATTGGTTTTGTTGCACGAGTACTTCACTATTCGATTGTGTTACATATGCATACGCACATTTTGGTTAAATAATCACCGCAAATGATTGCCAGGGCACGAGTATGCACTCCAGTGCTGGCATCTTTACTCCAAAACTAATCTCAAAGCATAAATTGGTTCGGCGAAGCTTAAAATCAGTGACGTGACTACCGCGTAGTATACTGTCGACCTAAGAGCTGTCTAATGAAATGTCCTTCAATAATGAGATGCTCTCTATATGAGTCCTTGATGTCAATTTACTATCCACTGCCATGCCTAGAGATTTCTTGTGGTGCTCTCTACATGAATCCTCGATGTTAATTTACTATACAGTGCCATACCTAAAGATTTCTTGTGGTGCTCTCTATATGAATCCTCGATGTCAATTTACTATCCGGTGCCGTATCTAGAGATTTCCTGAGATGCTCTCTATATAAGCCCTCTATGCCAAATTAGTATACAGTACCATACCTAGAGATTTTTTTGTGGTGCTCTCTATATGAGCCCTCGATGTCAATTTACTATCCAGTACCATGCCTAGAGCTTTCTTGTGGTGCTCTCTATATGAACCCTCGATGTCAATTTACTATCCAGTACTATGCCTAGAGCTTTCTTGTGGTGCTCTCTATATGAATTCTCGATATCAATTTACTATGCAGTGCCATACCTAGAGATTTCCTGAGAAGCTCTCTATATGAGTTCTCGAAGCCAATTTACTATCCACTACAATACCTAGAGATTTCCTGAGATGCTCTCTATACAAGCCATCGATGTCAATTTGCTATCCAGTATTTCCTGAGATGCTCTCTATATGAACCCCCTCGATGTCAAATTACTATCCAGTGCAATACCTGGAGGTTTTCCCCCATTTTCTGTGATATTGTTCTACTCAGGAGTCGAATAGTCTTCCCTTTAGGAAGATTTGTTCTTCTTGTAAAAGGTACTACTGTGGTCTTGTCCGCGTTTAGCCACAGGTCTATTGCCATGTACCAGCGACTTCCAATTCCAAGCGCTCTTGAATGATCTCTCAGAAAGTTTATTCAAATTTACGTCAAGCCATTGCAACTCAATTTGATGTGTGTGAAGATAAATTTAAATTTAACTAGCAAAGACAAGAACCAAAAATTTTAACAGAGCTAATGTTAGAGTTAACAGAGCAATGTTATGTGGTTAACAGAAAATACGAAAATTAGTCAAGGAAGAAATCACCCAAATATAGGATATCAGGGACTTGCTGCAGATATCCCACTATATACAAATTGTAGCCTAAGGTGTCCCTAATAAAACGCAATAAGTGGTATATCCCAAATAATTTTGGAACTTGAGATATTTAGCTTCAAATATACCCTATGTTAACAGTGTTAACAATGTCTGGGTAGGATGGCGGATGATGGATATTGTGGAAAAATGGGACTTGCTGCATATATCCCACTATATACAAATTGTAGCCTAAGGTGTCCCTAATAAAACCCTATAAGTGGTATATCCCAAATAATTTTGGAACTTGAGATATTTAGCTTCAAATATACCCTATGTTAACAGTGTTAACAGTGTCTGGGTAGGATGACGGATGATGGATATTGTGGAAAACTGGGACTTGCTGCACATATCCCACTATATACATATTGTAGCCTAAGGTGTCCCTAATAAAACGCAATAAGTGGTATATCCCAAATAATTTTGGAACTTGAGATATTTAGCTTCAAATATACCCTATATTAACAGTGTTAACAGTGGCTGGGTAGGATGACGGATGATGGATATTGTGGAAAAATGGGACTTGCTGCACATATCCCACTATATACAAATTGTAGCCTAAGGTGTCCCTAATAAAACGCAATAAGTGGTATATCCCAAATAATTTTGGAACTTGAGATATTTGGATTCAAATATACCCTATGTTAACAGTGTTAACAGTGACTGGGTAGGATGACGGATGATGGATATTGTGGAAAACTGGGACTTGCTGCACATATCCCACTATATACATATTGTAGCCTAAGGTGTCCCTAATAAAACGCAATAAGTGGTATATCCCAAATAATTTTTGAACTTGAGATATTTAGCTTCAAATATACCCTATGTTAACAGTGTTAACAGTGTCTAGGTAGGATGGCGGATGATGGATATTGTGGAAAAATGGGACTTGCTGCACATATCCCACTATATACAAATTGTAGCCTAAGGTGTCCCTAATAAAACCCTATAAGTGGTACATCCCAAATAATTTTGGAACTTGAGATATTTAGCTTCAAATATACCCTATGTTAACAGTGTTAACAGTGTCTGGGTAGGATGACGGATGATGGATATTGTGGAAAAATGGGGCTTGCTGCACATATCCCACTATATACAAATTGTAGCCT
This sequence comes from Sarcophaga rosellei, assembly GCA_930367235.1. Lineage (NCBI taxonomy): Eukaryota > Metazoa > Arthropoda > Insecta > Diptera > Sarcophagidae > Sarcophaga > Sarcophaga rosellei. Next base: position 57,917,031 of record OV884018.1, on the reverse strand, counting down.
AAGGTGTCCCTAATAAAACCCAATAAGTGGTATATATTATTGGGTGGTATATATTATTGGGTTTTATTAGGGACACCTTAGGCTACAATTTGTATATAGTGGGATATGTGCAGCAAGGCCCATTTTTCCACAATATCCATCATCCGTCATCCTACCCAGGCACTGTTAACACTGTTAACATAGGGTATATTTGAAGCTAAATATCTCAAGTTCCAAAATTATTTGGGATATACCACTTATTGCGTTTTATTAGGGACACCTTAGGCCACAATTTGTATATAGTGGGATATCTGCAGCAAGTCCCTGATATCCTATATTTGGGTGATTTCTTCCTTGACTAATTTTCGTATTTTCTGTTAACCACTTAACATTGCTCTGTTAACTCTAACATTAGCTCTGTTAAAAATGTTGGTTCTTGTCTTTGCTAGATAAATTTAAATTTATCTTCACACACATCTCAATTTGCTCCTCCGATAGTTTCTCCAAGATTTCTTCCACTAATCATGCTCCACGCATTAGTAGTAGAAAGACACCACCTCTTGTGCCGACCCTTATAATTTAACTTCCTGTATATGCTACCGCAGATTCAGTGTATGGGACCTTTGTCATCCATCTGGGTATCATAGATTCTATACCTCTTCCATCTAACGACCTCATGAGGAGTATTATCAAATTCTCCTCTACGTCAAGAAATACACACATGGCTACTAGAACTGACCACGTAATACACATACGGAATGGAATAGAAAAAGTAACGACTTGTACACGTTTCTCATACACAAAACAAAAACAGCTGATTCGGAACGTAACAGACCGTAAAAGTTCCGTTTAGTCAAACGTCTACTGAACGTAACGGTTCGTACGTACGTTTTTAGTATATGGAAGGCAATGTAAATGCGTTCTCATTGTTTTTCGTATTCTAAAAACGAACGTACGTTCCGTGGACGTTTGGCTAACCGGTGCTAAAGACTGATTCTCCCTTTAGCACTACGTTTCTCATGCATTAGGAGTCGAAAAGTGCAAGACATAAAATATGTAATAATAAAAAAGTACTGAATGCGTCGCGAGGGTATTGCGGTATTTTCGAAATGGAAAAGTACTGAAAAAAGTACTAAAGTGCTGAATTTTTCAACAATGTTCTAGATCTTTTCTTTGCAAGGAGTTTATACGGCCTTCTCCCCCCAGCAGAAATTCTATGCACTCACAGGAGTTTCTAAAGCTAGCCCGTTTAGCTCTCCTTATTTTTCCTTGTTACACTCTGTAAGCTTCTCCCGAGCCTACGAAATTCGGTTTTAATTGCGGAAAGGTAGCTGTTCCACTAGACCACGTCTTTCTCTCAGTCCCATTGGTTTCTCGTGACTGCTACAACTGAAGGCGTCTGGTATTTCCACGTTTGACTAAGGCACACTATTTTCCAGCCAATATTTTTGAATATTGGAATGCCTTTTTCGTTGTCCCAGGGGCAGAATCAATTGAAATAATTCACAACATGGTGGTTGCAATTAAATATTGAAAATCCTAGGTATTGTGTAAGCAATAGGCATCAAACACGGCTTAGTAGTTTCATATCCCATGACCACCTACCGAAGGGGAGCCTTTCGCTATTTATAGTCAACGAAGAACTCAGAAGAATCGTTATTCCCCAGCATATCGTAAACAAATGGTTCCGTTGAGGCCGAACTTCATAAATTTTGCTACGAATTGCTCTTTCATTTGCTCCATTTGCCAGATTTATCGCCGTGTATACTTATCCGTAAACAAGTCTGGTTGGAAGGAGATTTAACTCCAATAATGACGTAATCATTTCACAAAAAAAAAAAAAAAAAAAAAAAGGATAAACCTGTGAACCAACAACAACTGTTGTCTTAAATAAATACAGAATAAAGTGTACCCTAGAGGCTAAGAATACCACAAAGCAAATTCCTGCAGATGCTATTAATTACATAGAAAATAACCTGAGCAACGAGCATTTTCGTTGACGCTATCCGGCTCTGGGAACCTGAGACGAAAAATTCTTGGATATTTGATTTGTATAAAGTGCGCACCTTCAGAAAAATATCAAGGTTTGGAAACTCCAACCAGCAGATACTTAGAAATGGCGGAATTGATACAATCGGAATTACAATGGGGATTAATAGGATCCGAGTTGGCTATGCTTTTTACAGCGACTGACAATTAGACCGACCCTACATATATAACTGGCCATTACAACCCTTCAGTGAGGATTACGGCCTAGCTTCTCACATAACTCATGTTGTGTGCCTTAATTTTATACTTGAGTGGCGGGACCTACAGTTTAACGTCGACTCTGAACAACAGGTTTTTTGATAAACTTTTTCATGGCAGGTTTATTAACTCTCAGAGTTTTTGCCAGAAATCTGCGGAGAGGAAGTCGCCGGAGAAATATTTTTTTTTCATATTTCGTTTTGATGTCTGGCCTGGGGCTCGAACCCGGGCTTTACGTCTAATAAGCGAACACACTAGCTACTAGACTACAGCGACTACAACCGACCCTAGCTTGTGTTAAATAAGCAATTCTTGACGCTCTTTTCAAGCAGTCTCATTACAGGGCACTGCGAGATTAGAGCGCTGACAAAGATCTCAGATCCCAGTCGGACTATTGGTGGGTATGTTGCAATGAGGAATAATTGGAAACTATCGAACACCTCCTCAGTAACTTTCCAGCCCTTAGTAGGTAGAGACTGAAGACTCTTCTTCTGAGGTTTGGACTCTTTATCGAGAGCCGATTGTAAGACTCTCCATAGATTCATAGCTTCATAAATCAATCATGGTTGAGAAGTGTTAGGGCTTTAAGGCAGTAATCGTGCTCTCTTGTGTTTGTGGTCTTCTCCTTTTCAAATTTCCCTATCTCCTTCACTATCCGCTCTCCCCCTCTCTCTCTCTCACCTAAGACTTTCTACAATGGGTCATTTTGACCTCTGGGTATCGGTACTAGACCCAATGAAAAGTACACGTTCTCATACCTAACCTAACCTAAGGGAGAGGACAAACACGCAATAGGAGTGTAACATTTTTATATTCATCTTAGCCAAATTTAGGTGGAAATCTAAAACGGTAACACTTACTGTGCCCTCTTCTTCCAAATTTCATAACAAGTTTTCGTTAACAGCACAAAACCGGGTTATTTTATGTGTGTGTATTGACCCACACAAATATATTTTGCCTACGTTTGCAGTGATGGCATTTTTTTACACGCTTAATATTCAAATGCCGATAATTTCTCTTTGACAATGTTCTCTGCCGATTTCTTCTTCTATTTGCATTGTCCAAGTTTTTCTTTTTCTTTCTTTCTATTTTTGAACAACAAATTGGCTGACTGGCTAGCTGAACTGACTGACTGACGCATAAAGAAAGCAAGTAATAGAATGATGTGGCATGGCATGGCATGGCATGGTGACTTCATGGTCATTTCATTTCTAAATTCTATCAAAGTCCAGGTTAAACGATAACAAAAGTCATGCACACACTCATACATACCAGTGTATGTATGTATATCTCTACAACGTTGTCATTTGCTGATGTTGCGTTCTCAAATCGTATGCGGAAATTTCATGCTGCAGGAATACTTTGTAGTTTTCCACGATGACATTTGAGATTTTCGCTAAATCCGGTCCGGTTTAGAACATGAAAGAGGCGTTTATTTAGTTAATAACTGAATGACTTGAACGATAGTTGGTGTTGTTGTTGTTGTTTGTTTGTTTGTTTCATTGTTTTGTTAAATAGAAAATACTGTTGTTGTTATTGTTGTTGTTCATAATATGTTGTTCACAAATTTAAAACACAATGATTTGAATAAATTTCGTGGTTTATTATACGGTGATATAAATAGAGAGATTTCGTTTCATGTATATACGAGTATTATATACGAGGGTGGTTATAAGTATATGCCGCCACTCATGGGTTAAATTTAAACACACAACATTGGTGGTGTGCAGAACTAGGTTGTAGTCCTGGCTAAAGGATTGCATTGCTTCATCCTTCTAAATTGATTATATGAGGATTATGTTGCACGCAACTAAGAAACGGTAGTCATGACAATATTAGCTGACAAGCTCGTCGTGGCCTAATACGTTGTGATCGCTTCACACTTCGCATACAGTTACGAAACATTTCTGAAAAGTTATCACACGATAACATTTGTGGTCAACTGTAAGCAAGGGACCTTGCAAACACGAAGCCATTGAGCCATTTGGTATCGGTTAACATAATGACACGAATTATTTCAACAATTTCAGTTGAAGAGGCCTGAACTAGGATACCAGAACGGTCACATATTTTCCACGCTTGTATGCTCACAATACAGTAAATTATAATCGCTGATGATTTCTTATGCTTAATGAGCACAGGAAATAAATTTTTTCCTATTCTCTTCAAATCGTTCAGTTGTCGATCATGATATGGTCTTATTTTTTACTAAAATGAAAACGATGTACCATCGTTTAACATTAAAACGATAAACAAAAGCTACACTAACAAATACAACGAACTTGTTACAAGTAAACCAACAACATCAGTATTAAAGAAAAGGGTATAGACAATTAAGCGAGAAAGCAACAACAAGCATTGTGAACAAAATACACAAACAACAACGAAGTCGCGAACCCCCGAACGTTCGACTTCAAGAACCTTTATCAGACTAATTACGTGGGCATATAAAAAGTCAAAACAAAGCAGGCAACTAGCAATAAGAATTCAATCAGTCTTGTGTGTAGACGCGTTGCGTGTGAAGAAAACAGTCGTGGTTTGAAGACCGTCCTTGTAAAGAGCTACCGAACAGTTGTTAGTGTGTATTCGAACAAAAGTGTAAAGAAAAATAACGAATAAAGCAAATTTATGTTGGATTCATCAAGTTGTAAACAGTTGCACACAACATTGTGCGAACAATAAAGAATTTAATTGAAACTAAACACAAATTTATTTTCATTTTGTTTGCAATCAGCGAACTCATATTTTAAACGTTTTTAGAAAGGTAAAAACGTAACAATATTATTACAGGGCATTGCCTTATGGACACGAATGCCAGGCGCATTGGTCTTGGACAGCTCGAAAATGATGATTTATGTAGAAGAGACTGTTCTTCATGCCTGGCACTTTATCGGAGGAGAAAGAGGAACCTGGGTGCCTACTATATTTTGGGCCATATATCGGCTTAAATTTGAACCATCGGTTATTTCGAATCTGGCCATACTTTAGTCATTCTCTAACAAAATTCAGTAATGAATCCATTTCCGCTTAAACAAAGTTGGGATTTATTGGAAATTCAGGGCAACGAACACTTTTCGAACGACGCTCATTTTCATCTTAGTGGGTACGTTAATAAGCAAATTTGGGGCTCAGAAACCTCACACGTGGCCTTACAGAAGCCAATGCACCCAATACAAGTGACTGTTGGATGCGGCTTGTGCAGCAGAGTCATCTTTGGCCCATATTTCTTTAAAAATGAAGACGGCGCAATTGAGCATTGTAACAGTTCTAACGAATCTATTTAACACTGCATCGTTTAGAGAATAACTTTTTTGTTGTGGGTCACATATTCCTACTGATCGATCGATATTATATATATATTGTGTATCCCGTTAAAAACACCACATTGATCTGTTAATATTAACATTGAAAATTTTGTAGAATTTAGCTTCACATACACGAACACATAGAATTCTATTTAAGTGTTACGATCAACAACGAGAGTATGTGAGAGGTTTCTCAGCTACAATCGTTTGTGTACTTAATTATATAGTCGTTTGTAATTCTCATTTAGTTCATGACTATTTAGGAATAAGTAAAATAAATTGTGTTCGGAGGGCGGGCGGTGGTGACAGAAATTTAAGCTTTGCGGAATACAAGAATTTATTACAAATGGACTACAATCCCAATATAGTGGGGTTAAAACATCACATCCTACCTCTCAATTCTCTACAAGATCCATCATCCTCCCTAGACAAGAAGTAAAATTCCAAATTAAATATAATATCGTCTCAATCAATCACACATTCATGACGTTCCTATAATGTCTCCTCCAAGCCTATTGCCCTGACATATTTCAGGATGCTTCTCAGTGTCAACAATTACAATTCCCTGCCTTAATATGGAGCCACGTGTTTCCTCCTGGAAATGGCTCCAATAATGTGCTCCTATCGTCATAGAATCTAAATGTTAGACGCGAGACAATCCCCATCCTAAATAAGTATACTCCGAGTCTACATTGCCCTATTGAAAGGCCGGTTACCAAACTCAGGTTATTCTAGATAGTCGCCCTACAAGCCAATCAATGCTTTGTGTGGCCTGAATGTGTCCACTCATACTTCTTGAGAAAATAGCCACTTGTACCTGCTTACCAGATATCAGTAATGAATCGTTTTTTCGCTACTCATAAGTACTCATGAAATTTTGAGTATAAGTGAGTCAACAGTATTGAAATTCAAGTACATACTCTGATTCATTCCTACTCACTACAATATTGACAGGTTGCAATAAGTATGAGTACAACGTTGACATCGAACTGATACCATTCGAATTATGTTTGATTCATACGCCTACTCACTCAGATTTACAAATTTTGAAAAATATTTATAATACTCATAAATGATTCGAGTGAATCGAATCTTTCATCAAAATTTACAGTTTTGGTTGTTGTTGCATTTACAAAAAACAAAGCAATCACAAAATCTTCAGGTGTGTATTGTAGTGTTCTTAAGCGAATCGTACTTATTTTGTGATTTTTGTAAATGTTAAGTAAAGGAGAGTCGAAATCAATCACTTCATGCGTATTGTTAATAATGAGTACTACAAACTTTGAATATGAGTAGTATGAGTATGATATTAAAATAAGTATGAACGCGTATCCATAAGTATCAGAAATTATGAGTATGATTCGAAACTAATTATTTTTTTTGATACTCATTGCTGATCTCTGCTGCTTAACTATCAAGTGTAAGATGGCTTAATGATACTTAAATTATTTATTTATTAAATTAATTAAATTTAAATTAAATTCATTGTTGCCATAGTATTTGAAAACAATTCAATTTCATTTATATCGAAAATGATCCGGCAATTACATACATTGTCTGGGCATTTAAAAATATTATTTTCTTTTAAAATTATTTATATTTTATTTATAAATACAATACAACACAATACAATACAATACAATAAAATACAACAAGTATTACAAAGTTACAGACGCATAAACATTTCAATAACTTCTGCTCCATAGAACATTCAAGTGTAGAGGATAGAGGATGATAGTCAGTGCGAGAAATGGCATCAATTTCTTACCATTCAATAGCCATTAAACTGTATGTATCGAATAAATACTCACACATTTGAAACATACTCGTCGTACATGTATCACAAGTGAATATAATCGTTCCATGGTTACAAAACAGATACAATGCCCCGTGCAATGCGATGCGATGCGATACGATGCGATGTACTAAGCGATACAAGTGCCATATGGTCCACTTACAAATACTTTGGTACTTGGGGTGTAACATGTCGGTTAAGCGTTTATAAGAGCATGTTCATATGAATGAATGTGTCAAATATTAAGTGTTGCTGCAAATATTGACAACATTTTGAGAACAAGAAGCCAACATACAAATACACAAATGCTCGCATCATAAGTAGTATTTGGAAACAGTTTCATTACAATGGCGGCCATGAGACAAACACAATGAAACGGTCAAACGAGGACAAATGATGCTACAGCAAATACTTAAAAGAATTCATTCAAAGGCAAGCAAAATAATGATGGAATAACGCTACTATAAGCATCCACTTGAATAAAAGCGTCTCAAAAGAATAGTTGCTCTGAGGACAAGTTAGGCCCGCTGTTAGGCCCTCCATACCTCTTCAGATCAGTAACATCATCAGAATATTAGATGCCTAGTTGTTTGCTTCTATTGCAACATAGTACTGTACTAAGAGAGTCATTGATCATGACATCAATAGCCAAGCAATGTCCAGTAAAGGCACTTTGTACATGGCTTCTACTAGAAGCGCCTTCTATCTAACGTTGACTACATTTTTTTCACCAACTTGTCTGTATCCAAAGCTATCAAAGCGTCGTAAGCAGAATCTATTACCATGTTGCCTATCTTGTTTATTTTTTTTAACGGAAGTGGAATGTTTTGCCCCACTACTGGTCGGTTCATCCGCACAGTAGTTTCACGGAATACCATCGTAAACCGTTATCCTTAGGATGTGCAGATGTGTGAAGATACTGGCCGTAGGAAAGCCTCTTCCAACGAAAAGTCGGTACTAGCAAATGGTACACAGGTAGGCGGAGAAAAACAACTTGGCTGTGAACCCAAGTAAAACGGAACTTATCTTGTTCACTCGAAAATACACGGTCCCGAGCATCACCGTTCAGGAAATGAACGAATCGGCTGCGAGACTCACAAAGGAGACAAAATACTTGGGTATCATTATGGACTCCAAACAGTCCTGGAAGAGGACCGCGAAGGAAAAGATGATGAAAGCGATGAATGCCTTGTACGTCTGTAAAAGAACGTTTGAAAGTAAATGAGGCCAGCAGTCATGGTGTATCATCCACTAGATGTATACAGCGGTTGAACCACGTTTACTCTGCTATACCAAATATATGGTGGGGGCTATACGAAAGAGAACCTACCTCTCTCTACGCTGAACAGGGGGTGCAAGGTTGGCATGCTTGGGTGTTACGGGTACACCGTACACAGGCCTCGAAGTTATCTTGTCTCTATAAGCAATAGACATCTTCTTCCAAAACGTGGATGCTAGAACTGCGCTAAGACATAAGTTCTCAGACATGTTCAGATCATGTACGGTGGGTCACGTTTCAATTCTGTATGACTAGAACCGAATCACGCGTGTTTTAGTGTGACTACATGCTACCAGAGACTGTTTTCGGGTGAGCATACAAAACTTAAACTCACATACGGACAGAATAGATTGCTGAAAATGTCATCGGTGACGGTGATATAACGATTTATACCTATGGTATAAATTTGAGTGTGGAGCTGGATCTGGGGTCTATTCTACTAAACTGGCACTAAACGGGTCATATAAACTACCTAACTAGCCCAGCGACGTATTTCAGTCGAAGATTTTTGCTATTGAATAAGCTGCACGTCTGGCTGAAACCTAGGACCCACGTACATACAAATCTTCCAAAGACATTGATGGCCAACACTTCCGCTTGAAGGATATTTCGTTCGATCTTTAATTTTATCAAGCAGGTACAGTACTACCGACGCCTAAGGAAATGTCTGCACTATCTGCACCGATTCGTTTACAAGCTGCTCTTTATTAAGAATGGAAGTTTTGAACTTCTTAAAGATGCCAAGTTACCCGATAGATGAATATTTGATGCATACAACTGTCCAGACGACAACAAGCTCTGTGTACTACACACTTAAGCTGCAATAGAAAAAGATGTGAAATTTTCTTCAGCGCCGACGAAACGGATTTTCTGTGCGGCATATCAAGTTCAAGTTAATCGAATTGTTGATGGATTCCGGACGTTCCGTCGTTATCAGTGCTGCAGATTCTGTGAGTCATCTAGATCAGCATTTTCCTTGATTCTTTGGGAGCTTAATAATGCAAGTTATAAAAATTATCAAAGAAGGTGAAGGACAAATGCTGTGGACCAAAGCAGTGGTATTCCTTCAGTTAAGACATGGAAAATTAAAAACTCGTATTAACACGTTGACTGCAGACTACGAAATAACTCGTAGATTGCGTTCCCTTCTAGGGTGCCATATTTTGCTATGATGTCTGATCTGGGGTCTGAACTCGGGCCTTACGTCTAATAAGCCAACACACTACCTACTAGACTACGGCGACTTGAATTGCCACGAACATGAGGATTTCTTCTCTAAAATTCTGAATAATCTGGGGCCACCCAGAAAATCAAAGTGAATACAAAATTGAAAGCGAAAGATCGCCTTCTATTATCGCTCTGTTCCAGAAGACAGAAATGAAATGAATTGAAAGGGAGCAGCAATGACACTTGAAATCAAAACAATTTTCACTAAATTGAACAAATAATGTTTAAAATATCATTGTGCACGGACGTATGGTTGTCCGTCCCGAGTATCTTTGCCCGCCTGCCAGTCTGTCTGTTTTTGTAAGCTGGAGCAACATTGAATGACGTACTCGCACTTCAAGAGGGGGTAAGAAGTCGAATTAAAAAAAATGAAAACGAAAAGAAAATATACACACATGCGTCAGCTAATGCAGCTAATGATATCCGTCCGGAATCCGGAGTTTCGCTTCTGCCAAAACAGTCTACACTACACACATACCTACGTACATAGCCACACACACACACTTCATGTTATAGTTGCCAACATTGTATGCACTTGAATAACGAATGTTTGTGTCTTGAGATAATGAAGGGCACGCAACGGAAATTGAAGAGGACACACACGTTGCCATAAGGATGCACTAATAATAACAGAAACAAACAAAAAAAAAACTCACACACTTACATTCATTCAAGGAAAACATACGAAAGAAATAAGAGAAGAAAAAGAAACGAAAATTTTAAAATCAATATTGAACGAGAGGATGAAGAAAAGACAAGAAATGCAAGAAACGAATTTTGTTGTTTTAAGAAAAGTAAATAAAGGAAACAACAACAACCACAACAACACCAACAAACGGAAAGAATATGATGCCAATGATGGCAATGATGACATTGAGCAACAACAGGAGCCCGTTAGTTTACTGGTGTCAGGAAAGAGTACTTGAAACTGATTTTCTTTGGTAAACTAAGGATATGGAAAGCCAAAATGAATGATAAATCGAAGAGGCGTCTTGTAGGTTGCCGAATACAAAATTAAAATGAAAGAAAGTATGGACGACATGCAGTTCTGCAATTGGAATGAGACAACAAATAACAACGGCCAAAGACGACAAACTTCAGTCCTACATGACATAATAAACAGATGTATGCTTGACTACGGCGACTTCAAACCATTCTGCATTCTAGGAGCTTTGTTGCTTATAATAAAGATGGATCCTTGGGAACTCTAGTTGCAAATGAAACGTATGGGAGCGTTAAAGTCAATACAAATAACCTTTGGACAGTGTCCACTCAATTGTTCAATCTTTTAAAAATGTCGTAAAAAATCAAGTGAAGTCACTTAACGGAGACCTTATTGTCTACTGCTGAGCAGATCTTTTATTTCGAGGCAATATATAAACAGATGTTTGTTAACGCTTGGGTTTAACATTAATAAGATCCATTCCTTCCTAATGCGCCCTTATTTTGGTGGAGAAGAAGAATCACATTTCTTGATCGTGAACAAGACACAGAAGCTTGTCGCTATTATTGCCACCATTTTTATTGTGCAAGCCAATCTGGACACAGTACATACATACGTACATAAATGGTCAATACCACTCTTCAGTCTGGACTACAACCTCGATTCTCCCACGTGGCGGGACCTACAGTTTAAAGTCGACTACGTACGATAAATTTTTGAGAAACTTTTCATGGCAATTTTTTATTTACTCTCGGAGTTTTTGCCAGAAATCTGCTGAGGGGAAGTCGCCGTTTTGTTTTGTTAAAGATATCTGACTTGGAATTTGAGCTGTAGTCTAATAAAACACCACACTATCTACGAGACTACCGCGACTTCTGCCTGTTTAGGTTAGGTTAGGTCGGAGTGGTAGCTTTGATATCACAACGCTCACTTGAGCACGCATAGCGGCCCTTTGTGATGCTACGGGTGAACGCAGTCCCTGTACTGACCAAGTTCCACCAAAATCAGGAAAGAGGAAGAAGTTGGTCAGCGCAAGGGCTGCACACTTCTGCCTGTTACTAAACAGATATTTTGACTCGAAGTACATAAACAGCTCCTAACTCATGGGCGGAAGGCGCTCTTGTTTTCTGGAGAAAAAGAATCTTGAACAAGGCACAAAAGCTTGTTGCTATTGTCGATGGCCCTTATTTTTTACTGTTCAAGACAGTTTGGAGACAACGTTGTACTCAATTCTCATCGCTATCTTCATCAAATGTATCACCGTTAAGTCTGTGAAGCATGATCGTATTGATCATGGCGGCGCCATCCTACACGAATGGGCAGATCCCTCTAGTAAACAAATTATGTGGTAGGGTTAGGATTCTCAGTTGTCCGCCCTTAGAGGCAACGCGAACTTAATCTATACGGACGGATCAAGCTTTTTCTTTGATAGTCATGGATCCTCAGTTACTACAATACTTTCTGACGACTACACGGTCTTCCAAGTGCGAGATCTATACTCTCCATAGAGCAGCGAGAATCTTGGTACAATTACATACATATAGAATTGGTCATTACAACCCTTCAGTTAGGATTATGGATCTAGTTTCTCACACCACTCATGTTGTGTGTGTTAATTTTATACATGAGTGGCGGGACCTACAGTTTAAAATCTACTCCGAACGATAGATTCTTGAGAAGCTTTTCATGGTAATTTTATTTTACTCTCAGAGTTTTTGCCAGAAATCTGCTGAGAGGAAGTCACCGAAGAAATTTTTTTTTTCATATTTTTGTTGGTGATGTCTGACATAGAGTTTGAACCGTGGCCTTAGGTCTAATAAGCCAACACACTACCTACTAGACTACGGTTGCGAGAATCCTAGTGCAATTAGTGCCTCCCCGTGTGGTAGCGGGAAGAGAATACTACCACAGTGATCACCATACTTGTCGTACGAGGCGACTAAGGGTGCTGCTATCAGTCAGGAACTTTTTGGGGTTCAACTGGCAGCAGTGTGGTCTTGCTTGGCTGCGAAGCCTGACCAAAGGCCTTAATCTGGTACCACGAGTGCCGGGAGCCCCAGAGATTCGTCTCTGCCCGACAATGGTGAGGCCCCCTTGTGGGAGCGACGCACACTGTCGCGATTTCATATAACGAGTGGCCAAAAATAGAATGAGTAATAGTAGAGTAATGAAATTTGACACACCTATATTAATTGGTAAAACATAATCATACTTAAAATTTGGTCATTTAAACTCGAAGGATTCGTGTCCTTCCCATATATCCTGAAATTAAAAATTGCTATAACTTGGAGGAAAAAAAAGATATGTTAATAAAATTTGGTACACTTATTAGTTTTAATATGCTTAATACTTCCTCCAAATTTTGTTCAATTTGGAGCAAGGATACGCCCACCTTAAAAATGTCCTTTTTCAAAAAAGTATCAAAAAAATTTAATATATGTACATATATTTTTTCGAATCGCAAATTATGATTTAAATGTTTTACTAACTCATTAAAATTTAATTTTCTCACATTCCGTATATCCTTAGACCATTTTAAGGATACATTTTTACCATACCTGAAATACTAATTAAACACTATTTTATTAAACAATTTAAAATTTGTTTATATATATTAGAATATTTAAATTTATACATATAAGTGAAAAGACACTTGTACTTGGTTCCTAATTGAATTTATTTATGTTTAAATATAAAAAATCGATGATCTAGAAAAATTTACATCACTTCCTCAACTCAGTTTCAAACCTACTTTTTCCACGTCTATATTTTGTCCAATTATTACTAATTTTTAAAAGAATGAATTTTAGTTAGTCCTTCTCTATATCTGCTAGAAATTTTTGAATACGACTTTCAACAAATTGTACAATATTATGCAACACATTTGTTGTATTATTTTTCTTAAGCTGCACCCATTACTCAAAAATATCACGAATCGGCAATGATGTTGACACTAAAAAACATTTATAACGCCCACAAAAGCAGTCAGAAGCAGCTGAAATTTATATATGTTAAAGTACATACTTGTGGCAATAAAATATCAAAAAATTACAAAAGTGATATCCGGTGTTTTTTTTTAATTCACTACTGAAGTTAATAAATGTATGAAAATCTTAATTTTTTTAGGACCTGTACTTTGGCTAAGGATATCTCACATATGATTAATATTTGTAAACAATTATAGCGTTGTAATTACAATTACATACCTGGCTTACAATTCTATTACAAATAATTTAGTCACTACCAAAAGAATTTTTGAATTTTAACTATGACGAAAATATGTCGAATTTCAAGTTTTCGCACAAATTTTCTATATTGGATGGGAATTCTTAACTTTGAGATACAATAACTAAAAAACTACGCAAAAGTTTATAAAAAAATTTTACATATCAACTAATTGAAGTGTTTTCTATAAGATAAAGGTAAACAAATATTGAATTTCCCACATTGTCTTTAACCATTTTTGGCCACGCTCGCGACAGTGTGCGACGTGGTGGCTGTGGTTTACACCCTAATCGCGGGGAGTGTGTCAGTACGGTGTGGCGTTACACTCTTAACGCATTGAAGGAGTTTAGATGGTCTCCTACACCTAATTAAGAGGGAAGTCATACCCAAAAAGTATAACTTTGAATTGCTGCCTTCATACAGTGGTTGTAGCCAGTGTTTACAACGTGTATGTTGGGCCGTTGGTAGACGCATTGCATTTCACCCTGTGCGAAGAGCACCGTGGGATAAGGTCCTCACGGATAGGTACCCACGTAAAACCAACACATTGTTGCAATTAGTGCCCTAGTGCCTAGTGAGTTTTTATAAATTAGAGATTTTAAGTCACGAAGAAATGCTCAGAAGGAGTATTCTCTAATCTACTAAAAAAAGAGCATTGGATCTCTCTAATCTCTTGACAGGAATTCAATTAAGCTCTTAATGGATAAAGTCACTGTAAAACGTTTAAGGTTGAGGACGCCGAAGCATCATTAAAAAAATGTTCTAAGTAAATATCCTACTCTTCTTACACTAAAAAACCCGGTATGTGCTGTCTTCAAGGACTGAGCTACTCCGGGATAAAATGGAAAAATTAGCACACACAACATGGATGATTTGAGAAACTAGGTTGTAATTCTGACTAAAAATTTGTAATAAATAATTAAGCAATTAAGTGTGTAGGGGTCACCAACCAGTCGGCTTTTATTATGATATAAAATGTTGATTTAGTGTAGGACATAAATTTTTGGAGATAAAAAGCGTAACAGAAATAAAAATAACTGGACATTTATTTCATACATAAAATACATTGTATGTGGTATGCCACAAGGCCTTGTTCTTTGTTGCAGCACACGTACGCCTCTAACTACTTTACTTGTACATAAAGGCGCTCACTCTTTTTCAAAACTGATGCCAAAGCAATGAGAAAACTAAGGTTACAGTCACATCAGTCAGTCAGTTCCCTAAAGAAGAAGAAGAAGCAGCAATTTTGTGCGTCTTGCATTGCTGATTATATATTTTTTTTGTTGTTGTTGTTATACTTGTTATTGTCGTACACCATCCGTCGTACAACAAGCACATTCATTCTTATTGTCACACCATTTAACACTAACACGTGTTGTGTCATGGTTAAATGCGTGACATGTTGTTGCACTAAAAACAGCAGTAACAGTAGCAGCAGCAACAACAGCAGCAGTAGCCAGGCTTTCAGCATTTCAGCAGTAAACAAAGAAAGGAAAGAAAACATTGTAGCTCCTTTGACTAACTGGGCTTTAGTTTTAACATCTTCGACGTTGTCTTGTTTCAAGTGCCAAAATTATACTGTTGCGCACAACAGATAAGGATTGATGTCTGTTGTTACTGTGGTAGCTGCCACATTTTAGAAGTAGCAGCAGCAGCAGAAGCAGCAGCCGCCGTAATTGTGTGTAATAAAGACTCATACTTAAACTTGTACATGGCATGGCTAGTATCCGTATATGAATGGACGCATTTCTTCCTTTATGGTTTCTGAAATTATTTTCTTGTAGTTGCAGTTACGTTGTTGCTTTTTTTTTTTTTTTGTTATTGTTTGTTTAGTGCAATGTCTTGGCAATAATGGTTACTTAAGATAAGACAATAAATATTCTGCATACCATTGCCATTTATTTTCGTTTCGAAGAAAAAACAACAAACTTCACTATCAAGTTGACAGTTTTTGGAGGTCAAAATGTCGTCTCCTTTCTCTCAACAACAACAACAATAACAAGAAAGAAAATTCGCTTTTTTTGGCAACTAAAAATTGGCTACTAAAAGTCTTTGTTTCTTTATAACTGTACTGAGATAAGACATTGAGACTCTATTGAATTAAAAAAGGACGCCGCATCAAGGTTGGCAAATTATTTTATAAACGTAAGGTTGTCGAAAGAAAAATCGTTTTAAATTTTCTTTTTAATATACTATACTCGTACAAGGACATGCTAAAAATCTAACACAATAAATCACAATAAATTATTAGTCAAGACGTGCTCAACTTTGCTGCTACCATCATTACAATTGAATTAAACTAAATTTAATAAAATAAAATAATAATAAAATAAATTTAACTTGCTATCAATATTATCAAAAGTGTTCGAAAAAATTCTTCTACAAAGCTTAGCCACGTTCCTCGACGAGGGACTAATTATCCCCGAACATCAGTTTTACTTTTCGAGCTAATCACGGTATCATTGAGCAGTTTCATAAGATCGTCACTATGATTTTGAGCTTTCGAGCAGGTTCATAAGATCGTCACTATAATTAGATCGGCATTTGAAAAGAAACAATATTGTTCAGCTCGTTTTATCGACATCTCACAAACATTCGATAAGGTTTGGCATGATGGTCTACTCAGCAAAATAACATGAGTACTCCCCGAGAACACACTCAAACTTCTTAAAAGCTATTTAACTGACAGAACTTTTAAGGTCAAATTGAGGGACGAACTATCTACAACAAAAAAAATATCTCTGCAGGTATCCGTCAGGGAAACATACTAGGCCCTATTCTATATGTAATTTATACATCGGACATGCCAAGTCCATGTGTATCAACATATGCAGGCGACACCGCATTTATAAGCATCAACAAGGATCCGAAGGTAGCATCAACACAATTGCAGTCGCACATATACGATTTGGAAAAATGATTTGAAAAGTGGAGCATCCAGTATGCTCATGTAACCTTCACACTCAGAAGACAAGATTGCCTACAAATAAAAATAAAAAAATATTGATGTCCCTGTTGAAAATCACTTCAAATACCTGAGATGTGGCGCTCCCGCCACATCGAGGTCAAATTAGCGGCCATTAAATCCGTTCAAATGCACTGGATTATTGGTTCTAATTCAACACTAGACCTTGAATACAAGGTTCTTTTATACAAATTCATTATAAAGCCAATAGGGACCTACAGCATTCAGCTTTGGGGCAGTGCTTACGCGTCTAACGTTTTTAAATTGCAAAGAAGACAGTCCAAGCTTTTACGATACACGACATATTCGTAACGACAACATCCATAGAGATCTCAATATTCCTACAATTCAGGAAGAAATTAAAAAATTCGCCATAAAATATGTCGGTAAACTAACGATTCACCCCAACGCATTAGCAAGGGACCTGCTTCAATTCGACGGTCATCAGAGATTAAAACGGAGTAACACATTAGCCTCGCTCGACGGCAGCTCTGACTTAAATTTCTAATGTAGTAATATTATAAGATTTGAATACAATATAGAGTTAACACGCTGATGCTAACTATTAACCTTCAAAATTAGTTTTAAGATTTGAAAACTATTGTAAATTTCATTAAGAAAAATTCAATAATAATAATAAAAAAAATAAAAACAAAGAATTTAACTATCGTTAAGGCAAAGGGTGTTGTAAATTTCAATAGCTTAGCGAAAAACTTCAGGATGTTGTACGGGTTTAGCAAGAATAACGCCCTGAATAGCACTTCATAAATGTCCAGGGTTTTCTTTCTCAGATGTACTAAATTTCTACAGGGTCCAAAATACATAACATATATACATTAGTCATTACAACCTCTTATGTTGTGTGCATGTACATACTTATGTGAGAAACTTTTCCTGGCATTTTGATTTTATTCTCAGAGTTTTTGCCAGAAAGTTGCCGAAGAAATATTTTTTTTAAATTCCGTTTTGTTAGAGATGTCTAACTTGAGGTTTGAACCGTGGCCTCACATCTAATAAACCAAAACACTATCTGCTAGACTACGGCGACTAATGATTCATTACATTCCTCTTGAAATCTATCATATTGGCTTTAAGGTGTATCATATTCGGAATAAAGACTCTTGGATTGACAAATGGTTTCGCGATCAAAATACCGTCTGCTATGCTTAGGCTACTTTTGGATAGTAGTTTCACAAGAAAAGTTAAGGTTATCTGAAACATATTTGACTTGCGGAGAGATTCAGGCTCTTTCTAACTTTTCAAACATCTCTTCTATCCCTATCAGAAGCGTGGAAATTTTCCTCCATGCAAGTTTGTTTGCCTGTTCATTACCATGAATTCCTACACGATCTGTCATCCAGTAGAGATGATAACTCAATTTTATCTGTTTAGCTGATTCAGCTGAGTCCCTTACATAGTCCAACAGTCTGTCCTATTCGAACTGAACACGTTTTTCGATGGCGCAAACTATGTCTTAGAAAATCAACTTGAGTTTCTTAATGGGTACCGTATAATTTATACTGGGATCGAATATCCTCACACAAATCTCAGCCTTAGAAAATCAATCTTTCAACGCTTCCAATCTTTAAGTTTAAACAAAACAAAGTGTGTATGAGCTACCTTCGAAATTTTTGATTCGTTTGAAAGACCTATTGATGCCATTATGTAAGGTATATAGTCCGCCAAAGCTTCTTTGGGTGAACCACATCCCAAATGGCTTGCATTTTCATTCATTTATAAAATTAACACACACAACATAAGTTGTGTGACAAGCTACGTCATCATCCTGACTGAAGTCTTGTAATGACCAATTATGTATGTATGTATGTGCCTATGTATATAAACTAAAAGAAAAAAAATGAATCCGCCTCAATTTTTTAACTACCCATGTGCTCTAAGCTTTGCTTGCCACAAAAAACAATATTTTTTTAAAAACTTGTGCTAATTTAATAAAGCCAAATATTTCATTTATTTTAATTTGTTATCTTCTTTTTTGTCGTTTTTGTTGTTGTATTGTTATTTTTTCCTGCTAAAATTAATTGTAAAATTTTAATAGTTTGATAGTTAGTCCACCCTCGTAACAATTTATGAATAATTTCGAAAATGTGCCACCACCGCCACCACAACGACTTTAACAAACAGACACAAGATTGATCACTTTTAACTTTTTCTATAATTTCATTACGAATGTTTATTGTTTGGCATAAGAGTTTCGGAAATATATACCGTTAGGAAATTTAAAAATATTCGTATCCTGTTGGATAGAAACGAATTTACAAGAATGCTGAGCTTCTAGTTTTTCACAATGGAATTCAGTTCTTAAGTAAGGAAGCTTCATACCAATGCTGAAGTCAAACAAGAACGATGGTGAACAGGGAAAGTACCCACTATATCCTCATCTGTTCACCACTGTTCAAGAAAAAAAAGAAGACATAGATACATACATACGTAAGTGGCCATTACAACCCTTCAGTCAGGATTATTATTATTATTATTATTATTTATTTATTTATTACGGCCTAGCTTCTCACATCACTCATGTTGTGTGCCTTAATTTTATACTTGAGTGGCTGGACCTACAGTTAAACGTCGACTCAGAACGACAGATTTTTGAGAAACTTTTTCACGGTAGGTTTATTTACTTTCAGAATGTTTGCCAGAAATCTGCTGAGAGGAAGTCGCCTAAGAAATATTTTTTTTCTCATATTTCGGTTTGATGTCTGGCCTGGAGCTCGCACCTGGGCTTTTACGTCTTTATAAAGGAACACATTACTTACTAGACTACGGTGATAAGTAAACATTTATCATGTAAATCGGCCTTAAGTATTGCTCAGATAAGACTTCCTCGAACCCTGCTCACCTGCAACAAGCTCAAGTTTTCTATAATTTTCCAAGTGGGTACATAGCCGCATTGTGAGAGGGAAAGAGCGAGAGAGAAAATACGAACAACACTTGTTTTTATTAGAGAGATAAATGATTGGAATAAAAGTTTTAAAGAGAGAGAAAAAACAAAAAAAAAAGAATAGGGTTGGTAAAGCTGTCTTACATACATGCGAGTGAGTACATGTCAGAAATATACGGTACAATACGAAACTGTCATTTTGACAGTTAAACAAATGTAAATAAAAGACTGATACATACTTACATATAACTAACGATCCATCCATCTTAACAACAACAAAAATAGCAACAATAACAATAAACAAATATACGGAAACTATTGAAATATGCTGACTGGCACCACTAAAAAAGAAAAAAAGTTCGTTGGTAACTTGCAACAACTGGCGGCAAATAATTCGTCACTTCGAAATACGCATACTAACGCTATTGCATACATTATGGGAAATGGGAAATCAAACGGTGCAAACAAATATTATAACAATGCACGGGGGTCGTCTAAAACTTTCTAACAATTCATCACATGGACTGTCAAAGCAACACTTGCATTGTATCTACAAATGTCGATCTGAGACCGGTACGGGAAACGAAATTTTCAATGATGACTGACAAACGATGGTTGTGGCAGTGGTGATATTTTGAATTTAACGTTCCTTAACACACATTGGATGCGCTTCAAACTCATGGTCACTGTTGCGTTAAAAGTGCGTAACGACCAAACCAATGCTGCTAAACGCTCTGCACACTAGCGCATGACTTCCTCCCGCTAGCAACAAAAAAAAATAGGTTGCCTGATGAAAAGTTGTAAAACAAAAACAAAAAAAATCTCAAATGACTCAACAGTTTGTAAAACTTGTACGTAGTGTTGCGAGCTGTAAAAATCGTGATCGGTATGTAAAACGTTGCGGTTGGGTTTCGGTTAATTTTTTTGTTTTTGTTGTTCTTTTTTGTTTAGACGACTTGATTTAATTAATTGAAATATTTTTCTTTTCTGTTTTAAGTTCAAATGACTTGAGAAGGGAATATTTGTTGTTTGTACACAAGCATTTTACATGTGACTACGCCCCATCTATTTATCTTATCAACCTTTAAGCACACTTGCTGTGACGCATATTTCAACTTGAAATTAACCTTTAAATGTATAAGGAGGCATAAAGTGTTCATTTGATAATGAGAAAATTCAAGTTAGAACTATAGGGTGGGCCAACTGTCGATTTCAATTTGAACGATCGGTTATTTTGGATCCAACAATACTTATGTCATTGTATTCTGTCACAAAATTCAGTATATTTTCTCCACTGAACGTATATGAGCAACGTTGGGATTTATTGGGCCAATAAGAAACTCCATGCACATACATGCATAATTAACCACTACAACCCTTCAGTCAGGATTACGGCCTAGCTTCTCAACACCACTCATGTTGTGTGTGTTAATTTTATACGTGAGTGGTGGGACCTACAGTTTAACGTCGACTCCGAACAACAGATTTTTTGAGAAACCTTTTCATGGCAGGTTTATTTACTCTCAGAGTTTTTGTGAGAAACCTGCTAAGAGGAAGTCGCCTAAGAAATATTTGTTCATATTTCGTTTTGCTGTCTGACCGGGGATTTGAACCGTAGCTTTGCGTCTAATAAGCTAACACACTACCTACTAGACTACGGCGGGTGGCTCAGAAAACCCACACATTGTCTTACGGAAGCCAATTCACCCATTACGAGTGACTGTTTGGTGCGATTTGTGGAGCGAAGGCATCATTGGCTCATATTTCTTTGAAAATGAGGTCGGCGCAACCATTACGATCAATGGAGACACTTATCGCACCATAACAACCAACTTTTTGTAACCGCTCTTCATGGTATTGAACTGAACACTGTTTGGTTTCAACAGGATGGTGCAACTTGCCACACATCTTATGTCACAATCGATGTAGTGCTTCAAACGTTTATAGCCGTTTAATTAGCCGAAATGGTGATGTCAATTGGCCTCAAAGAAGCTAAGATTTGACATCGTTGGACTATTTTCTATGAGGCGCCATTAAATAGAAGTATTATGCCGACAAAGCAGAGACAATTGAGCATTTAAAGGCCAACATTCGTGATGCCAGTGCCGAGATACGAGCCCATACTTTCTAGAAAAAGTACAGGAAAATTGGTCTGATCAATGAGGTACTGTGAGTAAGACCAGCAGTGGCAGTCATATGAATGAAATAATATTCCATTTCTAACCGTAACAATTATAACTCACAACAACGGAATAAATTTGACAAAATTTCAAATCGTTATTGTTTTGTTTGCATTTTTAAATTGAAACTTTTAAATAGTGTGGTCGCCATAGTCTAGTAGGTAGTGTGTTGGCTTATTTGACGTAAAGCTCGGGTTCGAGCCCTAGGCAAAAAAAAATATTTCTTCGGTGACTTCCTCTCTGCAGACTTCTGGCAAAAACTCTGAGAGTAAATATACCTGCCATGAAAAAGTTTCTCAAAAAATCTGTCGTTCGGAGTCGACGTTAAACTGTAGGTCCAACCATTCACGCATAAAATTAAGGCACACAACATGAGTGGTATGAGAAGCTAAGCCGTAATCCTGACTGAAGGTTTGAAGGTTGTAATAACCAATTATGTATGTATGCAAATTGCCCCTTTAAAAAGCAGAGATCAAAAATGAATCGTTTCTTCGCTACTCATAAGTAATAATGAAATTTTGGGGTTGAGTGAGTCAACAGTTTTGAAATTTAACTACTCTGATTCATTCGTACTCACTACAACATTGATTTATAAGTACAGGTTGCAATGAGTATGAGTACAATGTGGACATCAAACTCATAACATTCGAAATATGTTTGATTCATACGCCTACTCATTCAGATTTATAAATTTAGAAAAATACTTATAATACTCATAAATGATTCGAATGATTCGAATAATTCATCAAAATTTACAGTCTTAGTTGTTGTTGCATTTACAAAAACAGAAGAAGAAAGAAAAAGACAAAGACAGCAAGCAAAGCAAACATACAACCTTCTAGTGAGGATAGTAGTGTTCGTAAATTTAGAAAAATACTTATAATACTCATAAATGATTCAAGTGATTCGAATCATTCATCAAAATTTACAGTCTTAGTTGTTGTTGCACTTACAAAAAATGAAAGAAAGAAAAACACAAAGACAGCATGCAAAGCAAACACACAACCTTCTAGTGAGTATAGTAGTGTTCGTACGCGAATCATACTTTTTTTGTGATTCTTGTAAATGTTGAGTAAAACAGAGTCGATGAAATCAAAACATATTGCGTATTGTTAAGTGTAAGTACGATGAGTACTTCAAACTTTGAATATGAGTAGTATGAGTATGATATTAAAATAAGTATGAATACAACTTCGAGTCCGTCTTGTATTGGATGTAGTGGTGAGAAGCTTTGCTTTCCGAGTTGACTACATAGGATATCTCAATGATAAGTTTCACTACAAATCGAAATATTCATCCAATCCATGTATCACTTTTAAAGGTTAAATGAAATAAAATTTCTTTGAAAACATTTTCATGGAATTTTTCTTTTCATTCTCTGTTCTGTTCGGAACATTTCCTCATTTTTTCCCAATTCTGCTGACATTGAACATTTTTCAAAAAGGTGGCACATTTTCTATTTCCATTGCGTCGTACGCTATTTATGAATAATTTTGTTAAGTGTGTTTTTGAATATGTAAATGCATGGGGAGTTTCATTTATTCGTTCATTCATTAAAAACAAATTTTTTGTTTTTTTGTTCTGTTTTTAAGACCATGAACGTGTGAACATTTTAATGAATTTTTATTGTTTTATTGTTGTTTTTATAACAGAGTAACCCTGCATGACGCCTTCACGCATAAAATTTATGAAAATCTATTGGTTTTAATTACAACAACAACAACATAAGAGAATTTTTTTTATTAAAATTACGAAATAATTCTAATCAGAGTTATAAAATGAGACGGGTTCATAGTATAAAGAATTACCATCTGGAATTTGGATTATATTAGCATTGAAGATTGCGGTAGTTTGTGGCTTATTCACATCACCAGTGACTTGACAATAATTCACCAGAAAAAGTCTAACGAAGTAAAACGCACCGTCTCGGCGGCCAGCTAACATTACCTTCACGAAAGGTGACTATGCGCTAAAATCGTTCGTGCAGATTATCAAATGTGGTATGGGCTGTGCGCTACGTAGCATAGTCCTGTTGAAACAGCAACTTTTTGGCGATCAGAATATAGAATTCACATCACAAGAAGCTGGTAATCATCAACATATAGCGCTAGCCGACATCAAAAAATCCAGACCAAATAGTGATTTTTTTTGAGACCTATTGCACTCCATGTAGATTGGTATTCTCACAATTTCGATAAATTTTGTTTGATCATGCATTTGCTCAAGAGTGAATACACGTCACTATCTAAAGTGTTGTTACGAAAATGAAAGCATCGTTTAACATTAATATGATTAACAATAGCTACACTAACAAATGCAACGAACTTGTTCCAAGTAAACCAACAACAACAAACAATGTGAACCAAATACACAAACAACAACGAAGTAGTGATAAAGTTCTCGAGAAGACGAAACCGCTAATGTTCTACTTCAGGAACGCTGATCAGACTGATTGCAGGGGCATATAAAAAGACAAGACAAAGCAGACAACGGGTAGTAAGAATTCAGTCAGTCTTTTGTAAAGACGAGTTGCGTGCGTAAACAGTCGTGGTTTGAAGAAGGATGTTTGCGAAGATCTACCGAAGAGTTGTTAGACAGATTTTTTTTTGAAAAACTGTTTCATGGCAGGTTTATTTACTCTCATAGTTTTTGCCAGAAATCTGCTGAGAGGCAGATTTTTTTTTCGTTTTGATGTCTGACCTGGGTTTTGAACTCGGGCCTTAAGTCCAAAAAGCCAACACACTACCTACTACGTCGTAGTCACGACGACTTCAATAAGAATACGTGAAAAGACAAGACTTCTTTTAAGAATATTTATACAGTCACAGAAAAAAGTCTACATACACCGATTTTTTTGTGGTTTTCTAAGAATTTCTGGGTTCTATTTTTTATATTCGATTTTGTGTTCAAACATTCTTAATTGTGATTGTTTTAAAGAACGCTATAAAGCCTTTTTTAATTTTATAAATACAGCGCTGTATGCAAACTTTTCTCTGTGACTGTAAATCTTTACTCCTTTTTTCGGTTTTTTCGCTTTTTTGTGCTTTAAAGTACACGAATTAAAACCTATAATTACAGCAAATTTGTTACAAAATAGCCACAGAGAAAAATACTCTCAAAAAATTTCAAAGAATGATAAAAAAAAAAAAGTAAATGAAATTCCATAATTTCACTCAACATCTGTTCATAAGTAAATAAAAATCTTAAAACTCTACAGAAGTATTTATTTGCTGTCTTATGCGAATACTCACTCAGTCGTGCATCATTAAAAAATCGCCTCCAGGAAACACCTGAAAAAAAAGAGAAAGACACGATTTGTAATGAAAAAGAATTTTTAAGAATTTCGATGCCAAATGAGTACAAATCAAAATGCAAAGTCAAGTCAAGTCAAGACAAGACAAGACAAGTAAAAAGTAAAAAAAAGACGTACCCTTCACATGAACGCGTATACGCACTGCTTTATATTGGGGGGTTTTTAAAATTTAAATAAATTGCCCTGCATTTACATTCTGGTATTGCGCAGATATTTCCCCCTTTTTATTTGCGTATATTTTGAAAATCTTTTACAGAATATGCTGCAGGCAAGAGAGGCATGAGAGGAATCAATGTTCGTATCATCATGTTGAACATTGCGTATGGGAATGCAATTGAAACACTTATCCCCATTCATTTTTAGAGATTTATTTGCAGTGCAAATAACGTTTAAGCAAGAATTTTTAGGAACCCTTTTGGGAATATTACTTCAAATGCTTTAAATTTAAAAGGAATTGTTAAAGAATTAGTTGCAAATCCTGTTATACTGGAATCAATTGTCAAATGTTTTCAACCTATCGATTATAGATCCATAATCTGCCTGCACTGATACTGAATTAAAGGACAAACATTTGATTGTTAGGGATTGATAATCCCCTTAGCTCCCCCCAAAATAAACTTTCATTAATTTCATGGAAACGAAAACTGTCTAATGTACATGCTTATGCATGTTATTTTGCAATAAAATCTTTCATTTTTCAAAAGGAAAAAATGTTCTTTCCCTGCTCAAAATGTTGTAGAACATTGTGGCTCATTAAGCATATGTGACTTCCTCATAAATGATGACGAAATTGTTTCAACATCTACAAACAAGCAACATTTTTTCTTTTTGCGTTTGCCAAGTTTTATTTCATAAGTGTGTTTATTTTAATAAATTTTTGGGGAAATGCATAAATGCCAGCTCTTTAAAGGAATGCAATAACAAAACTAAAATTTTAGCAATTACCATAAACTTTAAAGTCAAACTTTTACCCAAGAGTAGTATTGTGAAATGCATGTCACAGAGAGTCATTAGCACTTTGATCTGTACATACATACATAATTGGCCATTACAACCCTTCAGTCAGGATTACGCTCTAGCTTCTCAACACCACTCATGTTGTGTGCGTTAATTTTATACATGAGTGGCGGGACCTACCCTTTAAAGTCGACTCCGAACGATAGATTTTTTGTGAAGCTTTGCATGGCAATTTTTACTCTCAGAGTTTTTGCCGGAAATCTGCTGAGAGGAAGTCGCCGAAGAAATATTTTCATATTTTCGTTTTGATGTCTGACCTGGGGTTCGAACTCAGGCCTTTCTTCTAATAAGCCAACACACTACCAACTAGACCACGGCGACTTTGACCTGTACGGTATCGAAAATCCAAATTTATATTTTTGTTACACACATACATACATAATCGACCATTACAACCCTTCAGTCGGGATTACGGCCTTGCTTCTCACACCACTCATGTTGTATGCCTTAATATTATACTTGAGTTACGGTACCTAAAGTTTAACGTCAACTCCGAACGACAGATTTTGAGAAACTTTTTCATGGCATTTTATTTACTCTCAGAGTTTTTGCCAGAAATCTGCTGAGAAGGAGTCGCCTAAGAAATATTTTTTCATATTTCGTTTTGATGTCTGGCATGTGCCTCGAACCCGGACTTTACGTATAATAAGCAAACATACTACCTACTAGACTACGGCGACTACAATTTATTTTATTATTTTTTCGTTGTGAAGTACGATTGTTCCCTGAGGTTGGTAACCGGTCTTTCAATGGGGCACTGTAGACTCAGATTACACTTATTTAGAAAGGGGAGTTGCCTCGGTCCTCACATTTAACATGCTACATATAACGATGGGAGCATATTATAGGCGCCTGTGGTGGTATTTACACATTTCCAGAAGGAAATAAGTGGGTGCACAGTGTTGAAAAATTCAGTACTTTAGTACTTTTTTCAGTACTTATTCATTGCAAAAATACCGCAGTATCTCCGCGACGCTTTTTGTACTTTTTTATTATTAAATATTTTATGTCTTGCGCTTTTCAACTATTAATGCATTAGCAACGTATTGCTAAAGGTAGAATGTGTATTTAGCTCCGATTAGCACGGAACAATTGTCCGTTTTTAGAATACAAAAAGCAATGAGAACACTTGCCGAACCGTAATGTAATTTCGGTCAGCATTTTCATTGCCCTTCATATGCTGCAAACGAAAGTATATTTCATAACGTTCCGTTAACGTTTGACTACACGGAACGTACCGTACGTGAAGAAAACGTAACTAAATAAATAGTATAGTAGGTAGTGTGCTAGCTTACTAGATGTACGGTTCATACCCCATGTCAGACATCTCCAACATAACGAAAAATGAAAAAAAAAATTCCTTCGGCGAACTCATTCTGTCAAAAACTCTTGCCATGCAAAAGTTTTTCAAAAATCTGTCGTGCGAAGACGACTTTAAACTGTCGGTTTCGTCACTCCTGTAAAAAAAATTAACACGCGCAACATAAGTGGTATGAAAAGTTAGGTCATAATCCTGATTAAAGGATTGTAATGTATGTGTGTTTTTTTTATAAAAGTACCATTTGATGCGAAAAAATACTCTTTCAGTTATAGTTCAGTACCATTTCAAAATTTCAATTTTTCAACACGGTTGGGTGCATATTAAGAAATATGTCTGGGTAATTGGCTTAAACGAGACACATCATGAATATGAGGTTAATTTAGATGACATTGTATGTAATTTCGAGCTTTGTCACTTGTCTAGGGAGGAAGATCGATATTTGTGGAAAATTGAGAGATGGAATGTGAATAGCGCACTATATTCAGATTGTATTCCATTTCTTGTGAATTTTTGTATTCCGCAAGGTTTTAAGTGTGACCACCACCACCCACCCTCCAAACACAATGTATTTTACTTATTCTTAAATTGTCATGAACTAAACGAGAATTACTAACGACTATATAGTCGTTAAGTACACAAACGATTGTAGCTTACAAACCTCTCACATACTCTTGTTGTTGATCATAACACTTGAATAAAATTCTATGTGTACGTGAGTGTGGGAAGATAAATTCGATAAAACCGCGAATGTTAATATTAACAGAGCAATGTTATGTGTTTAACAGAATACACAATATGTATACAGTATACACGACCATGATCAAATATTAGAAATCGTTCGATCAGTAGGAATATATTACAAGCGAGTTATTCTTTAAACGTTGCAGTGTTATATAGATTCGTAGTCCTGATTAAAGGGTTCTAAAGTCGTAGTCCTAAGGACTAAGGGGTTGTAATGATCAATTAAGTAAGTCAAATATGTAACTCATATAAATATACAGTCAAAGACTAAAGTCTATACACACTTATGTAATCTTTTTTATTGTATTTTTGTTGTATTTTTGTTGTATTTTTACTGTATTGATTTTTTCTCATTGAAATCCAATTAAACTGCATAGAAATTCTCAAAGACGCTTTAGATTTCTTTAAGCCACAGACTTCGTACGTGTGTTTAAAATTTAGTCTCTGACTGTCTCTAATTAGAAGCACCTTTAAGATTTAATGCACTCTTTTGCTGCCATAATTTGGACATGTTATTACACTCCTTTCTTGCTGTATTATTGTATACTTATTTTATAAATGAAGGCAATTAACTAAAAATACGATGCCTTCAAAATTAAATAAAACCCCTCGGAGAAGAGAGAACAGAGTAAACGAAAGTTTTTCTCTTCCTTTATGAAGATAAATCGTTGACAAGTTCGGAAGACATAGTTTTTTTGACAGTTACAAGTAAAATTTGAAATGTTTTCGAAATCAATTATTAAAGAAAAATTACAACAGCAGCCAACGTAAAAACATATAGACTCATAGACTTTATTCACTAGCACTAATTATTAAGACCATCAGCTCAAGATAAAATTTATAAAAATGTATACTGATGGCATGAAATATAATGGCTTGGAGAACCGACGTGACTTATGGCTTATTCGTATACATCTGCGACTTAAAAAAACCTCCCAAAAATCTAACGGGATCAAATCACACGATCTCTGTGATCAGTTCACATTACTCTCATGTGAGATGACCATGCGCTGATATCTCTCTTGCAGAATATCCTACGCGACATGAACTGTGTAGCAAGAGCCATAGGTCACGTAGTGTCGTCCAATTGAAACCACCACGGAGCTCCACCAAAGAGTATTATAATTAACACGCGGTCAACTGGCAATGCAAGATCTAATCGAGAAGTAAAAGAAGTATCATAGCAATCAAATATACTCCATTCAATTCACAGGGTAAGTACTACGTTCACACAGCCAATCTGGTCTTTACTAAATATATCGCTAAGGACTAAACCTAGAATATTCATTTCAAATAATTCTAAGCATCTTCTTCCGACTAACGATAAGGGAGGTAGAAGATAATATCACTAGGATTGAGTACAATCAATTACGATAATAGGCCGGTAGGGAGATCAACACACCATTGGTAACGGCGAATTCTGAAATTAGAGGTGAATGATAAACTAAACTTGAATAGAGCAGATGATGGAAATTGCTTTACTCCCGAAGCAGTAAAAGAAGTAAAAAATTATCTCTACCAATTATACCCAAATTATTCTTATATATGGGAATGTACCCCAAAATACATTTAAAAATAAATCGACTGTATTTCCTTAATTTGTCGTACGTTGGGCGGGTCTTGCGAAATAAAGACTCTTGTTTAAGGAAATCTTATCTGCTTACTTAGATTAATTTAGGTCTAGTAAGGTTAAAAGAAGAGGTCTCACTTGGACCAGCATTTAGGCCCATTGTGATACCACAATAAATATTTAAACCGGGTATAAAACACACCCTGCAGGACACCAACGCGGTGTAAATATAAATTTTGCTTTTGAGATATCCAAAATTCCCGTCTTAATATAGCATTTTCAGTTTAAATTAAACCTTTTTCAAAATAAATGAAAACTTTTTCAAAATGAACGAAACCTTTTTCAGATTAAACGAAACTGTTTTTAAATTAAACGAAACCTTTTTCAAAATAAATGAAACTCTTTTCAGAATAAATAAAACTTTATTCAAACTCAATTAAACATTTTTCAAATTAAATTAAACCAGTTATAGAATTTGTAAGTTTATCATATTCTGTTGTATTTTTTTTTTTTGAGAAATATTCGCAAAAAGTTATTTGAACAATTTAATGTAACGCTTGCATTGTCTACAACTTTCAACGGATTAAAAGAACTTAAAATAATGCTGAAAATGGCTTCCATTGAAATGGACCGTATGAATAGCGCATTGACTATTGAAAACCGTCGACAGTATGCCTCAGAATTTGCAGTTTGGTCTCCACAACAAAAAGAAAAAATGATTTTTATAGATTTACGGCGTTCACGTGCTAAGGTAGGTGAAAGAGCTCATGTTGTTGTGCCAACCGTAAGGGGAAGGAACGTTACTTTAATTGCTGCGATAAATAATGTTAGTGCTGTTTACCATAAACCCCTTTCCACTGTAAATTCAGCCCGTTTCCAAATATTTCTGAGGGAGCTCCTGGATAAAACTGAAAGCAGCCCAGAGTTACAAAATTCATTTTTAATTATGGATAATGTCAGAATCCATAAAACCCAGGAAATTCGAAATATGGTGGATAATAGTGACTGTACACTTAAATTTTTACCACTTTATTCTCCTAAGTTGAACCCGATAGAGAAAACATTTTCTAAGATAAAATTCCACGCCCGATCATTATTAAGTGACATTACCACAGAGCATGACATAGTAAGTGTAATTGAGGAAAGTGTCGCACAAATTAATCAAAATGATTGTGCGAACTATGTTATGGATATGATCATGACAATTCCTAAAGCGGTCAGAGGACAAATTCTTCATTAATTTTAACAAGTATGAATGAATATGTTTGTTTTCTATTAAATTCTATAACTGGTGTAATTTAATTTGAAAAATGTTTAATTGAATTTGAATAAAGTTTAATTTATTCTGAAAAGAGCTTCATTTATTTTGAAAAAGGTTTCGTTTAATTTAAAAAGAGTTTCGTTTAATCCAAAAAAGGTTTCGTTCATTTTGAAAAAAGTTTCATTTATTTTGAAAAAGGTTTAATTTAAACTGAAAATGCTATAACAAGATCAGGGCATTGCCACATAAAGTGAAAGACAGTATACTCTTCAGACTTATAACTCTTATAGAAGACATTTGCCGGAATGTCAAGTCTCTTGGCATGCACGTATGGCATCTGGCCAGTTTGTCAGCAATGCAATTTCCAACGCTATCCCTATGTCCCGAAACCCAAATAAGAGTTACCCTTAAATGATCCGAAAGTTCCATTGGTAATCCCAGGCATTCATGCACAAAGATGGAAGTTGTAAATACTTCGCTTATGAACTTAATCGCAGCTTGGCTGTATTAAGAAATCAAGAGAGTTTTAGGGATAATCCCGACACCCAATAAGCATTCCATAGCTCTCAAAATCACCATGACCTCTCGCTTGGTAGCATATAAGAAAGTTTTATATCCGAACCCTTCATAAATATTCGCACCCAGTCATGGATCTTAGTATGTACATATATACGGAGGATTACGGTCTAGCTTCTCACACCAATCATGTTGTGTGCCTTAATTTTATACTTGAGTGGCCGGACCTACAGTTTAACGTCGACTCCGAACGACAGACTTTCATGGCAGGTTTATTTACTCTCAGGGTTTTTACCAGAAATCTGCTGAAAGGAAGTCGCCGAAGAAATATTTTTTCGTACGAAGTCTATGTTTTAAAGAAATCTAAAACGTCTTTGAAAATTTCTATGCAGTTTAATTGGGGTTCGTTGATAACAAAATCAATACAGTAAATATACAACAAAAATACAAAATAAAAAAGCTTACATAAGTGTGCATAGACTTTTGTCTTTGACTGTATATTTATATGAGTCGATATAGTTACATATTTAACTTACTTAATTGATCATTACAACCCCTTAGTAAGGCATACGACTCTACAACCCTTTAATCATTTTTACAACCATTTAGATAATAACTTTTTTTGTGGGTCACATATTCCTACTGATCGACCGATTTCTAATATTTGGATAATCGAAGTATCATGATCATGTGTACAGTAGATTGTGTATTCTGTTAAACACATAACATTGCTCTATTAATATTAACATTATATGTTTTCTCGAATTTATCGTCACACACTCGCGTACACATAGAATTTTAGTTAAATGTTACGATCAACAACAAGAGTATGTGTGAGGTTTGTCGTTTGTGTACTTAATTATATAGTCGTTTGTAATTCTCATTTAGTTCAGGACTTTTTAAGAATAAGTTAAATACATTGTGTTTGGAGGGTGGATGATGGTGGCCCCATTTAAAACTTTGCGGAATACAAAATTCACAAGAAATGGACTACAATCTGAATATAGTGTGATGTTCCCATCTCACCCCTAAATTGTCTACAATATCTATCCTTCTCCCTAGACAAGTAGCAAAGTCCCAAATGAAATCCAATGTCTTCTAAATTAACGCCATAATCCTGATGTTCCTATAATGTCTCGCTCAAGCCAAATACCCCTGACATATTTCTTAATATGCAGTCACTTGTTTCCTTCTGATAATGTCTGAATTCCACTACAGGCCCCTATTATGTGCTGCCAACGTCAGCAGAATGTTAAATGTTACGATCGAGACAATCCCCTCATTCTAAATAAATGTAATCTGAGTAGCTCTTCTCACAGCACTCATGTTGTGTGCCTTAATTTTATACTTTAGTGGCGGGACCTACAGTTTAACGTCGACTCCGAACAACAGATTTTTGAGAAACTTTTTCATGGCAGGTTTATTTACTCTCAGAGTTTTAGCCAGAAATCTGCTGAGAGGCAGTCGCCGAAGAAATATTTTTTTTTTCATATTTCGTTTTGATGCCTGTCCTGGGGCTCGAACCCGGGCTTTATGTCTAATAAGCGAACACACTACCTACTGAACTACGCCAAATTCTGCGCTCGTCTTTTTTCAGGCAAACAGACAAAGCATTGTAGAGAGAACACTTCCTGTCATGTCTTTCCTATCTCTTATAATGTAAGTAAGTTCAAGCCTATGGGACTTTTCTTTCCTTTATTTTTTCCTCCCACCATTTAATAAGTGTTTTTTGCATAAAAAACCGTCGTGATATTTTCCCCAATGCTACTGATTTTTTGTTTGTTTAAATTTTTAAATTTTTCTTCACATTTTTTTGTTCTTTTTTGTTGTTTTCATCTAAAATCCTAAACATTAATCAAAACTATAGAAATATACCAATTGTTGTTGTTGTTTTTTGCTGTTGTAGGTATTAAACAAATCCAAAACCATTAGTAATGAATGTGATGTAGACGAACGAAATCATGAATGATGATGATGATGAGCCAAAAAAGGACAAAAACACAAAAAAATGAATTACAATTGCAACAATTGAAGAAATAAAATATCCACTGTTATTTGCACAGAGAAAGAAAAAAATTCGATGACTGATGAACGAAATCTCCAAAAAAAAAAGGAAAAAAAGAAGGAGATGGAAAAAGGAACTACAAAATGGTTATGGTAAGTACAACAAACGTATTCGCATTACTAGTTTACGAAAACGATTTACAAAATAGTTTTTCTCTTTCTCTTTCCGAAGCTCAATAGAAATAAGAAAAAGGAAAATATTTATTCAACTGAAGTTTAGTTTGACTACTGCTTTGCGAGCTGCTCTTGCTTCTGCTGCTGCTGCCGCTTCCTTCTACTGCTGTTGATGATACTCTGATGCTACTGATATCCGATATCATCATAAAACCATTTATTTATTGTTTTTCGTTATTGTTGTTGTTGTTGTCGTTATTGCAATATTTTGTTTAAAATAACAATTGTATTAAATGTGGCAAGAAGAAAAGGAAAAAAAATGTGGCAGAAAACGTATCATAACATAAGAAAGATGTACAATTCAGACAACAGACGAAACTCAGAAAAAGAAATTTTTTTGTATCGGGTTCACCATCTATCGGTTTAAATTTGAATCACCGTTATTTTCGCATCTGGCAATACTTATGGCACTCTATTCTATTACAAAATTCAGTATATGATCTCCACTGAATGTTGTGAATCGATTTACGCTTGAGCAACGTTGGAATTTCGTCCACAAACACCATCTTTTTGTCGACTATAAGGCTGCCTTCGATAGCCCCATAAGGGAACGTGTTTTTGCAGCAATGTCTGAGCTCGGTATACCTGCGAAGCTAATAAGGCTATGCATTATGACCTTGAGTAATTCCTACAGCTCCGTCAAGGTAGGAATGGACCCCTCCGAACCTTTTGATACCGTGCGAGGTTTCAGACAAGGCGACCCCTTATCATACGACCTCTTCAACTTCGTCATGGAGAGTGTTCTGCGAAAGGTGGGAGTTCATTGCAATGGCACTATTTTTCAAAAAAGTGTCCAGTTGCTGCAGTACGCAGACGACATTGACATCATAGGGCGTACCAAGCGAGATGTTACCGCTGCCTTTAGTGCTATTGAACGGGAGTCTACCAATATGGGTATGGCAGTAAATGAGGGTAAAACAATGCATAGTTATCGACAAATAGAGACATGCGGCGTATTGATTCTCAGATTACGGCCGATAACTACACTTTTGATACAGTAAAGGAATTAATTTGTCTTGGCTCCGCCGTTACTACCAAAAATGATGACAGTCTGGAGATCAAGCGTAGGATCACTCTTGCCAACAGGTGCTACTATGGTCTCAATAGGCAATTGAGCAGTAGAGACCTCTCTCGTACGAGACAAAACTAATACTGTACAAGACGCTATTCCATTTCTAACCGGAACAATTTTACTTCATAAGAAAGAAAGAAATTTGCAAAATTGCAAATTGCATTGTATTTTTTAATTTAAACTCTTAAATGAGCCACCCTTTACAACCAAAACCAAAGTCGTCTTCACAATTCAAATCAAAATATAAGGAAAACTCTCGCAAAACGCAACAAAAGAGGAGGAAAAAAATTATTATAAATGGGAATTTAACTGATTGTGAACTGGCTGGCTGGCTCGATGGATGGCGGAATGGCTGACTGGTGAATTGAGTAGAGTACAAACAAAAAAGCGTTGAAGGGTTTTTTGATGGCGGCGATTTGTATCTGCAAAAACGCAAAAAAAAAGTCAAATACCATACAAAATCAAAAAGAAAGAAAACAAAATTCTCGTTGAAGTAATAAATAATGTGAATTAAAATTTTGACAGTGAAAATATTGCAGACAAGCGAGAAATTTTAAAAACGATTAAAACTATATGAAGCAGAGTGCTGGTAAGTAAGTTTCAGGGTCGACCCAAATAAAATTGAAAAAAAGCAAAACCAGGCTTCTCCATTCATATGATAATATCGTCAGATTTTTGCTTGACTGACCATGTTACATACAACTCACGATGGTTGCAAAGCAATTTGTATCACATTTAAGATTTTTCTTTTCTTATTTTTATTTCATTTCTTTATTTAAAATGAATGAATCAGAACGTTTTAAGCGCGTATTCTTTAAGATAAACTTTAAACGGCATTAAAAACTGGTATTGGTATTGCTTTTTGGTAAATTTTTGTGATGAAAAGCAGTAAATTTGTAAATCAACAAAAAAAATTTTAAAATTTGTGAGGAAATTTATTGGGCGTACGTATAAATTCCTAACGTTTATATTGCATTAAGGCACAATCCTGAAACGACTGCCATAATATGGGTGTTGAACAATCTCTTGAATGGCGTATTCCCCTGTACCTACTGTTGGTAGATTTCAAGAAAGCCCTCGATACAATCAGTTGAACAGCCATATGGAAAGCATTGAGAGGAAAAAGGAGTACATGAGAAGCCTTTTCCCTATCGCGTTCTGCACCCTCGTACATAGCTCTGATGAATCGCATTATCTTCTGGGGTACTTACTTACTTAATTGGCCATAACAACCCGTTAAAGGATTTCTGCCTGCCGCAACACATTCTTCCAGGCGCCTCTGCTTCTTGCGCGCCTACGCCAGTTGGTCACACCAATCGATGACAGGGCTTCGTGGATTTGGTTCTTCCAACGGACCTACCTCTTCGCCGACATCCGCAGATCCCCGCATCGAATATCGTCTCGGCGCGGAGCAACCTCCTTCATTCGAACGACATGATTGAGCTAGCGCAGTAGCTGGATATTAATACGCTGCACAACGTCTATGTCGTTGAGGAGCTCATACCACTCACTGTTGGATCGGATGCGGAAATCATCGCCAACTTGTACTGGACCGAAGATCTTACCTACAACTTTTCTCTCGAATACTCTCAAGGCTACTGCATCAGTACATAATAGGGTCCATGCCTCTGCGCCATAAAGACGCACGAGGAGTATGAGCGACTTGTAGAGTATTAGTTTTGTCGTACGAGAGAGGTATCTGCTACTGAATTGCATATTGAGATCATAGTAGCACCTGTTGGCAAGAGTGATCCTACGCTTTATCTGACATCATTTTTGATGGTAACGGCAGAACAGACGTAATCAATTCATTAAGCTCGAGAGGCTTTCGATCGACTACAGCGCATATAGAGAAGCTCAAAAATATCCAGAAAAGCAACCAAGATCAAAATATAGATCGTGTGTAAAATTTACTTTTATATACGGAAGTGAAACCTGCTTACAGGTATTCTTCAACAATTGCTTCAGAATTATATGCAAAATATTCCAACCTAATAACATCAATAACATGGATCTCTTTAAACTTTACCAATGAGAAACGTACCAGAACGCTTACACCATACTACGCAGAAACAACTCGTTATAGTAGCAAGCCCTCTGAGCTGTCAAATGAATTTGTTCAGCAACTCCTTTAATCGCTTAAAGCCTAACAGGGCGATTCTGTTACCAGAAAAGCTAATCAAAAAACGTAATTGGCAGCTGAGTTGTGGTAGTGCCTTTTAGAAGAGAGCATCTAGATGCTCGCATAGGGCAATTCTTACTGGCGACAGCATTCTCTTTTAATGCCCAACAGCCAGGGGAGGGCCCCAATATTGTAATTAACAGAGACGAATTCTGTCTACAATACGATCAACTGGCTATTAGAGCTCAAACGGATTTGCTTTGCGAGAAAGACGAGTCTTGCAGAAGAATATATGATTCCGGGGAACAAGCCCTCTTATTTCGCTCGAGCACAGTCCGTTGTAGTAGCAATGAAACAGAGCAACACAAACCTCATTGCAATCGTGTCCAATTCAATCAATGCAGCTGGATAAGCTCATTAACATGAAACTTCGAATTCCCCTGTAAGTAATAGAGAAGCTTCAAAATAGACTTCGAAGCACCGATCCATAAACATCAGTCTTATATTCTATTTT
The DNA here is from genome assembly GCA_930367235.1 of Sarcophaga rosellei. Classification (NCBI taxonomy): domain Eukaryota; kingdom Metazoa; phylum Arthropoda; class Insecta; order Diptera; family Sarcophagidae; genus Sarcophaga; species Sarcophaga rosellei. The sequence continues at coordinate 57,879,299 of OV884018.1, read as the reverse complement.
CGGTCAGATATACATACTTAAGTGATGTATGTGGTAAGAAAATTGAATGGAGATCAGATGCAGAGGTTGAACACAGGACAGATGTGAGGTTTTCATTCATATTAATCTTTAATCTCGAAAAGGTTTGAGCTACCAGTAACAAAATACAAACCACAAATATTACTGTCATCTGCAGAGGAGTAGATAAGATTGGAAGCAAATAATAGAGTTAATAGAGTTGAAGATAGAAGAGAACATGGCGCTTTCACCGAATTAACCCTGAACTCATCTGTGGATCCCACCTACAACAATCCGTATAGTTCGATCCCTGAGAAAGCTTTAGAGAAATCGAGAAATGTGACCACCAACAATAAAAGGAAAAAATACGATTAATGTACAGCGTGCTATACCCTGTCAAATCTTGAGTCAGAGCAATAGGATTGAGACAGACATAGGAAAACGCTAATCTGTTGAAAGAAATACGATAGTAGCTCTGCACTAAAATACAACTCAATATGAACAATTGCAGAATTAAGACACAGTTGTTCTCCACAAAAAAAAATTTTTTCTAAACTTGTGATTTGGTCATCAAGGTTTACAGCTTTTTTCATGTGGATAGCAATGTTTCTAGAAGCCAGCAAAAAAGGAAAAAATCTTTCTATCTGCCTGTTATGCTTGTTAGTTACTACTACATTGGTTTTATCGATTAACTTGAAAATATAAGAGGCAACCAGCAAATAAACTGTCACTTTTGGGGGAATGCAAGTCACTTCTTTTCAACATCCGACCTTGTCCATGAATACCAAGGATATCTCTGTGAGTTTTCGGATCATTCAAATGTAAGTCTTATACGCTTTCCTGGATATAGGCATATCGTTGGAAATTCCTTTGCTGATGAGCTGGTCAGGGCAGCTAAGGAGCTAGCAATCTCCGGTATATTACAGGACACAGGTCTTCCGATGACATACATACATATATATTGGGTCATTACAATACTTCAATCAGGATTATGACATAGCTTCTCATACCACTTATGCTATGTGTGTTAATTTTATACATGAGTGGCGGAAGCTACACTTTAAAGTCGACTACTAATGACAGGATTTTTGAGAAAATTTTCATGGCAATTTTTTATTTACTCTCAAAGTTTTTGCCAGAAATCCACTGAGAGAAAGTTGCCGAAACAATATTTTGATGTCTGGCTTCAGACCTCATAAGCCTACACACTACCTACTGGACTACGGCGACTTCGTTATTACGTTTAGCTTGTCAAAAACCATACTATCGTAATTGCCTACTAAGACTATCTACTTCCGCCTCTAGTGTATAAAATAAACGGCCTTTCCAAGTGTGTTCAGAACACGGTTGGTACGAATTTTGTTCGTATAACGGTTTGTCATCTTTCCACAAAAGTATCAAATTTTGTTTCTTCTTTAAGGAAGAGATTTCTGAGACCAGCCGAATGACTTCGTTGTGTATAATCCAAGTTAAGTTTTCCTAGACTTTTATTTCCACGCTTCTCCAGAAACTCAGAAACTTTTATCATCTCGGTACGTGTTAATCTCTCAGGTCTTCAGATCTGAAAAACCACGTTAACGTCCATTTCGACTTATTGGCTGACTTAGACCAGTTTTCTTCGTGATTGCCCCTTGGCCCCTTGCCCCTTGGATCCGAAATCAGTGTTTCACGTAATTCACGGCATGTATGTTATTTGCTTAATGACTGCAACAAAACCGCTGAACTTGCTTTCCATAAGCCCCTTAGCAAGTTTTGGTCAGGTTTGCTGCGCTAGATCGCTTATATCCAAGGCTGCCTATTCGGGGCATTCAGCGCTACTGCAATACCAAATTCATTGTCAATACTATGCTTGACAATTCTGAATTTAAAACATTCTTTTTTTAATTCTTAATTTTCGAATTAAATATACTCGCACATCTTGTTGCATTTGGGAGTTTAAGAAACAATTAGGAAAAGATTACCGAAATTACTTTAAAAAAAAACGCCCTTAATTAGTCTCCTAAAGAACAGGGCAATAATGCGATAATTCAACATCAGATACACAACGTTTAACGTTTATTAAGTTAATGTATGTTGCATGCAACTAAGGGAGCGAACTTAAGGACTATAAACGACAACACAGTATACACAGTTAAACAAACTGTTGGCAAAAAATACGAGGGAAATTAAAAAAAAAAAAAGTTTTTTCTTTGTTTAAAAAAGTTTGTCGGATATTTGATACATAAGGGAGGAAGAAAATTATTTAAACAAATTATTTAAACAAAATTTATAAAGAAAATCTATTCCTTATATCCATAGAGTGCATTCCGCTTTCAACTCATACCATTTCTTTTGCACTTTGCCTTGTGTGTATTCCTTGAAATTTTTTAACTTGTTGAAGTCGCTGTTGTCTGGTTCGCTCATCGTAAACGTATCCTTCTGCTGTCATGCTCTGACATTTGACTGATTTAATATTGGCTTTAAAAGTGGTCAAAAAGTGAATATTAACGCATACGTACAAAAGTGTGTATATACCCACCAGACTGCGGCTGCTGCGTGTAAACGACCTTAAAAATTATCATCTTGTTTGACTTAAATTACTCTCGATTTGCTTTGTTGCAATGGAGACTGGATAAATGATATTTTTTTCGTTTCTTTTCTTTTCTTTCTTCCCCCTTACTCTGTGTCTTTGTGTATTCAAAAACTGCCCATTTAACGCCACAGGTGATTTGTGAGCAAATTATAAATGACATGAGAACACGAAACGCTGGAAATGCGTTGTTCTCTTCATTTTTTTTTTTTTTTTGTATTTTTTAAGAATGTATTTAAAATATACGTAAATAAACGTATTTAAAATAAGAAAATTGAATTATTTTTTTTAGAAAGCCTTTACAGTCTGAGTATTTCGTCCAACGGTAAAGTAAATTTCAAAGTGACTAGTAAATCAGCATATCTTATACTCATATATCGAAATCATACAGCGACTTATTCATTTTTATTTGAGTATTTGCCGAATTTTAAAACTGTTATGCAGTGAGTGGACAGCGGGAGAACCTGGGTACTATTTGAGTTCGACAAGAAAACGGTTCGCATTCTAACGGGGAACTGCGCTGTTGGCAGTTTCGCTGACAAACTCGGTCTGACCCATCAGGATTACTGCAGATGCACAGCCATGATGTGGACAAAACGGAATCGGTACAACACCTTTTATGCGAGTGCTCTGCATTTCAGAACAGACGTCATCAGTTCTTGGATGACAAAACGTTTGAAGATCTAGAAATGATGGCTAACTACGGGAACAGTGTTGTTTTATCTGGAGCTCGGGAAGGTTTAAACCCAACACTAACGGATCATGACAAGAGGGCTTCTTATCTCACACAGTGTAACACAATGGGCAATAAGGCAACCGAGTGAACTTGCCTGTGAACTGCCTATTTCTCTAAAAATCCTTTCCCAACAGAAACTGCCGAATTTCGACAGTTAATAAGAGTCATCTTGTTGAAGCTACATCTAACAAATTAAGTGTTATTTATTCAGATATTATTCAGATATCGCCTTCAGCAGCACGTGCAAATAATAAAATTGTTTTATCAAAAAGAGTATTTTCTTTGGGCTCTGGATCAGTTAGTCACTGATCCTAAATTTCAACAAAAAATATTTCGAAAAAGTCGCTATTTTGTGTAGATTTTGCGCTGATCAAACCATCATTGCAAAGACGAGCACTTTAGATCGATGATTACACATACATAATTGGCAATTACAAACCTTCAGTCAGGATTACGGCCTAGCTTCTCATCGGTCGATGATTACTAAGTTCTTTTAGGCTGATTTGAATGATATAGGCACCAACGTAATGTTGTTTCAACAGAACACCGCCATGTACCACAGAGCTCATACATACATGCATACATACATAGTTAGTCATTACAACCCCTCAGCCAGGATTACCGCCTAGTTTCCCACTCTAATTATGTTGTGTGTGTGTTAATTTCATTCATGAGCGGCGGGTCTTACAGTTTAAAGTGGACTCTGACCGAAAGATTTTTGGGAAACTTTTATTAACTTTCAGAGTTTTTCTGAACAATAGCCTCACGTCTAATGAGCCAACACACTGCCATCAGTCAAATTTAGCTTTATTTATGCGTCAAAGTCATGGAGAATTAGACAGTGCAGATGAGCTACACCCAAAGATGTCGTGATGGCTATTTAAACGATGTTATATTTCGCAATAGCTCTTTCAAACAAATAAAAACTTTCACTTTATTTAAAATGTGTGTGAAGATAAATTCGAATTTGAAAACCCAAGACGCAATCCATACATTTTAGCAGCGCCACATTTTCAACCGTGGTAGTGGGATAGCTGAAATAATTTTGTAAGTCGAGATTCAAATATATGTATATATGAAAATTCTCTAGAAGATCAGTGGCCATTGGGAACATATGAGAAATAGTACACCATACAGACGATGTGCAAATGGTAGTCCAGAGGGTCCTCTTTCCAACTGTGGTAGTGGGATAGCTGAAATAATTTTGTGAGTCGAGATTTTGAATTTTAAAAAAATCGATGTGGACTGCCATTTGCATATAGTCTGTATGGTGTACTATGTCTTATATGTTAACAAATGACCAATGACCTTCTAGAGAATTTTCAATCAAAAAATTTATTTTCATATCGCTTTATATGGGGCTATATTGCTTATTGTATTAAGAGGCCTTGGAACACTCCTTTGAGTATGATATGGTACTCAAAGACCTACTATATGCCCTAAAATTAGCCTTGACCTTGTTCAGATGGATACTGTTAAACAGTTAACAGTGCTCTGTGAAGAGCAAATTTTGCTCTGTTAACAGCAACTTTTGCACTGTTAACGCTAAACGTAGCGCTGCTAAAACTTATGGATTACGTCTTGGGTTTTCTTTCGAATTTATCTTCATAAACATTTATTTAAATGCGCTTAATGAAAGACCCTATACAAAAACAGCAGCTAAATGCTTTGCTTGTTTTTGATCTGTTAATTTTCATATGAAAATTTAAACGCCCTCTAGTCTACTAATCACTAATAAAATCGATAACATCATTAAAGAATTTTAGAAAGGTTTGCACGTAGACATACTGGACATACATCACATTTCTAAACCAGAAAAATATATTTTTTTCTATTTTATAGTGATGAATTTAATGTTATCGATAATTGTGAATCAGACTTGGTAATATTAGACAGAGAGGGATTTTACTAAAATTAATTTAAACATTCTAAGGGATGACTTTTTAAGTGTTATAGGAAAATTTTAAAAGAAAGAACACATAAAATTCAGAAAAATGCCTGAAATCTTTATTTGAATCGATAGTACGGTCCATATAATTTAATGTTTGAAGATTATTTCATGCAAATGTTGACCGCGACTGCGCCTCAAATGGTCCATCCGCTTAGTCCAATTTTGGCATACTCTTTCCAACATTTCGGCCGTATCTCACGAATAAATGCTTCAATGTTGTCTTCCAATGCGTTAATTGAAGCGGGCTTGTCTTTATAGACATGAGCTTTAACATAGCCCCACAAAAAATAGTCTAAAGGCGTTAAATTGCACGATCTAGGTGGCCAATTGACCGGTCCCGAACGTGAAATAAAATGTTCACCGAACTCGCCTCTCAATAAGTCCATTGTTACGCGTGCTGTGTGGCATATGGTACCGTCTTGTTGAAACCACATGTCATGCAAGTCAAGCTCTTGCATTTTGGGCAAAAAAAATTTTGGATATCATCTCACGGTAGCGCTCACCATTCACAGTTATGTTACGATTCGCAGCATCTTTGAAGAAGTACGGTCCAATGATGCACCAGCCCATAATCCCAAATAGGGTCGATTAAACACACCATAAAATGGAAGAAGCGCGCGATGAAGTTTCTTAACAGAGCACGCATTTTGACAATAAAATTCAATGATTTTCAAGCGTTGTTCGTTTGTAAGACGATTCATGGTTAAATTATATACCAAACTGAAGATGTTTGACAGTGAAACAAAACACGAAACGTGCGTGAGCTGTTTAAACCAGTGTTGCCAAAAAGATAATAGCTAAAAACCACCCTTTAATAGTTGAAGTCGTAGTAGTCTAGTAGGTAGTGTGTTCGCTAATTAGACGTAAAACCCGGGTTCGAGCCCCAGGCCAGACATCAAAAATAAGTAAAGTAAAAATAAGTAAACCTGCCATGAAAAAGTTTCTCAAAATATGTCGGTCGGAGTCGACTTTAAACTGTAGGTTCCGCCGCTCATGTATAAAATTAACACACACAACATGGGTAATATTGAGCAGCTAGGCCGTAATCCTGACTGAAGGGTTGTAATGGTCATTACATATGTATGTAATATTTTTAAAAAACTTTGAATACTGTGTACGCATACTTTTTTAACCAAGTGTATTTACAAGTGTATTTTTTTTTATACAACAAATTGTTATTGTTGCACTATCTTTTTTATTGTTGTTATCTTTTAAATTTAATGTTAAAATCATGTTCAAAACCGTATTTTAAAATTCAATCTGAATTGTACATACAGATGATCAGTTCAGCCATTACTTAATAACGGTAATTAATCCTAACATAAGAGAAAACATATTCAATAGATATGTACGTTTAACAGATGCGTAGGGTCATAATTAATCTTTTAAAGCCTTTACAACAACATTCAACATACATAGATCAATTTAAGCTTCTTTTTATGAAACAAAATAAAAAAACAACTTCAACACTGATAAACACAGAGATATTGAGAATGTCTATTAACAATAGCTAGTATGTCTATCTGTCTGTCAGTCTGTTTATTTGTCTGCTTGTTTGTCTGTGCTTTATTGTATTCAAAAATTATTCCGAAATTAAAAACAAAAATTAATTCAATTCCCAATACCGATGCCAATAATAATGAAATAATTAATGAGAGGAAATAAATTAGCCATCCTATTAACTTCCTACGGTTATAAATTATGTTTTATTCATCAGAGAAAGAGAGGAGTAGAGAAATCATTGTGAATTCTGCATATATATTCTGAATCCAACAATAATATATGCGACCACGACAATCATGATGATAATGATGTTAATAATGGTGCTGTTGGTGATAGGTCGCTTCTACCCACCCCCTCCCCCTCTATCCCCCTCAATCTAACGAAACAAAACAATGGCAACAATGGTATTGTATTACCATCATCACCTTGCCATTTACAACCAATAGACTTTGCCGTCAAGCAACCAACCAAACAATTCGTGACGTGTGTTGTTCCTTTATGAATTTTCACATAAAAAAAGAAAATTATCATCATGAACGATAGATAAAATGTTAAAGAAGTAAATGTATAATGAAAAGTACGAGTAATAAATAAATAAATACAATAAATAAATGACCACCACCAACCATCCAAATACAAGAATAATAAAATTTTAATTGCATAACAGATATCAACACATTAGCATTGATTGATTGACGGCAATCAATTCAAGTAGAATCCCAGAATACTCAGTCAACCAACCAGCCAACCAACCAACCAAACCATTAACCATGCTTGATCCACTACCACATTCAACATACGACTTTACTTTAAGAATACCAGTGAAGTGCTATCATTATTTAAAGGGTACTACTTACTCTCCTCCTGATAAAGCAAAAGAGAAACCCTTTTAAAGAACATTTTTATTTCCACTCTCCTTTTTTTTTATTGGTTTGTTATTAAAGAAAACTTAAAAAAGAATGAATCAAACCAACTCGCAGACAAAAGAAAAGTGTATACAAATAAAAAAAAATGCATTGAAGATGTTGGACAGTGGTTTGAACTGGACCAAGTACAAGTTGCAGTTCAAACTTCACAATCTGCGATCACACATGATCATTCATAAACCAGGTATACGATTCATATAATGGAACTGTCAATTGAGTGTAGATTTCCATTATTAGGATAATAAGAAAGGATACTCAGATGTCGGGAATTCCCTCGTCAACCAATATAAAATATTTGATACCAGCCCTTTACGATAATACATGCTGCAGGGCACTGCAGAAAGCACATATTAATGATTGATGATTGAAGGCTGCATTCATCAATCTAGCTCTTTTATATGGTATTGGACAACACCATGAATAGAGCACTCCGTTTCTGTGAATAGGGTTTTCGGGAGAATGGTTATAAGATCTCGATTATATTTGCTACTCTCTCACAATTACCATAATGCACTGACAAAGATAGCAACACTACACACCAGAGGTCAGCAATGAATCGTACGCCGTAGTCTATTAGTTAGTGTGTTCCCTTATTAGACGTAAAGCCCGGGTTCGAGCCCCAGGCCAGACATCAAAACGAAATATGAAAAAAAAATAAATTTCTTCGGCGACTTCATCTCATCAGATTTCTGACAAAAGCTTTGAGAGTAAATAAATCTGACATGAAAAAGTTTCTCAAAAATCTGTCGTTCGGAGTTGACGTTAAACTGTAGGTCCCGCCATTCAAGTACAAAATTAACGCACACAACATGAGTGGTGTGAGAAGCTAGGCCATACTCCTGACTGAAGGGTTGTAATGGCCAATTATGTATGTTGGTAAGTACTCATGAAATTTTGAATATGTATTGAAATTCAACTACTCTGATTCATTTGTACTCACTACAACGTTGATTTATAAGTACAGGTTGCAATGAGTATGAGTACAATGTTGACATCAAACTCATAACATTCGAAATATGTTTGATTCATACGCCTACTCATTCAGATTCATAAATTTAGAAAAATACTTATTATACTCATAAATGATTCGAATCATTCATCAAAATTTACAGTTTTAGTTGTTGTTACATTTACAAAAAAAGAAGAAAGAAAAAGACAAAGACAGCATGCAAAGCAAACACACATACCTTCTAGTGAGTATTGTAGTTTTCGTATGCGAATCATACTTATTTTGTGATTCTTGTAAATGTTGAGTAGAGGCGAGCCGATGAAATCAACAACATCATGCGTATTGTTAAGTATGAGTACGATGGTGCTTCAATCTTTGAATATGAGTAGTATGAGTATGATATTAAAATAAGTATGAATGCATATAAGTATCAGAAATTATGAGTATGATTTGAATCTACTCATCTTTTTCAATACTCATTGCTAATCTCTGCTATACACTGACTCATATTTTTGGCATAACAAAGACATGATTGTCATAAATGATGATGTCTTCAAATTCAACAACTTAAGCAGTGGTTCTAGGCATGTCGTATCAAATCGCATTAATTATGGCAAGGGGTCCCATATAGCGATCTTCACACATACGTAAGACAGGTACCAAAAGTAACAATTTCAAATGCTGCTTATCTATAGATATGAATGTCGAATATAAACTCGACCCATATTTTTATAAACCGATATCTCGATGTTCGATGTTTATTTTGTACTAAAAATGTTGCTTAGGACGTATAGAGTCTTCTGGCAGTCATCTGGCAAAAAACTCTAAGAGTAAACAAAATTGCCATGAAAAGATTCGTCGTTCGGTCTGTAGGCCCGTATCTTATGGGTAAAATTCACACATACAACATGAGTGGTGTAAGAAGCTAGGTTGCAATCGTGACTAAAGAGTTGTAATGAACAATTAAGTAAGTAAGTAAGGATACTGGGATGACCTGGTTTCCAGTTATATTTGCCTAGTGACAATGCCCAGTTTGAACTAGAATCAGGTGCAGAGATGATGAAGTTTTATTTAATTTTTTCATGAATTGTGGGTATAATAAGAGTAATACGGTGTTCAGATATGCACCTTTATTGCGTAAATAAACGCCATTATTGAGCTTAATATTTCATAAAAAGTTTCAATTAATTATTGCGTAATATAATATTGAGTAAAACTTAAAATGCAACACTGTCATAAGTATGTTCAGTGCGCATATTACAATTATTCGAACACTTTCTGTTGATATTTGACAACTAAAATGTCAACAACGATGAACAAAAAAACAAAACAAAAAAAAGGAAAAAATCAAAATAAAAACAATGTTGTTGTGTGTTGTAGTCGATGTAGTCTAGTAGGTGGTGTGTTAGCCTATTAGACGCAAGGCCCTGGTTCAAATCCCAGGTCAGATATCAAAACGAAATATAAAAAAAAAATATTTCCTCGACGACTTCCTCTCAGTAGATTTTTGGAAAAAACTCTGGGAGCCATGAAAAAGCTTCTCAAAAATCTGTCGTTCGAAGTCGACGTTAAACTGTACAAAATTAACGCATACAACATGAGTGGTGTGAGAAGCTAGGCCGTAATCATGACTGAAGGGTTGTAATGGCCAACTATGTATGTATGTATGTAAAAACAATGTTGTTGAAACAACCAGCTGTTTTATTTACCAGTTGTCAAATGAATATTGAATAAGCAGCTAAACTGCGTATATTGTTATGTCTGAACACTTAAAATATTGTACTCAATAAACCGAATATTGACTCAATAAAAGTGGATATCTGAACATAGAACCAGGATGTCTTAAATAAATTGCTTTTTATAAAGTCCCATCATTTGATGACAATCCAACTCCCCATATTGAATAAGCAACAGAACTGCGTATATTGTTATGTCTGAACACTTAAAATATTGTACTCAATAAACCGAATATTGACTCAATAAAAGTGCATATCTGAACATAGAACCATCATGATATCTTAAATAAATTGCTTTTTATAAAGTCCCATCATTTGATGACAAATCAACTCCCAAAAAAAAATTATTTTCTCTAACCACTGTACCAAATAATGGCAGATAACTGATGCAATCAGCCAATGAAACTTAAAAAAAATTTCAAAGAAAACTCAGACATTATTTTGTTGTTTTTATTGTGTGGCTTTTCAAAAAAAAAAACGAAGTGTATAGATTGATAGACTAGAGATTGGATATTTTACACCATACAACACATTCTTACAAAAAAATAACCGGCCATAAAACTGCATTCATTACAAGATGAAGAAGACCTCACACTTTTTTCTCTGTTGCTACTCTACTGGGTTTTTTTCATTTCTTTTCTTTGTATCTGAAATTTTTTCATTGTTTTTCAAGACAAGGCTGGAGGAGCTAAGACCAGACGAGACATGAGTAGAGGAGACAAGAAAAATAAAATGTGTGCGTGTGTCTTCAAAAGAAGAAGTGTTAAAGTGCATGTTTATGTTATACCATTAATAGACAATAACAACAACTGGACTTCAATAGTGCTACTTGCCACCACACCACACCAATGCCATCAATGCCACTTTGGATAGTAAAATACTACTACTGCTTCAACGCTGAAGAAGTGCTTTTATTTCCTTTATTTTTTCACTTCACTCCTTCACATAATGGCATCATTGTGTTATCAAACCAATAATAATAAAAAAGTTACAAAAACAACAACAACAAAAGCATTAAAAAACGCATTGAAACACACACACTCAGACTTTTAAAAACGAAAAAATTAAATTTTTTTTTCTTGAAATCCATACAGAGTATGGTAGTAAACTGGGGACCCGACACGCGGACACACACTATCACATATTCCCTGTAACGAAATCCATCGAAAATATGGACAACAAAAAAACAAAAAATAGAGAACTTAACGTCCAACAAAGTTGAATGAGAAGAGAAACGAAAAAAGTAACTCGAATGCACTTTGTCACTGTCAGTTGGCACAATAAATCTATGAGATATCAGCGAGTTGTCAGACATAGAAATATACACATACCTACACACATACACATGCACAGAGAGACGCAAAAGACATTTAACAAAAAAGGAAAAGCAACGCCATTCCCTATGAACTTCAACACTCAACTGATTGTGAGTGGATTGAAACCCTACGATTAAAAGCACAAGCGAAAGTCAATAAATAGCACAGAAGCGAAACAAAATAGCAAAGAATTATTGGAGGGAGGTCCAAAATTATGCAGTAAATGATACTTTTCTCAATGTCATCTTTCCTTATTCTGGCTGGCCATAGGTTGCCTATAAGTTGTCTCCATCTGTAAGGCCTCCGATGTTATTAAAGCTTCCCCCAAGGCTATACGATACAGAGTTTATTTCTTGTTGTCTGAAACACATACATACATACATAATTGGCCATTACAACCCTTCAGTCAGGATTATAGCTTAGCTTCTCATACCACTCATGTTGTGTGCCTCAGTTTTATACTTAAGTGGCGGGACCTACGGTTTAACGTCGACTCCGAACGACAGATTTTAAGAAACACACCAAATGGTTTTGGGGCTTCCCCTATTTTTAACTTCCAAAGGTTTGTAGATTAGGACCTGAGATCAGCAATGAATCGGGTTTTCTCTACTCATAAGTACTCATGAAATTTTGAGTATGAGTGAGTCAATAGTTTTGAAATTCAGCTACTCTGATTCATTCGTACTCACTACAACATTGGTTTATATGTAAATACAGGTTGCAATGAGTATGAGCTAACTCATAACATTCGAAATATGTTTGATTCATACGCCTACTCATTCAAATTCATAAATTTAGAAAAATACTCATAACACTCATAAATGATTCGAGTCATAGTTGTTGCATTTACAAAAAAAGAAAAAAAACAAAGACAGCAACCTTCTAGTGAGTATTATAGTGTTCGTTACTTTGTAATTCTTGTAAATGTTGAGTCATGGAGAGTCAAAATGAACCACATCATGCGTATTGTTAAATATGAGTACGATGAGTACTTCAAACTTTGAATATGAGTAGTATGCGTATGATATAAAAATAAGTATGAATGCGTATAAGTATCAGAAATTATGAGTGTGATTCGATTCTTCTCATCTTTTAGAATACTCATTGCTGATCTCTGATTAGGACGTGGTGACAAATTTCCTCATGCTATTTACGAAGTGTTGGGTATAATTAAATGGATTTGGATGGTTTGAATAGTTGTCTCATGTCTAATAAGCCACCAAACTACCTACAACACTACGACAACTTCGAGATGGCATTACCCGGTTATAATTGGGACACAGGAAAGACTGAACGCTTGAGGCAGAGTTATTCAACAGGATGCCTGATATATCAATCACAACAATCACTTTGATAACATATCACAACGAATCATGGCACAGATGACAGTGCAAATTTGTTGCTGCATGAATGGCCCTAAAAGTGGCGATACAATGGAACTGGGTCTCTATACATAAGAAACAAAAATCAAGTTTTCAAGCCGAGATAAATGCGACTAGGGACTAGGCTAGTAATAATTCAGTAAACTTGCAACATAAGAAATAAAATGTCTTCACAGATATTCAAATGACAATTAGGGCAATAATATCCAGGAATGCGGTATCAAAAACTGTCCTGGAATTCAAGAAAGTGACTCACAATTACTCCAAGTATGGAATGGTACGCATTATATGGCTACGTAGTTATAAAAATACTGTGTTCTACACTCAATATTTTGGTTAGCCGAATGCTATTCAGTGCTCAGAATTTATCAGGGTGTAACGGATATGTCGCATCCACTATTGTGGAACAATGACTCTTGGGCGACCAGATGATAGCAAATCCATAAATATTTTTAAACTGAATAAAGGTAATTTGAGTACATTAATAAGTGTGCTCACACGACACTCCGTCTTACATATCCACCTGAACCGTATTGGTGCGCTGGAATATGTTGAAGGCAGAGCATGTGGTGAAGACAATGAAATGATGGAACACTTTTTATGTCATTGTCCAGCATTCGTAAGGCTTTGGGATCCTAATTTCTTAGGGAAGATGCTACCAGACATAACTCTTGATACAAATACTCTTGATACAGACTTTTTGGTTGCTATCCTGTGATGCTGAGCATATCACAAGCCTACTTGATGGCCTGGGTATACGCCGGTCGGCATAAGATCTTGAGCTGTATGGTGGGCCTCTCTCCAGAAGAAGAAGTGAAGGCTTAGTAATACATACACCAATCAGTAACTTATTAGCAACTAGAATACGCTCTAAACTGTCTTTCTCACTTTTGCCAGCTTCATCAATATACTTAAGAATTCACACTGACACCCTAGTATTAAAGTGTCGTAAAATTAAAATTTCTTTCCTTCCAGCTGTTACTATCTACGCAACCTCTGCTGTGGAATTTTTTCATCAACGACAAGCAACAATTGAACTTAAATTCAGTAAAAGTTTTTAAATGAATATAAACAATACAGCGATGATATCGACAGACGACAACAACAATAAAATAACAAACCAATAAATACCTTGCAAGCATAGCATAGCACTCTTAATATGGCTAGGAATTGCAGACTAACTAGCAATAATGGAAACACGTATGATTACATTAATTTCGTCTAGAAACTGTATCTTTAATGATGTGCCACGACTGTTAATGATGATGGTATTCTGAATGTGCAACAACCTACATTACATTGCTACATTTGATAAATCCTTCCTGTTGTTGTCAACAGACGAATAACATACAGAAATCTGTTGTATTGGGCTGTTGCAGCAACCAATATGCAATTCAAAGCAACTGAGTGCAACAATTGTCAACAGTGTAGAGTTGAATTGAATGCAACAATTGTATAAAGAATGTTGAGGTCATGTGGAATGAATGTTTTGAATACAAAATATGAAAATTGTGTATTACAGGGTATTTTTGCAAGCGTTTCCTTTGTTTATATTTAAATAAAACAAAGTGTGTGATTTAGGATATCCACGCCTTTTCAGCTAAAACGAAAGGTCTAATTTTCTGTGAATCTGAGGCATAATTCAGCCATTGATTGATGTAATCGATTTAATTGGCTTTGAAAACCTCAGTGGCTTATGACTTATTTGCTTCCACCTGCAACAGAAAACCTCTAAGGGGGTTAAATCTCACGAAGTCGGTAGACAGTTCACATCAGAGATCAGCAATGAATCGTTTTTTCGCTACTCATAAGTACTCATGAAATTTTGAGTATGAGTGAGCCGACAGTATAGAAATTCAACTACTCTGATCCATTCGTACTCACTACAACATTGATTTATAAATACAGGTTGCAATGAGTATGAGTACAACGTGGACATCAAACTCATAACATTCGAAATATGTTTGATTTATACGCCTACTCATTCAGATTCATAAATTTTGAAAAATAATACTCATAAATGATTCGAGTGTTTCGAATCATATTTCATTTTGATGTCTGACCTGGGATTCGAACTCGGGCCTTTCGTCTAATAAGCCAACACACTACCTACTAGACCACGACGACTCCTGAGTAGTAGTATGAGATACATACATACATAATCGGCCATTGCAATCCTTCAGTCAGGATTACGGCCTAGCTTCTCACACCACTCATGTTGTGTGTGTTAATTTTATAAATGAGTGACGGGACCTACAGTTTAAAGTCGACTCCGAACGACAGATTTTTGAGAAGCTTTTCATGGCAATTTTTACTCTCAGAGTTTTTGCCAGAAATCTGCTGAGAGGAAGTCGCCGAAGAAATACTTTTTGTATTTTGTTTTTGATGTCTGGCCTGGGATTCGAACTCGGGCCTTTCGTCTAATAAGCCAACACACTACCTACTAGACCACGGCGACTTCCTGGGTGGAACCTAGCGCATTCTAGGTCATTCAAAACAGGCTGAAATCTCTGTTAACTTTAACATTTGCTCTGTTAAAATTTTTGGTTTTTGTCTTTGCTACTTAAATTTGAATTCACACACATACTATAACCAAGCCGAGCAGGCCTATTAAGTAAACAAGCAATTGCCGCATTACAAGTCAGATGTAAAATCCATGTGAGGTCAGAGTACATTTATTACATAATAATACTCAAGAGATTGAGTTGAAAAGGGAAAGACTCCACCTAATTTGGTTGAAATTCTATTAAAACTTTAGCATGCTCTTTGGCACCTTGACCAATTACTCAAGAGGTGCAATAATTATTTTCCACATTGAATTTCATGTCATTGTCATGCTTTGCACTTCGTTGGTAATTTTTTTTTATTTAAATCGCCCGCATTTTCTGTTTTGTTTTTTAGTTTTTCATTAACAAACATCAAAAGCAACACCTGTAATTAAAAAAACAAACAAACAAACAAACAAACAACAACAACATTTGTGCACCTACAAATTATGGACGAAAAATACGTATGTACATACTACACAAACAATAACAACATAAGAAAAAAACACTCCAAAAACAGACAAGTAGTAGTAATGAAATGAAAACAAGCGATACATTAAAGTGTACATGACTATTAACAACGTTAAGACAAGATGTCAGTTTACCTTTTTGGATAAAATGTTGACAATTGTCATGTACAATGGTTTGTCATGTTGTTGTTGCCCTAGTTGTTGTTGTATATTTGAAAATTATAACCATGCATAACAATAAACGGGAGCAGTCTTATGTTTTGTAGACAATTCCACTCTTATTTGTGTTTTTTTCTTATTCTTGTGCTCTGGCAACCAGGCAGTAAGTAATACGGAGTGACTGTTTTTGGCTTTGTAATGTGAAGCGAGTCAAAACACTTACAAAACCCGGCAGCAGCAAACAGCAGCAATTGTAATGAAATGTAACAAAACTTTTGAACTTCTTAACTTAGCCATAAAAAACAAACACAAACAAAGCAAAACAAAACGTTAAAGTCAACAACAAATGGCCATTGCAGCAACACAAATAACAGCAACATTGCTTGCTAACACGTTGGTCACGATTTTGTAGACCATTTTTGTTTCTTTATTTTCTTTCATTTCTTGTACTTTGTTGTAGTTACTTAAAAATGTTGTTGTTGTTGTTGCTAGTATTTATTAGTTACTTGCTAAATATAGTTTAACTCAGTTACTTGATTTAACTTGACTTTACTATGTCTCTTTTATTTTTGTGTGTGTGTTCTTCTAAAGCACATGCTGCAACCACTGCTATGGCTATTACTATAATATAGCTGCAGCACAGCTTCTAAAATGGAACTGTAAATACTCGTATACATACAATTGCTGGTAAATGTTTCACGTCGCTCCGCTTCATCACTTTTATGCACTTTTACACCAACAAAGCCCAGTGTATGCACAAGTCAAGTGTAAACGACGCTTAAACATGTTAGAAGAAAGATGTCGAACATGTCCAAGAGATCTCTTAAAAGAAGTTCAATTGGTATATGAAGCATGTCGTAATATAGCATTAGGTCGTCTAATCGGGACATCCGAACTGTGACAGTTGATAACGGCTAGCTTGTTGAAGCTACAGAATATAATTGGCCATTTCAACCCTTCAGTCAGGAATACGGCCTAACTTCTCACACCACTCATGTTGTGTCCCTTAATTTTATACTTGAGTGGCGGGACCTACAGTTTAACGTCGACTCCGAACGACAGATTTTGAGAAACTTTTTCATGGCAGGTTTATTTAATCGCAGAGCTTTTGCCAGAAATCTGCTGAGAGGAAGTCATCGAAGAAATTTATTTTTTTTTTTCATATTTCGTTTTGATGTCTGGCCTGGGGCTCGAACCCGGGCTTTACGTCTAACAAGTAGAGTACGGCGACTGTAAATTTTATTGTCTTACTAAATCCCCATGGCAGTATATATATTCTCTTAGAGCAAACGTACCACGCTCTTCGCTCATTTTGCTATCGCCAAATTCGTCCTATCGATAGGACTATTTGCAGTGTGATCAGTAAACGATCAGTCAATATCCTTATGTCGACAAAATTCAAGATCTACCGAAAACAAACAAGTATGTGTCCTTTTACATACCACAACTTGGCGAATTTTAAGACACGACTGCATTTGTATAAAATTCAGTTGACCCAAGAACTAAAGGTAAACAACCATGGACAAGAACTTATGTTTCCTGAATGGGTTCTGCAGAGGTTGGCAAGTGTCACCAACTCATTTTCAGCGATGAGGATCATCAAACAAAATTGATAAAGTCGGATCGATACCAATCTCCATGAGATCCAATAGCATCTCGTCATAGGCGTCGTCATAGGTCCTTAGTTCTTTGAGGTCAATTTTTGCCAGGCTATCACGGTCAATGGCGAGCAGAATAGGTCGATGATTATCACCTTCTTGGGCCTGAATTAGATGATACGGATAGCAACTGCATGTTGTTCCAACATTACGACGTGCCGCACAACCTATGCCACATTAGATATTTTGAATGAACGATTTGAGGGCATTGTCATGTCAAGTGGAGGTGGCCACTGACATCGCACAATTTAAACCTGTTATACTTTTTCATTTGAGGTTTTCTTAAGTAGCAGGTGTATGCGAACAAATCGTAAACGATAACTGTTTCCAACGTCAACAAAACCCATGCCATTGGTCACATTCGATCTGTTTTATACATCAGAGTCATAGAAAATTGAAGAATTTGTCGTTTTCGTAGTTAAATTTCAATTACTACAGGTTTGCCAATATCTTCTGGTAGTGTGGGAGTCTAAGTCGTAATCTGGACTGAAGGATTGCAATAACCAATTATGTATGTATATAGACTCCCTAACGTTTCCGTTTCGACCCTGATAGACGTCATGTCAACTAAGCTGGGTGTTTATGGTCCATCACCATCGAGTTCAGCTCGTTCTTTTACACCATCAATGATTCTTGCTTCTGATTCCCTTTAATGCTTTTGCTTTATGTAAGGCCGCTTTGTAGCTTCCACTACCAGAAACTTTACTTCGGTGGTTGTCATCTTTTTGTTTTTTCCTTTTCGGGACTGGGTTTTCGACCTGTATACTATGAGAGGGCCTATATACTTATGAATTTGGCCTAGTTTTCAAGAGGTTACGTTATTGTCAAATTCGCAGAGTACGGATCGTATAACAGTTTAATTCAATCCTTGAGACTGAACTTAGTTACTGTTCTACTGACTTTCTGATATACATACTAGCCCCTAACAGCTATCAAATTGGTGTTTGTAGAGAACTTGTAGCATAATCCTCCACACTACGTCAATTAGATCGTCCTTTCATTGAACTGTAAATTGTCTAAATCTAAACGAATAGCCTGGCTTCATGGATGGGCCACGATCACCACATTTAATAGATTTTGCGTTATCCCTGGAATTGATGAGACTTTTTAAATACAAGAACTTGAGACGTAAAGTGTTTCTCCAGAGAAAAATATCAATCGTTTACCATTACCGCGTTAAATTTTTATACGAGAAACTAAATATGTACTTAAATTGAAACTTTTCTCCACATTATGCTGTTGTATTAAACCTGCTTAAACTGATGATGATTGCCGGTATCATTACGGGACATTGCATTATGGGTACGCATGCGAGGCTTATTGATCTTGGACACCTTGCTAATGATTTCTGCAGAAGCCGCAAAAATGAGGAAGAGGAGGATACTGTCCTTCATCTGCTGGGTACATGACCGACACTTGGTCAAAGGAGAGAAAGTTACTTTGGAGCTTACCACGTGGATGATCTAGAGGAACTGCCACGGATTGGCATTGGCAGCTTAAATCGCTTCATCAGGAGATCCGAGTGGTTTTAAGTCTCGGGGATAGCGGACAACTGTGGAACGAGTGGTTCCAGAAGTAGGAGGTAGCGGAAAACTGTAGTAACACAATGGGACCCTAGGTGGTCCAAATGTGACCATCAAACTGTCTACCAAACCTGTCATCAAACATCTTCCTACCTACCTACCGTTGTATTACGATGTCTAAAAAATGATCTGTTTATTTCAAATAAGAGTTGATTAATGAATTTACCTCTTTAAATTTATTGCCCAAAAAGCCAAAATCAATTTAAACAAATTTAAGTTATCGAAAAAACAACAATCAATTAAAATTAAATGAAGTTCACTTGTGATTATATAAATGTCCACTTATAACCTACACTAGCCAGTAGCAGATGTTTAAAATGAATTTCAAATTTCATAATAAAATTTTCCTTTCAAAAGCATATGGACGGACAGACTATCAAACTATATAATCAGTGAAGTGAAACAAACTACACGCTGTTCGTATACATGATATGAGAAATTGGTTTTCTGTCTGTCATTTTAAAAGCAAGTATGTAGTTTGGTTTGGGAGCGCAGTGAATGAATAGTTTCAAATAAATTCCATTTTTCTATGGCAGACATGTCACATAATTAAACGTCTTTAAAGATTATGAAAATTAATGAAAAATAATTCATAATATTTTGAATAGACTTCTTTCTACCACACTATACGGCAAACATACTATTTCAGATAGCCTGTCAATAAAGCAGCGACCAGTTTCTTTTTTCCCTCTACTTCTGTTGGTAAAAATTGTTTATAAACAATCGTCATACTACACACAGTGTTGTATGGGACAGTATTGGTTTAGAAACAAAAAAATATTTTCGGTTACTGAGTTACGGATTAAAATGAAATGAAACAAAAACAAACAAAAAAAAATATAAGAGAAGCATAAAAAATCAGAAACAATGTTGTTTTAATAAATTACGTTGTCAGATTATGTATGTATATTAAAATAAATTAAACAAATACTTTGCTTTGTACCCGTTAAACGTACTCACTCACTCACTCAAGGCACACAAAATACAAATTCAGGAACAACATTTTCTCTTACAAAAAAATATAAATTTTATTGGGTAAGGGAGTAAATAATTTCTTTCGTTTTGCTATCTTTCTTTTAAATAGCAAGGCTCATATTTAAGGTAAAACAACTTATAGCCAAATGTCTAGAGTACTTCCATGCACATAATCGCTTTGCTTGTGAAGGATCTTTCATAAAGCTCTTCCTACCTTTAACCCCTTGCCTGTCCACATACAAAAAACCCCATATGAAACCAACTTGCTGTGCATCATCTGTGATACACCGGACAGGAAAAGGGTTAAAATTAAATTAAACAAAGGGTATCTGGGATACACGTAGTCTAGTAGGTACCAAAGATTAGCAATGAATCGTTTTTTCGCTACTTATAAATACTCATGAAATTTTGAGTAAAGGGTGAGTTTTTAAGAGCTATAGGAAAATTAAAAAAAAAAACATAAAATTCAGAAAAATGCATGGCATCTTTATTTGAATCGATAGTACGGTCCATATAATTTAATGTTTGAAGATTATTTCATGCAAATGTTGACCGCGACTGCGCCTCAAATGGTCCATCCGCTTAGTCCAATTTTGGCATACTCTTTCCAACATTTCGGCCGGTATCTCACGAATAAATGCTTCAATGTTGTCTTCCAATGCGTCAATTGAAGCGGGCTTGTCTGTATAGACATGAGCTTTAACATAGCCCCACAAAAAATAGTCTAAAGGCATTAAATCGCACGATCTAGGCGGCCAATTGACCGCTCCCGAACGTGAAATAAAATGTTCACCGAACTCGCCTCTCAATAAGTCTATTGTTACGCGTGCTGTGTGGCATGTGGCACCGTCTTGTTGAAACCACATGTCATGCAAGTCAAGCATTTGGGGCAAATAACAGTTGGATATCAGCTCACGGTAGCGCTCACCATTCACAATTACGTTACGATTCGCAGCATCTTTGAAGAAGTACGTTCCAATGATGCCACCAGCCCATAAACCGCACCAAACTGTGATTTTTTCTTGATGCATTGGTAGCTTTTGCAATGCTTCTGGCTGATCTTCACTCCAAAATCGACAATTCTGGTTATTTACGTATCCATTGAGCCAAAAATGAGCTTCGTCACTGAACACAATTTTTCGATAAAGAAGAGGATCTTCGGCCAACTTTCCAAGAGCCCATTCACCAAAAATTCTGCGTTGCGGTAGGTCGTTCGACTTCAATTCTTGCACCAGCTGTATTTTGAAAGGCTTCACAGCTAAATCCTTCCGCAAAATTTTCCACGTTGTTGAGTAACAGAGGCCCAATCGCTGCGAACAGCGACGAATCGGTAATTGATGGTCATCATGGTCGATACAGCTGCGATATTTTCTTCAGTTCGCACTCTACGTAAGCGTGTTGGTGGTTTAATGTCCAACAATGTAAATTTGGTGCGAAATTTAGTCACAATAGCCCGAATAGCCGCTTCAGTGGGTCGATTAAACTGACCATAAAATGGAAGAAGCGCGCGATGAACTTCCTAAACAGAGCACGCATTTTGATAATAAAATTTAATGATTTGCAAGCGTTGTTCGTTTGTAAGACAATTCATGGTTAAATTATAGACCAAACTGAAGATGTTTGACAGTGAAACAAAACACGAAACGTGCGTGAGCT
Source organism: Sarcophaga rosellei (assembly GCA_930367235.1). Taxonomy (NCBI): domain Eukaryota; kingdom Metazoa; phylum Arthropoda; class Insecta; order Diptera; family Sarcophagidae; genus Sarcophaga; species Sarcophaga rosellei. Next base: position 57,857,187 of record OV884018.1, on the reverse strand, counting down.
GTTTAAACCAGTGTTGCCAAAAAGATAATAGCTCAAAAATCACCCGTTATAAGTGAGTCAACAGTATTGAAATTCAACTACTCTGATTCATTCGTACTCACTACAACATTGATTTATAAGTACAGGTTGCAATGAGTATGAGTACAACGTTGACATCAAACTCATAACATTCGAAATATGTTTGATGCTGATGATCATTCAGATTCAAAAATTTAGAAAAATATATTATATTATAATACTCACAAATGATTCGAGTGACTCAGTACAGTCTTAGTTGTTGTTGCATTTACAAAAAAAAAAAAAAAAAAAAAGACAAAGACAGCAAGCAAAGCAAACACACAACCTTCTGGTGAGTATTGTAGTGTTCGTACGCGAATCATACTTATTTTGTGATTCTTGTAAATGTTGACTAAAGGAGAAGCGAAATCAACAACATCATGCGTATTGTTAAGTATGAGTACGATGAGTACTTCCGAATTTGAATATGAGTAGTATGAGTATGATATTAAAATAAGTATGAACGCATATAAATATCAGAAATTATGAGTATGATTCGGAGCTACTCATCTTTTTGAATACTCGTTGCTGATGTCTGGTCTCAAGATTACCGAATACACGCAAAGATAGTAATCAGCGACCTAAAAAGTTCGCCGTTGACATTGATGACCTGGCCAAAGTTTTGCTGAAAGAAATATGGACTGATAGGGCCACCAACACAAAATACACATCAAACTGACTTTTCAGGGATGCTTTGGATGCTCTTAAATCTATGTTTTTCTTTCATATTTCGTTTTTATGTCTGACCTGGAGCCCGAACCTGGGCTTTATGTGTAATAAGCGAACACACTACCTACTAGACTAGGGCGACTACTGTACGTCTTCTCAAAAGCTATATCAAAACAAACTGAATAAATGATAATGAATTTGACAAGTGACAGATGCAGAAAGTTCAGAAGTTCTTGTTGGAAGTCTGGCGCTACAAAAAATTATAGCAAAAGCAAGTATTCCAGACTAGCGGGAAGTTAGACTCGCCGTGTAGGCAAGAATCAGGCAGCCTACTCGATAGATTGCTTGGAGCATGCAAGCACTTTCACTACCACCTAAATACATGCATACACATAATTGGCCATTACAACCCTTCAGTCAGGATTACGACCTAGCTTCTCAACACCACTCATGTTGTGTGCGTTAATTTTATACATGAGTGGAGGGACCTACAGTTTACAGTCGACTCCGAACGACAGATTTTTTGAAAAGCTTTTCATGGCAATTTTTACTCTCAGAGTTGTTGCCAGAAATCTGCTGAGAGGAAGTCGCCGAAGAAATACTTTTTGTATTTTGTTTTTGATGTCTGGCCTGGGATTCGAACTCGGGCCTTTCGTCTAATAAGCCAACACACTACCTACTAGACCACGGCGACTTCACGTAAATATTTATAAAAAAAATATGTCACTCGAAATAATTCTTTTCCTCCCACCTAATAATATAAATCTGTCTTGTTTAATTTTTTTTTTTGTGTTTTTGTAATACAAGTAAGCAACAGAAATTAATTTTATTTCTCAGGTCAGTCAGCCGGTGGTCATTTTGGTCGTTTTTTTTTTTTTGTTTTACTTTTCAATTTGGAACATCATTTTGTTTAAATATCGTCCACTGATTATGATGATTATGACGATAATGATGTTTAATACAGTGCTACCTGTTTTTTTATTTCATTTCATTTTTCTCACTCCTTGTTTTTTGTTTTTGTAAGTGTTTTTAGGCAACAATGTTGCTTCGTAATTCATTTTGACTTCAAATACGAGCAGTTCTGCTGCGCTTAAGTCTGACTCAAGTGTTTCGTTGGAATAATTTTTTACATGCTCAAGATATAAATCTCCTCAGGGGTAGTTATTGATAGTTTTTACTTATTAAGGTCAAGTATTAATTTAAATTGTTTTTATTGCTGTTGTTGTAGTCACAACGATGACTGTGGCAGTGACCATTAATAGGTCGTTGGTTTAATTTTATTTTTTTAATATTTTTAGTATGAATGGACATTCAACGTGACTTCAAAAATATTTTCTTTAGTTTCACTTGAATTCTGGGTGCATGTCGTATTGTATGTATTCCGGAATGGGCCACGAGTTTTTTATGATATTTTTAAATAATTTAATAATAATTTAATAATTTTGCCTCTATTTCGTATTACTAATTCTAGGTAGTCGTAAGTTGGACTGTTCACATTGCTAGATATCATCGTCACTTCTTTATAACCTTAATTTTTCCAATAGAAGGCATGACGCGGTTATTTTTCTTTTGTTTAACAACTGAGTTCACGATACTCGTAGAATTCAATCATTCTTCTTTTAGCCTTTTTTATGGTCCTAGTCAGTGTTACAAAACTGAAATTTTGAAATGGCACTGAACTATAACTGAAAGAGTACTTTTTTGCATCAAATGGTACTTTCGTAAAAATATTTATTTATACTTAATATATGTATGTACGTTAGAGGCACTAACGACTTATACGTGTTTTTCATAAACAGAAAAAATAGCTGATTCGGATGTAATAGAACGTAAAAGCTGCATTTAGTCAAACATCAACGGAACATGATGGAACGTACGTTCGGTTTTTGCATATGATCAGCAAAGTAAATTCTTACCGAAATTACATTACGGTTCGGAAAGCATTCTGAATGCCTTTTTCGTATTATAAAAACCAACGTAAGTTTAATGCACGTTTGGCTAATCGGGGCTACTTTAGCATTACGTTGAACATATTGCAAAACATAAAATGGTCATAATAAAAAGTACTAAAAGTGTCGAGGGGATACTGCGATATTTTTAAATTAGAAAAGTACTGAAAAAAGTACTAAAGTACTGGATTTTTAAACACTGGTCCAAGTACCTGCAAACTAAGTTAAAATTATGAAAATGAATGCTTTCTTTCATTAAGTGCTTCCTATCTTTAGTTTAGTTCAATACTTGTTGCCAGGCAACTGTTCATGTTTAATGATGATTATTTTTGTTTAATTTTTAAAATATTATTATAAATTAAATGAAATTGATAAAACTGAAATGACAACAAGTTAAGACTTACAAAACAAAAAAAAAAAACAAACAAAAAAATTAAAAGAGCTCATCGAAAACAATATATATTAAAATAAATATATTAAATACCGTTAGAATAAAATATTAAAAAAGAAAAATATCAGAAAAAAACTTTAAAATTTATATAAAAAGAAAATTTTACAATTATTTTTACGCTTTCAAATTAATATCTCTGAAGAAGGACATTAATCTCATATCCTCTATCTATTTAACTTTTTCCTTTTGAAATTAAATAATAAATAATACGCTTAACTTTGCTGTCATCATTATCGATTACATACCATTTGAAATTGTCGTAACAACCGGCTGTATATCGAAGTAAAGAAGGTGGTGTGTGTTTTGCTTGTAAGCTTTTAAAATCATTTTGTATTTTATTTTTAAATATATTTTTAATACATTTTTGTTTAATTCATATGTGTATGTATGTAATGTTTACATTAACTTAACGAAATTCTTTTGTACAAATGTTTTATTTCATTTTTATTATATTATTATTATTTTCATTTAACTTGTAATGTGATATTCAATTTAAGTTACTTGTTCAAACCTGCCCCCATAATATCTCCTGTATATTGTTTCAAGATCGAAGAAGTAGAAACCAAACTGAAATAATTATTTTTATTTGTATTTTAAATGACTTGAAAAGATTTGACTGCTGCCAAAACACACACACCCAAAAAAGAAAATTTTTTTTTTAATAAAACATTGAAATTTTTATTCATTTGAAATACCAATTGATGCGACTACATGTGGGAAATATAACATCGTACAAATGCCTGCTACGATTTCTCTGCGTAGATCGCATCCAATATATCGAATCGTCCATGACTCTGGCTCTAATATCATGGTTTAGAAGACCACAGCGTTTTATGGCTTATTCGCATACATTCGTATCGCATAAGAAAAGCTCTAAAAGAGTTAAATCGAACGATTTCGGCTACCAGTTTACATCACCATCACGTGCAATGACCATGCCCTCAAATCGCTCGTAGTGAATAATCAATGTACAATACTTAATGACACCAATGTATATCATTTGTGCCCTGAATGAGCTGATCAAGCTTAAATAAGTTGGTAGTCATCGACATATAGTGCTTGCCGTTAATAGTGGTGACCTTCCCAATGTCGTCATAAAAATATGGACCGATGACGCTACCAGCCTAACTTGTTTTTTAATGCATTGAACACTCTTTGGTCGCAAGTGGATTGGTATCGTCCCAAATTCCACGACGTTGTGTGTTCACGTCAGTGTTGTAGAACTAAAATTTTGAAATGGTACTGAACTATAACTGAAAGAGTACTTTTTGCATCAAATGGTACCTTAGAAAAAATACATACATATATACATAATTGGTCATTATAACCCTTCATACAATTTTTACTCGCAGAGTTTTTGCCAAGAGAAAGCCGCCTAAGAAATATTTTTTCATATTTCGTTTTAATGGAGATGTCTGACATGGAGATTGAACCATGGGGTAACGTCTAGTAAGCCAACCTACTACCTACTAGAAGTTTTATTTATTTATATTTAATACACATACAGCACGGAGTAAAAAAACTAACGACTTATTCGTGTTCCTCACATATAAGACAAAAATAGCTGACTTGGAACGTAACCAACCGTAAAATCTCAGTTTAGTCAAACGAGATGGAACGTAGTGAACGATGAAGAGCAGTGCAAATGCTCACCGAAATTACATTACGGTTCGGCAAACGTTTTCATTGCTTTTCGAATTCTAAAAACGAACGTAAGTTTCATGGACGTTTGGATAATCGGGCCTAATGGCTAATTACGTTGAACATGTTAGCAATGCATTAATATTTGAAAAGTACTGAAAACGTCGCGGGGGTACTGCAGTATTTTTTAAATGAAAAAGTACTGAAAAAAAATACAAACGTACTAAATTTTTCAACACTGGTTCACGTACCCGTTCATCCAGAAATGGACTTCATCGCCGAAGATGATTTTTCAATGGAAATTAGGGTCAGTTACCAATTGGTTTCCATGACTCATTCAGCGAATACCGTTGTCTATGGTCGTAAATCTTCAGTTCGTGAACTTATCCACAACAGTGCGTATGATCCTCACAATAGAACAAGAAGCGCGCGGAACGTTGCCCCTACCATTTGTTTGATTTCACCGCAGTTACACGAAATTAATCTAATCGCCTGCTTTATGTCTGCAAGGGCCTTTAAAAATATATTTAACCTTGAAGTTTAATGTTCCAGAACTTCAAATATCAACTGATAGTCTTTCTTAGTAGTGTCATATTCAAGGCCATATACAATGGCAGTAGTGGTGACGAACTTTAGCGGGTGCTACTTCTTTTTCAAGAGCTAATATTAATTGGACTTCTGGTAAGGTGAGTTTCCAGAATGAACTATTGAAGCTACGTAATGTATAAAGTTGGAAAACCGTTGTCATACCTGTATCGATTGATATTAGCCTTCGAGATCATTTGAGTGTAATGGATATATAAGAGCAATAAATTCAAATCTAATCTTATGAATCATTAAAAAAATATTTCATTCAGTAATCCCTTGTCAAAAGTCTTCCTACAAATGCACAGAGAGTAATTAATATCCATGAGCATGGCTTCCCAAATCTGTCGCACGGAGTCGACTTTAAACTGCAGATGTCTCCACTCATGAGAGTATAGGCTGTAATCCTGATTAAAATGTTATAATGGCCAACAATGTATACATATATGTATGTATTTATGTATATCATATGCCTAGTCTGTATCACTTGGTCGATATTCATAAATTTTCTTTAGGTCTTTCGAATTGTATTTCCTGCATTTAAATTTTATGAGGCCAGCAAACATTTTTCATCAAAAAATTTTCATTTTCACTCGCAAAAGATTAAAATTTATTTGACTTTTTTGTGTCTTTTATTCTCTCTCTCTCTATCTTTACGCAACATTTGGCTCTTATAAGCCGCAGGTAATAAAAATTATTGCTGGTCTTACAGTAGCATTTAATTGTGTGGTGCGCCTACACTTCAAATACTGTGGCAATGAAATGACCAACAAAAAGGTTCTTTGGTCATGTTTTAAAGAGAATTTTATACTCCAACTTTATATTATTTTTTTTTTTTTTGGATTCTTCGAAATGTTTTGGTCATTTAATATATTTGGTTGTTGTTGTTGTTGGCTAACAGTGGGTCATTAATTAATTAAAACTTGGTTTCTTCAGAATATATGAGTGTGTGTATGTGTGTGTGTGTGTGTGTTAGTTTTAACAATTTTAATGAACTCGTGCTAAGTTTTTATGTTCATTTAATGAAAAGTTATAAAAATAACTAATGATCTCACAAATTTAAATAAATGATAGACGTTGAAAAATTCTAGGAAAATTCTATTGAATTTTCTTTCTATACATTTGAAGTATTTTCGATTCGAATTGATTTTAGTTTCTCTATGATAAAACACTGGAAATAAACTCTTATTTAAGCAATATTAACAATTTATCAGTCCAATTCGAAAAAGATTGACAGATAAACTCTCATTGTAATTTTAGTTTAATGGGTCATTAAACAATCGCTTGTAAATTTAAATTTAATTACCGAAAGCTAATTGATGACTCAGAGTTGTGAAAACTAACTCAAACGACTTGTTATTTTGAAAAATTGTATGATAAACTACGCTGATGCTATTTGTCCACTCAACCCCAAGTTTTCCAAATTTTATATCCGCATACTGAATCAAATATTTCAGATTACAGTCGATGTCCACATGCATTGCTATTAGCGAAATTGTGATTCTAACGAGTGAACCATCGGTTATTTCGAATCTCCCAATACTTATGTCATTCTATTTTGTCACAAAATTTAGTATATGATCTCCACTGAACATAATGAATCGATTCACGCTTGAGGAACGTTGGGGTTTATTGGACATTTCTTTCCAAAACAATGACAATTGGTCGGAAATTGCATGAAAATGTCGTAAAAAATTTGGCAGAAAAGGACCAACAGTGCCCGATATACGCAAGTTTATTGCTCAAGTTCGTGATATTGGTTTTATTGCTGATGCTCCAAGAAGTGGGCATGCTCTACAGTGCTTACCCCCCTCAAATAATCGAAGCTGTGGCTGAGAGTATGCGTGAGAATTCATCAATAGTCAATGGATACCATGATAACCGATTTTTTTGTATCCGCTCTTGATGGTATTGATGTGAACGATGTTTGCTGTCAACAGGATGATGCAATTTACCACACAATCGCATGCCACAATCGATTATTTGTGTCAAACGTTTAATTAGCCGAAATTGTCATGTTAATTGGCCCCAAAGAAGGTGCGATTTGACAGCGTTGTACTTTTCTCAGTGGGGCGCCGTTAAAGAAATGTATTATGCCGACAAACCAGAGACAATTGAGCATTTGCATGCCAATATTCGTTATGCCATTGCCGAGATACGAGCCCATAAACTCGAAAAAGTGCATGAAAGTTAGTCCGATCGAATGAGGTACAGTGGGGCTCATCTGTGGCAGCCATATGAAAGAAATAATATTCCATTTCTAATCGGAACAATTGTACTTCATAACAAAAAATAATATTGCATTTTTAAATCGAAACTTTTAAATGCCTCACCCTATATAAAGTGAAATGTAGCTAAATATCAGATCCTAAATTCAATCATAAAAATTAAACTGAAAACCGTAATAATATTTTTTCTCTCTATCATCGCAAACACTATCTCTATCGAGGCAAACACGATTTAATCAACTTCGAGCCCTTCTTGTATTGGATGTAGTGGTGCGAAGCTTTGCTTTCCAAACAATTATTGACTACATAGGCTATCTTAATGATAAATTTCATAACAAATCTAAATACAGTGCACTCGCGATAATATGAACTAATTAAAACAAAGCCTGTTCATATTTTCGAAATTGTTCATATTTACAAATGGCTTAAATTGTTGAAAAAAATATTATTTTTTTTGCAAGATAAACACTTTTCCTGTTTTTTTTTCATTAAATAATTTTATTTTTTGTTTTATTTAAAAAAAGGAACTTCCTGCACTAAATTTGTAACTGTGTTCAAATACTTATACAATCTTTAACTTAAACTTTAAAAAATTCGGTTATCTTTTTTTGCTGTTTTTTTGAACGAGAACTTTTAAAACAGCCTTTTCCCACAACTGTTTCAATACATTTAAGTCTAGTTCTTCAACCATTTCACTTTCTGCCCACTCCAATGTATTATTAAAAATTTCTATAACTTCCCTGTCTTTAATCGTTCTCTTCGGCTTCTCCACACATTCATCTTCGTCCGATATTTCTTCTATTTCATTATCGTCACATTCAATAGCATCCTCATTCTATTCTTTAACATTCAAAGCTGTAAATTCAATCTATAGAAAAGTATAGAATAACATACAACTTCAATTCTTTTACAGTACATTAGCACATTACAGAGAACACGAATTTTGTGTCTCAGGGTACATAAACCGCACTTTCTTCTAAATCTATTAAATTCATTTGTAAGCTTTGTCTAAGATTACTTAAAGGAATTTTATCTTCAGGATAATTTTAATTAACCACCATATTTAAAATAAAATAAATAATAAAAATAAAATAAAAAATTAATTTGGATAGCAAAGTTGCATCTACTCTACTCCATTCTGATAATAAAATAATAACGGCTTCCTTTAATGTAGTTTGTTTATAGGCTCTATTAAACTACCCCCTTTAGCAGCAATGGAAGCTTAAAGACTATTTCTATAATAAAGTTTTGTGATCCTGATTGCATTCTGGTCTATGGGTTGGATAAGAAATGTCACGTTCGGTGGCACAAACATTACAAAAATAGAGCCGTTTTCAGATTTTAGTTGGTCATCAAGTGGGTGAGAAGGTGCATTATTTATTAGGAGAATGGCTTTTGCTGGCTTCACCTTTTTGGTTAAGAATCGTTCTACACACATGTATCTACATACATATTTATGTATGTATTTGTGGTTTTTTTAAGATTTGGTATTAAAATAAACATAAAAAACCCGGGATTTCCCCAATTTCTAATGCTTTGTAACTGGAATTTGTATGCTTTAAAAATAAAAAAGCTGTTCATATTTTAAAGCCTTTGTAAAAAGTTCATATTTTGGAGTAGTCAATGGTTAAGAAAAAGTGTTCATATTATGGGATGTTCATATATTGGGGTGTTCATATTATCGCGAGTGCACTGTATTCATCCAATCCATGTATTACTTTTAAAGATTAAATCAAATAAAATTTCTTTTAAAACATTTTCATCTATTTTTTCTTTTCATTCTCTGTTCTGTTTGGAACATTTCCTCATTTTTCCCAATTGTGCTGACATTGAACATTTTTCAAAAAGGTGGCACATTTTCTATTTCCATTGCATCGTACTCTATTTATGGATAATTATGGGAGTTTCATTTCACAACAAAAAAAATATAAATTTGGAAAAATATCTCACCGTTTTTATTTTATTGCATTTACCCATCCTGTGTGGGTCATTGATTAGTTTTTAGGAATATTTAGAATAATCTGAGATCGGTAACTGGTCTTTCAATAGGGCACTGTAGGTTCAGAGAACACACTTATTTGGAATGGGGGTGCATATTATTTCAGAGAATTGTAACGTTGACACTGAGAAGCATCCTGAAATATGTCACAGCAAAAGGCTTTAAGGCAGTATTGCAAAATTTAAATTTTGAAATGGTACTGAAAGAGTACTTTAAATTTTGAAATGGTACTGAAAGAGTACTTTTTCTTACCAAATGGTACTTACATATGTAAAAAAATATTTATTTATACCTATTTAATACACGTACGAAACGGAACAGAAACATACAAACACTGATAAATATAAATTTCTATTCTGTTGGTGATCAAGAAATATTAAATTCGCATAGGCATAAAAAGGAGAAAAGATAAAAATAAAAATATTAATTAATTAAAGAAACAATAAAATTTTTTTTTTTTGTCAATCTTTATTTGCAATCTATTTTACAATATTAAGCAAATTAAATTATTAAATTTATTTTACAAAAATATTTAAAATATTTTTTTTTTTTTTTTTTTTTTTTTTTTTATTATTTCTTTTATTTGCAATCTATTTTACATTTTAAAATAATGAGCAAATTTAATAACTTTTAAATGTAACATGTATTGAGTTTCTATTAAACTCAAAAGAAAAGAGTAAATACAAAAAGAGATTTTACTTTTTTAATTTTAATACAATATAAAATCAATCAATCAATAAATGTTAAAAATTAAATAAAATTTTCTATTTTCTGCAAGTGTATAAGCATGAAATCACAATAACATTACTGCAGTATTACAGTAGTGTTAGTGTTGTTCTTATCAATTAACAGATTGATCTTTTCTCTTTCTCTACAAGCCTCGATGGTACACAACATTTGTTTTGCAAGCATTGTAACTACATATGTAGTTAAATTTATTGTTTGGTTGTCAAATAATTTTAAAACTCACCTCACTCACTGCTCAACCACTCACTCCCTCTCTTTATCGACGTCATTTCGAAGTAATATACTTCCACAACAGATACATTTAAAAATATATGCCTATGCACCTTCTGCGTACACAAAAAAAACACTTTTTCACTTTCATGGCCATGCCCTAGCAACACAACATTCTTTTTTTAATATATAAACGGGGTACTCTGCTTTTTATTACTTATTGTTGTTGTTGCTTTGATTTTACATATGCATAAGGCCTTACACACACAACCACACATCACTTTGCTATTTTTTTTTTGTTAACGAAAACCCACCATTTTATAAAAATTTTCACAATTATTCTTATTGCATTACAATCTAAAGAAATTTACTTAAAAGCTTTGTATTCCGTAAGGCTTTTTATATTAATTATTGAAGAAAACAATTACACACATATTATTTTGTTACCAAAACATATTATTTTAATTTTTCTTATGAGAAAATTTTATTTTTATTAAATTTACTTTCAATTTTACACCGCGGACACTTCTACGTACACTTTCTTAAAGAACACAAAAATTACTACTAAGCGGCTGCCGGCTTTGTAGTTTTTTTTACAGGAATTCGATCAAATAACATCACTCAATAACTTAACGATTAAAATACAATAACAACAATAACAGCATCTTTAAATAAAATTGAGTGCATATGCACTCTCCTTTACCATTCCTAGAACAATATGGGAGAAAAGCTTTTGTTTTTGCTTACAGTAAAAAAAATCCAAAAATGTTATCAAATTACGACGAAAACTTCGTCACATTAATAACTCAACTAACCCTATGATAATAAAACAACAACAACAAGAACACACGCAACAGGTTGATTGCCTGTTGCCTTTGCTCTGCTTATTTTAAAAAAGAATATAACAAGCGAGAGGAGCATTTCCGATTTATAAACTTAACGAAATGTAAACCATATTACGCATTGTTATTGTAACTGAAAAGAATAAAAAAAATCAATGTTAATTTTGTTTGTCGCCAAACAATGTTAAGTAGATTTCTTGCATTCTACATTCTACTGTTAACAACACCCTTTCCTCTCTTTTCGATGTTTGCAAATTGCAATCCATTTATAACACCCGAAAGAAGAAGTTTGTTGGAAACCGAGTGCCATTCAAATTTTGTTTTGTTCACGATATATGTATTAAATTATGATTGAGCAAGGTGGGAGAAGAATAAACAAAAATTGTTGTTGCAATACAATTGTTTTTGTAAAATATGATAGAATCCATCAATACACTCATGTTGTTTCTTTTTCTTTTCTCAAGACAGTTAATATATGCACACACAAAAACAAAGCGTGAATGATTATACAAACGAGTTGATGTTTTTTTAAACCCTTTAATACAGCAAACAACTAACACTCTTTCGTCTCTCAACGAACAAAGAGGCATTTTTGCATGAAGCTGAATGCATGAACGTTTTTTACGCGCTATGTAAGCGTGTATTAAATATGGTTATAGCGGTAGAAGACCACATGCATGAAGCGAAGGAATTTGTGTGTGCATGATTGAATGAAAGCAATAAAAGACATTAGGACTTTGAATGAATAACAATTGAAGGAGCATGAAAGCGAATGCATGAAAGTTTTTCATTCATATTGTATTAAATTAAATTATTAATGCATAATTCCGGAGTAAACTAGAAAAATGTTGTTCTTCTAATTGTTTATGTTTCTTATTGATAAAGATATAATAACATGAGTGTATTGCTTGTTGTTTGTGTTTGTTTTCTTTCGGTTGTTATTCATGCATTGAAATCAAATTTTGAAATTAAAGAACAGAGAGGAAACAGCGTTGTTTGCTCTCTGCAAGAAATCTGCTTAACATTGTTTGACCACAAAAATAAAAAAATAACGTTGATTTGTTTGTTCTTTTCATTTACAAAAACAATGCCTTTATAATTTGTAAAGCATGCTAAACTTTGCTGTAATTTCGCTTACATTTCGTGAAATGAAATGCTCTTCTCTCGTTTTGTGTTGTGTGTATGTGCGTGTGTGTGTTAGTTTTAACAATTTTAATGAACTCGTGCTAAGTTTTTATGTTCATTTAATGGAAAGTTGTAAAAATAACTAATGATCTCACAAATTTAAATAAATGAAGGACGTTGGAAAATTCTTGGAAAATTTTATTGAATTTTACTTCTCTACGTTTTAAGTACACTTTCGATTCGAATTGATTTTAGTTTCTCTATGATAAAACACTGGAAATAAACTCTTATTTAAGGAATATTAACAATTTATCAGTCCAATTCGAAAAAGATTGAAAGATAAACTCGCATTTCAATTTTAGTTTAATGGGCCATTAAACAATCGCTTGTAAATTAAAATTTAATTACCGAAAGCTAATTGATGACTTAGAGTTGTGAAAATTAACTCCCCAGACTTTATTGCAGTCTGAAAATTGGTATGATAAACTAGGCTGATGCTATTTGCCCGCACAACACAAATCCTTCCAAATTTTATGTCCGCTTACGACACGCATTGCCGTTAGCGAAATTGTGATTCTATCGGGTGGGCCATCTATCGGTTTACATAGGAACCATCGGTTATTTCGAATCTGCCACTACTTATGTCATTCTATTCTGTCACAAAATTCAGTATATTATCTCCATTGAATGTAATGAATCGATTCACGCTTGAGGAACGTTGGGATTTATTGGAAATTTGTATTCAAAACAAAGACAATTTGTCAAAAATTGCACGAAAATGTCGTACAAAATTTGGCAGAAAAGGACCAACAGTGCTCTATATACTCAAATTCATTGCTAAAGTTTGTGAAATTGGTTCCATTGTTGATGCGCCAAGAAGTGGACGTGCTCGTATAGTGCGTACATGCGAAAATAACGAAGCTGTGGCTGAGAGTGTGCGTAAGAATTCATCAGCAGTCAATGGAGACACGTATGGCACCATGGTAACCGATTTTTTTTTTTGTACCCGCTCATGATGTGAACGGTGTCTGGTTTCAACAGGATGGTCCAGCTTGTCACATATCCTATGCCACAATCTATTTATTGCGTCAAACATTTGATTGCTGTTTAATTAACCGAAATGGTGATGTCAATTGGCCTCAAAGAAGATGGGATTTGACAGCGTTTACTTTTCTCTGTGGGCGCCATTAAAGAATAGTGTTATGCCCACCAACCAAACACAATTGAGCGTTTGAAGGCTAATATTCGTGATATCATTGTCGAGATACAACCCTTTACACTAGAAAAGGTGCATTTAGAGGCCACGGCAGAAATGTGAATAAAATAATATTCCATTACTAACCGGAACAATTTTACTTCACAACAATAAGCTAAGTTTGGCAAATTTTGAATAGCCCACCCTTTACAATTATCTGTCGTCCTCTCTAGAGTCCTAGAAAATTACTTTCATAGTAATTTTCAAAAGCATTGTAATTACTTCTACTGAGTCTATCTAACACAGCAACATTTAGGGAATATACTTGTTTGTAGTGTTTTATAGTTATTCCACTGATCGACAGATTTCTACTATTTGGGTAATCACAGTACCGTAATCATGTCTACATTACATTGTGTATTCTGTTAAACACATAATATTGCTCTTTTAATATTAACATTGGAGATTTTATGGAATTTATCTTCACACATACACGCACGCATAGAATTATTTTTAAGTGTTACGATCAACAACAAGAGTATGTGAGAGGTTTGTCGACTACAATCGTTTGTGTACTTAATGACTATATAGTCGTTAGTAATTCTCATTTAGTTCATTACTATTTAGGAATAAGTAAATTACCTTATGTTTGGAGGGTGGGTGGTGGTAGCCAAACTTAAAGCTTTTGGGAATACAAGAATTCAATACAAATGAACTACAAATCCAATGTAGCGTGATGTTCCCATCCCACCTCTTAATTCCCCACAATATCCATCATCAGCCCTAGACAAGTGCCAAAGTTATAAATTAAATCCAATGTCGTCTAAATTAACCACATATTCATGATGTTCCTATAATGTCTCGTTCAAGACAATTACCCTGACATCATATTTCAGGTTGCTTCTCAGTGACAACAATTCCCAATTAACTGTCAATCGTAATGGGTGCATTGACTTCAGTAAGAACACGTGTGAGTCTTCTGAGTTCCAAATACAGCAATTTTACTTATTAACGTGCACCCAAGATGAAACTGAGCTTCATTCGAAAAATTATTTTTTTTTAAATCGGCATCATCGTGTAGTTTCTCGTTGGCCCAATAAATCCCAACGTTGCTCAAGCGTAAATCGATTCATTACGTTCAGTGGATACTGAAATATTTATACATATACTGAATTTTGTGACAGAATAATATAACAAAAATTATTGTCAGATCCGAAATAACCGATGATATAAATTTCAACCGATAGATGACCCACCCTATACATAACATACACAGAGAAAACTGAACCTAATAAATACATAGTAAATTAGAACAAAGTTTATAAGATTTCTCTATGGTTTTTTTTCAAGAAGAGATTCTTATTGTTTTTATAAGGAAACCCTTTTTGAAAAAATCAAGAAGAAAACTTAGGTATTTTACTAGATAGTCATCTTGATTTTTTTAAAAAGGTTTTCGATTGTGTGCAGCTGTATTTCACCAATGACTTCACGAATATTGTCATTTAAAGCGTCAATTGTCTCTGGCTTGTCGGCGTAACACTTATCTTTGACTGTACCCCACAAATAATAGTCCAACGGTGTCAAATCGCAGCTCCGAGGTGGCCAAACGACATCAGCTCTGCGGCTGATAATGCGATCTTTAAAAACAGGGCGCAAAACATCGAGTGTAGCTTTGGCTGTGGTGCACGTAGCGCCGTCCTGTTGAAACCAAATGTTGCCAATATCCTCCTCTTCAATTTTTGTGAACAAAAATTCGTTCAAGATGGCTCTGGACCAAAATCCGCATCAAACAGTGACTCGTTTTGGTTGCGTCGGCTTTTCAATGTATGCGTGCGGGTTTTCTGTGCCCCAAATGCGACAATTTTGCTTGTTTACATACCCGCCAAGATCAAAATGAGCTTCATCTGAAAAGATGATTTTTTTTTGCCAATATCGGCGTCTTCTGTAGGCTCCTCGTGTAGGCTACTGCATGGGCAGCCGAGGCAGCCATTTGAATGAAATTATTTTCCATTATTAACCGGAAGGATTGTACTTTCAAATAAAAAAAGAAATTTGAGAAAATATTCAGTAGTTTTTTTTTAAGCATTTTCAAAAAAAAAAATTATTTGGCGGACCCTTTATAAAAGCAATGAATTTGGAGTACTTTATATTTTTCTCAAAAAAAAAAGAAGCTCAAAGCATTTCTTTTCTAAATAACTAAAAAGTACAAATTTTTTCTTTATTTTTTGATACTACTTTTTAAAAGTACATATATTTTTTTAAATGTTGTGAATTCGTTATTTTTTGTTTTTATCAATAAATTCCAAGAATGTATTCCTGATTTAATATTTAATAACAAAAAGTTCGGGTTCGCCGAACTTTGATACCCGAACTAAGTACGGGTTCGGCCGAACTTCAAAATTGGCCGAAGTTCGGGTTCGGTGTTCGGTACAGAACGAAATTTTGAGTTCGGTCGGACTCTAATAATATGTAACAAAAAAATTAATTAAATTAAAGGAACAATAAGAAAAATAGAAATAAAAATTTAATTTTAAAAAATATTTGAAATATAAAGATAACAAGCTAAAAAAAATTTTTGAACACAAATTTAATCACTGAAAACTTTTTAATCAGACCTTTTGATTAAACTCACTCAAAATTTTCTTTTTTAAATCTATAACTGGCTTGGTGTACAAGTAAATAAGCATGAAATCATAATAACATTACTGCAGTATTACAGTAGTGTTAGTGTTGTTCTTATCAATTAATAGTTTAGTTTTTTCTCTCGCTCTCTTTCTTGCAAACCCAAATGCTACAGCATTTGTCTTGCAAGCATCATAACAATTTAAATTTATTGTGTTTGTCTACAAATAATTTTGAAACTCACCTGACTCACTGCTCAACCACTCACACCCTCTCTTTTTCGCTGTTATTTTGAAGCAATTTACTTCCACAACACATACATTTAAAAATATATGCCTATGCACCATCTGCACAAAAAAAAACACTTTTTCACTTTCAAGGCCATGCCCTAGCAACACAACATTCTTTTTTTAATATATAAACGGGGTACTCTGCTTTTTATTACTTATTGTTGTTGTTGCTTTGATTTTACATATGCATAAGGCCTTACACACACAACCACACATCACTTTGCTATTTTTTTCTTAACGAAAACCCACCATTTTATAAAAATTTTCACAATTATTCTTATTGCATTAAAATCAAAAGAAATTTACTTAAAAGCTTTGTATTCCGTAAGGCTTTTTATATTAATTATTAAAGAAAACAATTAAACGCACATATTATTTTGTTACACACATATTATTTTAATTTTTCTTATGAGAACATTTCATTTTTATTAAATTTACTTTCGATTTTACACCGCGAACACTTCTACGTACACTTTCTTAAAGAACACAAAAATTACTACTAACCGGCTGCCGGCTTTGTAGTTTTTTTTGCAGCAATTCGATCAAATAACATTACTCAATAACTTGACGAAATCAATACAATAACAGCACCATTATATGAAATTGAGTGCATATGCACTCTCCTTTACCATTCCTAGAACAATATGGGAGCAAAGCTCTTGTTTTTCCTTACAGTAAACAAAAACTCCAAAAAAAATGTTATCAAATTACGACAAAAACCTTGTAACATTAATAACACAAATGACACTATTATAATTCAAAAACAACAACAGGTACACACGCAACATAAAACGAGAGAAGAGCATTTCATTTCACGAAATGTAAGCCAAATTATAAAGGTATTGTTTTTGTAAACGAAAAGAACAAACAAATCAATGTCATTCCTTTCTTGTGGTCAAACAATGTTAAGTAGAGTTCGCGCAGAGAGCAAACAACACTCTTTCGTCTCTGTTCTTCAAATTCCAAATTTGAATACCATTCATGAATAACAACCGAAAGAAAACAAAAACAAATACACTCATGTTATTATGTCTTTATCAATAAGAAACAAAAACAATTAGAAGAACAACATATTTGTAGTCTACTCCCGAATTATGCATTAATGATTAAATTTAATACAATATGAGTGAAAAGCTTTCATGCATCCACTTTCATGCTCCTTCAATTGTTGTTCATGCAAAGTCTCAATGTCTTTCATTGCATTCATTCATTCATGCACACACAAATTCCTTCGCTCTATTATTAATGCATTCGTTCATAATACGAAGTGGTCTTCTAGCACACTAACCATATTTAATACACTTACATACATAGCCCGTAAAAAACTTTCATGCATTCAGCTTCATGCAAAAATGCCTCTTCGATTGTTCAGAGACGAAAGAGTGTTAGTTGTTTGCTGTATTAAAGGGTTTAAAAACAACAACTCTTTTGTATAACTCTACACACTTTGTTTTTGTGTGTGCATATATTAACTGTCTTGAGAAAAGAAAAAGAAACAACATGAATGTATTGATGGATTCTATCATGTTTTACAAAAACAATTGTATTGCAACAACAATTTTTGTTTATTCTTCTCCCACCTTGCTCAATCATAATTTAATACATATATCGTGAACAAAACAAAATTTGAATGGCACTCGGTTTCCAACAAACTTCTTCTTTCGGGTGTTATAAATGGATTGCAATTTGCAAACATCGAAAAGAGAGGAAAGGGTGTTGTTAACAGTAGAATGTAGAATGCAAGAAATCTACTTAACATTGTTTGGCGACAAACAAAATTAACATTGATTTTTTGTATTCTTTTCAGTTACAATAACAATGCGTAATTTGGTTTACATTTCGTTAAGTTTATAAATCGGAAATGCTCCTCTCGCTTGTTATATTCTTTTTTAAAAAAAGCAGAGCAAAGGCAACAGGCAATCAACCTGTTGCGTATGTTCTTGTTGTTGTTGTTTTATTATCATAGTGTTAGTTGTGTTATTATTAAGGTTAGGAGGTTTTTGTCGTAATTTGATAAAAATGTTTGGAGTTTTTGTTACTGTAAGCAAAAACAAGAGCTTTTCTCCCATATTGTTCTATTAATGGTAAAGGAGAGTGCATATGCACTCAACTTTATTTAAAGATGCTATTATTGTTGTTATTGTATTGAATCGTCAAGTTATTGAGTGATGTTATTTGATCGAATTGCTGTAAAAAAAAACTAAAAAGCCGGCAGCCGGTTAGTAATTTTTGTGTTCTTTAAGAAAGTGTACGTAGAAGTGTTCGCGGTGTGAAATTGAAAGTAAATTTAATAAAAATAAAATTTTCTTATAAGAAAAATTAAAATAATATGTGTTGGTAACAAAATAATATGTGTGTAATTGTTTTTTAATAATAATTAATATAAAAAAGCCTTACGGAAGACAAAGGTTATTAGTAAATTTCTTTTGATTTTAATGCAATAAGAATAATTGTGAAAATTTTTATAAAATGGTGGGTTTTCGTTAACAAAAAAAAAATAGCAAAGTGATGTGTGGTTGTGTGTGTAAGGCCTTATGCATATGTAAAATCAAAGCAACAACAACAATAAGTAATAAAAAGCAGAGTACCCCGTTTATATATTAAAAAAAGAATGTTGTGTTGCTAGGGCATGGCCTAGAAAGTGAAAAAGTATTTTTTTTTTTATGTATGCAGATGGCGTATAGGCATATATTTTTAAATGTATGTTTTGTGGAAGTAAATTACTTCGAAATAACGACGATAAAGGAGAGAGAGTGTGTGAGTGCTTGAGCAGTAAGTGAGGTGAGTTTTAAAATTATTTGAAAACTAAGGCAATAAATTTAAATACATAGGTACCTACATAATTACAATGTTTGCAAAACAAATGCTGTTTAGCATAGAGGTTTGAGATAGAAAGCAAAAAAAATTTTCATCTTAGTATGTATTCAAATTGCAGAAACTAATACATTTCTAATTCTAATAGAATTTCTCCTTAACCCTTTTAGTGCCATACATATTTTACCAATATATGCTAAAAATGCCAGTAAAAAAAATCATTTTTATAGATAATTTCCGTTACAATATTCATAATTTTTTCAACGTTCTCTTCAGAAAATTTTATACTATGATAATAAAAACACAGAAATTGAATACATACTACATATTTATTGACAAGAAAATTACAGAAAGAATATGAAGACTGAAGAAAATTTATTTACAAACGTGTTTTCCTACACAAAAAATTGTTTGTAATTTAAATTACATAACTTTCGCGCCAAAAGTGACCTGTCAAAGGCAGCGTTGTCGCGATGCTGGAATTTTTCGGAACTAACGATAGCAGCGCTACGGCGTTTCGTGCCACTAAAAGGGTTCAGGTTTTAATTTCTACAGGGTACTCTTAGCCATTGACTGCAAGTAATTTGATTAAATTTACGAATGTTCATGCTGTTGTTTAACAGGACTTAATTTAGATACAAATGGAATGAAAATAGAAAAAATATAAAAAAAATAAATCTTTGAAAATCCAAAAAAAAAACAACACAGAAATATTAATTCAGAAAATAAAGACTGAAATCGTTTATAACCACAATTACCCACGCACACATAATGTTGCATGCATCATTAACACTTTTTCTATGACAATTAAAAAGACAAATATTTACACACAAAGTGTGAATGTGTATGTATGTGTATGTAAGTATGCGCTTGAAAAAGAAAAATGATTTTCAAATCCTACAAATTGATGACTTCCTTTGCTTTGTTTATTTGTTTGTTGTGGGTATGTGTATTTCTCATTTCTTCAAAATTAATTTTCTACTCAAAAAAAAAAAGAGAAAAAATTGGAATAATAATCCCCCCTCAAATTATACAAAAACAATACATATATAAGAATATGGTTAAAGGGGCGGCAATAAAACAAAATTAAAATGCCACAAAAATCAACAGAATGAGAGCTCTTTGCCTCATCATGCTCATATATTCTGATAATTGCTCAATTTCTTATTTTCAAACTTTCAATTCTTTTCAATTCATTTTTGGGGTTTTTTCTCCTTCTTCTTCTCCGTCTTCTTCTACTTCTGTTTCTAAGAAAAATTAATCCCTTTTTAATTTACTACCAAAAATAATACGTATTCCTTTACGAAATAAACTGAAAGACGCCGCAGAGTGTTTGATTATCGAGAGCCATAAATAGAGCAGCGCTAGCATGGGTAACACGGGGGTTTGTTGATGGCGTTTCCCAAAATGAAACATTATTTCGTATTCAAGTACCAAAAACGAATTTGGTTGTTGTTGTATTTACTTTAACTGGAAATTCATTGTGTGTTTGGAATAATAGAAAGAAAGTTTTTTTTCATTCTTTACTTGGATAAAAATTTAATAATTTGTTTCATTTATCACGCGTCAACAACAGACTCTCATACTAATCGAGATATCGTACATCACTTATTATTTTCTTATATCAGCAGACATTGAAAAGAATGTATTCTTTCCAAAGCAAAGGATTGAAGTCTTACGAAAATTACGGTCGCTTAGCTATAGTTTAAGGTGAAGAGTGGTTAATATAAGGCATTACAATTTAAAATGGATCCAGTTGAATCAAGCTCACGTTAACCCTTGTTTACTTGTTCAAAATCCGATTTAATAGGAAAATTATTACGGCTGTCAGCGACAGAAATCAGCAATGAGTATTTGGGATTTGAATCATACTCATAATTTATGATACTTATACGCATTCATACTTATTTCAATATCATACTCATACTACTCATATTCAAAGTTTGAAGTACTCATCGTACTCATACTTAACAATATGCATGATGTTGTTGATTACGACTCTCCTTTACTCAACATTTACAAGAATCACAAAATAAGTATGATTTGCGTACAAACACTACAATACTCACTAGAACGCTGTGTAATTGCTTTGCTTGCTGTCTTTGTCTTTATCTTTCTCTTTCTTTTTTTGTAAATGCAACAACAACTAAGACAGTAAATTTTGATGAATGATTCGAATCACTAGAATCATTTATGAGTATTATAAGTATTTTTGTAAATTTGTTAATCTGTATGAGTAGGCGTATGAATCAAACATATTTCGATTGTTATGAGTTTGATGTCAACGTTGTACTAATACTCATTGCAACCTAAACTTATAAATCAATGTTGTAGTGAGTATGAATGAATCAGAGTAGTTGAATTTCAATACTGTTGACTTACTCATACTTAAAATTTCATGAGTACTTATGAATAGCAAAAAAACGTTTCATTGCTAATCTCTGGTCAGAGAGAAGTGTTTATCCATAACTTGAAAAGACTTTTTGCCTATCTAAAGGCATACCCAATTTATTCCATGTTTTCTATTGTAGTCTCGCCGTAGCCTTGTAAGTAGTATGTTGGCGTATTACACGTGAGGCCACTCTTCAAACCCCAGGTCAGTCATATCGAACAAAACGAAATATGAAAAAATTTATCGTCGGTGACTTCCTCTCAGCAGATTTCTGGCAAAAACTCTGAGAGTAAATATAATATTGCCATGAAAGTTTTCCCAAAAATCTGTCGTTTGGAGTCGACGTTAAACTGTAGGTCCCGCCACTAGTTATCTCGTACTCACTAAATCTGCCATTTTTGTGTAGCTACGCATATTATCGTATTATATCAGTGCTAGCATCAATAAATGGCTTCTGAAAATTGCCGTGGCAGTCAACGTGTTAAACAATGACAAATACTTGCATTTGTGGTCAATTATAAGCGAACATGGCACCCATTTGGAATTTACCAATGTCATACTCAAGACATTATTCAAAATGAAAACCACTAGTCCATCCAGCCAATGGAACTCACAACTGTTTGGCGACAAGCATCATATTCTGAATTTTATTTAATTGTTGCTATCGTAGTTATCAGAACAAGGCATCAAAAATTTCTGGTATCTTCCGTGTATGTACCGTTGCAACTTTTTATTGTAAGCTTTGATTTTTTTGTTGTGAATAACTCCACGATCGTTAGGGAATGCCGTCGCAGTCTCGACCTTCTTTCTGCGCGCTTTAGTGTCTCACTGGTCTGAGTCCCCGCGCACAGTAACATTCCGGGGAACTGCAGGTCCGATGAGCTCGCCAGAGCTAGTGCAAATCCTCTTCAGTAGACTTGGGTATGCCACTCGCCTCGGTCAAGCTGGCCATTGTGCGAAAATTCTTTCTAGACGCCAACCTATCCTGGGCCAATGAGGAGTCTTGCTCTACAGCTGGACTCACCTGGCCCCAGATGGATAGGAGGTGCACCAACCAGTTACTTGGACTTGGTCCACACGGAAAGAATGCTTCTCCCATTTAACAACTTGTGCCGTGGATGCAGATCTGCTGAGGAAGAGGAGACTGTTATCCACTTTCTTTGTCAGTGCCCATTTCTTGCGAGGTGCAGATATAGGTTGTTTGGCTCCCATTTCTTGTCAGCTTGACGGAGCTATCATCTATTGATGTCAATGATATAGCTTCGTTTATCAAACTATCTGGCTGGTTTTCCAGTGTAGAGTAGCCGTGCTTTTGATGTGCAGCTCTTGCGCTGACCAACTTCTTTCTCTTTCCTGATTTTGGTGGAACCTGATCAGTAGAGACGTTCACCCATGGCGTCACAACGGGCCGCTATGCGTGCTCAAGTGAGCTCTTTGATATCAGAGCTACCACTTCGATCTAACCTTACCTAAGTTTTGATTTGATTGATGGTTTCTTTCTGTATATGAACATTTTCCTAATATTTCTTGTTCAAATCACAATTAAGGCTTCTTTTATTGACAAAATGACGCAGCTCTTTTAAATTTTGACAGGAGCCAACTGACAGGTTCCTATTTTTATAGCAAAGGTCCAAGCCTTACTTAAAATAATTGATTGCTTGATCTTGCACTCCACAAAAATTTATTTGTTGACTCTAATACTTAGCTTTTTAACTGAAATATTACTCTTTAAACCTTCGTTATAACTTAACCACGTTTTCGCATCAATTCTTTAACTTCCCTGTAAAAAACCGGCAACGACAGAATTTTCTTACCAAATCCGCAGAGTATACTCACAATGTAGCGGTTTTTCTGACAGTCAAACGGTTTTGTTTGCTTCTTTGGTGCAACGCCCTCTCATCTGGCTTCATTATCGCATCTTCGTATTCTTGAAGTACATACTTAATAGGCAGCCAACGTATGGTCAGAGGTTGTCTGTCTCATAGATGTCTTGTGCAGCATTACTAACTGACAACACAATGGCAAGAATAGTTGACTACTATGGCAGGCCATAATACAAAACGCGTAGCACCACATCAAAATTCTAACACTTATGCAGCATTATATGCACATACATATGTACATATGTATCTAGACGTACAGATAGACATATGTATATACATATCATTATAAACACTTCATATGGATGGAACCAAACATTTTGACTCAACCATCAAAGTCACCCGCAACACCTTCTCAAATGGAATATGTATTATCATCAGCGTTTTATAACGATTATCTTCATTATCATGCAACAAAGTAACAGTAACACGTTCCTTTTTGTAAGTGCAACAACAGCAAACTGAATATATGTATGTATGAAGTAAACGGTCTGTAAACGAAATACTCTACGTTGACCGAATTTCAATTTTCCATTTCAATTCAATGGCTGTTTGCTGCTGATTATGGTGGTTATTTCTCGCTTAACTTTTGCCACAATATGCAGTTGAATGCTGGTTAAATGTGACTACATCAACAATAGCAAGAACTACAACAACAACAACAACCACAATAGCAATCATACCCATCATATACATTGTTAAACATGAAAGAAAGAGCTTAATACGCCCACACTGTAGGCCTAAGAGTGGGTTTTCATTCATCTTACTTTCCTAGACATCCATCATTTATAGATTAGAGAAGAAACTTTGGCCAAGAATGCGATGCAAATAATACACATATGCCGTGAATGGCTTAGGTACCCTACACATTGCTTCAGCTGTAGCTACTCTATTCATTGCAGTTTTAAAATTTTTTTTATTTGAAGTATAAACCGTACAAATTTGAAAATAGGCCTCTCTTTGAGAAAATTATCACTCGTTCTTTGGGTTAAAAAAAAAAATCCATAAAAATCGTCAATCTTTCGACCACAAAGTAGGGTTCTAAACATTCATTTTCATTGTATTAAATTAAATTTAAATTTTTTTTTATTTTCACATACGTAAATCCCCCATTCATTTATTTGAACACCTTTTGTTCACTTCAGACAGTCAGTTTAGTTTTTTCTTGCTGTTCCCACTTGAGCTTTGCAGGCACAAATTTGGTTTTCATTGTTGTGGCATCAAAAAAACAGAAAAAAACGAAAAAAAAGAGGCAGGTATTTAGAAAAGTACTTTAAACAGTAATTGTTTAACAATTTAGGCGTCTAATTTGACATAAAGGGTCCCTATTTGTAAGAGTCAAGAGCCCATTAAACAATGATAATCCAAGTCAGACTGTCAGTGAGTCAGACTGATGGTGTTCAGTTTAATAAGACAGGAATTGAATGTTTAATTGTGTTATGATTTCAAGCTAAGTTTCGTTCTTCAATGAGTACTTGAGTACTTTTAAGTTAATAAGTACTTATATGGCATAATATTTCACACCTAGGGGCCATTATTACAACTCTTCCCGTTAACTATAGGGAGGATTTTAACAGGCAGTTAAATCGTTTTTCATTATTATGAGTACCCAATAAGATAGAAGTGAGCGTTAAGCTAAAGGAAGGATCATCTTAACTTTAACTTTTAAAGTTAAGTTTATGTTTGTAGGTGCCAAAGTATATATTATTTTCAATATGGCAACTTCAAATTTAAACAAAATGAGCATATACAAAAACAAAACGAAGCCCATCGTTGCCACTTCGTTTAAATAAAACTTGTTTAATTGAGCAGTTTTATCGACATTTCTCCGGCACTGCCATATTTTTGCAAACAGTTAACGTTATTTTATCTGTAGGTTGTATTGTAACGAAAATAAGTTAAAGGTAACTTTACAGTTCTCTTTAGCTAAAGATACCTTTAACTAAACCCAAGTTTAACGGCAAGTTGTAATAATGACCCTTAGATTAATAAGTACTTATACGGCGCAATATTTCACACCTAAGAGTAGTAACTCATAACGAATTAAAATAACATTTTGAATCGTTTAAAATATTTTCAAGCAATCATTTAAAACTCGTTATTAAATTATCATCAGCTTATTTAAAACTCATTATTAAACTATCATCAGTTTATTGTGGAGGTGATGTCCACAGAAACTACTATACAACGTACTCAAAAAAAATTCTCTACGTGCACTTGAAAGCTACGTTGATTCTTTAACACCCAGTGTAAGCAGTTGCATGTCATGGAGGCTTTTTGTCAGAGAACGTTGGACAACGTCTTGGCATTCAAAGTTAGGGAAAATTTTGAATTTTAGAAAAAGCTTAGCGAGCAGTGAGGTCACCTAAAATATGTCATAAGCGCTCTTCGAAAAAGCATACATCGCCTTTCCATATTAGCGGAGGGTAAACGAGCTAACATAAAACATAAGAAAGAAGAATGGGAAACTCTTACTTGCTTACTTAATTGTTCATTACATACATACATACATAATTAGCCATTACAACCCTTCAGTCAGGATTACGGCCTAGCTTCTCATCACCACTCATGTTGTGTGCGTTAATTTTATACATGAGTGGCGGGATCTACAGTTTAAAGTCGACTCCGAACGACAAATTTTTTGAGAAGCTTTTCATGGCAATTTTTACTCTTAGAGTTTTTGCCAGAAATCTGCTGAGAGGAAGTCGCCGAAGAAATACTTTTTGTATTTTGTTTTTGATGTCTGGCCTGGGATTCGAACTCGGGCCTTTCGTCTAATAAGCCAACACACTACCTACTAGACCACGGCGACTTCAATTAATTGTTCATCACAACCCCTTTATTCATGATTGCGGCGTAGCTTCTCACACGACCTATGTTGTGTGTTAGATTTAGTCAAGACTAGCGAGAGCTACACTTTAACGTCGACTTTGATTTAACGTCGACAATAGATTTGAGAAATAGTGAGATATCTAAGCTGGAGTTTGAACTACGGATTCTGGTCTTATAGGCCAAAATACTAGATTACCGCGATTTCAGTGCTTCTTCTATGAAGAGAAGATATTGGCGATATTGTCTATATGCATACCAATTGATTTTTAAATTGATCCAGAAGCTACTATAATCGGTGATCAATACTTGCTATAAGTACATAAACAACAGGGAACTACTTAAGGCCGACGAAAATCTCCATAATCAAACCCATAATCTTGGACTTCTGATCATCGTCTCTTCTGTTGGCACTAATAGAGTAACTAATTATTAACCTATCTGAATAGGCTGATCTCCCGGAATGTCGAAACTTGCCGCGCAAGCACTAAACAATCACGTAAAGAGATCATTGTAAGCTAATCTTTAGCGTTTTGAACTGTTTAACTTCATCTTTTTCGACTTTTTTGAAACATACGCTACGTCTCGTATACGCCACAGTTCCATAGACTTTCATGTGGATTAAAGATCCACAATAGAAATTTGTAACATAAAGCCACAAAAGAAATACTGCAGGAGCCTAACTTCCTGCTCTTTGAAGAGTACTTTCTACATGGTGTTACGGTAATGTTCTCTGATCAGGGAGGCGATTTGGTCTGGTATACCACTATGCTGTAGTACTGATCATACTAAATCTTTGTTTATTGTACTAGTCTAGTAGGTAGAATATTGACTTATTAGACATGACCCCCGCGACGCTTTCAGTACTCTTTTATAATTATATATTTCATGTCTTGCACTTTTCAACTATTAATGCATTAGCAACATGTGGAATTAGGTTTTAGCCCCGGTTAGCCAAATGTCCACGGAACGTACATTCGTTTTCAGAATACGAAAAGCAATGAGAACGCTTGACGAACCCTAATATAATTTCGGTAGACATTTGCATTGCTTTTCATATGCTAAAACCGAAAGTATGTTACATTACATTCCATAGGCGTTTGACTAAGCGGGGCTTTTACGTTTTGTTACGTTCCGAATCAGCTGTTTTTGTCTTGTATGTGAGGAACACAAATAAGTCGTTAGTTTTTCTGTTCGACTTTCTTCGGGCAAAAACTCGTGAGAGTAATAAAAAATTGACATGATAAAGTTTCTCAAAAATCTGTCGTTCGAAATCGATTTTAAACAGTAAGCCCCGCCACTTATATGCATATAAAATTAACACACACAAAATAAGTTGTGTGAGAAGTTAGGTCATAATCCTGATTGAAGGTATATAATGACCAACATGTACAAAAGTACCATTTGGTGCAAAAAAGTACTCTTCCAGTTATAGTTCAGTACCATTTCAAAATTTCAGTTTTCAACACCCACTTCACATAAATATTTCATTCCCTTTTGCAAATGTTGTGTCTTCTCGTCCAACTTTTAAAACACAAGGAGTTAAAGAAGTCACGCTTGGGAAGTCCTTGCAATAAAAACGGCTTGGTATGTTTTATTTTTCTTGAGATTGTAACCGCCATTGCTGATATATGTATGCCAATATTGGATGCATAGACATATGATCTAACCGGATTATTTTCATACAATAACTAATAGCGCCAAGTTCTAGAAGGACTAGGTTTTCGTTTGGAACATTGGCCCCAATTTAATGCATAGATAATTGGCCATTACAACCCTTCAATCAGGATTACGGCCTATCTTCTCACACTACTCATGTTGTGTGCGTTAATTTTATACGTGAGTGGCGGTACCTACAGTTTAACGTCAACTCCGAACGACATATTTTTTTCATACTTCGTTTTGAAGTCTAGCCTGGGGCTCGAACCCGGGCTTTATGTCTAATAAGCGAACACACTACCTATTAGACTACGGCGCCAATTTAATGCTACTTATAAATCATAAAGTTCTAGAAAAAAAGTTTTTTTTTTTTTTTTTTAATTCGAATACATATTTGTTTGTCAACATGGGCGCCTATTTAATGCTACTTACATATATTTTTATATTTTTTTTTCTACTTTTTAATGTCCTCTAAGATTTGTTTTGCGGTAAAACTCATGGTGGTCTCAACTATTAAGTTAAACATGATGTGTTGTTCGAAATGAGAGCGACCCCTTGAATTTAATGCGTCATCTCGTAACCGTAAACGAAACTTTAGTAATAAAAATTTTCCTATTTTTTTTTTTCTTCTTACATATATTTTAATATGATATTTAAGAAAATTATCATAAAATGAGTAGCAATAAAAAAACGAAATGTATAATAAAATTATCTTTTTATGGCACCACCACTATAATATGTAGGAGAAGCGTAAAATTTATTTATTTAAGCCTATTTAGGAAAATAAATTTTTATTTTTTATTTGAGAAAAATAAACAGAATTATTAATTTTGTTTTGTTTTTTTGGTAATAAAAAAAAAAAAAACAAAAATAAATACGAGCACATTTTTTTAACTTCCCTTGCATATTTGAATTTTTTAAGAATATATTTTTAATTTTAATGTTGTTGTCATTTTTATTACTATTCAACATAGTAATTAAATAACAATTTCCTTATACAACGTTCATTAGCACATACATAAGAGTCAGTTTTTTGGTTTCTTATTATACATCCACTCAAAATTAAAACAACCTGTCCAAGCAGGCAGTGGGGACAGGTGATTTCTGAAACAGAAAATATAAAAATTCTTGTTTTTCACATCTTAACACACCACTACTCAACTGTCAACTGAAATTTCTTGGTTAATCTTGATGTTGCCATTAAAAACTTACATGATTAATGAGTTTCGAGTGGAATTTTGACGTATAAATTAAGAAGAAAAAAATATTTTTCTGTTTTTTGTTTTTAATTTTCTTTTTTTGGATATAAAAATAAAAGCCACGCTTCGTTGATTACAAAAACAACAACCTTCTTAATGCTAACAATTTTACAACAAATAAATGTTATTTAAACAAAAAAAATTTTTGACATGACTTTACAACTGACATGTCATCATGACATCATGGTCCGGCAATTGATTGTGGGATTTGATTAGCAGCCTATGTTTTAGAAGACATCAGTCGTCTCTATGGTTGAGTTATTAATTGGAAGGCGTTAATTTTTCTTTTTTTTCGTAAAGGTACCGTTTTACAGTTACGTTTTTTTTGGAGAATAAAATTTATTTTAAACACCTTTTATTTCCAAATCCATTTTTAGTTGTTAATTAAATAATACGTCTCGCGACTTATGATTTGACAACTAAATTGTAATATGCTTTAACTCTCAGCTTTACTTTGTTAATTATTGCTCTACTAAATGCTTTATTACGTGAGGTTACGAAATGTTAAACGTAATGGTGTTATACTGTTCCTAGGCCCTGTGTGGCGTGTCTCTGTATTTTACGTATCGTTACAAAAAATAGTCTTGTTGGTTCAAACTGAATGATCTTGGTGGCCAAAAGACTGCTCCAAAACGACAAATTAATTTCTCATCAAATAAATTCACGGTATTGAGTGTTTTATGGCATGTGGCATTCTCTTATGAGAAGCACATGTAAACTAAAACCATGTTGTTGGCGCTCTAATTTTGGCGTTAGCCATTGAGTCAAAAATTAGTTTCAGCGCTTATTCCGCTTCTCAGACTGTACAAATTCTTCATAATAAAATTCAATGACTTGCAAGCCTACTTATGTAGTTACTGACTTACTTGGTTGTTCATTACAACCCTGGGGCTATATGTATATGTATATAACTTGCTATTGCCGCAAGTCTATTAAGTAGTATGCTGCCTTATTAGACGTGAGCAGTGGTTCAAACCCCAGTGTAGACATTTCGAAGGAAACAAAATATAAAAACAAACATTTCTTTCGGCGGCTTCCTCTCAGCAGTCTTCTGGCAAAAAAACTCAGAGATTAAATGTATTTGCCATGAAAAGTTTCAAAAATCTATTGCTCGATTTTAAGCTATAGGTACAGCCAGTAATGGGTAAGATTGTGTGAGTTACACAATATGGATAGCTTTTCGGTGGCTTCCTCTCATCAGTCTTCTGGCAAAAACTCTGGGAGTAAATAAAAATTGCCATGAAAAGTTTCTCAAGAAATCTATCGTTTGGAGTGGACTTTAAACTGTAGGTTCCCCGCCACTTACGTATTTTTTTTATTTTCCCCGCTGATGAGGAGTAAATGTTCCTAACCGCACCATAGGGGAAGTCATCATTATCCGCTGTGTATGGGGCCTCACCCACTAAATCTCCCACTCCTCTTTTGGACTCTTTGTGTCCACTCCGGAACTACTGTAGTATTTCTTCGAAGTCTAGTCCCTCTGGCCATATAGCCCTTTATATCCATATCCGCGTCCGGATTGCGCAACAAAATCTGAGAAGGTGTTTAAACATCCATTCGAATTATATCATCCAAGTCAAGATTTCACCAAGCCTTCAGTGTATCTGGCTATGCTACTCCAATTTTCTTCGCTGTTCAGAAGTATATCGCAGAAGTTTTCAACAGTAAAGGCGCCGACTATGCCCTCAAGCTTCGTTCTTTCTAAACTCCATGCCTCACAATGAATCATAGATGCGATTTGGTCGTGTCATCTAACCCATTTTAAACAGATATTTACAATAATAACCGTGTCCGGATAACAACTGTGTTAAATAATAATTAACCTCATCAAATTTGCTGGGAGAAGTTTTGCCGTCCATCTACCACTTGTTTCAGTGTTCCATTTCTCTTGCCACTGTTGTATGGTTCGCTTTCTAGCGTCGTCGACATTTACAGTCTCTCCGTGCAAGTTTTAAGTCTCCCACACTCTCTTCCGCTCGCTTGCCTGTAGACCTATAGGTATTACACTACTGACTACCAGAACTGCTGACTTAGATACAGTCCTATATGCCAATGTCACTCTAAGTGCAGCGGTTCGTTTTACCGATGATAAAATTTTCATTCTACAGTCCGCTCTTAATGATTCTGTTAGATCTTACTGCCGTAAAGCAGAGTAGAGTTCGTTATTGCCATCATCAATCTGCGTCTGCTTTGTACAGGACCACCAATATTGGCCATAAGCTTACAAAGTAAAGAGGTAACCTTAGCGGCTTTGGTTGCTGCGTATTGGATCTAAGCCCAGAACGTCAGTTTAGGATTCAGTCAATTGCCAATATAGTTGACTACTTTATGCGTCGCATATCGTTATGTCAATTTCCAGCGGCATACGCTTCCTCGTAAGAAGTATCAACTCGGTTTTCTCCGCAGCGAGTTTGATTCCTCTGTTCTCGAGCCACAATTTCGTTCTTATTAAAACCTGGTTGACCTTTCTTCTAGCCTCTTCGACATTTTGACGCCATCGGTATATCCGACAATGCGAAAGATATCATCATAGGTTATGTTCCATAGGTCAGGGCCAAGAATTGACCCTTGAGCTGCATCAGATGTAATCTGTTTTCTCTTACATCCTTCGTTTCTATCGTAAATAGCTCTGCATGATCTTCAGCAGATAACCAGGAACACCGAACTTTGTTCCCAGACCATCAAGTACGCCACTTATGGATAAAATTAACACACACATCATAAGTGGTACTGTAAATAAAACACAATATTTTTCAATTGGTTCGTTTTCTTTTAATTTTAATATATGTTTTCTTTCTCTTTTTTTTCAGTTAATTTTTTTTAAATTTTTTTATAAAATACATATGTATGTACGTGTAACATTTAATATTTGGTTGCGATTTCTTTACAAGTTAATGTTGATTTGTTTTTCTAAATGTTCAGTTTTATCGATAAATACAATGTATAATCGTTTTTGTTTTGGTTTGCCTGCTTTTAAAATCTAATATTGTACCGCATTCCAGAAAATGTGTGTTTATTTGTCTCATATTTATTGCAAATTTAATTTCAATTCGACTTTTTGTTTCATACGAGTTGACATTTGATATTCTTTGTTTTTCTTAATTTTAATTTATAATTTTTTTTTCGACTATAGGGTCTTACTTAAGGTTTTTATTGAGTGTACAATTAGTATTGAATGCTGAGTTTTGGTTTTTTATTGTGACAAATTTTCATTAAATTGATTTTAATTAAGGCTGTCATTGTTTCGTCGTTTTGTTTTTGTTTTGTTCTCATTTAAGTTCATCAAGGAATTGTTTTTTAAATTGTTTTCGGTTTTCTCATTGAGGAGAACTTTCAATTCCAAAACAGTGTTGAAGAATTCAGTACTTTAGTACTTTTTTCAGTACTTTTCTATTTTAAATATACCGCAGTACCCCCGCCAGGCTTTCAGTACTTTTTCATTATTACATATTTTATGTCTTACACTTTTCAACTATTAATGTATTAGCAACGTATTGCTAAAGGTAGAATTAGTCTTTAGCCCCGATTAGCCAAACGTCCACGGAACATACTTTCGTTTTTAGAACACGAAAAGCAATTAAAACGCTTGCCGAACCGTAATATAATTTCGGTAGATGATTGCATTGCTTTTCATATGCTAAAAACGAACGTATGTTACATTACATTCCATCGACGTTTGACTAAGCTTGGCTTTTACGTCTTATTACGTTCCGAATCAGCTACTTTTGTCTTGTATGTGAGGAACACGAATACGTCGTTAGTTTTTCTGTTCGACTTCCTTCTGGCAAAAACTCTGAGAGTAAATAAAATTGCCATGAAAAGTGTCTCAAAAAATCTATCATTGGGAGCCGACTTTAAACTGTATGTCCCGCCACTCATGTATAAAATTTACACACGCAAAATAAGTTGTGTGAGGAGCTAGATCATAATTTTGATTGAAGAGTTGTAATGACCATTTATGTATGTACTTTGTTTTTACAAACGTACCATTTGATGCGAAATAGTACTCTTTTCAGTTATAGTTCAGTACCAGGTTAAAATTTCAATTTTGCAACACTGTTCTAGACTCGAATTGAATTCACGTTTTTTTTTTTGATTTTTTTATTTTTCTTTTAACGGTTAAATCTTAATATTCAGCATCTTAATATGATTGTTTTTCTTTCTGTTTTCTAATAAATATATTTTTTCTAATACATATGTATATTGTATATACGAGGGTTTTTTAGTGACTTCATTATAATATTTTTGGTTTTGTTTTATTTTTCTCTAGTATATAAGATTTTTTGGAAGATTTTTGTTTTAGTTTTAGATTTTTTTTTATTTTTATATATTATTTTCTAATAATTAAAAAAGTAAAAGAACAATTAACAGAATTATGAAAGTAATGGTAGACCAAAAAAAAAAACGAAAATTTTAATTCCAAAAGCAACGAAGGGTAGCAAATTTAACCATTGAGAGCTTCTCCTAATTCTGCATACGAAACTAATTATCATGAAAAATCACTAAAATAACAAATTTTTGATTTACGTATCATATTATTAGGATATGAAGTCGTCGTAGTCTAGGAGGTAGTGTGTTCCCTTATTAGACGTAATGCCCGAGTTCGAGCCCCAGGCCAGACATCAAAAAACAAAATATGAAAAAAAAAATTATTTCTTCGGCGACTTCTTCTCAGCAGATTTCTCGAAAAACTCTGAGAGTAAATAAATCTGCCATGAAAAAGTTTCTCAAAAATCTGACGTTCGAAGTCGACGTTACACTGTAGGTCCCGCCACTCACGTATAAAATTAACACACACAACATGAGTGTTGCGAAAAGCTAGGCCGCTATCCTGACTGAAGGGTTTTAATGGCCAATTATGTATGTATGTATGAATACCATTAATGTTGACTCGACTGTTGAAAAACATAAAAACAAAATCAGACGTCCAATGAAATAAAAATTTCTCAAGCCTTTAAGAAACCAGGGATCAGCAATGAGTATTCAAAAAGATAAGTAGATTCGAATCATACTCATAATTTCTGATACTTATACGCATTTACTCAACATTTACAAGAATCACAAAATAAGTATGATTCGCGTACAAACACTACAATACTCAGTAAAAGGTTGTGTGTTTGTTTTGCTTGCTGTCTTTCTCTTTCTCCTTTTTTTCTAAATGCAACAACAACTAAGACTGTAAATTTTGATGAATGATTCAAATCACTCGAATAATTTATGAGTATTATAAGTATTTTTCTAAATTTATGAATCTTAATGAGTAGGCGTATGAATCACACATATTTCGAATGTTATGAGTTGAATTTCAATACTGAGTAGCGAAAACACGATTCATTGCTGATCTCTGATACATACATAATTGGTTCTTACAATTCTTCAGTCAGGATTACAGCCTAGCTTCTCACATAACTTATGTTGTTTGTTAATGTTATACATGAGTAGCGGGATCTACGGTTTAAAGTCGACGCCGAATGACGCATTTTTGAGAAACTTTTCATGGCAATTTTATTTACTCTCAGAGTTAAAATATCTGAAATATGGAAATATTTTCTTATATTTCGTTTTGCTGGAAAATTTTTTGCCTGCGATTTGAACCTGGGCCTTAGATCAATAAGCCAACATACTGCTTAGTGGACTATGGCGACTTCAATCAATCCTTCAATAATTTAAGAAAACCTGAGTGGGAAAATAATAGACCGTCAACTTAAGAATAAACGAATGAGTGAACGCACATTCACTATTGATTGTTTCTTTTTACCTTGACACAGAAACTATTCTATTTCGTTTAAAATAGTGTTTAGATTGCCGTGTGTCCCTTGATTAGATTCGAAAGAAAAAATCTAATAATGCCATGTAATATTTATTGCTACTAAAGATAATATCTCATGGAGCTTAAGGTCCTTACTCTCTACTCACTACTCAGGCGCTCTTTTAAATCATATATTGAATGATTTTCAATATTTCAAGAACATTAACCAACATCAACCAATCCCTTTAGAGCAGTGTATCATTACTTCGATTTCGATACTTAGGTACCTATTAAACACAACAGCAATTATGTCTCCAAACCCAACATTAACTTTGCTATCAGTCCGAGATTCACTCGAATTATGATATCAGTAGCGCTTCCTATAATTCATTCCATGCATACATACATAATTTATCGTTACAACCCTTCAGTCAGGATTACGAACTAGCTTCTCACACCACTTATTGTATGTGTTAATTTTATCCACAAGTGGCAGAACCTGCAGTTTAAAGTCGACTCCGAACGATAGTCTTTTGAGAAACTTTTCATGGCAATTTTATTTATATTATGTTCAGATATGCACTTTTATTGAGTCAATATTCGGGTTATTGAGTACAATATTTTAAGTGTTCAAACATAATAATATACGCAGGTCAGCTGCTTATTCAAGATTCATTTGACAAAACAGCTGGTTGTTTCAAAAACATTGTTTTTATTTCTTTTTTTTGTTTGTCGTTGTTGACATTTGAGTTGACAAATATCAACAGGAAGTGTTCGATTAATTGTAATATGCTTACTAAACAATGACAATGACTGCATTTTAAGTTTTACTCAATATTATAACAATTTGCGTATTTATTGCGCAATAATTAATTGAAACTTTATATGAAATGTTGAGCTCAATAATTGCGTTTATTGCGATTTCGCAATAAAGGTGCAATCTGAGTAATACTCCCAGAGTTTTTGGCAAAAATCTGACATCAACAAAATATTTTTTAAAATTTCATTTTGTTGGAGATGTCTGAGCTGGGGTTTAAACTGTGACCTCACATCTAATAAGTCAACGCACTACCGACTAGACTATGTTAACTTCAAACCCTAAAAAAATCCAACGGCGAAATCTATCATAAAATATTTTAATGCAACCCCTATAGCATATAACGATAAAGTCTACCAAAAACTCCACGCAAGCGAAAACATTAGAGCAAAACTGGAATATTCTTCAATGGCTTAGAATAGTTAGCTAATTGTAGATAGTAATGGAGATTCTAATTCACATAATTTTTATAAGGAAAATTAGACTTTTGGTCCTTCGCAGTTTATTAACTGAACGTTATAACTGAAACAGTGATATGTATAAATAAATGTGTACAAAACTTCTATTTAAGTGGACCATTAGAGAAATGATTGTGTCATAACAGCCAACAAGAATCTAACAAATATCACTTTAAGGGACATTATTACAACTTGCCGTTAAACTTGAGTTTAGTTAAAGGTGACTTTAGCTAAAGGGAACTGTAAAGTTACCTTTAACTTATTTTCGTTATTGGAACCTAATGATAAAACCAGGTTATCTTTTTCTAAAATATGGCAGTACCGGAGCAATGTCGATAAAACTGCTCAATTAAACAAGTTTTCTTTAAACGTAATTGTAACGACGGGCTTCGTTTTTTTTTTTTTCGTATATGCTCATTTTGTTTAAATTTGAAGTTGCCATATTGAAAATAATATACATACTATAATATGGCAAGTTCAAACATAAAGTTAACTTTAAAAGTTACTCATAAGATGAACCTCCCTTTAGCTTAACGCTCAATTCTATCTTATTGGGTACTCATAATAATGAAAAACAAATTATCTGCCTTCTAAAATCCTCCCTTTAGTTAACTGCAAGTTGTAATATTAGCCCTAAATCTTCTCGACCATAACCTCAAACTAATGTTTTTATTTCATCTTATGGCATAATAAATTAAATGAAAAAACCCATTAGCAAATAAAAATAAATAAAAATGTGTTTTGGATTTTCCTTCATTAGTATATAATTACAATATAATTTTATTAAATTTTTATTTATTTTTTTTTTTCTTTTTTCATCTTCAAAAAAATTTCGTTTTTTTCCAAATTTCATTTTCTTTTGATTTCATTTGTGAAATTATAATACAAAAAAAAAAAAAGAAATTAATTGTTAATCATACACAATAATAGTTATATTTAATATAATATTTAATAATAATAATATACTACAAAGAAAAAAATATATACGATATATTATATGTATATTATTAGACTCTTTTTTTAGTTGTTTTTTTATGTTTTATTTTTATTTTTATTTAATTTTAGATTTTCTTAATATTATTATAAAATAAGTTCAAAAAGATCGTTTTTTGTTTTTGTTTCATTGTCAATTTTTGTTTATGTTTTCTATAAATTCGTCCGTATATGTCAAGCGGTCCTGTTTGAGGGTCTTATATATGATTTTTTTTTTTTTTTTGCAAATTTCAACTACAAATGGTCTCAGATTATTGTGTTCTTCTCTCTATAATTATTATTTTAAATATATCACTAGAAATTTTTATTTTTTTTAATTTTTTATTTCATTTATTAAATGTGGTTCTTCTTCTTCTTGATTTTTGAGTTGGTTTCTTTGGTTATAAATGTTATTGTTGTTGTTTTTGTTGTTGTATTTTGTATAATATTTATTGATTATAGTCTGTTTTAAAAAGGATATAGAGTTTTACGTCTCAGATCCGTATCCAAATCAGCCAATTGTTGTAGGAAACCATCATTGGGATGTATATCGCGACGCATGCGCACCGTACGTATAGCATCAACCGCTGACATTTTGCGATATATCATTAAATAGGCCAAAACACAAGTGGCCGAACGTGATACTCCCACCAAACAGTGAACCAATACTTTGCCTGCAATATACAATACATTTCAAAAATTATTTTCAAAAAAAATAACACAATTTAACTTTACCTCCACTACTTATGGCACTATCGATAAATTTGGCCGCCACATAAAAGTAACGTGAGATATCGGTTGTGGGTGCATCAATCATTGGGAAGCCCATATATCTGAAAATAGTGTCTTTGTTGTTTCTTCTACACATTTTTTTATATATATTCAAAATATTGAATTGACATACACAGATGTTAGAGGTGCAAAAATGTCGATAGCAATTCAATAATTTTATATTTTTCAAGTGCCATACATATTTACAATGCATATGAGTTTAGAAAAATATTTTTATTTTCATGTTTTTTTTTTTATAGAAAATGTTTGTTGTGTGTAGTTTAGAGGCGTGAAACACGCAGACAGAATAATTTTGAAAATATTATTAAAAAAAATTTTAAAAAGCAAACATATAAACAAAACAAATCGAATTGAGCAAAGAGTTTAACCAAATTAGGAAGGGCCAGGGCCAAACAAATGCTGAAGAGAATTAACAAATTTGTGTGTCAAAATTATGTAATAATATATCGAATAAATAATTTAATAACTAATTAATTAATTAATTATCAATATTAAATAAATTTATTATTATTTATTTAATTTAAATT
This sequence comes from Sarcophaga rosellei, assembly GCA_930367235.1. Taxonomy (NCBI): domain Eukaryota; kingdom Metazoa; phylum Arthropoda; class Insecta; order Diptera; family Sarcophagidae; genus Sarcophaga; species Sarcophaga rosellei. The sequence continues at coordinate 57,818,429 of OV884018.1, read as the reverse complement.
TATTTAATAAATTTAAATAAATTTATTATTATTATTATTATATTAATAAATTTAAATAAATTATTTATTATTTATTTAATTTAAATTTATTTATTATATTTAATAAATTCATTTAAAATTTAATAAATTTAATCAACATTGAATTTAACTACTAAATGTTTAGTAAATTTATTTAAAAAATTTAACTAACTTTACTAAATTTATTGGTAACAGATATTTATAAAATATCGACAAATAATATATGGAAAATTGTGCGTACTTTTTTAAAAAAAAAACCTAGTATAAAGAAAATTTTTAGTTATCGGAAAATATATAAAAAAAATTTATTTTTAATTATGGAAAAATTTGGCACTTTTAACTTTCTACAGAAAGATATTGATATCAAATTAATAAATGAAAATTGTAGTTATCGAGAATTTTTATATAATATAATTTGAGTTCTCGTTAAAATTGTTTCTGCAAGTAGTTATCGAATGACTAAGAAATGAGTAATTGAGATTAACAATCGCACAATTTAAAGTTTTTAAATGATTATTAAATACATTTGTTAATTAAATTGTTTGTTCGATATTTTTCGATAACTTTAATAAATATATTTTTAGATAAAATTACAAAATTTTTTGATAAAAGAAATATTTTTCAATAAATTTACTGGTATCGAAAAACAAATTTAGTAAAGTTATCGAAAAATAAATCTAGTAAAGGTATCAAATAAAAAATTTAGTAAAGTTATCAAATAATAAATATAATAAAGTTATCGAAAAATTTAGAAGAAACAATCTAATTAACAAATTTATTTTATAATCATTTTTATGAATTGAAAATTGTTAAAAAAAAATATATTTCGATAACCTTATTAAATAAATTTTTCGATAAATTAACTAAATTTTTTGATAAAAGAAACATTTACTGGTATCGAGAAACAAATTTAATAAAGTTATCAAATAATAAATTTAGTAAAGTTATCAAATAATAAATTTTTGTAAAATTATCAAATAGTAAATTTAGTAATGTTATCGAAAAATTCGAATATATGTATAATAAAAAATGTATTCAATAATCATTTTAATGAATTTAAAATTGTGCGATCCTTAAACTCTATTACATATTTTTTAGACACTCGATAACTACTTTCAGAAAAAATTTTAACGTCAACCTAAATTAAATTATATAAAAGTTCTCGATAACTACAATTTTCTTTTAATAATTCGATATCAATATCTTTTTGTAGGAATATAAAAGTGAAAAAATTTTACGTTAATTGAAAACAAAGAATGTTTATATATTTTCCGATAACTACAAATTTTCTTTATACTATGTTCCTAAAAAAAACTGCACGCACAATTTTCCATAACTAAAATATTCGATAACTAAATATTTTTATATAAATTCTTATTAATAATTTTATAATACATAATGTTTTATTTCGAAAATTTTAATTTCTAACTAACAAAGTTCTTTAAAAAAATTTTTTTTATATCGATAACTTACTTTTATATAAAGTATTGGGTTTTCGATAACTGCATATACATATGTATGTATATGCATATGCAATATAGCAATATATGTATATGTATATATATGTGTATATGCATATGCAATATAGATTTCTTTGATAGCTATCGAAAATTTGTTCAAAATGTTTCCCGATAACTATGATTTTTAACTTGTTTATTTTACTGAACATTTTACGAAAGACAATTTTCGATAACTAGAAGCTCTGTGTGTTTTCCATAAAAACAATTGTCTAAATATGCTATATTTCACACAAAGTATTAATTGTTAAAATTTTCTTTTCAAAAAACTCTACATGTTCTATGAAATTCGATAACTTCATTTTCTATTAAATGTTTCCAATAGAAATTTTAAGTATAATTACATTTTCTTATGACACATATCGATTTGAATTTGTAGATTGCTACAATAAAGTCACCGTGAATATGTAACAATTATAATAAAAGTCCTGGAATATCGTTAAAACAAGCTTTAATAGAAAAGTTTTCGATTACGTCAGTTTCTAAAGATGATGGTAACGATTATTTACAACTACATTTTCCCCTTAATCAACTTAATCGATAACTACAAACGCAGCAATAAATTTTATCAAAAATAATTTTTTCGTTAGAAAATTTATCGATAACTACTATAGTGATAAAAAAAGATGCTAGTGATGCTATAGTGATAAAATAGACCTACTTGATGTCTCACACATCAAAAATGTTTGTTAATTCTCTTTCGCACATACCCTCGTATGTATTAAAAAAAAATAAAATCCCAAAAGCAATTATTTTGTGTAATATCCAGAGCAGTTAAAAGTTCAAATAAAATGTTAAAGGCTGACTATTAAGGCATAAAATGGCAATGCATGCATGAAATGAAATGAATGGTCATACCTAACATGTGGCATATCACGATAGTAACTGTGCCCTGTGTCGACCTGACCGTAACGACAGCCTTCAGCTGCATTTAGTACATGTGTAATGCCCATCATACGCAGGTAAGTTTTATTTTTAGCAGAAGCTCTGTAAATGGAAAAGGAAATAACAAAAGAAGAAAAAAAATATTTTAATTAACCTCGACCCAAATAGTTAAGAGACCTTTTAACTTACGCATCACCAATATAGATGCCTGGATATACTTCATCGCAATCAACATCGTGTATGGCACATTCTGTCCGTCTGAGACCTGGCAATGTACGGCATGGTGTCATTGAATAATGCAACACTCTCTGCAATTGGCGACCTGTGGTGTGATCACTGGATGAAGCGGCTGTCTCCAGACGGCTGGGCGACTATAAAATAAAAATCAATTTTGAAAATAAAATTTATTTTTGTTTTCTATTGAATTAAAGGAAAATTTTGACAAACAAATATTATAAATAAATAGAAAGTTATTTCATTTTTTGAAACATAATGTACATACATATGTATGTATGTACGTACGCATATGGTTTATAAACATTTAAATTTCAAATTGCCTTGACTTTTAGTAATGCCATCCATCAGTTGACATTCATAGTCGCACAGAGTCGTAACAGTTAAAGGACAGGAAACAAACACACATCCTTTTAAAACGATATAAACACACATACATACATACCACTTGAGCTAAACAACAATATAATTGGCGGCAAGAAACTGTTGCCAGTGGCTGCCTGAACTTGAAAGTAATTAAAAACCACTGACTCAGTGACTCAAGTGGCAACAATATTTACTTTGATTTTCTTTTACAATCTTTATCGTTTTTTCTTTTTTTCTTTTCTATCGTCCAATATATTTAAAAGATTTTTTATTTTCTTTTTCACTTTCATTCTATAAATATTGAGTCCTTGAACTCGACAGAGAAGTGCATAATAAAAGTTATTTTTATGAGCCTGTTTTTCTCTTCAACACTTGAACGTGTGTGTAATAAAATCTCGAATGATTGGAATTTTACTAAATGGCGCCAATATCTCAAAGTATTATTCATTTACAACTTTCACTAAGAAGTTTATAAATCTTAAAAATGTTAAAATGTTCGTGTCACCGAGTCGTCCTGATTAACAGTCATTTTTATTGTTAGTTTAAAAGCAAAACCAGAATACTGTTCAGGATGAAATTAAATGCCAGCAGTATTTAGAGGCCATTACAACCCTTCAGTCAGGATTACGGCCTAGCTTCTCAACACCACTCATGTTGCGTGTGTTAATTTTTATACTTGAGTAGCGGGACCTACAGTTTAAAGTTGACTCCGAACGACAGATTTTTTGAGAAACTTTTCATGGTAATTTTAATTTGCTCACAGAGTTTTTTTGCCAGAAATCTGCTGAGAGGAAGTCGCCTAAGAAATATTTTCTTCATATTTTCGTTTTGATATCTGACCTGGAGCTCGAACCCAGGCTTTACGTCTAATAAGTCAACACACTACCCACTACACTACGGCGACTTGATGCCAGTATGTATGGAATATAAAATCGTTCGAATGACAGTCACGGCTTCCGTGGAATCAAAGTGAATTTGTAAGCCAGCTCAAGTTACGTTGGCTTTGGGGACAACTTTGGTTTGTAGTTTAAGCATACAACTTCGATTTATGAAAACCCCACGAGAAAAATTCTAATAAGGTCAGATCGAACGATCTGGGTAGCAAGTCTACATCATGCACGTCAGACGATCGTACCCTTAAATCAGTCGTGGGTTCAGATCGAACGATCAGTTTTCATCACCTGCACGTCAGATGATTATACCCTCATATCGGACGTGGCCCGTCTTGTTACAACCACATGTGGTTTTAAACGAAATTGGTAATCATTGACCAGCAATAATCGCCATTGACAGTGACCACTTAACATCCGATGGTGCTATCAGCCCAAAATCCACGCCAAACAGTAACTTTTTTAACTCTTTTCGGATACATTGGATGCTTTTGGATCTCATATGCCTTAGTAATATCCCAAATTCAACAAAGTTGATCCATCGATTTAATTAGGCAAGTCATTGACTCACTACAGCGGCGATGTCTGCGACAGATCTTATGTTTCGTCGATGTATGAGGGGTTTTCGATCATTTACTTAATACGTTGACTGCCACGGCAATTTTCAGAAAACTGGCCACGCAAGCCAACATTGACTTTTTGTTCTTTTCCCAGAAGCCATTTATCGATACTAGCACTGATATAATACGAATTTATTCATAGCTACACAAAAATGGCAGGTTTTGTGAGTACGAGATAACTCATAGTTGGCACCCTAGAAGGGAACGCAATCTACGAGTTATCTCGTAGTCGGCAGTCAACGTGCTAACTAGTAGACTCGAACTTATCTAACGCAGAAAGAATACTACAGTAGAACGATTTGGAATGATTTCTGTTTTATAAATCCTCTGGAATCACATTAGTCATGCTTTTAAAATGAGTGGAGAAGGGTAACTGAAGAAGAGATCAAAACCATGCAACACTGTTTATATCAATCTCCAATGTTTGGACACATGATATAAAAAATTTTGGTGGATGGCACTTTTCCGAACATTACTCATCTATTAGGGGTTAGAATGAAACAAATTGGCGAATTACGTATGTTACGATATATATTTCTTATGAGTTTTCCTTGTTTCGCTCCGCAAGCTGGTGATCGCATAGCAATGAATTTTCTGCCAAAAAGCGGCAGTCAGTTGACCCCTTGAACAAGCTGGGTCATTTGGTTTATGGTTGATAGCGTTTGCTAGGATTACGAACTAGCTTTTCATACCACCCGTGTTGTGTGTTTTAATTTTTATCCATACGTGCCGGGACCTACATTTTAAAGACGATTCCGAACCATAGGTTTTTTTGGGAAACTTTTCATGGCAATTTTATTAACTCTCAGAGTTTTTGCCGAAGCAATATTTCTTCATATTTCGGTTTTGTTGGAAATATCTGGTCAGGTCACACGTCTAATAAGCCAACACACTACCTTCTAGACTAAGGCGAAATTAAATTCGACAAGGATAAGTTATACCAAATACCAAAGCAATCCAATAGGCACTAAGTATAGCACCCCTAATTTCAATGAAAAAAAATTTCATTGTGCTCTACCATATCGGGCTTAAGCTTCTTTTGAGAGAGATTGCTATCATTAGACAGCCTTACAGGCATGATTGGAACTGTTCGATCTCAACCTGGACCGTTTGATGTGAGGTTTGGTAACCTTGCAAAACACGGAGATATACCACAAACTTACAATTTTTTATTTCAATAGAATATATTTCGATAAACTCTAAATTTCGATAAACTCTAAATGTCGATAACTAAAAGTTATCGATAACAATAATTTTAAATAATTATCATAAAAAAAAAATATTTTCTTTTAATTAAATTTTTTACTTCTTAATTAAGTGGCCATAAAGCTATTGCGATTTACTTTAGTATGGCAAATATAGAAATAAGTTTTAGCATTTAAATCGTCGACATTATTTTTATCGAAATTCTGAAATAGAAACATTTTTTTACTTTCACTTTTCATTGTGATATTTAAATTACGTTTTGGCCCTGAACACAATTGTTTAACATTAAAGAATGACAGAATGAAGGAACAAAATTAAACATTAATTTGTGGTTTCTATGTGAAAAAAAAAATCTGCAAGAAAAAAACAGAAAAAAGAAAGCAAAGAAAATAGTTTCAATTTTTCAATGTTTTTGTCAACTTTTAAGGCATTTAGAGAATCTTATTCTTAAATGCGACAATTTGTTTGAACGAATTTTTTTTTTAATTTTTTTTTTTTCTTTTTTAATCAGTTTATTCACTTTATTGGCCAAAAGCCAACATGTGTCAAAAGCGGTAAAATATGTAAGAATAGAAGAAAACATTACAACAATCATAGTCAAGTTAATTTTTTTAAAGGATTTTCTTTTTTTCTGTTACTTTTAACCACAAAAAGACCCTGACGCGCAAAAAAACCGACAACCCATTTTTGTTCAGTTATTTGTACAAGACGCCGCCTTCTTTTATGCTTTTTTTTCTTTTCTGGTTAAAACCAAAGTCTTGTGCTTGTAAGCCAATTAGTCGAATGACTTAATAATATATGTGTGAACATTAGTCAGGGTTGAAACAGTTAAAACAAATGATAAAAATAAATAAAATTGACATTAAGACATCAAGGTAAATGGCAAAGACAAAACTATGTATTTGCATGTACACACTGAAACTGTGAGTTTTTATACTACAATACACCTAAAAGTAGACTTTAGTTATTTCTGTTTATTAAAAGCCTAATAATAGGCAAAGAAAAAGTGCAAACAAATGTTAGCAAACATCAGTAGTAGCCTTATTAATGGCAATGGCAATAGCAGACAGTAGATATTTTTAGCAGAACAATTTTATACTTAAAAGCAAAACACATACACCACTCAGACACACTGAAAAATAACGCTTGACAACTTATAATGTTACAAGCAAAAATAGCATTAGAAAGCCAACCCATAACGAAGGTCAGCACAATTACAACTCACACATGTATGAATCATTTCACTTTAAGGCTTTTAGCAAGAGATCGCTTATATGAAATTGTTTAGCATTTAGCGGCATGAGCATTTTGGTTAGAAAAAATACAACACATTTAGAATGACAAAAACTTTGGTATCCAACCTGATAATACAATGAACTGTATCTGTCACCAATACTACTGGCTGTAGAGTATCTATCAGCTGAGTATCTATCACTGCCAAGCTGCAATATAAATAAATAATAAAAATTAAATTAAACCAATAAATTAAAAATAAATAAAAGAAACATTTTATTTTATATAAATAAAATCCATTTTCTTTCTATTTTAAGAAAATCAAAAATAAATCAATTAAATAAATATAAAAATTAAATGTCGATTACATATTTTTAAATTAATTACAAATAAAAACAATAACAATTGAACAGTAAGAAAAAACATCATCTCCTTAAATAAACAAAACCGAATAGTATAAAAATAAATGAAATTTAATCTCCTGCTTCTATTGTTGATATCGTATAGCTTAGGATAAATGAACTAACTGATTATCATACAGGTAGTACATTGCTGCATGAAATTATAGTGACACCTTTTGTAAAATAAAATTATTAAAAAATAAATAAAATTAAATAATACATCTTAACTATCTATAAAAAGTGTAATAATCTATATGTAGTAATTACACGAATCGTTATAACATAACAAAATTCGTTTTAACACAACAAACTCAATGGAAAATTTATCGATAATTAATCAATTTATTTTAATTAATCGAAAAAAAGCAAAGTAACATAGACACAATCGATAGCCTTCACGTTTCTTTTTCAGTTCTATACAGAACATAACAAACTCAATAAAAAAGTTATCGATAATTAAAAAATGTATTTTAATTAATGGAAATAAATAATAAAAAAAACATAGTAACATAGACACAATCGATCTCCTTAACGTTCTTCTTCTTCAGTTCTATACAGCAATTCTATCGATAACAGTTATTTCCTGTATAGTTATTGGCAATTTCAAATTGCAAATATTTTTTTGTTATCTTAAACTCATTTCATAAAGCAATTTCTTTATAACAAGAAAATTTCAATAGAATTTTTAAACTGTAGCATTTATCGAAAACAAAAACTGCAGAGTTCTCGCATAACTTCAGCTATTCTCTGGCTGTATTGGCTAGATAGAATCCTAGAAGTCAACACTCCTTTCTTAAGCCTTAACTCGTTTCCCAGGGCCATTAAATCTGTGGCGGCATCCTCAACATCAACATATCGATAAATATGTTAATAATACAAAATTCCAATATATAAATTATTGATAGCAATATATCGAAAACTTTACCCCAATACATCGATTTTATTAGCTTATAGAAACAATTGGAAACATTTTTTATAGAAATTAACTTTCTAAAGAGAGTACACAACACACATGCATGGTATATGAAAGATTTATAAAAACCTTTAATTTATTAAAACAAAAATTATCGATAACATAAATTTCAAAATAAAATTTATCAGTAACACGTGAATTTTCCAAATTGTAACTACAATTTTATATAAAGAATAATATTATACAGAAAAATATATCGATAACTTTATATTGTAAACATAATTTAATGATCTCTTACATAAAGAACAACAATAGTTACCAAAAAAAAGTTAATAGTAATAATAAATCTCTAAAAAAAAACCAAAATATATCGATAACGTATAAATAGTTTCTAATGGAAATTTTTGATTAATTTTGAATTGCAAATTTATCGATAACAGATAAATGTTCTTTTAGTCTTCAAAATAATAACTTTGCGGTAAATTCGATTGACAAGGACATTAAAGATAACATATTACAATAATTAGACTATTAATAAAAAAAATTTGGAATCTAAAAGAATCTGTATCGATAACATATATTGCCTATATTGGATTAATAGTATGTAACTGTGGAAAACTGGCCGATAATAAACATTTTCTTTTTATATTTCCGTATTAGTACTAAAAATTGCGTTATAGTTTATTTCCAATTGCTTTAGTTCAGTTTTAAAATTTAATCGATAATTATGGATAAACATTAGATCCTTTCAACTGTCATTGTTCTTGAGAAGTACGGTTTCATAATGCTGACGTTATACAAACTCCACTAAACGGTTCATTTTTCAGGGGTACTTGAACTGCACTAGCTGCTCTTCTCACCAAATTCTGTATTTGACGCAGCCTATAGGCCAAAAATGAACTTTTTGGCTGTTTTCTCATACATCGTTTGTAAATCTATTCGTGCCATTGCCACATGTTATGAATGTTTTTTTTAATAAAAACAAAGTGCATTGAAAGGCCTCATGGCAAAAAAATCACCCGTTACTTTTTCTTTGAAGTCGCCGTGGTCTAGTAGGTAGTGTGTTGGCTTATTAGACGAAAGGCCCGAGTTCGAATCCCAGGCCAGACATGAAAAACAAAATACAAAAAGTATTTCTTCGGCGACTTCCTCTCAGCAGATTTCTGGCAAAAACTCTGAGAGTAAAAATATTGCCATGAAAAGCTTCTCAAAAAATCTGTCGTTCGGAGTCGACTTTAAACTGTAGGTCCCGCCACTCATGTATAAAATTAACGCACACAACATGAGTGGTGTTGAGAAGCTAGGCCGTAATCCTGACGAAGGGTTGTAATGGCCAATTATGTATGTATGTACTTTTTCTATGTAGTTATCGATAAATCTGTAAAACAAATATGTCCATAACATTCATGACATTTTTCTCATTAAATTTATGTGTTAGGAAAAAATTTCTAATATCCTGCTTTCTAAAACATGTTATTGATATCGATATTTTCGATAAAAACTGTTTTCTCATACATCGTTTATAAGACTATTCGTGCCATTGTCACATGTTATAAATAATTCTTTTTACTCAAAAATAGTGCATTGAAAGGACGTATGGCAAAAAAGCCACCCGTTAACTTTTACTGTGTAGTTATCGATAACACTCCAAAACAAGTATGTCCATAATATTTATGACATTTTTCTCACTAAAATTTATGTGTTAGGAAATAAATTTCTAATATCCTGCTTTCTAAAACATGTTATCGATATCGATATTTTCGATAAAAAGTGTTTTCTCATACATCGTTTGTAAGTCTATTCGTGCCATTGCCACATGTTATGAATGTTTTTTTTTTTACTAAAAAATGTGCATTGAAAGGACGTATGACAAAAAAGTCACCTGTTAACTTTTTCTGTTTAGTTATCGATAAATCTGCAAAACAAATATGTCCATAACATTCATGACATTTTTCTCAGTAAATTTATGTGTTAGGAAAAAAAATTTCTAATATCCTGCTTTCTGAAACATGTTATCGATATCGATATTTTCGATAAAAACTGTTTTCTCATACATCGTTTGTAAGTGTATTCGTGCTACTGCTACATGTTATGAATGTTTTTTTTTATACTAAAAAATTTGCATTGAAAGGCCGCATGGCAAAAAAATCACCCGTTACTTTTTTTGTGCAGTTATCGATAACACTCCAAAACAAGTATGTCTATAATATTCATGACATTTTTCTCATTAAATTTATGTGTTAGGAAAAAAAATTTCTAATATCTTGCTTTCTGAAACATGTTATCGATAATTTTCCTAAAACATTTTCAATTCGATTATTCATTTCCTAAAATGCTATGAAAGTTTAAATATACTTCCAAAAGTATTATTTTTTCTTACCCATTTTTTGCATAAGTGAGCACAAATTATGTCTACCATTGCTATCAGTGTGAACACACCTAAGCGTGTTGTGCACATCTTTACACTACATTAACCTTGAATGTGTTTTTGTTTTCGATTATTATTTTTTTTTGTTAGCAAAAGGTGTTAAAAATAACAACAAGAAAAATATATTCGCTTAAACATGAAAAGAATTAGTCTGAGACAACAACTACAATGGAAACTAAAAAAACGTTTTTTTCACACAATAAATAATTAAATTTAAATAGTTTGTTAGCAGACGTTTTTAATGGGTTAACGAGAATTTTTGTTCACCTTAATTTTTAATTAAAATTAGAATGAAAATTTAGAAGAAACAATAAAAACAACACACCCATCCACCACTACCACCCACAGCTATGAACACATGATTTTCACGTTGATGTGAACGTACCGCTGATGTTTGTCTAAAAGTTGATGGACGATTAAATTATTTTTTTTTTTCTTCATTTTATATGTATATGTTTACATATACATATGTGTACATAGTTTTGTCGATTTAACAATCATCTATAATTAGCCTGATACACATACACGCACACACACACTCTGACTGACCACTTTGTTAAGAATGTTGTGAAAAATAATTTTTCTTTTCTTTTTTTTTTGCGATTTTCTAAAATACGTTGTATTTTCTAAAATTTGTTGCTACGAAATGAAAATCTATTGTGATCCACATGTGAGGTGAATAATTTATGTACATATGTACGAAATATTTGTGTGTTTATTTTCATAAAAGTGATCATGAAAATCTAAACAAATTAATTTCGCCAGAATCCTAACGCCCCTAAGAAATATTCGAAAAATTAATTTGTGGAAAACATGGTATTTTTTTCCTCTGTTTTTTCATCGTAAAATTTTCCTTTAAATAAATTTCATTATATAAGAGATAACATTTCATGCCTTATTGTGAAGATTAAAAGAGATTATTAGATTACATACATACATAACATAATTGGGCATTACAACCCTTCAGTCAGGATTACGTCCTAGCTTCGCACGCCACTTATGTATATTGTCTGTATTAATTTTATACATGAGTGGCAGGACCTACAATTCAAAATCTACTCCGAACGACAGATTTTTGGGAAACTTTTTAATTGACTCTCAGAGTTTTTGCCAGAAATCCGCTGAGAGGAAGTCGCAGAAGATATTTTTTTTTTTCATATTTCGTTTCGTTGGAGACGTCTGACCTGAGGTTTGAATCATTGCCTCACGTCTATAAGCCAACACACTCCCAACTGACTTTATCAGGTTAGGCTAGGTTTAATTGGACATAGCTTACTTAGATCATATAAGAACCCATTGTAACACCCATATTATCCTACACCGTCAAATAATTACAACTTCGGGTTAGCATCTCTCAGCCATCCCGAGAGTTTTATGAATGTACGAATTCTATTTATTTTTTTTGTGCGTTCAGCTGTGCACGTTTTCGCAGTAAATTCTGGATTCCCATGAAATCTTCTTATGTGTCCAAGTGCTAGACAATGGCAGAGAATATGTTCCAGGTTCTCCTTTTCTTTTTAGTAGTTACAGCTTCTGCAGAAATCGTTATGACTCCGGGCATGTGCACCCAGAGACCAATGTCTCATAATAACTGATCCGCCTGATCAGCTTTAACGCAGACATGTTGTTCTGCATATATTTAAATCGGGGAAGATCTGTCGAGATTATCCGCAATTGGGTTCATTATATCGTCTATATTTTGCAAATTAATGTTTGCTACTCTGTAGAGGATTACCAATCTCATATGTCAATCCAATTGATTTTTCCATAGTCCCAGCGTTTACAAGTCTGTTGGTTTTGTTGTTACCTTCAACACCCCCTGGCCTAGAAACCCAGAACAATCCTAGATGCCGCGAACACACACTCTAGGGTTCTAGTAGCTGCTTTAATGTTGGTAAATAGTCGTCTAAGTTTATTAGATAGTGTGTTGGCTTGTTAGCCATGACAACGCAGTTCAAACCCCCAGGTCAAACATATCCAACAAAACGAAATATGAAAAAATATGCCTTAGACGACTTCCTCTCAGCAGTCTTTCAGGCAGAAACTCTAAGAGTAAATCGTTGTCGTTGAGGAGCTCATACAGCTCACTGTTGGATGGAATGGGGAAATCATCGCCAGCTCACTCTCGACCAAAGATCTTACTCTCAAGGCTGCTGTATCAGTGCTTAATAGGGCCCATTCCTCTGCGCCACAAAGAAGCACGGGTAGTATGAGTGTCTCAATTGCCTATTGAGGCATTAATAGCACCTGTTGGTAAGAGTGATCCTGCGCTTGATCTCTAGACTGACATCATTTTTAGTGGTAACGGCGGAGCCAAGATAAATGCATTTCTTGACTATATCAAAAGTATAAATATCGGCCATAATCTGAGAATCAATACGCCGTACGTCTCTACTTGTTGATAACATATACTTTGTTTTGCCCTAATTTACTACCAAACCCATCTTAGTAGACTCCCGTTCAATAGCACTAAAGGCAGCTGAAACATCTCTCTTGGTATGCACTATGATGTTAATTTTGTCAGAGTACACAAGCAACTGGACACTTTTTTTAAAATAGTGTCATTGCAATGCACTTCCACCTTTCGCAGAACACTCTCCATGACGAAGTTGAGGAGATCGCATGATAAGGGATCGTCTTGTCTGAAACCTCGCAAGGCATCAAAAGGTGCGGAGAGGTCCATTCCTTCATTAACGGAGCTGCTGGAATTGCTCCACGTCATTATGCATAGCCTTATCAGCTTCGCAGGTATACCGAGCTCAGACATTGCGGCAAAAACACAAACCCTTTTGGGGTTGTCAATGGCTGCCTTATAGTCGACAAAAAGATGGTGTGTGTCGACTTGTTTTTCGCGGGTCTTTTCCAGGATTTGGCGTAGTGTGAAGATCTGGCCGATGATGGACTTGCCAGGTCTGAAGCCGCACTGATAAGGTCCAATCAGTGTTTTTAACGAGTGGCTTCAGTCGTTCACACAATACGCCTGTAAGAACATTCAATGCGGTAGGGAGAAGGCTTATAACGAATAAAAAAATTCGATGATATTTTACACACACTTTGTTTTCTTTAAATTTAAGGATAGGAAGCGCTTAAAAAGACCCTATATGCATATAAAATAAAATAAAATTGATTCAGAAATTTATGATCCATTACGTAAAATATCAAATATTCAAATTGAAAGCAATTTTCAAATGCATTTGAAATAATTATCGGTTTATGAACATGTTTCTATATGACAGGCGGCGGCTTTGTCATAAAAACAAAGCTTAAAAGAGCACAATAATAACCATAATAATAATTTAAAATGAATTAGTGTTTACCTTATTTTCCATTTTATTTATAACAATGAAAAACAATAGCAATAATTAACTGATGTAAATGTTTTCCGCCATAAATAGCAAATAATGAAATAAATATTTACGAGGGAGGCGTAAACAGTGACAAAGGGAGAGTGTCAATTTAACAATTAACATTTATTGAATGTCAATGTCAGTGCAACCGAACCTTGTTTCTAGAGATTGAAACGTGAAAACATCACTCATGTGTGCCGGTTGTAATGCGTTAACCAAGCAAGGGAGGGTAGCTTTAAAGGGAAAACAGATTGTCACTGAAACTAAATTAACCGATGATAGTGGGCGCGTCTTAAGTGAATACATTTTCATATATAGAAAACATGACATATCAACATTTATTTAAAACAAATAACAGTATTCAATTACAACAAATAATATCCTAATGCAATAAAAATATTTTAAAAATATTGTTTTGCTTTGACCAAATTTTCCTGTTCTAGAATTAATTTCCAAGTGTTGTTCTATGTAAGTGAATACCCATATTAATTATGTGCTTGTTGTTTGCATTTTATAACCAGCATGTAATCGATAATCAATCAAGAATGAAATAAAACAGCTTTTGAAAGAAAACAATTGTTTAGGAAATGCGCATTAAAAATGATAAAAACAAACGAGGCAAAAAAACACAATCAAATATGGACAAAAAAAACACAAACACAAACAAACATAATAGTTTAATTTTAATTAAATGAAATTAAATTTAATTCAATTGCCTTTAATTATTATTGCATTTGTTTAATTTTAGAATGATTAACGCAACTCAAAAGGTGCTTAAAATTACTTAACGAATTTTAAACAACAACAATTGAAAATGTTTTAAAAACTGTAAAATTGTATAATAAAGTTGTATAAGTCTGATGTTTTGTGTTCAAATAATGTAACAAAGAAAAAGATTTTCGAATATATTTTCAAAAAATGTTGCCCTTAATAAGTACAAAAATATTGCCCTCAATGAGTGCAAAAATGTTGCCCTTTGATTTTAGAATGATTAACACAACTCAAAAGGTGTTGTAATATGAATAAAATTGTATAATAAAGTTGTATAAGTCTGACCTTTTGTGTTCTTTTTTGTTCAAATAATGTAACAAAGAGAAAGATTTTCGAATATAATTTTAAAAAAAAGTTGCCCTTAATAAGTGCAAAAATGTTGCCCTCAATGAGTGCAAAAATGTTGCCCTTAAAAAGTGCAGAATTGTTGCACTACTTAGCGCCAATCGCAGTTATTTTTCTTTGACATAACCTCGTTAATGTTGATTTTTTCATGTGATAATACATAATATCAAGCATCATTTAATTTTTAAAATGCACTGAACTGAACTGTTATCGTATTGTTGATAAATTACATTAAATTTATAAAATTTTGCTTTAAGTTTTTGACAATTGATATTCCTCTGGAAAATCCATCAATATTCTAAATATTTATGTACGGAACATACATTTTTTCTTTCGAAAATTTTTAGTAGTTTATGTTACTCTCCCTCAAGTTGATTAAAAGAATTTTGTGGCTAAGCAGCTGTTCTGAGAACACATATATCAGTGCACTTTAATAGTTACAACATTAAGAGCTTACAATTCCTTCAATCACTGCACTAGCAGCCTATTGAAAAAGAAAAATGCCAAAGAGGATTACTTCTTATACAGGGCAGCAAATTTTTGTTCCAGAATAAAAAATTCTGAGGCCTTGAGGCAACTCGCAGGTATCTTCCAAACAGAAGTCTTTGCTATCAAAAGCTGTACTCAATTCAACTTGAATAGGAATTACAAAAGCCAGGATATAGCAAAAATATCTAACAATCTGGTCACTATTTAAGCATTCAGCTCTTTTAAGGTTAATAATCGAAGATAGTATAGGACTGCCTAGGGAAGCTGAATCAACTAGGTAGGCAAAATTAGGTTACCCTCTGCCATGTTCCAGGTTATATGGAAGTTCTCTGAAATGAGCAAGCAAATGAGATTGTGAGGAGGGTAGTTTCCATGCCGTTGATGGGGCCTGAACTTATCTATGGAGTGGAGGCGGTTGTTTGAAAAGATATGCTTATCGAAACAGAAGATAAAGATAGGCAAAGGCCCAAGTGGGCTTGAGTCTAACAAATTGACTCAATTGACCCAATTATATTGGAAAATTACAATAAGTGGATAGCTAAGACACACAACCACCTATCCAGCAATAATTTGAGGTTAGTAACCGATATCTGAGTATACTTAAAATAGGGGTCTTCTTGAGCGCAACAAGTAGATTCTGGGACTTTGAAAAGAATTATTAATGCAAATCTGTATTGGATTAATGAATCCCAGAAGAAAACACGCGGCAGCATGTTAATGTCAAGTGCTAAGCAAGGAATTGTATTTGTCATGGCAATAGGCTTGAACGAGGAAGGTACCTCTTTACCACAATAATAACAACAATACTACACTGAAAAAAATTTTGTTAAGGAAACTGAAATAAAAAGAATAAAGGCAGGTGATTTCTTCTTAGATACATATTTTCGATAACTGTAACTTTTTAGGGGAGAACTATCAGTGACATTTGCATCATGCATAATGCAAAAAAAATTGTTTTTAACAATCATTTTATTTCAATTGCTATCGATAACTTTGATTGTGTTTCATCTGTTTTAAAAATACAAAATCTATACGTTATCGATAACAAATTTTATTTTCTTATTAAATTTCTTAAATCTTTTTCCATAAAGGTTTATACTGTCTATTAAATTTCTTTTTTCCGGATCTGTCACTTTCAATTGTGGACTCATTTTGTTGAGCCAATAAATTTGTCTAATGCACTTGTAAATTTCGAAACAGAAAAAAGGCAAAAAAAATGTTGCTCCACTGACCAACATTTTTCCAAAGAAAAAATTGCTGCAACCAGTGTTGCTGTTGCTGTTATAAATAAAATTTACATAAAAAAATACCCTGTATTTTTAACGAAGGCCCATGATGTACGAGTACGAGGGTTATTTTTTATAACTGTAAAACAAGAAGAAAAAATCAAAAAAAAAAAACGAGAACCTTAACTCGATAAGTGAATAAACTTGTTAACCTACATACGAGTATTCATATGTGATTGTTGTTTTTGCTTGTGTTGCTATTTAAGGGCCCCAATAGAGTTGACTTACTCTCATTGCCTTTATAACTGATTTACCTGGCCAACGACAACAACATTGCACCACTACAACAAACATTTTGTGTAATCGGAAATAATGGAAAATTATTTAATACTATGTGAACTGTTTACGATAACAGTGGCAGCACATCAAACAGGATCGGTTTTTTAAAGGAATCTTAATTTTCAAAACATTTTTAACTATAGGAAGGATTTTAATGGACAGATAAATTGCTTTTCATTATTATGAGTACCCAATATTATAGAAGTGAGCGTTAAGCTAAAGGTAGGACCATCCTGCCGATAACTTTTAAAGTGAAGTTTATGTTTGAACTTGCCATATTACATATTATTTTCCATATGACAACTTCAAATATAAACAAAATGAGGAAACACAACAACAACAAAAAGAAGCCCGTCGTTGCCACTGCGTGGGATTCGAGCAGTGTTATCGACATTCGTCCGGCACTGCCATATTCTTGAAAACAGTTAACTTTATTTTATCTGTAAGTTGTAATAACGAAAATAAGTTAAAGGTAACTTTAAAGTTCACTTTAGCCAACGGTACCTTTAACTAAACCCAAGTTTAACGGCGAGTTGTAATAATGGCCCTTTGAAGAGAAAAACATGCTTAATTCTATGAAGTTGGAAAATGACTACGGCCGTATATATGTATTTATAAAGGGTCTTTTAGTAAGCGTTTCCTATCTGTAAACCTAAATTAAACAAATTTTTTATTCGTTTAAAGACCTATTGATGTCATTATGTGTGAAATACAACATCCTTCAAATGCATGTCATAGAATCTATGGGTATAGTGCAGTCGAAATTTGCAAATTTCTATGACTCCGGCACATAATTCAGGCTGACCTTAAGCATTGCTGCTATCTGCGGCTTAACAGCTTAAGAATATACCACAAGAAAACTTCTAATGAGATCAAATCACACGATCTCGGTGGCTAACTCACATCGTCTTTACATCAGATGATCGTACCCTAAAATCGCTCGTACAGAATACCCACCGTATCAAGAGCTGTGTCGCATGTTGCTGCGTCCAGTTGAAACCACTTGTCGTTGGTGTCCAAATCAACAAATTCAGGCCAAAAGAAGTTGATAATCATGTATCTAAAGTGCTTGCTGCTGAGACTACTGTCCCGGCAGACGACGTTTTCAAAGCAATATGGTTCGTTGACGTTGCAAGCCCAAAATCAACACCAAACAGTGGTTTTTTCGGGAAGAATTTAATGCTCCCCGATCTAATGTGGATTGGTCTTGTCGCGAATGCGCCAATTCTCTTTATTTACGTACTCATTCATTCATAAATGGACCATCATCGTTGAAAATGATTTTTCGAAGAAAATTAGAGTCAGTTGCCTATTGCTCGAGACCTCAATCAGGGAACGCTAGTCGTTGTCTATCAGTGTATTAAAAAATTCAGTACTTTAGTACTTATCCATTTCAAAAATACCGCAGTAACCCCGCGACATTTAGTACTTTTTTATTATTACATATTTTATGTCTTAGGCTTTTCAATTATTATTGCAGTAGCAACGTATTGCTAAAGCTTGAATTAGTCTTCAGCCCCGATTAGCCAAACGTACACGGAACATATGTCGGTTTTTAGAATACGAAACCAATGAGAACGCTTGCCAAACCGTAATGTAATTTCGCTAAAAATTTACATTGCTCTTCGTATGCTAAAAACGAACGTACGTTCCGTTGTGTTCCGTCAACGTTTGACTAAACGGGTTCTATTACGTTCCGTAGCAGCTATTTTTGTTTTCTTTATGAGAAACATGTATAAATCGTTAGTGTCTCTATTCCAATCCGTACGTGTATTAAGTATAAATAAATATTTTTTACAAAAGTACCATTTGATCCAAAAAAGTACTTTTTCAGTTATAAAGGGTCCGCCAAATAACTTTTTTTTTTTTTGAAAATGCTGTAAAAATAACTACTGAATATTTTCTCAAATTTCTTTTTTTTTATTTGAAAGTACAATCCTTCCGGTTAATAATGGAAAATAATTTCATTCAAATGGCTGCCTTGGCTGCCCATGCAGTAGCCTACACGAGGAGCCTACAGAAGATGCCGATTTCGGCAAAAAAATCATCTTTTCAGATGAAGCTCATTTTGATCTTGGCGAGTATGTAAACAAGCAAAATTGTCACATTTGGGGCACAGAAAACCCGCACGCATACATTGAAAAGCCGACACACCCAAAACGAGTCACTGTTTGGTGCGGATTTTGGTCCAGAGGCGTAATTGGGCCATTTTTCTTCGAAAATGAGCAAGGAGTGGTCGTTACAGTCAATGGCGATCGTTATTGGGCCATGTTGAATGAAGTTTTGTTCACAAGAACTGAAGAGGAGGATATTGGCAACATTTGGTTTCAACAGGACGGCGCTACGTGCCACACAGCCGAAGCTACACTCGATGTTTTGCTTCCACCTAGCTTCCAACACCACCATTCATGTTGTGTGTGTGTTAATTTTATACATAAGTGGCGGAGCTACAGTTTACAATAAACTACGTGTGACAAATTTTAGAGAAACTTTTCATGGTAATTTTTTATTTGCCAGAAGACTGCTGAGATGATGTCGTCGAAAGAAATGGTTTTTTATACATTTCGGTTTTGAGCTGAGATTTGAACTTAAGAGCTCTCGCCTGGTATACCATGGCTCCACACAAAAAGACTTTACATACATACATACATAATTGGCCATTACTATCCTTCAGTCAGGATTACGTCCTATCTTCTCACACCACTCATATTGTATGCTTTAATTTTATAATTGAGTGGCAGGGCCTACAGTTTAACGTCGACTCCGAACGACAGATTTTGAGAAACTTTTTCATGACAGGTTTATTTACTCTCAGAGTTTTTGCCAGAAGACAGCTGAGATGAAGTCGCCTAAAGAAATGTTTTTAACACATTTCGTTTTGAGCTGAGATTTGAACTCAAGAGCTCTCTTCTAGTAAGCCAATGCACTACTCACTTGACTATATCTCCAAATTTTAAAGAACCTTTTCATGGCAATTTTTTATTTACTCTCAGAGTTTTTGCCAGAAGACTGCTGAGTTGAAGTCGCCGAAAGAAATGGTTTTTTATACATTTCGGTTTTGAGCTGAGATTTGAACTCAAAAGCTCTCGCCTAATAGACCACGGCTCCACACAAATACGAGACTTTTTCACTTCGAATGGAAAATTGCAACGTCTTAACATTATGTTCAGAATTAAAAAAAATCCCTTTTCAATACGTTTTACTGTAAAACAACTTCATTCAAGGCAATATGTTGTTACCAAGTAAGGAAAACTGTATTAAAACCTCATTTTAAAAATGTATATATGGACATAGAAAAAAAACATGGTTATATCTGCATATATGTTTGTATGTACTTGTATGTCTAAAGATAAGTATTTATGGATTTAGTAACGGTAACGACTTTTCATAAAACAAATGCTCTACTGCTAGACATTAAATACAACATTTGATTTGCATATTCAATTCAAAACACAATATTATGACAGCGTTTGACACAGAAAATGGAAGTAAAATATTAAGAAAGACAAAGACCGACAATGTAATATGAAATGTTTTCTAATTTTATGAATCACTAAGTGTATCGAAAAAAAAATTTTAAATCAAATTAAAATGCTTTAATCATTCCAAATAAGAACAACAAAAATTTATTCACTTCATGAAAGAAGAAAACCTTGTTTGTTCGCTAATCAACTACAACAGTTTCTCAATGACGCAAAATCATGAATTTAATTCAGAAGGAAATTAATTACATTAATTGCAAAATTTATAATCATTTTAATGAAATGTCATTCAAAAGTTTTGAAGACAATTTATTTTGATATTTAAAGCAAAAAAGAAAATAAAACACAGAAATCAACATTCTGACATTGACATTATTTTTCTACAACTTTTCTTTATTGCGATGGCATGTCATGTTTTGTAATGAATAAACAACAAAAACAATTATTTACCATTTACGAATATATTTTGGTGAACCAACAACGATTACAATTATTTATGAAAGAGTACAAAAAAAAATATTAAAAAAGAAATACTGAAGAAATAAACTTATAAATATGCAAACGATACTCATAAGGATATATGTACGTACGCATTAGGGTGTCACAAATTAAGGCATATGAAAAATAAAAAGAAAAACAGAAAGTACCCTTACTAAAAAAAGTACCTCGTACGGTTATGACCACAAAAAATTTTAAAATATCGAAAAGAAATTCAAAAAAACGCCTGAAAGTACCAAGAAAGAGTCGAAAGGGATCTAATAAGAATCTTTTAGAAAGCAAGGAAAATGTAATTTAAGTAACTCAGTGCATTTGAAAGTATTAAATCCATTAAAAGTACCAAAAAAAGTACCTTGAAATATCACAGAAAATTACTTAAAAAGATGCCGGTAAGCAAACATCTTAAAAGTACTAAAAAAGAGGCGGAAAGGATCTAATAAGAATCTTTTAGAGAGCAAGGAAAATATAATTTAAGTAACTCAGTGAAAAGTACCAAATGTAACAAAAAAAAAATTACTTAAACAGAAGCCCGAAAGCAAACGTATTAATAGTACCAAAAAAGTACTTTCAAATCTAACAAAAAAAATTACTTAAAAAGAAGCCCATAAGCAAACGTATTAAAAGTACCAAAAAAAGTACCTTCAAATACAACAAAAAAAAACTTAAAAAGAATCCATTAAGTTAACGCATTAAAAGTACCTTAAAATGTAATAAAAAATTACGTAAAAAGGAGCCATGAAGCAAAAATAAGTAAAAATCCAATTTCACTAAATAATGGCCCACGAAAGTACTAAATGTATTAAAAGTACTGAAAAAATACCTCTAAATGTACCAACAACAAACAAAAAACAACCATTCGGGCATAAAATATTAAATATGTAATATTGACAGTTAAAATATACAAAAGTACCAATTGCATTAAAGGTACCAAAAAGTACCACTACAAAAGAGTATGAAAAATACCTAAAAAGAAGCTTTTAGTAAAAAAACATAAGGACGAAAGTATATTTCAATAATTTGAAAAAAGTAATACTGAAAAAAGTACTGAATTTTACAACACTAATGGCAAGTGTTGGAATAACGAGAGTCTGTCGGGTTTGAACTCGTTGCAAATGGAATTGAAGATCAGAACATTGGATGCTACAATTAGGAAATGAACAGCAAGACTAATAAGAGGTTAATCGTGATCTAATAAATTGACTGGCTAACAATTCTATAATTGTTTACACTGTAGGCTCAAAGAGAACTTGTTCAGATGGGGAGAATGATGGAAGAATCCATACTTAGAATCTTAGAAATATAATACTGCCCTATTAAGTTCGAATTAAGTGGGCAATACAGTCTAATGAATTTATGATGTTAAGTTTTGTCAATTATTTCCACGGTTTTTTTTATAAATTTTCATAAATTTTCATCGTGCTTTACATTTTGAACTGCATGCATGCATGACCATTGAAAAATTGCTTTTTCTCTTTTTATTTTTTTCTTGTTGTTGTTGTTATTGTTGTCATTGAATTATTGATTAAACAACAATTTTTTCATATGCATATGCAAAAGAAAATGTTGTTTTTTTTTTTTTGTTTTTTTTACAATTGATTACCGGTTAATTGTTGTGAACACATGTCAAGTGAACATGTTTGTTGAGGAAGAGGCACACGAAAACCAAAGAACCAGGGAAACCATTTTCATTTACCTTCCTTTGATTGCAATGCCTATGATGAATTGCATGGAAATATTCTTTTAGTTGTCAATAACCATATGCAAAACGAGGAAACAGGAATAGTATTCTACTCCTTATTGATTGATTTATATGGGCTGGTAATAAAAGTTCAATCAACTTTCATATGGAAATTGTGAAAATAAATTACTTTTCGGAGTTTTAGAAGGGAAAAAGGAGAATTACTAAAGAGATGTAATAAAGAAAAGACTACAATTAGTTGTTTTTGGTGTATATTTTCTCAGTATAAAAAAAGATTCGTGACATGTGACAATGTAAAAATGTTCTGTAAGGATTTCTGTTAAACCCAAATACACACCAGTAGACGAAGAAACCAACAAGGCTTTCAATTCATACATACATAAGTACATACATAATTGGCCATTACAACCCTTCAGTCAGGATTACGGCCTAGCTGCTCACAACCACTCTTGTTGTGTACCTTAATTTTTATACTTGGGTGGCGGGACCTACAGTTTAACGTCGACTCCGAACGACAGATTTTTAATGTACTCTCAGAGTTTTTGCCAGAAATCTGCTGAGGGGAAGTCGCCTAAGAAATATTTTTTTTTTATATTTCGTTTTGATGTCTGGCGTGGGGCTCGAACCTACTAGACTATGGCGACTACTGCTCATTATACTGACCATTATACTGACCGTGACTTGGGTCTGTACCTAGCCTGCCCTTTCGCGAACACACTACCTACTAGACTATGGCGACTACTGCTCATTATACTGACCATTATACTGACCGTGACTTGCGTCTGTAGCTAGCCTGCCCTTTCGCGAACACACTACCTACTAGACTATGGCGACTACTGCTCATTATACTGACCATTATACTGACCGTGACTTGGGTCTGTAGCTAGCCTGCCCTTTCGCGAACACACTACCTACTAGACTATGGCGACTACTGCTCATTATACTGACCATTATACCGACCGTGACTTGCGTCTGTAGCTAGCCTGCCCTTTCGCGAACACACTACCTACTAGACTATGGCGACTACTGCTCATTATACTGACCATTATACTGACCGTGACTTGGGTCTGTAGCTAGCCTGCCCTTTCGCGAACACACTACCTACTAGACTATGGCGACTACTGCTCATTATACTGACCATTATACTGACCGTGACTTGGGTCTGTAGCTAGCCTGCCCTTTCGCGAACACACTACCTACTAGACTATGGCGACTACTGCTCATTATACTGACCATTATACTGACCGTGACTTGGGTCTGTAGCTAGCCTGAACTTTCGGATTAGTGAGTCGATTGGCTTAGTAACTCGATAGAATCACCCTGCAGCTCTAGCTGCTGCAATAGTTTTTGTCTACGTTTTTTTAAATATTTACCTACTAATCTTTATTTGCAGTCTTGAGGCATCTTCCATAGCTCAATCAAAAACTCAATCCCTACTAATACTTAAACTTTAATTTTCCCTTTTTTTAAACATTCATATTTACTCTCGTGTTTTTTTTTCTATCAAGACCATTAACTATGCTGTGCAATCAATTTCATTTCATTAACTTCATTATTTTGTTATCGGATGCTTAAGATATTGTTCTTCCGCTTTGTTCCTACCAATCGATAACCAGTAATTTCAAGGGTATTTAATAATAAATTTTTCCTTTCTCTCCTATTTTCATGTGAAATAACAAGCATAATATGTTTGTTAAATAAATTGCAAGAGAAACTAAAGAATTCATGTACATACGTACCTCTCGGTACTAAATTATGTTTTGCAAAAATTTCCTTGACCTCATACTGCGAAAGAACACAGAAAAACAACAACAAAAAAACCGAGAAAAAATTTACTTCAGTAACATCCTTCCATGCATACAAAAACACACTACCGAACAGGGTCATAAAGCAATACGAACAACAAATGTTTAAATGACATGAATAGAAAGAGAGAGAGAGAGAGAGAGAAAAAAGACAATGGCACACATACATTGTTTTCCACTTTGCATTGTATTATTATGCAATAAATGTCTAATTAATTCTCAATTAAAAGTTTCATTAAAACAAACAAACAAATGATTACAAACAAATACAATATCATAACACACACACACACACTATCTCCTACTCTCTCTTTCTCAGTCTCTGTATCTCAGATATAAAAAGAAATATTGTCCTGAGAGTATGATGAAAAGAGAAAACAATCAAAGTTTTTAATAATGATGATGATGATGAGATAAGCAAACAAATTAAAATAAGCACTCTACACCCGTGATCTAGTGGTCAGTCCAACAACTTTGTCTAACAAAACATTTTCATAATCAGTAATGATCTCATCTAGATGCCCTACAATGTATAGGGGCATAGGCAAGTGATTAATGAAAATTGCTGCTCTACTTTGGTAAGCTCGTAACCTCTTGTGATACTCAGGAAAAAAATTGAGAGGACCCATGTTTACCAATAACCACAGAAACCAAGACCATCCAAGGTCTGTCACCTTTAATTCATACATATGTACATACATAATTGGCCATTACAACCCTTCAGTCAAGAATACGGCCTAGCTTCTCACACCACTCATGTTGCGTGCCTTAATTTTATACCTGAGTGGCGGGACCTGCAGTTTAACGCCGTCTCCGAATGACAGATTTTGAGAAACTTTTTCATGGCAGGTTTATTTACTCACAGAGTTTTTGCCAGAAATCTGCTGAGAGGAAGTCGCCGAAGAAATATTTTTTTTCATGTTTTCGTTTTGATGTCTGGCCTGAGGCTCGAACCCGGGCTTTATGTCTAATAAGCGAACACACTACCTACTAGACTGCGGCGACTACATTCAAGGTATGTAAAAAAGTCGACATAGGCTAGTAGCATTGGTTTATTAGACCTGAGCCCTTGGTTCAAATCTCAACTTAGACATCTCGAATAAAACGAAATATGAAAAAAATGTCTGCAAAAACTCTGAAAATAAATAAAATTGCCTTGAAAAGTGTCTCAGACCTGTCTCTTTCAGAGCCGAGGTTGAACTGTAAGTCGCACCGGATAAAATTAACACACACAGCATGGGAGGTGTGAGAGATTAGGTTGTGATCTCGACTAAAGTGTTGTAATGATCAATTGTCTCTAAATGTCTACATGACGAGCCCTATGTGTCATGTGGGATATGAATTCTAGTCTTACCGGCTTGAAGGGTAAGACCAAATGTTAGGCCTATAGTGATACCACAATTCAATATTCAACCAAGAGGTTAAACATTTCCTTTAGGAAACCATCATGTGTCTTCAATAATATCTTGTCATTGGATAATTTCTTATTTTAGAAACTCCAGTCAAAGATGACAGAAAATGAACATACAAGAGCATCCGTCTCTTTGCAGTAAGAGCTAGTCTCTTCTGCCTGCTCTTCAGCGCCTTTCCTTTCTCCTCAGCCTCTGTAGAATTCATTTTTGGAAATGCCAATTCTATTGAGATGACTTCCAGTAGATCAGTGATTGTAAAACCCGCATTAGTCCTCTTCTTATACATGTCAGGCCAGCAGAGCCTTGCAGTATTCCCCATACCTTCATGCTGCTAACAAATTTGAGATCCTCTGTAAAACAAACGGAGATTCCCAGTTTAACTGGGAAAACTGTGATACTTATACCCTGTGAAGTGCTTGAGATTATGAGAAAAGTTTCTTTTAGAAATCCCCGCCATCCATGGTCAAGGCCAGACTTCTATGCTACTTTCGTGGAGGTGAAATTGCATCCTGGCTGTCCGACTAAATCAAGTGATTTTCAAACATTCCCTTGCCTTTTTTGCAATCAATCATTTGAACCACAGCATCTTGTCAGTTCTTATATTATTAATGATGCCAGCAATGTTTATTTTCCTGGCCCATAAAGCAGGCAATGGCATGGGTTATATCTTCTCAAAGTTTCTGTCTGGGTATGGTTTTGCACTTATTCGCATACGTCTGCGACTTAATAAAGCTCCACAAGAAAAAGTCGAATGCGGTTAGGTTTAGGTCGAAGTGGTAGCTCTGATATTAAAGACATCAAATCACGACTACCCCACACTGGAAAACCAGCCAGAAAGTTTGGTGAACGAAGCTATATCCTTAACATCAATAGATGATAGCTCCGTCAAGCTGATAAGAAATAGAGAGCAAAACAACCTACATCTGCACCTCGCCAGAGATGGGCACTGACAAAGAAAGTGGATAACAGTCATAATGCGATTAAATCACAAAATCTTGGTGGCCAGTTCACACTACCCCCACATGAGATGTCCATGCTCTTAAATCACTTCCATGTGACATAAGCTATCTGGCAAGCAATACTGACCTCTTAAAACCACATGTGGTTGGCCCAGATATTTCAGTTGAGCCCAAAACAAGTGTCATTCCTAAAGAAATGTGCACCAATAATGTCGCCAGTCCAAAATCCATACAAAACAGGGACTTTTTAGAAATACTTGGACGCTCTTGAGTCTCGTGTGAATAAATTTCGTAACACATTCGACAATTTTGTTTGTTTACGGGCTATTTCATTCAGGAGTGGTCCTAATCGCAGAAGATGATTTTTCGATGAACATTAAAGTCAGTGCCAACTGCCCCAGGGCCCATTCAACGAATACACGTGGTTCTCTATTGTCGTCCATGTCGTGACAGGGCAAAAGAGACAAAAAGCCATCATAAAGTGCAGTTCTTAAGTCAATAATGAAACTGCATTCCGAATTGTTCCCAATTTTCTTGAACTGTACTTAACTTGACCTCTTTTACAATTACAAAGATTTGAGATTAGTTCCGTTTTATCCCTTAAGCCTTCAAATGAAAGTGATTCTAACTCAATGAATACATTATCGATAATAAATCAAGTTACCGTTCTATAGGGTATAATGACATTGTGTCCGTGAGAATGTGTGTGCATGTCTCAGTAACCGCCCGAGTGTGTGTGTTTGTGCGGAGTAAAACAAGTGTGATTTGTCAACAATCAGTTTACAGTTTACAATAGAACGACAGACAACAACAACAAATACAATAACTATTATCATACATTGCAAAAACAAACACGACATGTCTATGGTGATGATAAAAAAAGAAAACAAAGTAAGGCAACAACTATTACAAAAACAATATCAAGTGCAATAAAACATGTCATCAATTACATGCACACACACCCCTAATACCTTGCACCCCCCTTGGAATCGTTCACATCTTTCAAACATTTTCCATTTTTACATACAACAATAACGAAAACAACAATAGCGAGAAAAACAACATAAAAATTTTTGTTTCATTCATTATGCATCAAATAAAGCGTTTGTCTGCCAGTCCGTCAGTCAGCCACACTTATTGTGTTCCCGATGTCGCATTATTTTTGAATCTTTGTTTTTGTCGGAAAGAGAAATTGATTACGAATATATGTATGGATATGGAGAACAAAAAACAAAAGCCAGTATGTGGTGCATAAAATAACAATAAATAACATAGTGAAAGCAAAATCAACAACAACAACAACAACAAAAAAACAATTTTAACAAAAAAGGTAACAAATAATGGATGAGTTGATTCACTAAAACTGGTGAGAGTGTAATGTCTCTCTCTCTCTCTCTCTCTCTCTCTCTCTCTCTCTCTCTATTCGTCAATGCAAACTATGTATCTCCTGTATATCCTCCATACGAGAATTGACTGACTTGTTGTTGTTGTTTAAACTTTGATTGAAGAGTGTTGTTGTTGTTGTTATGTTTTTTTTGTAGCATCTACTGCTTTCAATAGATTTAAAAATTTGTTGTCACAGGTTTGAAAAAGTAGTTCAAGATCTTTTAATTGAGATTGTGTGTGAAGTGTGACAAACTGGCAAAGTTGCCACAGAGCACATACATAAAGAAACTGTAAAGGAAAAGTTTTCAAATTTTTTGTTTCAATCTCTTTGGAGAGAAACAATTTATGTTTTCATAGGGATATCATAGCTAGAAACGATGACAAAAATGATTTTAAAAGTATAAATTTGAGGTTAGAAATATTGACCCAAAATATGAGAAGTTAAAATTCTGTCATATTTATATAAAAATTAGTAAAGAATTCATATACGAACTGTCGTTTTAAACAAACGTTACGAAAAAATATTCTTACTAAATTAAAAAACTTTATCGGGTGAAGTTAAATAAACTCTGCATTACCTACAGTCCTACTGAAAGTAAAGTTAAGGGCCATTATTACAACTTGCCGTTAACTAAAGGGAGCATTTTAACTGGCAGATAAATTGTTTTTCATTGTTATGAGTACCCAATAAGATAGAAGCGAGCATTAAGCTAGGATCATCCTACCTTTAATTTTTAAAGTTAAGTTTATGTTTGAACTTGCCATATTATTTATATTATTTTCAATATGGCAACTTCAAATTTAAACAAAATGAGGAAACACAAGAGCAAAAAAGAGGCCCTTCGTTGCCACTGCGTTAAAAAAAAATACTTGTTTAATTGAGCAGTTTTATCGACATTGCTTCAGTACTGCCATATTTTTGGAAACAGTTAACTTTATTTTATCTGTAATTTGTAATAACGATAATAAGTTAAAGGTGACTTTAAAGTTCGCTTTAGTTAAATTTACCTTTAACTAAACCCAAGCTTAACGTCAAGTTGTAATAATGGCCCTTTGAAGAGAAAATCAAGCTCAATTCTATGAAGTTTGAAAAGAACTACGGTCTTATTCATGTATTTATAAAGGATCTTTTAGTAAGCGTTTCCTATCCTATCGATGTGAGATATCATCGAAGTTTTTTATTCGTTTCACATCCTTCTAATGCATGTCATAGCATCAATGGGTGTAGTGTACTCGAAATTACAAATTTCTATGACTCTGGCACATAAATCAGGCTGAATTTAAGCATCGCTGTGGCTTAATACCCTAAGAATACATACATAATTAGCCATTACAACCCTTCAGTCAGAATTTCGGCCTAGCTTCTCACACCACTCATGTTGTATGCCTTAATTTTATACCTGAGTGACGGGACCTACAGTTTAAAGTCGACTCTGAACGACAGATTTTTGAGAAACTTTTTCATGGCAATTTTATTTACTCTCAGAGTTTTTGCCAGGAATCTGCTGAGAGGAAGTCGCCGAAGAAATATTTTTCATATTTCGGTTTGATGTCTAACCGGGGATTTTAACAGTGGTGATTTTTAAATATTTTCTTTATTTAAATTATTTTTTAAAAATTTATGAAACTTTTTTGTTTTTATTTTGAAAAAAAGAAAATGTTTTTAATTTTTCAAAAACATCGCAATTTTATTTATTTTTTAATATATATAAAAATTTTTATGTGAGAAGCTAGCTCGTAATCCTGACTGAAGGATTGTAATGACCATGTATGTATCTTTATAAAATTTCAAAATTTTTATGTTTTTAATTTGTTAAAAACACTTTAAATATTTATGTCTTAGATACTTTTTTATTATCAAAAATTTCAAAGATTTTAATATTTAAAAATAAATTTTGAAATATAATTTTAAAAAATGTAAATTTCTTAAATAAATTTGGATTAAAATGTTTAACTCTGATTAATACACTCTTAGGAAATTTCCAAAAAAAAAAAAATTTAAATCAAAATAAGAAAATCTCTTAAAATATTTAAATAAAATTTTAAGAAATTTTTTAAAAAATTTTAATTAATTTTAAAAAATAATTTAAAAAATGATTAAGAAAATTTTTAAGAAATTTTTTAAAAAATTTAAACAAATTTTAAGAAAATGTTTAAAAAATATTTCCTTTTTAAGAAAAATTTCCCTAAGATATTATCCTAAAATATTTTTAGTAAAATTTTTAAGAAATTTAAAAAATTTTAAGAAATTTAAAAAATTTTAAGAAATTTTTTAAGAAAAATTTTCTTAAAATATTATTCAAAAAAAGTAAGAAATAAAATCTATAAAAAAAACTGAAATTGCACATGTTGCAACTGCAAATTTGGGTCATCAGAACAGTAACAGAAATTATAGTGGCAGTAGCAGCAACAACAAAACAGCGGATAGTGTAAAGAAAATCAAGGTCATTTGAAGTTTTTTGTGTATGTGCATGTATGTGTGTATGTTCTAAAGATACAGATGAAAATTGATGAGTGTATATAAGAACAGAGTAAATGGATTTGTATGTATGCATATGGTTGTTTAATAAAAGAGCTTAATCTACACATACATAGGTACATATGTACATATATAAAGCCAAGTTGTATATAAAACACAGCTGTAGGTTTATTATTGTCATTCTCATTGTTGTTATTGTGGACTTTTCCAAAAATAAATCAAAAAAAAAAAAAAAACATGTATTGGAAAATCTATTTTTAGCCACTCTCTGTGGCTAATAAATATTTGCGTTTTATTTTTAGATTTTTAAAAATTCCGGATAATCCTTAAAATTCTAATGGTATGGTCAAAAACTATAGTCTACAAAATAAAAGTACAGTTTATGGACGAAAGAAAAAAAATTAAATTTTGTTGTCAACATACCGCATATCTCCATGACATTTTGTTAAAAGTTGTTGTTGAGTTTCCTGTGTGTTAAGGTTTCAAAAAAAGGATGTTTTTTAAACAAATTTTGTTTGTTTGGTTGTCCTTGGTTATATCGTATAAAAAAATTAAATTTTTGTTTGTTTTTTGATTTAAAACTGCTGCTTAAAAATGTTGGTTTATGGTAGAAAAAAAACGCGCAATTTGTTTTATTTAATTCGTTGTTTAATTACGTTTGCTTTTTGTCGGAATTATTGTTTAATGCACTTTTTCTATTACAAAAAATTACTTCGTAAAAAACAATTTCAAATATTTATTTTTATTATATTAATTTAATTAATATTATTTTAAACATTTGTTTTTAAAACTTTCTTAAAAGAATTTTTTTTTTTACCAAAAAAAATTAAATAAAAAAATTTTTAATTTGATTGTGTATTTGTAATGGTAATGGTTAGAAAAATAAAATCAAATATTATTATATTTTAAATTAAATTAAATTTATTTTTAATTTTGATTTTTAATTCCTTTACTTAAAATTCGCGTGACGTTCTTATTGCGACTGACTGATTTACTTGGCGGCTGTATAGAACGAACCGTAGGGTTTTTGTTTAGCTTTTTTAGTCGTTATTACATTCAACTTTATTTAATTTTTTTTTCTCTTGTTTTTGTTTTTGTTTTTATTTCATTTCAATTTGATTTGTTTTATAGTGGCAGTATCGGTGACGATGGTGCGCCCACCTTATAAAGCTTTTTTTTCTACTTTTTTCGTTCACATTTTATTTCATTTCATTTTACTCGATTCAATTCACATTTTTCGTTTTTTTTTGTTATTTTTAGTTTCGTTTATAAACATTTTTCTATGCAAGTTTTATAAGGAATTTTCCCTCATATTTGTTATGAGCGAAACAGTGAGTAGTATGGACAGTGGTTTAGTTTGCCAAAAAAACGGGGAAAAAATTTATTACGATTTTTTGTAAGGAAAATTGTTAATCATACATACATAATTGGCCTTTACAACCCTTCAGTCAGGATTACGGCCTAGCTTCTCACACCACTCATGTTGTGTGACTTAATTTTATACGTGAGTGGCGCAACCTATAGTTTAACGTCGACTCCGAACGAGAGATTTTTGAGAAACTCTTCATGGCAATTTTATTTACTCTCAGAGTTTTTGTTAGAAATCTGCTGAGAAGAAGTCGCCGAAGTATTTTTACATTTCGGTCTCGAACCCGGGCTTTACTTTGGGGTCTTATCTCGGCAATGATATTACGACTGTTGGCCTTCAAATGCTCAATTGCCTCAGGTTTGTCGGCACTTGACACTTTTGTTCAATGGCTTCCCATAGAAAAGAGTCCAACGGTGGCAAATTGCAGCTTCTTGGCGGCCAATTGACATCACCATTTCAACTAATTAAACGGCCATGAAACGTTTGATGCAATAAATCGATTGTGGCATTAGATGTGTGGCATGTTGGATCACCCTGTTGAATCCAAACATCGTTCACATCAATACCATGAAGACAGGGTACAAAAAAAATTGGTTATCACAGTGCGATAGGTATCTCCATTGACCGTAATGGTTGCGCCGTCCTCATTTTCAAAGGAATATGGACCAATGATACCTCCACTCCACAAGCAGCACCAAACAGTCGCTCGTAAGGGGTGCATTGGCTTCTGTAAAACCACGTGTGTGTTTTTGAGCCATAAATACGGAAATTTTGCTTATAACGTTCCCACCAGGATGAAAATGAACTTTAAGTGGAGATAATATACTGAATTTTGTAGCAGAATAGAATGACATAAGTGTTGCCAAATTCGGAATAACCAATGGTTCAAATTTAAACCGATAGATGGCCCACCCTTTAGCACTCCAGCAGAGTCTAGCAATATTACACATAACCACCTGCTAGCAGCACAGTAAAACGACTGAGAAATATCCAGTATAGCTGATGAATCGGAACACTTATATCTGTAACATGTCAGAGATTATAACCTGTGTAAGGGCTCTGGGCGATTTCAGTTACTCTAGAAGAGTTACCTTCAAATGAACCGTAATTTCCCGGCAAAGAGCAAATCACCGAGATCATTAGGGATTTGACCACAGAATGGCTGCCGAATAGGTAAGACACATGCACCCTTTAGCATTCGTCTGGAAGACACTGCCGTGGTCTTGCATCTAATGTTAGAACCCTTAATATAGTATATTGACAACCAATTCCATCTAGCACTTTAAAGCCATCAGTATATACCAGAGATCAGCAATGAATCGTTTTTCGCTACTCATAAGTACTCATGAGAAATTTTGAATAAAAATGAGTCAACAGTATTGAAATTCCACTACTCTGGTTCATTCGTACTCACTACAACATTAATTTATGAGTACATATTGCAATGAGTATGAGTACAACATTGACATCAAAGTCATAACATTCGAAATATGTATGTTTCATACGTCTACTCATTCAGATTCATAAATTTAGAAAAATACTAATAATACTCATAAATGATTCGAGTGATTCGAATCACTTATCAAAATCTACAGTCTTAGTTGTTGTTGTATTTACAAAAAAAAAAAAAAGTCAAAGGCAGCAAGCAAAGCAAACACACAACCTTCTAGTGAGTATTGTAGTGTTCGTACGCTAATCATACTTATTTTGTGATTCTTGTAAATGTTGAGTCATGGAGAGTCGAAATCAACAACCTCATCATGCGTATTGTTAAGTATGAGTATGATGAGTACTTCAAACTTTGAATATGAGTAGTATGAGTATAATATTAAAATAAGTATTAATGCGTTTCAGTATCAGAAATTATGAGTCTGATTCGAATCTACTCATCTTTTTGAATACTCATTGCTGATCTCTGGTGTATACCTTGCATTTTATTCACTAATTTTTTCCTTCTAATAACCACTGTATTAACACGAATGTTATGTTTCACTTCGTAAAATGCAAAAAAAAAAAATCGCTCAAATACTGTGACGTAGTTTCTTTGGGGTTTAATAAAAGCTGTTATTTCTATACTCTCTCACTCTTTTTTCTCTCTCTCTCAGGCTCTACGTAATACTATCTCAATTAGTTCCCACGTTTTTCTCATGTAATTGTTGCTTATTTTCAAATACATTTCCTCTTTTCCTCTTATACTTTTTGCATAAATTTTTTTGTGGAATAGCCAACAACAACATATTTAGTATAGTATATATACGCACGTGTTAAAGCTTTTCATTAGCTAAGCTTTTTATTTTTTTTTGTTACCAACACAATAATAAAATGGCAAGTTAATGGTGAGAAAGCTTTATTTAATACAACGGCTAAAAGTAAATAAAATGAAATGAAAAACAAAAACAAAAATGAAAACGAAAATGAAAACATAAAAGCTTCGATTTTCACACAAATTTTTTACACGTTTAAGCAAACGGCTGTTCAAAAATAACTACCAACACATAGACAATGCAAGAGAGCACCCACTCACTCTCTCTCTCTCTCTCTGTGACTTATGAAAACAAAACCATGTTGAAGGCGTAGTATGTAATCCGTTATAAACATTTTTAATTCGTATGAACACAAATTTTGTTAATGTTGCTCATACGTCACCGTGTGCAAGGCTGTTTACAAATGTAGTACTTGTTGTTGTTATTTATTAGAATTGTTGTTGTTGTTTTATTTTTCATTTACTTTTCATCTCAAAAAATGATTCACTTGCTTATTTTAGTGGCATTCGTTAACATTGTATTTAATATTTTATATTTATACTTTTAAATGTGTGTGTGCATGATTAGGTGTGTGTTTTTTTTTTGTTTGGCATTTGAATTATTGTTTCGTATTTTGTTTTCAAGTTTTTTTTCTTTTCTTTTCTGTTTAATTCATGGTCATTATTCATGCATTTCATTCCAATTTTCTTTGTCCTTCATTTCATATGTTTTTTTTTAGTCTTCTCCCACTCTTCTTTTCGTTGTGTTTTTCTTCTCCATCTTTTTGAGTCCAATTTTTATTTTCAACGTCTGTGCTGTTTATGTGCCAAAATCCGTTGTCGTTGTTATTATTGCTTTTTAGTCTATTGATTTACTCCTACTGTATGTCCGTTAACGGCGTCAGCAAGCTGTGCCACTGACATTGTTTTACGCCTTATTTTCATTTTCAATTTTAATTCTCAATTCTTTTCTCTTTCAGTCTCTCTCTCCTGTTCTTGGGCCACCTTCTTATACTGGGAAGTTCAAGTGTAGCACACATTTTATCTGCTCATGTGGTAAGTGTCAGACTTTATTATCATAACTATGACAGCACTGAGTAACAGTGGTGGCAGATAGAAATAAGTACAAGCAAGGAATTTTTTTAAATGCTTTGTAGCAAGTATTCGAAATATTATTATCATTGTCCTGTAGACGTGCTCGCGTACTAAGCCTACTGTGTCTAATGCTGTGCTAGCCTTAAGCTGTTTACTAAATTCTCTGTGCAACAGTGTTGAAAAATTCAGTACTTTATCACTTTTTTCAGTACCTTTCCATTTCAAAAATACCCCAGTATCCCCTCAATGCTTTCAGTACTTTTTTATTATTAAATATTTTATGTCTTGCGCTTTTAAACTATTAATGCATTAATAATGTAATGCTAAAGCTTGAATTAGTCTTTAGCCTCGGTTAGCCAAACGTCCACGGAACGTATGTTCGTTTTTAGAATACGAAAAGCAATGAGAACGCTTGCCGAAACCTAATGTAATTTTGGTAAGCATTTACATTGCTCTTCATACGCTAAAAACGAACGTAAGTTCCATAACGTTCCGTCGACATTTGACTAAGCGATGCTCTTACGTTTTGTTACGTTCCGAATCAGTTATTTTTGTTTTGTATGTGAGTAACAGGTATAAGTAGTTAGTTTTTCTGTTCCGTTCGGTAAATGTGTTAAATATAAATAAATAAATGGGGTAGTAGATAATATGCTGGCTTACTAGACTTTAGTCCACGGGTCAAACCCCATGTCAGACATCTCCAAGAAAGCGAAAAATGAAAAATATTCTTCATTCTCTCAAAAACTGTAAGAATAAATAAAATTGGCATGAAAAAATTTCTCAAAAATCTGTCGTTCAGAGTCGACTTTAAACTGTAGGTCCCGCCACTCATGTATAAAATTAACACACACAACATGAGTGGTGTGAGAAGCTAGGCCGTAATCCTGATTGAATTACATTGGTATTTTTTTACAAAAGTACCATTTGATGCAAAAAAGTCCTCTTTCAGTTATAGTTCAGACCCTTTTCAAAATTCCAATTTTTCAACACTGCTGCCACTACTATATCCAATGCAGTGTTGCCCTTAAGCTGTATACTAAAATTTCTCTCTATACCATATTGCCTTGATAAACTCTAGGATGTAATTCACTACCAATAACAATCATCTTCTTCTGAAAAGTGATGTGTACCACGGTGTTGCCTTTTAAGACGCATTAGCACAAATATATCATCCTCATAGTAGAATCTGCATATCGGGCTTGAGCCTTTCGCTCTTCTCAGCAAATGTTATTTGAGCCTACAGCGCTTGGAAATCTTCAGATAGTATAAATTGTGCCTGCGTAACAGCACAGAGAAAACTGAACCTAATAAATACATAGTAAATTAGAACAAAGTTTATAAGATTTCTCTATGGTTTTTTTTCAAGAAGAGATTCTTATTATTTTTATAAGGAAAACCTTTTTGAAAAAATCAAGAAGAAAACTTGGGGATTTTACTAGACAGTCTTCTTGATTTTTTTAAAAAGGTTTTCTCCTTAATTTTATTAGGCTTTCTTTTTGTTTTTTTCAAAACGATTTTCTTCTTGATTTTATTAGGCCCTCTTTTTGTTTTTTTCAAAAAGATTTTCTTCTTAATTTTATAAGACTATCCCTTTATTTTTTCAAATAATATTTATTGATTTTGCTTTTTACATAACCTAAGAAATCATTATATCATGGCCACTCTTGAAAAATATTCGTCAAAAATTTGGCATTTTGTATCTCATCAATTCTATTTTTCTTTGTTTCCCTCCAGAAAGAAAGCACCTGTTCCCATGACTGCAATTGTGCTGCAACCAGCACTTTTGCTCGAAATATTTATCTTTGAAAGAGAAAGATAGAGGTATAAAGATGTACATATATTAATTTAAGGAGTATTACCATT
Source organism: Sarcophaga rosellei (assembly GCA_930367235.1). Taxonomy (NCBI): domain Eukaryota; kingdom Metazoa; phylum Arthropoda; class Insecta; order Diptera; family Sarcophagidae; genus Sarcophaga; species Sarcophaga rosellei. The sequence goes on along the minus strand of OV884018.1, from coordinate 57,780,912 downwards.
ATGCAAATTTTTAAAAGATTCGTCCGCAGTGACAGGATAATCATCGATTTTTCTTTTTCCACATTAGTCCAACGAGAAAATAACTTTCCTGTTAGATTTTTCTTCCCGTCTTTTATAATACTCTTTTTTTTGTTGAAATTGAAACAATTCAATATTTTTATTTGAACTTTGTTTACTTTGTTACTTTGCTTTTTTAAGAAGAAATATTTTTATTACTTTTTTTCACTTCTATACTTGCCACTTATTAAAACATTAATAAGATAATTTACACATGATCAAATAGAAACCTAATGAAATCAATAAGGCATACTTCTTAAAAAAAATTATTAAGTAGCCTAATGAAATCTATAAGAAAAACCTTTTTGAAAAAATTGATTAGGTAGCCCAATGAAATTAATAAGAAATTCTTGTTTTATACAATTTAGAAGAAAACATAATAGAATCAATAAGTTTTTCTCTATGGCTTGTATTTTTTGTGTCAAAAGTGACGGAATTTGAGTAAAAAAATGGTAAATAACAAGTTTTCTTCTTAAATGTATGTGTTTTACTTTTTGAAAAAATTGAAAAGATTTATCACATAAAAATAATAAGAAATCTCTACGAAAAAATCTTCGTTTCTTTCTGCTGTAATACCCCTCACTCCAAAAACATTTCGTAGAGAAAATCTTCTTGATTTTATTAGGCAGTTTTCGCTCTGTGAGGGCATTAAGTTGTAAAGCGTAAAATGCGTCCAGTAATTTGGCAAATAACTTCGATGAAAGTCAATTAAGCACTACAAAAAGAGCTTTTGTAGGGGTTGTGCGCAACACAACCGTAAACTTTATTGCAACAGTTCTCCTCAATTTATCAAAGAGTATCACAATGCATTTTTATTTAAGGGACACCCCACCAGGAATGCCAGCCATCAGTGGTTACACGAGAGCTTGCTTTTACTACGTAGTGTAAAAATTTGTCAAGTTGCCCTAGTGCAGTTTGTTCTAGTGCAGTTTGTCTAACTTCTGGAGCTCTACATTCCCGTTTATAGTAAAATGCAACTGAATTTTGGATTTAATTTTATATCGATCGTAACGAGGAGAAGTAGTTTTGAAAAATTTTTCCTAGCAAGTATTAGAGACTCAATCAATATTGTTACTATTCCACTTTACACTTCTGTCCGCGCAAACACTAACAACTCTTCGGTAGATCTTCACAACAGCGATCTTCAAACCACGACTGTTTACTTCGGACAAGTGTGACTGAATTCTTACTACTCGTTACAAAACGCAATCAGTCTGATGAAGGTTCCTGAAGCAGAACGTTCGGGGTTTCGCCTTCTAGAGAACTCTATAGCGACTTCATTGTTGTTTGTGTACTTTGTTCACATTGTTTGTTGTTGCATTCTCTCTAACTTGCCTGTAACGATGTTGTTGCTTTACTTTTAACATGTTCGTTGTATTTGTTAGTGTAGCTATTGTTAATCATGTTAATGTTAAACGATGTTTTCATTTTCGTAACAATATGATAACTAAACTAACACTTGACTGTATATTCTACAAACTAAAATGTTGTCCACTTATGAGGTGGCTGTTCTAATGAAAATTACTTTATGCAATGGTTTTTGTCACGTATTCATATATTGGTCTACGTCATATTTAAGTATACTCCATTATAAGAGTTTCTCAGACAGTATAAGGAATGATAGTCTATCCTTGTTGACTTGGTGGGCCAAGTCGGTGTTGTCTAATGGGTAGTGTTTAGGCTCTAACGAAAAGAAATATGAAAAAATTATTTACTTTCGCTCAGCAGTCTTCTGACAAAAAATTTGAAAGTAAATTAAATTGCCATGTATAAAATTAAGAAAACACGTAACGTAGGTGGTGTGAAAAGCTAGGTTGGAATGCTGATTGAAGGGTTGTAACGATCAAATAAGTAAGTAAGGATTTCTATCAATCAACTTAGGAATGCCACTTACCTCGTTTAAGCTGGCCATTGGGCAAAAATTCTTTCTATACGGCAACCTATCCTGGGTCAATGAGAAGCCCTGCTCCACCGCTAGACTAACCTGGCTTCTGATGGATAGAAGGCGTACCAACCAGTTACTTGAACTTGGTCGTGGCATCGTCATAACCACAGTGGCCAGGCATTGTGTTATAGGCAGACACGCGAAAAGAATGCGGCTTTAACGATTTCTGCCGTGGGTGCAGATCCGCTGAGGAAGAGAAGACTGTTATCCGCTTTGTCAGTGCCCATCTCTTGAGAGGTGCAGATATAGGTTATTTGGTTCTCCATTTCTTGCCAACTTTTAGAAGTTATCATCTTTTGATGTCAAGAATATTGCTTCATTTATCAAGCTTTCTGGCTGGAATTTCAACGTGGAGTAGTCGTGCTTTGAATGTGCAGCCCTTGCGCTGACTAACCTCCTCCTCCTTACTTCGGAGGAACTTGGTCAATACAGGGACTGCGTTCACCTGTGGCATCACAACGGGACGCTAGGCATGCTCAAGTGAGCTTTTGATATGAAGCTACCACCCTGACCAAACCTAACCTAAGTAAGGATTTGACGGGTCCAAAACTTCCAGCCAAACTGTCACTCTATTTTAGTTTGACAATTTTTTGAATTGCTTGCATCATTTTGGTCAATTGTTTATAGTAGAGATGGGAATCTATCGTTTGAACAGGTTGCTTCCCTTACAATTACTTCCGATCCCTAGCATTACCTTTCCTAACTTCCTTCATAATTTTTTTTGCATGTAATTTATGTACGACAATTATACGTAAAAATCCAGTTTTCATCGTCCGTAATCATTTGTTTCAAAAATTATTCGATTTCTATTGCAAGTAGTACAAACATTGAACTTCTTGCGATATTAAACTTTCAAATGGTACACAGAGAAAACTGAACCTAATAAATACATAGTAAATTAGAACAAAGTTTATAAGATTTCTCTATGGTTTTTTTTCAAGAAGAGATTCTTATTATTTTTATAAGGAAAACCTTTTTGAAAAAATCAAGAAGAAAACTTAGGGATTTTACTAGACAGTCTTCTTGATTTTTTTAAAAAGGTTTTCTCCTTAATTTTATTAGGCTTTCTTTTTGTTTTTTTCAAAAGGATTTTCTTCTTGATTTTATTAGGCCCTCTTTAGGTTTTTTTCAAAAAGATTTTCTTCTTAATTTTATAAGACTATCCCTTTATTTTTTCAAATAATATTTATTGATTTTGCTTTTTGCATAACCTAGAAAATCATTATATCATGGCCACTCTTGAAAAATTCTATTTTTCTTTGTTTCCCTCCAGAAAGAAAGCACCTGTTCCCATGAACTGCAATTGTGCTGCAACCAGCACTTTTGCTCGAAATATTTATCTTTGAAAGAGAAAAATAGACATATAAAGATGTACATATATTAATTTAAGGAGTATTACCATTATGCAAATCTTTAAGATTCGTCCGCAGTGACAGGATAATCATCGATTTTTCTTTTTCAACATTAGTCCAACGAGAAAATAACTTTCCTGTTAGATTTTTCTTCCCGTCTTTTATAACACTTTTTTTTGTTGAAATTAAAACAATTCAATATTTTTATTTGAACTTTGTTTACTTTGTTACTTTGCTTTTTTAAGAAGAAATATTTTTATTACTTTTTTCACTTCTATACTTGCCACTTATTAAAACATTAATAAGATAATTTACACATGATCAAATAGAAACCTAATAAAATCAATAAGGCATACTCCTTAAAAAAAATTATTAAGTAGCCTAATGAAATCTATAAGAAAAACCTTTTTGAAAAAATTGATTAGGTAGCCCAATGAAATTAATAAGAAATTCTTGTTTTACACAATTTAGAAGAAAACATAATAGAATCAATAAGTTTTTCTCTATGAATTGTATTTTTTGTGGCAAAAGTGACGGAATTTGAGTAAAAAAATGGTAAATAACAAGTTTTCTTCTTAAATGTATGTGTTTTACTTTTTGAAAAAATTAAAAAGATTTATCACATAAAAATAATAAGAAATCTCTACGAAAAAATCTTCGTTTCTTTCTGCTGTAATACCCCTCACTCCAAAAACGTTTCGTAGAGAAAATCTTCTTGATTTTATTAGGCAGTTTTCGCTCTGTGTAGCTAACTGTTTAGGGATGAATGCCTAATTTTCTAGGTTCTAAGTCCAAGCAGCTTATGTGCTTATTTTCCAATAGTTTGTTATCAGAGAGAGAACGGAAAAGTCATTTGTTTGTACAATGTCATCTCCTCAAGGTTAGATTAGGTTAGAGGACGTGTACTTGTCAATTAAGACAAGTACAGTACCCGGAGGTCGAATTGACCCATTGTACAAGTCATCTCCTCAAAGTTCACAAATTCTTTTCAGCAGCCAGCGTTGCATTCCTACCTTTTGTACAGCAGAAAAGCAAGGTGGCGGACCACCTTGGGCATCATTTAGACCCATTGTGATATCAATCCGCGTAATCGAACATTCCCTATAGGAAACCAATACTCGTCTAAACCAAATCTTGCTATTGCAGCAATCTGTAGATTAGAGCTCTCGGCCAAGGATGTCGGAGAATTTGAAGTTAAAAAGCTTCGTATTTTTAAGACAAGAGTAGGGCACTGACACATGAGGTTAAAGCTCTCCTCCTCTCCTCCTCAAATCCCCTGCTCCTGTGGAAGTCATTTGACAGAATACAAAAACTTTCGGCGTGCCTATCAAAAGGACAGTGGCTCTTGCGAATCGCTGTTGTGCCATGGATGGCCATATGATTTAAGGATAGAAGTCAGTCCTCTTCTTATCTACACGTGTCCAGCAAAGTCTAGGGATATTGCAAGTACCCTCTTGCTACCAACGAGATTGAGCCTCCTTATATGCGAGCTCCATACCGATCCTGACAGCATACATACATAATTTTCCATTACAACCCTTCAGTCAGGATTACAGTTCCAACTTCCAACGATATCCCTATGTCTCGGAAGGTTATAACGCTCCCACCACCTGGATTCTTTAGAGTTTCTCTTCTGTTTCCGTATAGCACATCGTGCAGTCATGATGTGTGTGTGTGTTTGTATGTGACTACGTTTCATCGTATCTTTTTTGAATATTTTGCGTTCATGACCCAACAGCAAGAGCTCAATAGGCCTACAATAAATTACTTTTAAAGTTATGAGGGAGAGCACATTTATACAGTTACACAACAACTACAACAAAGCAACAAAGCAGAAATCTTGAAATGAAGTAAAGTATGATGATGATGATGATCATGATAATGATGATGTGAATATGAACGTGGATGATGCCAAAGCAAAGCCCAAATGAACGACCAATTGTCAGTCACAATTGGTGAATAAACCTCATACACAGCAAAACGAAAAACAAGAAAGAAACCAAAAGAGAAAGACCCACCATTGTTTAGTAGGCCAACCAAACGAACCAAACCAAACAATTCTTAGACAATAAATAAATTTTATTTCTTTAATTTGCTAAAATCATGAACGAAAATAATAAAAATAATGGAAATTGAAGGAAAAAAAAAAGAAAAAGAAGCGAATAAACGGGCATGAAAATGAAGACTAGAAAATCCAATGAATATCGTGATCTTCGATAATTTGGAATTGTTTACGATTTGTGGCCAGTTTTTTCAATGTTGTTGCCTTTTTTACAGTGCATCTCATGGCATTGCTTCAAGTTTGGCAACAGGAAATTGTTTTACAAAAACAAAAGAAATTAATTTTTGTTGTTGTTTTTTTTTTAAGAAAACTTGAATAAATTTTTTTATTTCTTTAAATCTACTGGTTGCTATGGAACAGGATGGGGTACCATGAGAGGTCATCGCTTTGATAATTAAATGTAATATTTTACAAGAAGTAGAAAGAACTCTTGACTCTTGCTTTCTAACATAACATTTGGAAATTTTGAGGAAATGCTCAATAAAGAGGCGATTTAGATGATGATTGCTCCGCTTATTTAATTGATTTTGAAAAAGTATGAAGAACTCAGTACAAAGGCAACTTCACAGTACCAGTTTAGGGTCTGATAGGTTATGGATACGAATGCAATGATATTTAATCGGTTTCTGTCTCGGAAGACATCCCTGTTTGAAAAACTTATAGGATTGTTATATTCAGTATTGCGGTGTGAAACTTTGCTTAGTGAACCTTATACTTTCTCAGAGAGCGACACCGCACTTGGATTCGCCAAATAACTTTTTTTTTAAATGCTTTAAAAAAAAACTACTGAATATTTTCTCACATTTCTTTTTTTATTTGAAAGTACAATCCGTCCAGTTAATAATGGAAAATAATTTCATTCAAATGGCTGCCTCGGCTGGCCATGCAGTAGCCTACACAATCGGTCCAATTTTTAAGCACATTATCGATTGTGTGCAGCTGTATTTCACCAATGGCTTCACAAATATTGTCCTTTAAATCGTCAATTGTCTCTGGCTTGTCGACGTAACACTTATTTTTGACGCAACCTCACAAATAATAGTCCAACAGTGTCCAATCGCAGCTCCGAGGTGGCCAAACGACATCAGTTTTGCGGCTGATAATGCGATCTTCAAAAGCAGGGCGCAAAACATCGAGTGTAGCTTCGGCTGTGTGGCACGTAGCGCCGTCCTTTTGAAACCAAATGTTGCCAATGTACTCCTCTTCAATTTTTGTGAACAAAAATTCATTCAACATGGCCCGATAACGATCGATTGACTGTAACGGCCACTCCTTGCTCATTTTCGAAGAAAAATGGTCTAATTATGCCTCTGGACCAAAATTAGCACCAAACAGTGACTCGTTTTGGGTGCGTCGGCTTTTCAATGTATGCGTGCTGGTTTTCTGTGCCCCAAATGCGACAATTTTGCTTGTTTACATACCCGCCAAGATCAAAATGAGCTTCATCTGAAAAGATGATTTCTTTTGCCAAAATCGGCATCTTCTGTAATCTTTATCTTCTGTATTTCTCAGCGTTGTTCAAGCGTATACACAACCATATTCGTTCAGCGGAAGGATAAAATAATTATCTGTCAAATCAGACATGAAATAAGCACTAGTTGAGAAAAAAAAAACGTTAGATGGCGGACCCGATATAACTTAAATTGAATTCGCCGTAGTCTAGTAGGTAGTATATTCGTTTATCAAACGTAAAGCCCGGGTTCGAGCCCCAGGCCAGACATCAAAACGAAATATGAAAATATTATTTCTTCTGCGACTTTCTCTCAGCAGATTTGTTCGGAGTCTACGTTAAATTGTAGGTCCCGCCACTCGAGTATAAAATTAAGGCACATAACATGAGTGGTGTGAGAAGCTAGGCCGTAATCCTGACTGAAGGGTTATAACAGCCAATTATTATATATGTATGTATAACATAAATAAATATCGGAGTTTTCATTCAGGGCTTACCACTTACATATGTTGTATGTGTAAATTTTATAAACCCGTGGTGGGGCATCAACTTTAAAGTCGACTCCGAACGATAGATTTTTGGGAAACTTTTCATTTTTCCGTAATTCATATTATTGAAGACATGTGATCTGAGGTTTGAAGCGGGCTTCCTATTTCTAAATTTCAATAAAATAAAGTGTATGTCAGGTATTATTGAAAATTTTTGTTCGCACTAGGTGCGGAACATAACATCTTTCAAATGCCCACTACAGGTTCTTTAGGTGGAGGGCATACCAAATATTCAATTTCACCAACCTGGGCTTTGAATTTGCTGCTAGTCCGGCAAGACCTGAGCATATCTGGTTCGATTATATAGTTCTTTAAAATTTTCAGAATACAACTTCTGAGTTTAGATTCACCCCCCCTCCTCAAAAGGCTTCCCTTAGGATTTACACCGCCTTCTGAAAAATGCTTGACAAAGTGTGTGGATTGTGGTGTATTTATAAAGGGTCCTGAATTAAAACTTTCATATAGGTTGCGTGACCTCTGCTTTGTTTTCAAGACAGAGGTCATTAATTAAATTGGAAATTATCAACTCATTTAACGGGAAGACTCAATTCCCTTGGCAGCAAAAGGCTACGTGCAATATTGCTGAACTCTGCTAAATCGCATAGACTTCTGCAGAAGCTATGGGTTCGAGGAGTTTAGGAAGCTATATTTCAAGTCGTGTGCCAACGCCCGCCCTAATCTCGTCATGAGAAAATGGAGGTTTTTAACTTCTCACTCTCTGACATCCTCGGCCGAGATCTGTAATATACCGATAGCTGCAATAGCAGGGTTCAGTTTAGATTAGGGTTGGTTTTTTATAGGAAATGCTTGATTCCCAGATTGGACCTAAGTGCTGCCCTATGCGAGACCTCTATCTTCCCCAACCTAAACTAACCTAAGCTTGATCCTACGCTTGATCTCCAGACTGACATCATTTTTGGAGGTAATGGCGGAGCCAAGGTAAATAAACTCCTTGACTGTATCAAAAGTATAGTTATCGGCCGTAATCCGAGAGTCAATACGTCGCACGTCTCTACTTGTTGATAACATATACTTTGTTTTGCCCTCATTTACTGCCAAACCCGTCTTAGTAGACTCCCGTTCAATAGCACTAAAGGCAGCAGTAACACCTCGCTTGGTACGCCCTATGAAGTCAATGTCGTCAGCGTACGCAAGCAACTGGACACTTTTTTGGAAAATAGTACCATTACGATGCACTCCCACCTTTCGCAGAACACTCACAATGACGAAGTCTGAAACCCCGCACGGTATCAAAAGGTTCGGAAAGGCGCATATACTAGGGTCTCCCTTTTCTATTTCACTAAAGCCAATACATATTCACAGAGAACGTCATTCTTCGTAGAAGCTGTATAGTTGGCAATTGCTTACTTACTAAATAAAACTGAAACCGACTGCAGAAACAAAAAGAAGAAAAACTTTTTTTCACAATTTAAATTTCCGTTAGGTATCCTTCCCCCTTTTTAAAGTGTTTTTCTTTTTTCTTTGTGTTAAAACTGTTACATTAGAAGAAAAGCTTCTTATTTGGCTAGCAGTTATGATTGCTAATATTTAATCTGGGGGGGCATACTCCCCCTCCCCCAAGAGTAAAGATCAATAACTTTTACTGTGAAAGAAAGAAAAAAAAACCAATTGTTGTGAAAAAAATCAATTATTGTGTGGGTATTCCTGACCAACAAAAAATAATTCGTGGTTTTTGTAAGCGAATTTGTGGCTAAAACCAAATTGTTAAAAGAACGGAAAATAGATAAGATAATAGAGAACAAACACACAAACAAATCAAATAAAACCGCAATTTGTTATTTGCCCTGATATAACCACTAATACGTTGTGGAAGAGTACATAGCATTTGCAATAATCCCAGAACTGTTTAGAAGAAAATCTTCACAATGCAACTGAAAATAAACAACAACAGCAAAGAAAAGAACCTGAAGTATAGAAAAAAAAGAATTCTTTTTATTCCAAAATAATTTCTCATAAAACCTTAAATAAAATAAAAAAATTCGCGTAAAAAACAAAAACCATTCCTTATATGATCAGCTAAATTGTTTGTTGTTGTTGGTTGGTTGGTTGGTTGGTTGGTTGGTTGATTATTCCTTTAATTCCTTAAATAATTTATTCGTTGGCAATTTTGGCTGTTCCTTCTTTTTTAGGCCCGCCAGTAATTGTTTTAATCTGATAATGGCTTTGGCAGGATTCAAATTTTTCGGGCAAGTATTCGTACAATTTAGTATAGTATGGCAACGATATAATTTATAAGGATCTGTTAAACGTTTAAGACGTTCGGCCGTGGCCTCATCACGTGAATCAATGACCCAACGATAGGCTTGCATTAGTATAGCCGGTCCTAAATAACGATCACTGTTCCACCAATACGATGGACAGGCAGTTTGGCAACAGGCACACAATATACACTCATACAAGCCATCCAATTGATCGCGATCCTTCGGATGTTGCAAATACTGAGCACAGCCTTCAATCTCATCTTGTTTATTTTTACGCTGTAGCCAGGGTTGTATGGAACGATATTGTTCATAGAATTGCGTATAATCCGTTACCAAATCTCGTATAACATACATATGTGGCAAAGGATAAATCCGTAAGGGTTTCGAGAGATTCGTATCGGTTCTATGGATACAGGCCAACGTATTCAGGCCGCCAATATTCATGGCACACGAACCACAAATGCCCTCACGACATGAACGCCGAAATGTTAAAGTCGGATCCATATCGTTTTTGATTTTTAACAACACATCCAAGACCATGGGATTTATCGTAGACAGATCCACTTTATAGGTTTGAATTTTCGGTTTTTCACCCGGTTTCCAGCGATATATTTGCACAGTTTTGATTTTAGGTTCCACTGGTTTGGCTGCACCCCTCTTTGCGCCACCATCTTTTTTTTCTTTACCGGCTGTTAAACCGCGCCTCGCAATTACTTGTGCCGCAGCTAAAGTCAGTTTGTAAGGTTTTCCAAGAAATTTCAACATTTTCGTTGTTTTATAGTCAGGAGGAAAAATATTACTTTTCAAAAGTCAAATACATAAAATAAATGTGACTGACAATGATTTCGATTAATTTTTTATGCTTATCGATTAGTTTTTAGGAATGATATATTACGTCAATTAAACCTTATATTGTATATGTGGGTTATATGAACGCAAATCTAATATATTTCGAGAAGGGAAGATTTCCGGGAAGTTTACTTTTAGTACAGGCTAATAAGTGAACGCATTTTACAACACACTCTTACTTACTTAATTCACCATTAACAACCCGATTAACGGATTTCGATCTGCCGCAACACATCCTTCCAGACGCCTCTGCTTCTTGGCGCCTATGCCAGTCGGTCACACTAATCGATGACAGGGCTTCCTCGATTTGGTACTTCCAACGGATACCAGGTCGTCTTCTTCGCCGACTTCCACAGATCCCCGCATCCTCCTCCATTCGAACGACATGGCCGAGCTAGCGCAACCGCTGGATATTAATACGCTGCACAACATCTATGTCGTTGAGGAGCTCATACAGCTCACTGTTGGATCGGATGCGGAAATCATTGCCAACTCACACTGGACCGAAGATCTTACTTAGTACTTTTCTCTCGAATACTCTCAAGGCTGCTGCATCAGTGCTTAATTGGGTCCATGCCCCTGCGCCTTAAAGAAGGACGGACAGGATGAGCGTCTTGTAGAGTATTCGTTTTGGCGTACGAGAGAGGTCTCTGCGACGCAATTGCCTTTTGAGACCATAGTAGCATCTGTTCGCAAGAGTGATCCTGCGCTTGATCTCCAGACTGACATCATTTTTGGTGGTAACGGCGGAGCCAAGATAAATAAATTCCTTGACTGTATCAAAAGTATAGTTATCGGCCGTAATCTGAGAATCAATACGCCACACGTCTGTACTTGTCGATAACATATACTTTGTTTTGCCCTCATTTACTGCTAAACCCATCTTAGTAGACGACAAACTCTATAACCTAATTTATCTAGCTTCATGAATTTTAATTCGAATCAAATTGTTCTTCTTCTTGCTTTAACTTAAGATTCCAGTCAATTACCATGCTGATTATATCGTCCAGCGATCTTTTCAAAACATAGTCGATCCAGTCCTATGTCATAAATTCTTTCTTCCGTCACACCAAGTTACATTGATAGTAACTGTTACGGAATCCTTGAACGTGGACACAAACATTTACAGTAAATAGTGAGGTTAGACAGAAGCATGTTTGAACACCAATTCTAATTTAATAGACTGCAACCCAAAAGATGACATATGGCTTCTTTTAAACAATACCAAAGATCTCCTTTGGCTTTATATGTTAAACCCCAGAGCCGATTGGTTAGGTTAGGATTCTTCTTAAAGGGCATGGCTTTATTTGGGCGAGGAAATAAACAGTCGCTATAGGAAATCATTGTATATCCGTAAGAGATGACATTAAATAATCTTCATGGCAAGGTTCAAGCACCAACATAGAAAGTCATACCCAAATACCGAGCTTTTGAAGATGTCATCCGGAACAATGTTCATCCTATCAGCACGTTGTACAAGAACCACAATAAAGCGATGAATGTCAATGTTATTAAGGAGAAAAAGATGATCAGTTCTCTTCATATTTAGGTTAGTTCACCAGCATATAACCAACAAACTTGAGTTTCCGTTTAGAACGCTCAGAATGTACCCAATTTAACGAAGCCAAACTGAACACCATGAACACCACGGTTCAAGCCCCAAATCAGATATCTCCAACAAAGCGAAATATGAACACTACCTCTCAGTATATTTCTGGCAATAACTCTGAGAGTAAATAAAATTGCCATGAAAAGTTTCTCAAAAAATCTATCTTTCGGAGACGATTTTAAATTGTAGGTGCCGCCACTCATGTATAAAGTTAACACACACTTGATATCAGCAATTTTTTTTCTACTCATAAGTACTCATAAAGTTTTCAGTATGAGTGAATCAACAGTATTGAAATTCATCTACTCTGATTCATTCGTACTCAGTACAGCATTGATTTATAAGTACAGGTTGCAATGAGTATGAGTACAACTGACATCAAACTCATAACATTTGAAACATGTTCGATTCATACGTCTACTCATTCAGATTCATAAATTTAGAAAAATACTTAAACATACTCATAAATGATTCGAGTTGTTGTTGCAAAATCAACAATATCATGCGTATTGTTAAATATGAGTACGATAAGTACTTCAAACTTTGAATATGAGTAATATGAGTATGATATTAAAATAAGTATGAATACGTATAAGTATCAGAAATTATGACTATGATTCGAATCTACTCATCTTTTTGAATACTCATTGCTGGTCTCTGACACATACAACATAAGCAGTGTGAGAAGCTAGGTCGTAAACTTGACTGAAGAGTTGTAATGACCGAATATGTATGTGTGTTATGTAAACTGAACATCTACGCTGCCTGAACACTAGATTAGTCCATCAGGAATACAATTTCCTGCAACTTCATACCTTTAAATCATCCCAAATTTTTCTAAGAATTCCGAGGCATTCATGAAGGAAAACGGACATCTTAGTAAAGTTCTTAAAGGACGGCGTTTTAGCTTAGCTATCTTAGGGTCATTATTGCAACATGCCGTAAACTGAAGGGAGGATTTTAACGGGCAGATAAGTTGTTTTTCATTATTATGAATATCCAATAAGATAGAAGTGAGCGTTAAGCTAAGGATGATCCTCCCATCCTAGCTTTAACTTTTAAAGTTAAGTTTATGTTTAAACTTGCCATATTATATATTATATTCAATATGGCAACTTCAAATATAAACAAAATAGGGAAATGCAACAAAAAAAAACGAAGCCTGTCGTTGCCACTGCGTTTAAAAAAACTTGTTTAATTGAGCAGTTTTATCGACATTGCTCCGGCATTGCCATATTTTTGAAAAAGTTAACTTTATTTTGTCTTTAAGTTGTAATAACGAAAATAAGTTAAAGGTGACTTTAAAGTTCACTTTAGCTTAGGGTACCTTTAATTAAACCCAAGTTTAACGGCAAGTTGTAATAATGACCCTTAGTGTTAAGAAGTCGCCATAGTTTATTAGGTAGTTGTGTTGGCTTATTAGAGGCGACTCGTGGTTCAAGCCCCAGCTCAGACATTTCGAACAAAGCGAATTACGGTTACTTCCTCTCAGCAAACTTCTGGCAATTATCCTGAGAGTAAATAAAATTACCATGAAAAGTTTCTCAAAAATCTGTCGCTTGGAGTAGAATTTAGTAGGTTTCGCCAATAATGGACGCAAATAACACTCACAACACATGTGGTGTGAGAAGCTAGGTTGTAAGATCGACTAAAGGGCTGTAGCGACCAATTAGGTATGTAAATTTCTGTGTGTTTCGGCGTTTGCTACTACAGTCAGACGTAAAAAATAAAGATCGATAGCCATTAGCTTTCAAAGAGACGACAATAATATTGACCTCATTTTCGAACTAACTGAACTGTATTGAAACCATAGAATCGGAAGACCTCGTAATACCCGAAGGAGGACTACTGAAGACAATATGTCTTCAGCTATTCTACACAAAAATGTCGTCTGTTTCGTCATCAAATATTTTTACATTTCCATTCCCCGTTCAAAAAATTCAGAACAACTTCAATAATTAATGTTCAATCATTTGTGAAATTTGTTCAAAATAATTAAAAACACAAAAGGACGGTGTGTGTGTGATAAACTTGGAATTCAGGCGTATAATCGTTCGTTTCAGTTTCGTTTTTGTTTTCTTTTGTAATTGTCACTCATGGTTAAAACAAACAACTGTAACTGCGAGAACAAACAACAACAGCTACAATAGCAATGCAAACAGAGTCCAAATACATCCATTCAACCAGTCCATCTCATCCATCATTTTGTGCCCATAAAAATAAAATGCAAAACAACAACAGAAAAAAAATATGTACCCCGGTATTTTGCTTATTCGTCTTCTGCAACGGCTGTTGCTTGCTTCATTCACTTTGTTTTCTTTAGCGCCCAAACGAGAAGACAAGTGACGCGTGTCAATTTCAATACGAATTGTCATCAAAAAAATCAACAACAAAAATTACAACAAAAACTATGCGTTTCTTTTTTGTTTTAAATAAAAAGAAAACAAAATCAATTGGAATGGTTCTGTGTGTTAATCTTTCTCTAAGAGAAAGATATTGCAGCACTTTATCCGAAACGTCTCTAAGAGAGTCTGGTATGATCCGTTAATATAGGCACGATATTCACTGGATAGCATACATGATAAGCAAGATAATTGTTGTTTATATACATACAAACATACGTACATATGTGTAATGAAATGTTTAATTATATTTAAAATTGTTCTTGTAATACCCCTACAGTATGTACTGAATTTAATGAGACTTTTTAACGTTTGACATACAAACTTGATTGGTAGAGTTAAATAAAAATTAAATGCCGAATCTAAGACAAGTCAAGTAATTATTATATCAACTCTCCAGAAAATACTCCTAGAAATCTAATGAAACGATAAGTTGATGTGAACCAGCGATCAGCAATGAGTATTCAAAAAGATGACTAGATTCGAATCATACTCATAATTTCTGATACTTATACACATTCATACTTATTTTAATATTATACTCATACTACTCATATTCAAAGTTTGAAGTACTCATCGTACACATACTTAACAATACGCATGATGTTGATGATTTCGACTATCCTTTACTAAACATTTACAAGAATCACAAAATAAGTATGATACGCGTGCGAACACTACAATACTCACTAGAAGGTTGTGTGTTTGTTTTGCTTGCTATCTTTGTCTTTTTCTTTCTTCTTTTTTTGTAAATGCAACAACAAGTAAGACTGTAAATTTTGATGAATGATTCGAATCATTTATGAGTATTTTTCGAAATTTATGAATCTGAATGAGTATGCCTATGAATCAAACATATTTCGAATGTTATGAGTTTGATGTCAGCGTTGTACTCTCATACTCATTTCAACCTGTACTTGTAAATCAATGTTGTAGTGAGTACGAATAAATCTGAGTAGTTGAATTTCAATACTGTTGACTTACTCATACTCAAAAGTTCATAAGTACTTATCAGTAGCAAAAACACGATTCATTGCTGATCTCTGATGCGAACTTAGCTAACTGAACCAAAAAATTTCGTTTAATTGTCTTAAGGCTCCTCTGTTGACTTAGAATTCAACTCCCTGATTGCAATCATGGCATCTGTAATCAGGTTTCAAACAAACTAACTGGCCTACCATGGACTACTGCCATTTTATTAATGTCATCTAAAGCCCTAGATGTTGCAAAAGATTTTTGTGATTAAATCATTTTGATGTTATTAACATCCAATGAGCTATTCTCTGGAATCAGCATATTTTTATAATATTCAATTCTCTCAAACTGGGCACAAAAAAATAAAATAGTGACTTAGTTTGATTCCTATTCTATATATTTCCTCCATATCTGCTCGAAATAAAATACAACTCTTATGAACAACTCTTGAAGGCGCCTAGTAGGTGGTGCGTTGGCTTATTAGAGGAGACATGCATCTCGAAATATGATAAAAACACTTCTTTCTGCGACTTCCTCTCAGCAGATTTCTGGCAATAACTCTGAGTCGCCGAAAAAATATTTTTCTTCATACTTCGTTAATTTGGAGGTGTCTGTCCTGGGGTTTGAACAGAAGCTTCAAATCTAATAAGCCAACGCACTAGTCTACGGCGACTTCTAAGTCATGCTCAATTCAACCTGAAAAGGAGGTACAAAAGACAAGATATGTATGTACAAAACCTTTTTATCCCTATTTTGGCGTGGTTTAGGGTATCTTATAGTACGACTTAGCCTAGCCTTTGATAATATCTTTACTTTTTTCAATTTCTTTTTTTTTTTGCAATTATTTATCATCCTAAGGCATCTCATTAACATTGAAATTTCATTGCCTGGGCTGTTGCCTACCCGCAGCCCTTTCCTATGACATTGTATGTGTTGTAATGATCACAGCGATTTGTAATTTACGACATCTTTCAACGTACGGAGATATTGATGATTTCCTGTGGCACATATTCTTTCTTGCGTTCCTTTTTAGACTTTTTGTTGTAGCAATTGACTCTTTGTGATATGCAAAAAAATAGTTTTCATTACGTAGACTAATTGAAAAGGTTTCAAAATGGCCAATAATATTTCAATTAAGTTTTTAAGTGAAATAGGGAACCCATCCGTGTTAGACTCTGGCTGAGCTAATGCATGACCATAGGAAATCACATGCTGTTACCAGCATTCACAAGGGCAGGGGGAGGTTGAAGTTATTATTGGTCACAGCTGAGTCCTTTCAAGAATACCTTTTCAAATTGAATAAAGCAGCATGGAATTCAACAAATCGTAGTTGGTTTAAAAATAAAGTCGCCGTAGTCTAGTATGTAGTGTGTTGGTTTCAAGCCTCAGGTCAGACATCGAAACGAAATTATGAAAAAAATATTTCTGCGGCGACTTCCTCTCAGCAGATTTCTGGCAAAAACTCTAGGAGTAAATAAAATTGCTATGAAATTTTTTAAAAACAATTTCCCATTTGGAGTCGACCTCTTTCTGTAGGTCTCTAGGTCTTTCTCTAGTCGACCTCGGAACTCTAGGTCCTGCCGCTCATATATATGAAATTAACATCCACAACATAAGTCGAGTGAGAAACTAGATCGTAATCCTGACTGAGGGGTTGTAATGGCCAATTCCATATGTATGCATCATGGTATACATCCAGTGTATAATGTCGGGATTGCATTCCGAGGATTTACTTATAAGAGGTGCCCTGCATGCCCTCCATTTTCTGTGGTATCTCACCCAGGAGTCGAATATTATTCTATAATATTGGCTGCGGAAGTCACCGTAGTCTAGTAGGTAGTATGTTGGCTTATTAGACGAAAGGCCAGGATTCAAACCCCAGGTCAGACATCAAAACGAAATATGAAAAAATATTTCTTCGGCGACTTCCTCTCAATGTCGAAATGAGAACAGTTCGCACTCTAATAGGAATTCTAAAGGGATACTGAGCTATTGGCAGTTTCGCTAAATGTAGAATCTATCAGGATCTTAAAGAAACTTATTGTGGAAGTGCTGCCCAGCTCTTCAAAACAGATGTCAATGATTTTTCGGTGAAGGGGCTTATCTTACACTGGGTACCATAATTGGTCATATGAGCCAACGAGTGAACTTTCCTGTGAACGGTAAGCTAATCGCTAACCTAACCTAAGGTTAAATGTATAGATTTCTGTTTTGTTTAGGTGCTAGAAACCTCAGAATAAATTATATATTTACATTTTGAACTTTGACCTCAAGATACATACAAACATGCATAATTGGCCATTACAACCCTTCAGTCAGGTTTACGGCCTACACCACTCATGTTGTGTGCGTTAATTTCAGACGTGAGTGGCGGGACCTACAGTTTAAAGTCGACACCGAAAGACAGATTTTTTGGAGAAACTTTTTCATGACAGTTTCATTTACTTTCAGACTTTTGACCAGAAATCTGCTGAGAGGAGGAAGTCGCCAAAGAAATATTTTTATTTTCATATTTCGTGATGATGTCTGACCTGGGATAATGTCTAATAAGCCAACACACTACTTACTAGACTACGGCGACTTCCCTTAGCATAAATTCTACATTTATATTTTGAACTTTGACCTCAAGATGGATATAGAATTATTTTAACTTTTAAAACAGCCCTCGTAATAGCGTATGCCAATTAATAGCATTTGATTAATTTCTGTTAAATGTTCCCATTGACAAACTGTCACTTTACTTAACATGTCAAATCGTAACAACGAATTCTTTAAAGTCTTCAATATTCTTTAAACAGAAGAAATTCTTTACATCCTAAAAAACAAATTAAAATTAATTGATGTTTAAAAAAATGCTCCTCGTACACATATATGTACATAAGTGCTTGGATGTGTATATAGGCACATATTAACATACATTTGTTCTGTCTTGATATTGTTGGGATTACTGGAAGAAGATGAAAAAGAAAGAAAATCAAAATTGCTGTTGTTTGGGTGCTAATTCGTTTAACACGCCTTCACAAGAGGCTAAGAATTCCTGTAAATAAACAGGAAATAACGATATTATGCTAATGCGATGCGTTTTTTTCTTTCGTATTTCGCTTTCAAAAGATAAAAAAGAGAAGACACCAGAAAAGAACATGTTTCTTAGACTCTTATTAATTTAAAATTCTTAATTAACTTGAAAGGAAAACGAAGAGAAAAATATTGTCTTCTGAACAAACATGACATACGAATGACAATAAAATACACAAGACAACAGCCTACGATACAACGAGCTATATATATGTAGATAGGCTTTACCGTATAGCCCAAGGAAAAAGAAAAAAAAACGTAAAACGTAAATTCTCTTTATGTCGCCCTAATTCCAGTACAAATATGCATACAACTTGTCTTGCATCAATTGGTTTAAGAAATTCCATTCTCGAACATAAAACATTTTCTATTCCATTATGCTACCCAAAAAAAGGAGCAACATTAGCATCAGCTTCACAAACAGCAACAGCAACGACAACAATAATAATAATCTTCACACAAATTATGTCAACATGTGGAAAAAATAATAATAATTACACGTGACATATGAACGAATTGAGAGCATTCGGACATACAGTCAGACAGACAGTCTTGTACGCAGTATGATCGAAAAGTTTGTGGCATTTTTCTTTTTCGGAATCGATTAGTTTTTATTAAAGTTTCTAACCTTAAAGATACTCTGTCTCTCTCTCTCTCTCTCTCTCAGACATAATGCACTTGCATACCATATTACATACATGCCCTTCAGTCAGGATTACAGTCTAGGTTTTCACACCACTCATGTTGTGTGTGTTAATATTATACATGAGTGGTGGGACCTACAGTTTTACGTCGACTCCGAACGACAGATTTTTGAGAAACTTTTCATGACAATTTTATTTACTCTCAGAGTTTTTGCCAGAAATTTGCTGAGAGGAAGTCGCCGAAGAAATATTTTTTCATATTTCGTTTTGATGTCTGACCTGGGGTATAAAATGTGTCCTCTCGTCAAATAAGCCAACACACTAGCTACTAGACTACGGCGACTTGTGCAGCCAATATTATAAAATAATGTTCGACTCCTGGGTGAGATACCACAGACAATGGAGGGCATGGAGGGCATGGAGGGCACCTCTTATAGGTAAATCCTCGGTATGCAATACATACATACATAATTGGTCATTACAAACCTTTAGTCAGGATTACGATCTAATTTCTCACTCGACTTATGTTGTGGGTGTTTAATTTATACATGAGTGGCGGGACCTAGAGTTTAAAGTCGACTCCGAACGACAGATTTTTGAGAAACTTTTTCATGGCAGGTTTATTTACTCTAAGAGTTTTTATCAGACATTTGATGAGATGCCTGACTTGGGGTTTGAACCGTGACCTCACGTCTAACAAGCTAACACGTTATCTACTATCTGGAAAATCAAAACATGTCATAATGGTATACAGAAGGCTTGCATGGATATCGTGGGGATGCAATTCAGGCACTGTGCACTTGATGTATATCATGATGATCTGACCACTAATGTCATATGAGGTACTTGTCAGAGTGGGCAAAGAAAATCTAAAAACAGTTCAATTGAAATTGGACAGGATACAAATACAGGTTCCCGGTCCTACTGCGATGCTGCAAGCTCTATTGGATTTAAGTCCGCTACATATGACTAGTGAAAGGCAAAGTTTTGGAAGCTATAATTACGTTTATACGCGGCATGGCTAACATGAAATTCATTAAGGGAGCTCGTAACCTAAGGCTCAATAATGGATTTTGAAAGAGGAGCATGAGTTTGTGGCCATAGAAAGAAATATTCCGTGCCTATGGCAAAATTTGCGGGTTTTTTTAAGCCGAAGTCTGTGTCATCGAAAGATGTGCGCAAAAATTCAGGACATAGTAATACAGTCACGTCAGGTAGAAAGCGTACATAGGTTCCCCGATATTATTCTATTGGGCTTCGGTCCCACCTCCTATTGCTTTCCATTCTAGCTCTCTCTGGTACCATCCACAGCAGAGATCAGCAATGAATCGTTTTATCGCTACTCATAAGTACTCATGAAATTTTGAGTATAAGTGAGTAAAAAGTATTGAAATCCAACTACTCTGATTCATTCGTACTCACTACAACATTGACATCAAACTCATAACATTCGAAATATGTTTGATTCATACATCATTATAATACTCATAAATGATTCCAGTGGTTCATCGAATCATTCATCAAAATTTACAGTCTTAGTTGTTGTTGCATTTACAAAACAAGGAAGAAAGAAAAAAAAAGACAGCAAGCAAAGCAAACACATAGCCTTCTGGTGAGTATTGTAGTGTTCGTATGCGAATCATACTTCTTTGGTGATTCTTGTAAATGTTGAGTCATGGAGAGTATTATTAAGTATGAGTACGATGAGTACTTCGAACTTTAAATATGAGTAGCAAGAGTATAATATTAAAATAAGTAGGAATGCGTATAGGTATCAGAAATTATGAGTATGATTCGAATCTACTCATCTTTTTGAATACACATTGTTGATCTCTGGTACCATCCCTATAGCTACTATTATGAGACTATGAAACAGATTTCAATTCCTCTTAGATGGCAACAACAATTCTGTGACATATCAAACCATTTGGATCACGCCGAAGGAGGATTCACTTGTTGAGCTGTTACACTCCCGGGTTCATATCCAAGGTCAGACATCAAAACGAAATATAAAAAAATTCTCCAGCGACTTCCTCTCAGCAGATTTCTGGCAATAACTCTGAGAGTAAATTTACCTGCCATGAAAGAGTTTCTCCCGCCACTCATGTATAAAATTAACACACACCACATGAGTGGTGTGAGAAGCTAGGCCGTAATCCTGACTGAAGGCTTGTAATGGTCAATTATGTTTGCATGTTCTCAGGTAGGGTTGGCAAGTAGCCTCATCGTCTACCACTGCAAGTATTTTAAATATTTAACACTGTGTATACCGCATAACTTTTGTAACACACCTCGTAAGTAGATTACAAACTCACAGACAAACAGGCACATTGACATCAAACATATCAAACATTTATTTTCGCCTCCCTCCATCGTGTCTGGTTATTTAATTTACACCAAACGTCTCTTTTCTGCTTTTCTTTCATTTTGAATTTCTCACTCGTTTGTACGTATGAGAGGGAAAGGGGCATAAAACGTTCCTACTAATAGTGTTTGATTTGCTGCCTATACTTCTCCACTGTTGATATTTATTCAGGGAACAGTAGCTGAAAACAATTTGATTTCTTTCAAATATTTTTATTGACAATTTAAATTAACGCTTCACTCACTCATTCACTCTCGCATACAGGGGATCAGTCAGTCTCCTGAACCTTAAAACGCAAAACAAGCACAAGCCCAAGCACACACACACACACTTTCTGTTGACACTTTGCGTATGTTTTTCATCTTCTGCTTTAACGTTTTCCAGTTTTTATTATTGTTTTTATAAGCCGCTAGAAACAAGCACGTACACATGTATGTACGGATGCACGGTACGTTGCATCTTGTGCACAGCTGCATTTTGTTGCATCACTCGCATACAGAATCCCAAATTCTTTCACTTTCCAACATTGTTGCCAGCCATGCGATACACGTTCGTTCTTCTATTTTGAAATGCCACACATGCAAAATGCCGAACGTTGTTGAACGTTGTTCAACGTTGAAAATCGTAAATCAATTCAAATCGATATTTAAGAAACACAACAATAACAACAACAAATATATAAAGAAAACATGTCCTGTCTCATGTACCGTTAAGTCATATAAAATTTATTTATTTTTAGGGAAATTGAAATTGAACTCCATAAATAATTTCTCCACTATCTATGTACGTACATATGTACATAATAAAACGTTTTAGGTACTCTCAGCTGGTAAAGATCATGTGGCATGATAATTAAAACAATTTTATTAACCCTTTACGGGAGGCCTATTAATAGCGTTCTAAAAAAGGTCCTTCATTAAGCGTTTCTTACCTTCAAGTTTGAATAAAACGAAGTATGGATGAGATATCATCGAAACTTTTTTATTCGTGGGTCATATAACATCGTTCAAATGTGACCATAGCTTCTCTGGGAGCGCAATCGAAATGTCCAATTTTCTTAGACACATGCATACATACATAATTGGTAATTGCAACACTTTAGTCATGGTTATGGCCTAGCTTCTCAACACCATTCATGGTGTGCGTGTTAATTTTATACATGAGTGGGGGACCTTCAGCTTAAAGCCGACTCCGAATGACAGATTTTGAGGAACTTTTCATGTCAATTTTATTTGCTCTCAGAGTTTTTGCCCGAAAACTGCTGAGAGGAAGTCGCCGAAGAAATATTTTTTTTTTCATATTTCGTTTTGATGTCTGGCCTGGGTTCGAACCCGGGCTTTACGTATAATATGCGAACACACTACCGCTAGACTAAGGCGACTACTTTTCTTAGACAGTGGCAGATTAATCAATCTGTACTTAAATGATCAAATAGGTTATGTTGGCTTTAACGGTCGCTAAGGCTTTTGCTTACTCGTTTACATATGAGACTCAAGAAATCTCAGAAGTCAAATCGAATGATTTCGTTGGCCATTTTAATTTATATTCACGTGAGATAACCATGCCCTCAAATCGCACGTTAACACGTTGACTGCCGCGGCAATTTTCAGAAAACCACACACGCCAACATTGACTTTTTCTTCTTTTCCCAGAAGCCATTTATCGATACTAGCACTGATATAATACGATTTTATTCATAGCTATACAAAAATGGAAGGTTTAGTGAGTACAAGAAGGTAACACAATCTACGAGTTATCTCATAGTCGGCAGTCAACGTGTTAAAACCACAAATATCCTTGGTGTCCAGATCATCGAACTATAAGGGTCACCATTTAAAGTGATGGTCAAGGTAGGTAGGTAGAGGTGGCTGTCCATCCACAATAGTGGCAGCAGGAACCGAATAGGTTGGGAGATCTAGCTTCCGTTGCAATTTTTCGAGAGATGAAAGTAGCTTGAGACGCTGGGTCTATCAGGGCTCTCGTAGAAAACATCGCATGATCTAATTCTATATTAACCTTGGCAGTTCCTAACAGAGCTGTTGAAGA
This sequence comes from Sarcophaga rosellei, assembly GCA_930367235.1. Taxonomy (NCBI): domain Eukaryota; kingdom Metazoa; phylum Arthropoda; class Insecta; order Diptera; family Sarcophagidae; genus Sarcophaga; species Sarcophaga rosellei. The sequence continues at coordinate 57,757,311 of OV884018.1, read as the reverse complement.
CGGGGTGGACTGTAGACGGGTAGCGAAGTTTTGAAAAGATCGAGCAGCAGCGGATGTAGATGCGCCATTATCCACTTCATTTCGCCATTGTGCAGGAGAACGCCGAGGGATATCTAGAGAACTATATGGGGTAGAAGGGTTAGCGGGGTAAGTTCCAGTCCTCGTTAGTCCAGTTAGAGCTTTGGCATCTTTTTGACTCATGTGAAACTGCCAAACAATTCGTGCAACACATATGCCTTTTAACGGTTGATAAACGATCACTAACCGTCATTCTCAAAAAATCTGAACAAAGACGAATAGGGAGATTTCCATTGCAGACTGGGCATTTTCTCTGGGGTAATTTCGGAACAAGAAAGTACCAAAAATCTACACCAAACCGTGATATTACATGGATTGCTACCATAACAAATTCAACAATTTTGTCTGTTCACGTGCCCCATCATTCAGATATATGCCTCACCACTAAGAATGAGTTTTCGATGAAAATTATGGTCAGTTGCCAGCAGTTTCAGAACCCATTAAGAGAACACTTCTGCAAAGTTGTTACACGAATACGTTTACAATCGATTATGAGCAAATGCGGCCTTCATATTGTGAAAGGCTTTCTTAAACCTAAATGATCGTTCGATATCGAAACCAACGAGCCATATGGAATGCCTATGACTTCTCCAAGCTCTCGCACTTTCAAACTGCGATCAGTTAACAGCATATCATGAAGTTCTGATTTCTAGCGTGAGGAGAAACCTAAACTATGCGTTGAAAACGTTCGACAAATTCGTGCACGTACAACATATCCTCCCCTGTTCAAAGTCAAAGAGAAATGTTTACGACAGACAACAATAAAATTGTTTTACGACATGTTCTTTCAAAAAAAAAAAAATGAAAAAAGAAAAAAGAAAACCAAAATGCGTGTGCAATAAAATTTTATTCCTCGATGATGGAGGCCTATTCCGAAACCGACACTCGTTAATTGGAAAAGTCATAAACATGTTAGAACATTATGTTATGTATTCTTAAGGATTTCCTTAATTGCACCTGCAAATGCACGGCGAATGTCTTCAAAACTTTATATTTCTAGGCGTCAAGACAAAAGACATCTTTCTGTTTGATTAACGCATTCAATTCAAAAACATGGAATGGTGGAAGTATGCCATCGAGAAATAAATAAAATCGTATGTGTTAACGACCAAATGTCTACAAAACGAAAATCACATTGTTTTCTTTCACCATTTCCGATTTCTGTTTTAAATTGTTTCCTAAAAATAGGATTCAGTTTTAATAGTCGTCAATTTTTTTTTAATTTTTAAAGGTTTATCTATTTAAAAATGTGTTAAAAAAAACAACAAATTAAACAAAGTTTGAAATTAAAATGATTACAGAAGATTTGCCACGCCCAAACTTCCCATATCGCCTTTTAAGGAACATACATAGTTGCTGCCTCAAAGCAACTCTCCTAACTCTACGTTACTAATTTCTTTTCTTTTTGTTTTAATAACCAAATTTTCTCATCAAAGCAGGTTACTGGTCTACTGTGTCAAGATGACAGCATTATGATCGTGTATTGCATGTATTTCTCATTGAGTGTCCTTCTTCTTTTTCTTCCTAATCCTCAGATACCTCTCTTGATGGAAAACATAAAGTTTCCTGATTATTTACAGAAGATTAAAGCGTATTCATTATTATATACATACCAGAAATCAGCAATGAGTATTCAAAAAGATGAGTAGATTCGATTCATACTCATAATTTCTGACACTTTTAGGCATTCATACTTATTTTAATATCATACTCATACTACTCATATTCAAAATCTGAAGTACTCATCGTACTTATACTTAACAATACGCATGATGTTGAGAGAGAGTCGAAATCTCTCCATGACTCAACATTTACAAGAATGACAAAATAAGTATGATTTGCGTACGAACACTACAATACTTACTCGAAGGCTGTGTAATTGCTTTGCTTGCTGTCTTTGTCTTTTTCTTTCTTCCTTGTTTTGTAAATGCAACAACAACTAAGACTGTAAATTTTTAAGAATGCTTCGAGTGATTCGAATCATTTATGAGTATTATAAATATTTTTCTAAATTTATGATTCTGAATGAGTAGCCGTATGAATGAAACATATTTCGAATGTTATGAGTTTGATATCAACGTGTCAACTCATACTCATGGCAACCTGTACTTATAAATCAATGTTGTAGTGAGTACGAATGAATCAGAGTAGTTGAATTTCAATACTGTTGACTCACTCATACGCAAAATTTCATGAGTACTTATAAGTAGCAAAAAACGATTCATTGCTGATCTCTGATACATACATACATACATAATTAATCATTACAACCCTTCAGTCAGGATTACAACCTCGATTCTCATACCACTTATGTTCTGCGTGTGTTAATTTTATACATGAGTGCCGTGGCATACAAACAAATGGCTCCAAACGACAGAGTTTTGAGAAACTTTTTCATGGCAATTAGTTATTTACTCTCAGGGGTTTCTGTCAGAAATCTGCTGAGAGGAAGTTGCAGAAAGAAATATTTTTTTTTGTGTTTCGTTTTGTTGGGGATGTCTGACCTTGGGTTTGAACCATGGCCTCACGCCTAGCAAGTCTACATACTATCTACTAGACTTCACAAGGGAACTAAATGTGCTATCCTAATTTGGGCCCCTTCCTTTCTTTAATAGGGGCTCGCTACTTTACCTAACCTATAATAATCTATATTTCTGGGCCATTATTACAACTTTCCGTTAAACTCGGGTTTAGTTAAAGGTTACTTTTAACTTATTTTCGTTATTACAACTTACAGATAAATTAAAATTAACTGTTTTCAAAAATATGGCAGTGCCGGAGCAATGTCGATAAAACTGCTCAATTATACAAGTATTTTTTTAACGCAGTGGCAACGACGGGCTTTGTTTTTTTATTGTTGTATTTGCTCATTTTGTTCATATTTGAAGTTTGAAGCCATATTGAAAATAATATACATACTATAATATGGCAAGTTCTAACATAAACTTAACTTTAAAAGTTAAAGGTAGAATGATCCTCCCTTTAGCTTAACGCTCACTTCTATCTTATTGGGTACTCATAGTAATGAAAAACAATTTATCTGCCCATTAAAATCCTATCTTCAGTTAAGGGCAAGTTGTAATAATGGCCCTAAATGTGCTACTCTAATTTGTACATCTTCCTTTAAGAGGGGTTCGATACTTTACCTAACCTAAAATAATCTATCAATCTGTCTAACGATTGAATAATATCGGAGATGTCTTACATCCTGTTTAATTTATATTTAAAGATGAAAGACCCGATATTAGATGAATATTTGTTCGTTTATTTTTTTAATTATGATTTAACCTTATCAATCATACCTTTAATCTTGGTTTGAGTGTGATGTTATCGATAAAAACCCATACCGATTAATCTGACAAAATCACAGTATTTTGTCATTACAGTGACTGCCATGAATTTCAAGTACATGCGAGTAAATTGTGTGAATGAAGGAGTCTGAGTGCTGGTAGCTGGTCACTGGTCTCTTTTTGGAGTGAGATGATGATGATCATTTTGTTTGTGATGATATTTTCTATAAAAATGCGATTTGACTTTTTTAAATAAGATTTATGGCTTTTAAATTAATCGTCACAATGACACTATTGTTACACAACAACAACAACAACAACAAGATTTCAAGACCAAAAGTACACAGACAAACTCTTACAATGATGGTTGATTCTCTCTCTGTTCTGTTCATTATTGAATGGGTGGGTGACACTTGAGAGGAAATGTTTTATTTTTTTGAATGCTTATGAATATGTGTGAACAACAAAAAAAATGTAACTTTAATTGAAGCATTTTCATAGATAAACAAAATAAATTTACATACATGGAGCCAGACTTTTAATCAACAATTACTCCAGTACTCGTAGGAGATAGTTATTTAAAATAAATATTTTAAATATACCGGATGCAATAAAAGTTGGTCAAGCTTAAAACTTCATTTTTGTTAAGCAATTTATGTGTCATCATATGAGATTTACTAGAGCTAAGCGCTTATTAGTTGGATATTCAATTTTCACATAATATCAGCAAGTTTAATGTCAACCATTTGGGATATGTCAGAGTTAATAAACTTATTTACTTACTTAATTGGTTAGGATTACAACCATAATCTTGACTGAAGGTTTGTCAATATATGTATGTTATGTATGAGCTGGAACCAGATATACGATAGCCGATTGATCATTATGTATGCCTCTTTCAAAGAAAACAGCACGGAACAGTACGCCATGTTTTACTGTTGGTAGCTGATATCTGGAAGAATATCTCTGCTTAGGTGATCTTCGAATAATGGGATAAAATTCCCATTAGAACCAAAAGGATTAAATTTAATCTCATCACATCCACAGCACTTTTGCCCACTATTCACTTGACCAATTTTGATACCGCTTCGCAAAATTAAGGCGCTTGATTTTATTGGCCTTAATTATTAGCGCTTTCATTGCGGGACGTCTGGCAAATAAATTGACATCATTCAATCTGTGGCGAACAGTATGCACTCTAATGGAAATACCCATTTGCGCATTAGCAAATTTAGTAACGTTCACATCATTCATTCTTGGATCAGCTTTAACCTGTGGTGTTGTGCTAATTTTATACCCGATTCTGGGTAGGCGGCCGCTCTGTGCGGTCTCATGCCCCAAATTTAACGACGGGGGGGAGGGAGATTTCTCCCAATTTTCGCCCGTCGCCAGGATCGGCCCTGTATATAGCATAAAAAGGAAAGGAAACGAAAATCATTACGAAACCCACTTTGTGTATACATATTTATATATATATATGTTTATTACAATAATAGGAACGTTTAATAAAAATTAGTTAATAAATTATAAAATACATATAAAAATCCGTCAAAAATTAGAAAAAAAATCAGCATTTTTTTTTTTCAAACGTCAGCCAATTCTCGTTATCAGAAATCATCTTTAGTTCCGGATCGCGTTCCTGTCCATAAAGGAAGTACCGGAACGATGTTCCGGTCGGCTAATCATTTGAATATCTTAGCGCTGGGTAGATTTTCTTGGACAACCACTGCCAGGCTTTCTTTCCACGCTATTTGTTGTTCGAAAGTTAGACGCAATTCAGCACACCTTTGATTTGTTTACGCCGAATATTAGCCCAATTTCTCCCATACTTTTACCATCTTCCAGAGTCTTAATAATGGCTACCTTGCTATCAGTTGATAACTATTTCTAATGGTTAATAAATATGTATTGTAAAAATTATTAACGAAAATTTTTTATAAATAAATTTTATATGCAGGTCTCCCTCGTATAACGCGGTACTTCTACAATGCGTTTTCGATATAACGCGATTTAAAAAAAACAGTTTCATTACAACGCGAAATTTCGACTTGTATAACGCGAAATCGAAAATGGCAATGCTTTTTGTTTTTGCCTTACACAGTTTATCATGCATTCCTGGGAATTACAATTTTGGGTATTACCCGTTTTTGCTTCCAAAACATAAATGATGAATTAAAAAATATCATTACAGTTAGAAGTTAGCTAAGTCTTCTATAACGCGAATTACATAACGCAGAATTTTCCTGGAATGTAACCACCGCGTTATACGAGGGACACCTGTACTTAGTTTCACTAATAATTCACTGTGTTGCATTTTTTTTTGCTCGCTGAAATTTATCACTTTTTTCTTAAATGTTAAATACATACTTTCCTATTTATTAAATAAACAAAACCAGAAATCACTCTGTTTAAATTTTCTGAGTTCAGCGAATAAACAAACAAAAAGAGCAACGAATTGGTTACCGTTATTTTGATACACATGTAGCCAAAAATCATATGGTTCAGCGTTGCATTTTTGTTTTTACTCGGTACTGTATGCTGTGTTCATTAATTTTTATACATGAGTGGTGGGACCTACAGTTTAAAATCTACTCCGAAGGACAGATTTTTGAGAAACTTCTTCATGGCAATTTTATTTACTCTCAGATGCCTGAACAGGGGATTTGGACCGAGGCCTCACGTCTAATAAGCCAACACACTACCTACCAGACCATGGCGACTTCAACCATATCATCATCAATTCAAGTCAATAGAAGGTGATAAGAAGAAGATGATAAGTTTGACAGTAATGGCCTGGCCAACATCGTTCTCAATAAAATATGGAACGACGACATCGCCTGCCCAAAATCAACATTTTTTTTAATCTAGAAGGGATACTATCTTAAGAAGAAGCCTACAGTTAGTGGCGTCTAATTTTTTTTCATACACATCGAAATTGCCTGTCGTAATGACAAATGAATGAAGGAATATTCTGTCGTTTAAATAGAATAGAAAAGTATTGCAAAAAATACAACAACAAAAAATAATGAAGAAAACCAACAAAATATCAGATTACAGAGCAAAGGTATTTCCGATTTGATTTGAGTTCCTTCCCCCCTGTGACAAGTCGGTGTTTTTCGTTTTTGTGTTTTTGTATTAAAAAAGAAACGTAATTACTGCGTAATCGATATCGCTATTTTTCGGAACACATATTTCGTTGTTTTCCCCTCCTTTTTAATTCAAAACTAATTCCGGTTTAATTACCTTTGTAAGCATTACGTTTTTTTTTTTTTAATTTTGAATTGAAATCTTTTGTAGGTTTTCAAATTACGTTTGATTCATTTGCTTTTGAAATATGATCAGTTTGTGAAAATAAAATAAAAAATCTTTTTTTTTTTTTTCTTTAAAAAGATCATTCAAGAATTTATTGCAATTTAAAGAAAAGTAGTTTCTAAGTGAGATTACATTTTCCATTTTTCATTGCTATTGGAAATCCTTAAATCCTTGCCTCCTAAAAAACTGCAATAAATCCATTCTTTCCCATCCCTTTGCGCAACAGCAACCACAGCTGCAGCTGCATGCATTTCTGGCTTAACAACGCCCCCTTTAAACTTTTGTTTTTCGCAATCAAATTTAATACAAACAATTTCGAAAAAAAAACATCATAAACTTAAGGAAACCATATTAATTTATTATACACTGCGTTCCACATGTATAGGTGCAGTATTTTAGCAATAAATTTAAGCTTGCTGCTCTCAAAATAATTCATTGACAGGATAATATTTAAAATTTTTATTAAATTAATGTATGCAAAGAAAGTTTTAAAAATTTCAGTTTGGATAAAATTTCCGACCACGCTTCATTTATTGCAGCAATTAATGATTCCTCGCTCATCATATTGTCATCCAGATTCATACACTTTCCGTGACAACCATCCTCACACGTTTTCCATTATATTTAACCCTTTCATGCCCGAATTTTTTTGGCCAGAGCTAAAATTTTTTAAGGACATGTGTTTGTTTGTCATGGCATAAATATGAAGTGATATTAAATTCAGAGTTCTATGTATTCGGATTTTACCGTTATAAAATGTGGCCTACAGGCAACATTGGGCAGTAGTGGAAAATTTTTAATGAAAGACTTATTTTTATATGTATATTCATAATTTTTAAATTATTTTCATTCTAATTTAGTATGATATAAAAGAAAACAGTTTTTTGTGGACTTTAGCACAAATGTACATCACACTTAGTACATTTGGATCTTGGAATTCCGGTTTTGCATAGTCTACATCGGCCTTTTACTCTCCATTCTATCCTCTGACTATTGTCATCAAAACGTCCGCCTTTTGGTGGATCGGATACATATTGTCTCTTGGTAGATGTTGATGGTAACGAATCTGATGGTTGTGAGATCTTTTCAGTTGTTGTCTGCAGTGTTGAAGGGCATATCAGCAAGGTCAACACCGCCCTATAGGCAACATTGAGTTTAAAATAATGCTGGAGTAAAACTAAAAACATATTTCCCACTTTTTTTGTTTATAAATTTTCTCTTACCTCCTTTTTAATTATTCACACTCTTTTTATGAAAAAAGAATTCAAAAATTTACCGTTATTTTTTCAGTCTGAAATATTTATATTTTTTCACTTTGGCATTGGCACGTGCCTACGCAAATTCAAACACCGATTAACTGAACACCAGTAGCGATAATTCATTAATTTTTAGAGTACACGCTTTCAATCAAGCTTGTTTGCAAAAAAGAAATCTTTTACAAAAATTTGAAATAACAGAATTTATGAGCAAATATGTACGATGTTACCTATAGGCAACAACGGGCATGAGAGGGTTAAATCCGGCAAGTGTGGTGGCCATGGCAACAATCCAATATTTTGCTTTCTAATCCACGTTTTAACAATCGTTATCCATGTGGATGGGGGAATTATCCTGTTGGAAAATCCATGGTATGGGTCCAAACTGGCTTTGAAATTTCGGAATTGATTTATAAGAATTTGCTGTCATTTTCATCATTTGAAATTCCAAGTCTCTCCATAGACTTCATAGTACGATATTGCACCCCAGACCATAACAACACCTACTCGACTATGGTTACGGGCTAAACAACGTTCTTCCTTTCTCAAATCATGGAAATGGTGGTTGAAGCCTCCTAATCCATCAACATTGAACTTTTTTTCGTCAGAAAATACTAATTTAGTCCATTTAGTCTTCCAAGTCATATGCTACTTGCAAAAATTTAACGCAATTCCTTACGTTCCTGGTTTAGTGGTGGTTCCGTCTGCAATTTGAGTCTTTTTAGGTGTTCCGCTGAATTTATTATTCTTCTAACGGTGGAAATACTAGCACTGGAACCACTTTTTGCTGTAATTTTTGCAATAAAGTCACTTGAATTGGAGGCTATACTTAGAATGTTTTGCCTTTCCGTGGATGTTGAAGTAATTTTTGCCTTTCTTTATTCAACAAAATTGGCTCCATGAATTACTGCACCTATTCATGTGGAACGCAGTGTATTGTATTGAATGCATTAATTTTTTTTTTTTTGATACAAAAACAACAATTGAACCCCTTTTGCAAAATTCATCATTAATAAACTCGCTCGTATAGAGTAGTAAATTAGCTCAGTTTTTGGTTTATTGTTTGAATGACTTTACAATTCGTTTTGTGATTGGCATGACAAATTATTGCAATGCAATACCCCTTATAAGCTCTCAAAAAAAAATTGTAGCCCTTTACCTTTTGAACCACTTTAAAAAAAAAACTCTATAAATAATGTTCTTTCTCTCTAACCCTTATTGTTGTTATTTGATTTGAATGGAATAATTTGTCCACCCTTTAAGGGAACTATTGATGTAACAGTAAACCAAGGATTGTCAAACATATCGCATATTATTGCATAATGATTATTAAAAATGCAGCCGTATTGATTACTCCTTTGAAAAAGACTACCATATGAGCAGCATTGACTTGAAAAGAAAAATGCTATGCACGGTAACCCCATATAAGGCCTTAGAGGGCTTCAGAGCAGAATTGGTGTCTCGAAACCTACATCGTTGACTCAGCCACGTAAATGGTCCTTCAGTTCGGTGGTAGAGAGTTTAATTACCGAAAATGAAGCATAACTTGCATATATGGGAGACTCAATGTCTCGAACTCAATTTTGTAGAAAAGGGTAAGGACGTATGTAGGTTCTCCTTAATGGCAGTTATCTTATGCAACCAAAAAAGTAAAATACGACGGTGCGAACATATTTTAAGCAAACTCTAGACTATTTAAGAAGGTTACCAACAAACAACGCGTAAAAGCTTGACCAGGTTAGATTGTATGAAAGAAGGACTTGAAATTATAATCGCAACCCAAAGAGATGCCTTGAAACAATTGGATATTACTGCTGTGGTTATCGCATTCGTTGAAAAATTGTAAAGTTACAAGGGTATCGAATCTACTTTGCAACTCCCAAGTGTTTCCAAAGCGGCGATTTCTAGGACAACACAAGGAGGTGTACTCTTCCCTTCGGAACCTGAACCTTAACAATCTACTAAAATTCATCCTTCATCACTATCACTAACGTATAGGAAGTACAGGTAGTGCAATACTATCTGAAAATCAGGCCGCCATGTGAGCATTCGCATCTTATGAGGTTAAATCGAAGATAGATTGGGACTGTCTGGAGAAGAGTTATCCTCTGGAGAGAGTTATCCTCTGACGAATGCAGAGCCATGTGGGTATCCGGTGCAATAAGCAAACAGACGAGCTTGCGAACTTCCACATCGCTGACGAAGCCAGAACCCTTTTCTGGCGTGGGCACGTCTGTTTGAAAGACTATGCTCTAGATGAAGAGACTCAAAGACTCTTCTCAAACTAAGTACGCTTGCGGGATCAAAGTAACACTATGTTCACATATGCACTTTTGTTGAGTCAATATTCGGCTTATTGAACACAGTATTTTAAGTGTTCAGACATAACAATATGAGCAGTTCAGCTGCTTATTCAATATTCATTTGACAGATGGTAAACAAAACAGCTGGTTGTTTCAACAATATTGTTTTTATTCTGTTTTTTTTTCGTTGTTGACATTTGAGTTGTCAAATATCAACAGAAACATACTTATGACAGTGGTGCATTTTAAGTTTTACTCAATATTATAACAATTTGCATATTTATTGCGCAATAATTTAATTGAAACTTTAAATGAAATATTGAGCATAATAAGGGGGTTTATTGCGATTTACGCAATAAAGCTGCATATCTGAACACCGTATAAGGTATCAGACTATCCAAAAATAACTTGAGGTTGGTTACAGGCCAACATTCAATCATACAATCAATCATTACAACCGCTGCAAAAGTCGTTGACGGAGCATCTTCTCTGTCATTGTTCGCCATTTGGGAACTCAAGGTGAAGAATTTTTGAGAACCCTTACTAGCAATGATTCTATCCAATCATGAGAAATGCCAGGAGTTGTAGATAGAAGGCGAAATAAATAAAAACGTTATTGCAACGGAACCTCTTACTATCCAAGTCTGCCATGGTTTTTTGGGCAACTGACAATTTGAATTAAAAGCGGCAACCCAAGGGTGAAGCACTATTGGTACTACTGTACTGTTCGTTGTATTACAAATGCCGTCGTAGTATTGCTAATGATGCCTTTTTTATTTATAATTTATATATTGGGAATCTTTGATATCAAGACCAACGTCTAAAGATTTAGCGAAAGTGACAATGAAAGCTCCGAACACAAATAGGGCTGACTTCCAAGGTGTTCATTGCTTTTTGTTTGAACAAAGTCTGGTGTTTCATAAAGCCGCTATACAAAATGTTTACAATGTATACTATTTCAAAACGTCGTCAATGTGTATTTTTAACGCAGTCAAAAAGCAATCAGGCATCGCATTTATAGTTGATGCATTGCTTGGTAACTTTGCATATCAACATAATTTATATACCATATGTAGAGCTGCATATAAACTTTGTATTGATACATTTTGAAAGTCAGCTACACTGTCTGATTTATATTTGATTTAAGCAAGAAATAAAAACTGGTGAGGTTTTCCGCTTTTCAAAAGAAGTATGAGTATCATATTACAATTAAATTCAAATTCTGTTGGTGACAGTCAAATTAAGCGAAACAATTTTTCACAGATATTGACATGAATATCACACCATTTTTAAATTGATTAACATCCTTAAAACTTTTAAACTGTCTGAAATGAAACCGTGTGTGACGACGATTGTATTTTCTTTTCTTCTATTCATCTAAGCCCCTGCACCGCGACTGCACCTATGCAAAAACACAAAGGAACACCTCCAACTATATATTGAAATCCTTAAACGTTTGATAATGTCTTTTGCATTTAAATATCTCCATTACATGTACATATATATGCTATATACATAAGTATGTGCGAACATAGAGAGAATCTTAAATAATTTATACAATAATTTCACTGGTTCGCTAATTTGCCCGCTCCTTGATATTTACGTTCGCACGTTGTATGTATGTAATAAAACAAAGAATAGCAGCAGTGTTGCATACAACATTTGAATTATTTATGGGATTTGTCAGGAAATGACAGCTTTGGAGACGGTACAATTACAACAAAACATTATTACATTAAAATAGAGTGCGAGCATAACGAGAGACTAAATTACATCATGAATTAAATATATGTACATGTATACAAACATATGTATATAATTGCATATACATATGTATGTATTTATGTGCATAATACATTTGTAGGAGTTATATGAGTATGTTTTCATATCTTCGTTTTCATAATTTCGTTTTCATTGTAAATTTTTTCACCTCAACGCCATTATCAGGATGAATTGAAATTTGGATATGTAAAGATTATTTATTTTTATAATTTAAACTAGCTGTAGCCTGCGTGCGTTGCAGCGCCACCAACTAATATAAATTTGAAGGAAAGACATTTAATTGAACTTGGAAACCTTCGTCAGCTCATGCGCAACAACTTTGCTAAAGAACATAACATGATTAAATGCACAGTTTACGATTTAAATCATTTTTAGTAATTTTCAGTGGCGCCACCTGTCAGAAATAGGTCATACCAACTTAGAAACCATCCCGGGCTCATGAGCAACAACCTTGATAAAGATCATAACATGATCAAATTGCACAGCTTACGATTTAAATAATTTTTAGTAACTTTCAGTGGCGCCACCTGTCGGATATTTGTCGTACCAACTTAGAAACCTTCCAGAGCTCATGAGCAATAACTTTGCTTTGCATGATTAAATGCATAGTTTACGATTCTATAAGTTCCATACAAACAAACATTCATTTTTATATAATATATATAGATTTAAACATAACGTTATGTTAGGTTAGGTGTACTTGGAGGTCGAATTGACCAATTGTACAACGTCCTTAAAGAGGAAAGGATAATAGAGGGAATAGGATAAAAAGGAGAGGATGTAGGAAAGGGAAGAATGGGAAGCGGAGTTATTACAGAGACCAGACACAACAAAAAGGGAAAGCGCGACTACAGTGATGAAGCCCTAGCACCTCTCAACCAGCCCAAGCCACTAATGCATCTGTGGGGAGACTTGATGTCGGCTCTCAACACAGAATACAAACTCTCAAAGAAGGCCTTGCCAAGGGTCCTCAACCTACCAAGGGCTGGGCAGGTACAGAGGAGGTGTTCGATAGCCTCCAACTCCTCCTCAGGGCATCGTAACATGCCCTGCAATAGTCCGACTAAGATCTGTTCCAGATCTCCGTCGCAGTACCCCATGATAAAACCGACAACCAACCTTAAGCTGGTCTTATCCAAGCCCAGCAGCCAACGTGTTCTCTTATTGTCCACAGCAGGCCATAGACATCTAGAAACAAAACAACCCGATCCGTTCCCCCAACGCCTCTGCTCTTTCTCCCTGACCTATCCATTGATGAGGCCGTAGAGGTGGCAGACTGGGGAGTAAACATACCGTTAGTAAAAATATTTCGGCGTTTAAAACCGTATTACGTTTTGTGACAAATCAACTGTTATCAGAAGATTGTGAATGTCAATCGATAGTGAGAACTGCATTATCATTTCTTCATGCCAATCTTGAGTACAAACAAAATTCAATTGTGGTGTTTTTTTGTCACATCATATCGTATTATTTTATTTTCCAAGCACTTTTTCTTATATTCCCAATTGACTGTTACTTGCGCCCCAAATGTAAACAATTAAACAATAGCATTTGAAGCTGTGACTGGGTTGTTACTCCGTAACTCGATACGAAAATTAAAATGTACGTATTCGAACAAATTGTACTCTGTAGTACGAAAGTACGGACCATTTTCGAAAGTGGTACCAATGTTTTCTTTTTTTTTCGTACGAACAAAAAATTATATTACTCTGTATTACGAAAACGAGCATAAAAAGCTTAGTAAATATTCGACAATTCTTCGTTAGCAATTGTGTTGGTGACAATTAATAATAAATTTAAAATGTAACTAAATTAATACAAATACATTGCAAAATAAACATAAAATAATATATTTTAAACAATCTCAGTGGAGTGAGTCAAAAAGAATTGTATATACCAACCAAAAACAATACGAAACTGTTGTGGTCTTTATGATGACGCATCTGGATTTGGCCAAGGGACATCTAAAAGTGACGGATGGAAGAAACAAATCTAATAATCTGTGGCAGAAACTAATAACAGATTTGGTTTCACTTGGTCCACAGCAGCGAGATGTTAAAGTTTGGAAAAAAGTAAGCTTAGATAGATCTACATATTTGAGTGCGATCGAACGTTTAACTTTTATTAGGTTTGGGCAGACTATAAAAATCATGTCGAGTAGAAAAATGCAGTAGAAAAAACTAAGCATCTCTGATACGGGTGGAGTATCAAGCAAGTATTGCTCACTAACACCTCTAGAAAGACAAACGGCTGATTTACTGACAATGGATGAGGCAATTAATGGTAGCCAAATTAAACACTTTGATTCACCAGTAATAACTCAGTATTTAGTTGAAGAAAATTAGGAGGGATTAAAGTCTGGACACAAAAATAATTAGGTTACAGATATACATACATATATAGATATATGTACATACACATATATATTTAATGAATTCGGTTTACTTTTGTTTTTCAATATTTTTTTTATAAATTTCTTTATTTTGTAAGGTACTGCCAAGTTTATTTTTAGTTTTTCTATGAAAATTTTCGAACGATTTACAGAGTACGATTTTATTTACTTATCGAAAACACTTTTCGAAAACTTTTACTTTTCGAATCGAGTTACGGAGTAACCCCCCAGCGTTAAATCATTACCAGGGGGGTTACTCCGTAACTCGATACGAAAATTAAAATGTACGTATTCGAACAAATTGTACTCTGTAGTACGAAAGTACGGAAAATTTTCGAAAGTGGTACCAATGTTTTCTTTTTTTTTCGTACGAACAAAAAATTATATTACTCTGTATTACGAAAACGAGCATAAAAAGCTTAGTAAATATTCGAAAATTCTTCGTTAGCAATTATGTTGGTGACAATTAATAATAAATTTAAAATATAATTAAATTAATACAAATACATTGCAAAATAAACATAAAATAATATATTTTAAACAATCTCAGTGGAGTGAGTCAAAAAGAATTGTATATAGCAACCAAAAACAATACGAAACTGTTGTGGACCTTATGATAACGCATCTGGATTTGGCCAAGGGACATCTAAAAGTGACGGATGCAAGAAACAAATCTAATAATCTGTGGCAGAAACTAAGAACAGATTTGGTTTCACTTGGTCCACAGCAGCGAGATTTTAAAGTTTGGAAAAAAGTGAGCTTAGATAGATCTGATACGGGTGGAGTACCAAGCAAGTGTTGGTCATTAACACCTCTAGAAAGACAAACGGCTGCTTTACTGACAATGGGTGAGGCAATTAATGGTAGCCAAATTAAACACTTTGATTCAAATCCACAATCAAGTTCACCAGTAATAACTCAGTATTTAGTTGAAGAGAATTAGGAGGGATTAAAGTCTGGACACAAAAATAATTAGCTTACAGATATACATACATATATAGATACATGTACATGCACATATATATTTAATGAATTCGGGTTTCTTTTGTTTTTCAATATTTTTTTTTTATAAATTTCTTTATTTTGTAAGGTACTGCCAAGTTTATTTTTGGTTTTTCTATGAAAATTTTCGAACGATTTACAGAGTACGCTTTTATTTACTTATCGAAAACACTTTTCGAAAACTTTTACTTTTCGAATCGAGTTACGGAGTAACCCCCCAGGGGTGTCATAGAATCCAATAATGTCGGAATTGGATTTGAAAACGACACAAAAATCAATTTGGTGTCATACAATCCAAGATTATCGGTTTTGTTTTCGAACTTGAATATGTATCGGTTTTAGGTGTCACAGAATGTCTTGCTATCGGTTTTTTTATTGAAAATAAACCAAGCAGCTAACAGCTGTCTGTTTGTTGTATGAAATGAAAACAACTTTAATTTTACTTTATACAGGGGTGTCATAGAATCCAAGTCGGTTTTGCCTTTTGTCGTTTTTGAAAACCAATATTGGATTCATTTGGTGTCACAAAACCAAGTCGGTTTTGTTATTTTCGAATTGAAATAAAACCGATGTTCGAAACAGCTGTTGTTTACATTTGTGTATTTATTTAAAATTTGTATTAATTTTTTTCCACAAAATATAAATTTATTTATTTAAAATGCGTATTTTACAAAAATAAATTTGTAAAATACAATTCCAAAATAGTGTGGACTACATGGTCATTACACTACATGTGTTGAATCTTAATTTCATGTAAAACATTTGCAGATTGAAGAATATTTTTAATTTTTCTTACTGAGTTTATGTTGCTGCATTTTAGGATTTCTTCTAGTGGTTCATTTGTTGAGCTTATCGGGCAATCTTTAAAGAATCTTTAAAGATAAGATATTAGTTCTTCTGCGCACAATTCACATTCCCTAGGTTGGGTTCTTCCATAGAGATGTTGGATACTAAACCTTGTTGTTCCCATTCTTGTTCTGGCTACTATAATACAGTCTTTCCTGGATAGAAGTAAAGTTGCTTTGCAGATTTATAGTATATTGCCGGTTGAACAAAGACGCTTTTTGTGTGGTCATAGACACAGTAAAAGAAAAATTTCCCATTCTAAGATCCCACCATTGCTGCAACTTGCAGCTACGTTGCGATTTTTAGCTAATGGGTCATACCAAGTATCTTTTGAAGCACAGTAGTTTAGAAGCACAGTTTCTACAATTTTAAACAATTTGCTCAATGCTATTGGGGTGGTTCATTTGCCATCAATGGGTGCAACTAGAAATGAACTCCAACGATAAGCAAAGAGCAAGGGACTATTTATTTAATAAATTTAAAATCCCTTCAATAATTGGTTGCATAGACGGGACTCATATAAAGTTAATAAAGCCCAGCTTTAACGAGCATTTATACTTTAACACGTTCACGCCGGCGCTTAAATTCATGATTCGCTCTATCGGACGGCAGCTGTTTAGTAACCTACAATGGTATCGTTTAAAGTTTTGCGTATTTTTTCGGGAATTCGTCCGATCATCATTAAATCTTTTGAACTTTTACGGTGAAAATAGAACAGTTATTGATTATAATTGTTATTATTTATAATTATAACTGTTAAAGATCTAAACATTTGGTATTACGTGCGTTCTAATAGCATGATCAAGTGCGGGCCACCGGTGGTGCACGCCGCCCGATGAGACAGTCTAGTGCGGGCCACCGGTGGTACGCGCCGACGTGAACGTGTTAATCGAAAAAGAATATGAATAGGAGTTTTGAATATGGAATATGTTGAGTGCTTAATGAGCACGTTACACTACCATCCGGAAGAGGCAGTAGGATTTATAAATTCCTGCTCCGCTCTGCACAACATTTGCAGGAGCTATAATGTGCAAACCAGTGAGGATGAGCTGACTTTATCATTACCTGAAAGTGAAGACAATGTTATTTTGTCATCAAGCACGACTCTGCAAAGTGAAGGTCAGAGAATCAGAGACGAAATAGCCACAACCTTATAAAAGATTGGTAAAATAAAAGCTATTTATAAAGTAAAATTAAAGTTGTTTTTATTTCATATAACAAACAGACAGCTGTTAGCTGCTTGGTTTATTTCCAATAACAAAACCGATAACAAGACATTCTGTGACACCTAATGCCATGTTCGCACGGCAGCAATTTTTCGTAATTCCCTCTCTCATTCGCAATTCAACACCCAATTATGTGCTAAATTACGTCATTCGCGATACAAAATTTTGTGAGCGAATTACCCAAATTGTGTGTAATCCAATTTCTATTACCCTGTGGATTACCTAAAAATCAATGTAATCTCTAAATTTTATCGTATTTTTGCCACCACCAGCTGTCAAAGCACAAAAAATATAAACAAAAAATATTGTAAACAATAAACAATAATGGAATTCAAAAATAATATTTTAAAAAAGTATTATTTATAAGAAAGTTATTCGCGAAATTAGCGGAGGAAGCCACCATGTGTGTAGAAAACCTTTTGAAAAGATTTGCAGCTTTTGAAGAAGCTGTATGAGAAATATTAAGAATAATTTAGTAATAAAAAGAAGAAGAACTGTAAAAAAGAATTACAAAACTACCGTGTGAACATGATAATTCAAATAAGTAATTGAAACAGAGAGCGAAGTAATTCGAAGGCTCGTGCGAACATAGCATAAAACCGATACTTATTCAAGTTCGAAAACAAAACCGATAATCTTGGATTGTATGACACCAAATTGATTTTTTTGTCGTTTTCAAATCCAATTCCGACATTATTGGATTCTATGACATCCCAATCTTTTATAAGGTTGTGGCTATTTCGTCTCTGATTCTCTGACCTTCACTTTGCAGAGTCGTTCTTATAATTCCTACTACACTACGGATGGTAGTGTAATGTGCTCATTAAGCACTCAACATATTCCATATTCAACACTCCGATTCATATTCTTTTTCGATTAAAGTACAAATGCTCGTTAAAGCTGGGCTTTATTAGCTTTATGAGTCCCGTCTGTGCCAATTATTGAAGGGATTTTAAATTTATTAAAGAAATAGTCCCTTGCTCTTTGCTTATCGTTGGAGTTCATTTCTAGTTGCACCCATTGATGGCAAATGAACCGCTCCATAGCATTGAGCACATTGTCTATTAGAGTCATTTACAAAAGATACTTGGTATGACACTTCAGCTAAAACTCGCAATGTAGCTGCAAGTTGTAGCAATGGTAGGATCTTAGAATGGGGAAGGTGTTCTTTTACTGTGTTTGTGACCATACAAAAATCGTCTTTGTTCAACCGGAAATATGCTATAAATCTGAAAAGCAGCTTTACTCCTACCCAAGAAAGACTGTATTATACAGGTATGTGATGAAAAACGATTTCGATCAAAAAACGATATAAAATCGGAAATAGTTGTGATGGCACCATTTATTTCTGTTTCGTTTTGGGTTTGTTCTTAAACCGAATTCGATTTCATTTTTCATTTTGTTCTATAAAAATTTCAAAAATAGGAGTGTGATAGAAAACGAAAATTTAGTTTGATTTTCGTTTTTAAATCGAGCAACCATTTGTATACGATTTGCTAAAATTTTTCTGTTTTAATAATAAAAAAATACGGTTTATATTTCTCATTTATTTACTATATGAAATTATTTAAAAATAGGCTTTCTGCAATTGCATCCCGGTTTCTGCTTGCCTCAGTATTTGTTGAATTACTTAAGTCAAGTTCGATTTCACTAGGATCAGGTTCTTCAAGTGGAGTAGTCGTAGTATTAACGATTCTAAAATGAGTATCGTCGATACAACCAATTACGCCAGGAATTTTGTACTTTTTTAGAAAAATGGTGCTTGGAATAAATGATTGCATAAAACATTTTTCAAGACAACTATCATTTTAGAAAATTATTTAGAAAATGTAGTGTACTACAATGGAAGTCGCCGTGGTCTAGTAGGTAGTGTGTTGGCTTATTAGACGAAAGGCCCGAGTTCGAATCCCAGGCCAGGGGGGTTACTCTGTAACTCGAAACGAAAATTAAAATGTACGTATTCGAACAAATTGTACTCTGTAGTACGAAATTACGGAAAATTTTCGAAAGTGCTACCAATGTTTTTTTTTCTTTTCGTACGAACAAAAAATTCTGTTACTCTGTATTACGAAAACGAGTATAAAAAGCGTAAATAATATTCGAAAATTGTTCGTTAGCAATTGTGTTGGTGACAACCAATAAAAATTTTAAAATGTAAGTAAATTAATACAAATACATTGCAAAATAAACATAAAAAAATATATTTTAAACAATCTCAATGGAATGAGTCAAAAGAATTGAAGAAAATACGAAACTATTGTGGACTTTATGATGACGCATCTAATGGTAGCCAAATTAAATACCTTGATTCAAATCCACAATCTAGATCACTAGTAATAACTCAGTATTTAGATGAAGAAAATTAGGAGGGATTAGAGTCTGGACACAAAAATAATTAGCTAACATACATATATACATATATGTGGGAAGAGAGTAAGCAGCGAGTCAGTTCGTGATCAGTTGTGCAGAAGAGAAGACGTGCGCGGAGTGTTTTACTATTTTTTATACATTAATTTCAATTGAAACTTTTCTTTTATATTGCATTTTTTTACTTTCATACTTTAATAAATAAAAATTCCACATATATTTAATGAATTCGGTTTTCTTTTGTTTTTCAATATTTTTTTAAAAATTTCTATATTTTTTAAGGTACTGCCAAGTTTATTTTTGGTTTTTCTTTGAAAATTTTCGAATGATTTACAGAGTACGCTTTTATTTACTTATCGAAAACACTTTTCGAAAACTTTTACTTTTCGAATCGAGTTACGGAGTAACCCCCCAGACATCAAAAACAAAATACGAAAAGTATTTCTTCGGCGACTTCCTCTCAGCAGATTTCTGGCAAAAACTCTGAGAGTAAAAATTGCCATGAAAAGCTCCTCAAAAAAATCTGTCGTTCGGAGTCGACTTTAAACTGTAGGTCCCGCCACTCATGTAGAAAATTAACGCACACAACATGAGTGGTGTTGAGAAGCTAGGCCGTAATCCTGACTGAAGGGTTGTAATGGCCAATTATGTATGTACTACAATGGAGTCATTCCCAACGGACCGTTGAAAACTGCCTCCTGCCAACATTCTTAATGTGGTTGCTAATTCGATAACCAATGGAATTGATTTCGATTGTATATGGGGTTCAATTTTGTTTAATATATAGGAAACCCCTTCCTTATTTAATCTAAAACATTCTTTAAAGCTAAAAATATTTGTATTATATACTATTAAACTCATTAATTTAGATTATGGCGTTTTACTTTTTTCCCGGCATATTTAATGGGTTTGATGCATCCCTTAACATTTTTCGTTCAATATTTTCAAAACAATTGGAATTGTTGATTATTAAAATTGAGGTTGATAAAACAAATGCCATTGTTACGCTTTACAAATTAAAAAATAATTTTTTTTTTACTGAAAAGTTTGTTATTTTACATGAAACGGTTTGGAACAAAACAAAAAATGGAAACTAAAACCGTTCGGATTTCATCACATCTTATAACAAATCGTTCGTTTTGCAAATTCGATTTTACTTGAAAACGAATCGATTTTCATCACATACCTGATAGTAGCCAGAACAAGAGTGCGAACAACAAGGTTTAGTACACAACATCTCTATGGAAGAACCCAACCTAGGGAATGTGAATTGTGCGCAGAAGAACTAATATCTTATCTTTAAAGATTCTTTAAAGATTGCCCGATAAGCTCAACAAATGAACCACTAGAAGAAATCCTAAAATGCAGCAACATAAACTCAGTAAGAAAAATTAAAAATATTCTTCAATCTGCAAATGTTTTACATGAAATCTACATTCAACGCATATAGTGTAATAACCATGTAGTCCACACTATTTTGGAATTGTATTTTACAAATTTATTTTTGTAAAATACGCATTTTAAATAAATAAATTATATATTTTGTCAAAAAAAAAAAATTAATAAAAATTAGAAATAAATACACAAATGTAAACAACAGCTGTTTCGAACATCGGTTTTATTTCAATTCGAAAATAACAAAACCGACTTGGTTTTGTGACACCAAATGAATCCAATATTGGTTTTCAAAAACGACAAAAGGCAAAACCGACTTGGATTCTATGACACCCCTGTACTACTCCACCACTTTTGTAAACAGACACTGTGTGTGGTGAATAACTACAAAATGGCTACCGTTACAGATTTAATAAATTCCAAATTTCAAGTTGCCAGCCTTGTAGATTGCAAACAAAAAAACGTTACAATCATTTAGTAAGAACTACTATTTCTAGCGATATACAAATTACTCTGGCAGCCTGGCATGTAAATGCTATTCATGCTGAGTGATTGCCAAATATTGTTGTTGTAAACAAGAAGAAGCAAATGTTTATTTTTATTTTCGTTTGATAAAAAAAGTGTTCCAAAACAAATAAATATTAAACCCACCAGCAGAAATGGCCAACACCATTGATAAGGTTCGCATTATTATAGTGGGTGACTCCGGTATGTAAAAATTATGAAAGCTTTTTGGATTTGAACTAAACTCTCTGGGACATATTCCACAGGTGTTGGTAAAACTTGTCTCACCCACTTAATAGCCCATGGCGAAAGCTTAACACGACCGGGCTGGACAGTTGGCTGTAACATTGAAATCAAATTGCACGAATTTAAAGAGAGCACAGCCCAACAGAAACCCTACTTTATAGAGTTATTCGATATTGGAGGCTCATTGAGCCATAAGAATACACGCAGTGTCTTCTATACACCCACCCATGGCATTATCCTCGTACATGATTTGACAAATCGTAAAAGCCAAAGCAATTTAAAAGAATGGCTCTTTGAAATTCTTAACAAAGAGGGTAAAGACACTTATAAAGGTGGCAGTAGCGGTGGTGGTGGTGGTAGCGGCAACCAAAGCCCCAATGTAGTCACTAGTGATGCCAATAGTTTCGATCCGGAAGAATTTTTGGGTGCCACACAAATACCTATATTAGTAATGGGCACCAAATTGGATTTGGTAGATGAAAAGCGACAACCGAAAACAGTACAAAAGGCAGGCGGCATAGGTAAAGCAAGTAAAGTACACCTTTCTTTACTAAAGTATAAATAACAAACATTAGAGTTTTAAATGCCATCGTGTAAATACTAAAACATTAACAAAAACGTTTTAAATTTATAAGCCATATAACTTAAATTGAACCTTCTCTGCCTTCCTTAGCTGAACAATGTGGTGCCGAAGAAATTTGGCTTAATTGTCGTGATCCACGCAGCCTGTCCGCTGGCACTACAGATGCTGTTAAACTTTCACGCTTCTTTGATATGGTTATTGAAAAGAAACAACAAACACGCGACACTGGTTATTACAGTTGTGGCTCCTTAATAGATCGTCGTCGTTATAATACAGCTTCTTCGTCGCCTCCACGACCGTCTGCTTCAAATAATCCCAGCACAAATGTTACGGGTCAAATTGGTAATGCACAAAGTTCACCAACGTGGGAAACTAGACCATTAATCTGAACTGGTTCTTCTTATGGTAACGTTTAAATAGATGGGCGAACACTTACAATTGTATACAAGTATAGTCGATGATCAGATTTTATATGAATTATAGCGTCTGAGAAACGAGATTGTTGTTCAATATATTTTTCTTTTGATTTTTTTTTAAATTGTAAAAAAAATGTATTTAATAGTTAGACAGGTAATGCAATGTTTATAAAGTCAAATTAAAAACTACAAAGTAGACTTTATTTCACACTTTTTGAACTTAGTTCTTACCTCTCAAATTGAATTCGTTTTCTGGTACAAAATTACAGAAAAACTTGGGGCAAAGAAGGCCAAAAAAATTCATTATCGATAAGAGATCAGCAATGAGTATTCAAAAACATGAATAGATTCCAGTTTGAAAGTTGAAAAGTTTGAAGTATTCATCGTACTCATACTTAACAATGCGCATGATGTTGTTGATTTCGACTCTCCTTTACTCAAAAATCACAAAATAATTATGATTCGCATACGAACACTACAATACTCACTAGAAGGTTGTGTGTTTGCTTTGATTGCTGTCTTTGTCTTTTGGAAACAAAATATAATAAGGGATCTACATCTTGTGAATATGCCACCAAAAACACGATTAGGATTCTTTAGTTGAAAAAATAGACACATTCCGAACAATGTCAGCTAGAGAATACTCTTGGACCCATGGAACATTTGTGACCCTTTAGAAGAAGGAAAATCAGAACAAAGCTAAGGAACGGAATAAAGCTCTGAGAGAAAATAAAATTTCCATTAAAAGTTTCTCAAAAGTCTGTTTGTTCGGAGTCGACTTTAAGCTGTAGGTCTCGCCACTCATGTATAAAATTAAGGCACACAACGTACGAAGTTAGATCGTAATTCTGACTGAAGAATTGTAATGACCAATTATGTATGTATGTAGAAGGCTACGGCAATAGTTCATAGATTTTTTAAGGGGTGAAACTCTTTCGAATTCAAAAACCATGTGATGTGATATACCACTAATTTGATTGTATTAGGGAACTACAATTCTCTTATGCTTCCACCACATTCCAATCTTCCGTCATGCTGTCTAGAGTCCTAGTAATCTTCAAAAGCATTGTAGCATAGTTCTACCGAGTCTATCTTACACAGCTCTGCGACGTTAGGAGAATTACTTTTTTTTTAAGCTGTAGACACCTATGCCATCGACCGATTTCTAATGATATTTGGTATACATTTGATACCATTATCATATGTATACTATATTGCATATTCTGTTAAGCCTATAACATTGCTCTGTTAATATTAACATTGGAGGTTTTATCAAATTTATCTCCCCACATACACACACGCATAGAATTCTATTTAAGTGTTACGATCAACAAGAGTGTGTGAGAGGTTTGTAAGTTACTATCGTTTGTGTACTTAGTTATATAGTCGATCTGACAAATAACAAAGTAATTCTCATTTAGTTCATTACTATTTAATAATAAGTAAATTATATTGTATTTGGATGGTGGGTGGTGGTGACTACCCGAACCTGACTTATTGGTCCTGTTAGGGGCCCAGGGACCGCAATTCCAATATGGTGTGATACTCCATGCTACCTCTCAATATTCTACAATGCCCAGCATCCCTTCTATGCAAGTAACAAAGCCACAAATAAGTCCAATATCGTCTAAATAAATTAAAGGGTCAGCGATTTACAAGCTTAAATTTTAAAATGCAATCAAACAATTTTTATTGTGAGGTACAATTATTCCAGTTAGAACTTCAATAATATTTCATTCATATGGCTGCCGCGGCTGGCCTCGCAGTGCCTTATTTGATCGGACCAATTTTCGTGGTCTCGCTAATGGCATCACGTATGTTGGCCCTCAAATGCTCAATTGTCTGTGGTTTGTCGGCATAACACTTTTATTTAACGGCGCCCCTCACAGGAAATAGTTCAATGTGCAGCTTCATGGCGGCCAATTGACCTCACCATTTCTGTCATCAAACGTTTGACGTAATAAATAGATTGTGGCATAAGATGTGTGGCAAGTTGCACCATCCTGTTGAAACCAAATATCGTTCACATCTATACCATAAAGAGCGGCTACAAAACAATCGGTTCTAATGGTGCGTTAGGTGTTTCTCTTGACCGTAATGGTTGAGCCGTCCTCATTTTCAAAGAAATGTGGGATAATGGTGCCACCGCTCCTCAAACCGCATGAAATAGTCAGTCGTAATAGGTACATTGGCTCAAATTAGCATTGCCCTTTTAAACACTTCACAAAACAATGCCTTATTATTTTGGTAAATTTCGTGCTCTTAATACTACATACATAATCTGAATGACATTTCAGAGAGGTGTTAATATTTATCCCGGTCTTCAGGGTCGACCTCTAAATCTAGCGCTACTTTAAGGTTTTGCTAATCAAAACTTTTGTGACTACTCCAACTGACACCAACAATTTATAGGTACCTATGAGTATAGATTATATTCTTATAAGAATGCGGTAACTTGATCAGCTCTATGCTAGTTAGTCGCTGTATTAATTGCGTGTATCTAAGAGCTCAATACATTTTGAAGATTTTTGATTTGCATAAAAATTCTAATAGGACTAATTCGTATCATCTCCAGCGTCTATAACTTCTGCTGGTACATATCAGGAACCATCTTAGAAGGTCAGCCAGCTACGATTTCATGCATGTACCCTCCCCTCCTTCAAGTGGGATATCCAACAAGGACATAAATACGATTTACTGCTTCTTCTTCTATTGCCTCTTTACATAACCTACAGTGTTCAGCGATATCTTTGTTCGATCTATTTATCCCTTTTAGGGCTCCTATAATATCTCATCTTTATCCTACTTATACTTAGGACCAGCTTCGTACTTTTACGATTGAGCTTAAGTCATAAGCCTCTTGTAACTCAATAGTCCGATCTACATTTCCATGCACAATTGGTAAGTTAAACATTTGCTCAATAATTCCAAAGTTTAAGCCTATTAGCAACCTTTATATTGGTATTACTTACCAAACCTAATCCTGATCTTGTCAGTTCATCCGCTACTTTGTTGTCAGTAATGTTGCAATAACCAGTTATCTAGCATAATCAAGATTGATAGTCCATCATACGGTCGCTTAGCGCAGCCTTTGACTCTCAGAGTCTTTAATGTTGCCTGGCAATATAAATTGTTGCCCTTGTGCTCTTCGGCATGTTTCCTGACCGCTTTCATAGCTTTAACGACACCCAAAATCGTCACGTGAAAAATATTACTTCCCGTAGGAAGATTACATGATTTCCTAACACTGGTAGGGACCTGCTCGCATGCTCATTTGGTTCCGTCCGTGAAAATAGCCCAGCCATTGAAGATTTTATCCGAACCTATTCAGAATTTCCAATTGGAAATTACCACATTCGACGTTTCACAGAAGTAAACTTTTGTAATCCGTTATTCAGACAGACGAGATAACTTGACCACACCACTTTAATTCCTACAGCAGTGGCGGATTCTTTACAAAATCCTTCATCGGCAAACTGATTGATTCTTAAGCCCAACAAATCTTTGCCAAAATTATTAAACCAATATGGTTCCAAGTTTTAAGTAAAACAATAAAAATTCTAAAAAGATTTGTTGAACCTTGAAATACATCGAAGAGTTAAAAGATAATAGTGAAGTGTGTTATAAAAGCAAACAAAGCAAAACTAGATAAGATCACGAATATTGTGATTAATAAGAGACAATGGAAACACTTGAATGGGACCGATAATTTCAGAATTCCAAAAATAAAAGAAATCCATTTTAATGCCTTTAGACTCCTTCTCTGAAGCAGAGCATATTATTTATTTGATAAAAAAAAAACAACTTTATTATAGCAGTATATGACTTGCATATAGCTATCCTATCGTTACGCCTTCTGTCTTATCCTGGGGGCCATTGCATTTGGCGACCACCCAAGAAATGTAAATGCAGGTGATACACTGATTGTGCACCATGTTTGCCATTATTGATGACTACACGATAGCCATCTTCCAGACCCAATTCCTTGGCCACTTTGCTGCCCACCAGCATTAAATGACCCAAAAGACTGGCATCGGATTCCTCGGCTTGCGAAAGCATAACAATGGGTTTTCTCGGTATAACCAAGAAATGAGTTGGTGCCTGTGCATTAACATCGTGGAATGCGACACACTTTTCATCTTCGTAAATGAATTTGCATGGAATTTCTTTACGTAGAATTTTACCGAAAATTGTATCTTCGGCTGGGGCAGCCGCTTGTGCCTTATCGACTTCACTTGCCATTCCGACTTTAAATGTGGTTGGCAGATTATAAAGACTTTAAAAGAAAAAATATAGATTAATTCCTTTCAAATTCCAATGTTACAGCTATTTTCACATATCCTTACCAATTTCGTCTAATAATCAACCGGCTTCGTGAAAATAAATTCAATAGGCTCATCTGTCAATTTGTTCTGGATTTACACACAGTTGATAATTTTCGCAGCAACAAATCTAACAGGGTAGTAGTTTTGAGCACTACCTCAGTTATTTCAATTTCTTCAATAAACATTAAATAAAAAATAATTATTTTACAACAAATATCTAATTTTTTTTAAAGCTCTTTCCTTTTTCGAGTTGTATTCTCAAGTTGTAGTGTAAAACGTGATGTAGTTGTACACCAAAAATCTTATCGTGCTTATTTAAGCGTTTTCTGCAAATTATATTCCTCTGGCATTGCCCTTAACAACAAAGGGTGTTTTATTAACATACGGCATCACTGTTTAAATGTTTTTCATCAGTTCCTCTTTGGTATTTCGCTTTTTTCTACGCATTTCTTTATTCGTAGACAGTAAACAATACACTAAAATTATATATTTTCACTAAAATTTTCCAAAAGATATTAATTTTTAAAGATTTAAGTGCATTAAAGCAACGATAAAAATAACTTTGCAATGGAGCTAGACTGGCAACACGACCTACATGAAATAAAAGATCGCGGTTTACATTTGCTGCAGACAGAAAAATGGGCTGACTGTCGTTTCCTGGTTGGCGGTACGCCTCCCAATCAAAAAATTATTGCTGGCCACAAGTTAATCTTGGCCATGGCTTCTCCGGTATTCGAACGTATGTTTTACGGTCAGTTAGCCAATAAAGAAGATCCGATTGTTATACCGGATGTTCAGCCGGATGCTTTTCAAGCAATGTTGGAATATATTTATTCGGATCGTATAAATATTGGCTCATTTGACAAAGCCTGTGAGCTGTGTTATGTGGCTAAGAAATATATGTTGCCACATGTAGTTGAACAGTGCACCCATTATTTGTGGGATGATTTGAGTCCGAAGAATGCATGCCGAGCATATGAATTTGCAAAACTTTTCGACGAACCTCGTCTAATGCAAAGCAGTATGGAGGTAAGATTAAACACAAGGAATTATTCTGTGGTCATATCGAATCAATCTCATATCGTTCCAATGGTTTTTTAGTTAATTTCTTGTCATACTCGAGAAGTTTTAGATGATCCCAGTTTTACGGATATAGAGGTATCCACTTTAATGGCCATATTGGATCAGGACAAATTAAATATTGACTCGGAATTGGACTTATTCAATGCATTAATGCGCTTTGCTAACGACAGAGGAATGTTTAGGGATGAGACTGTACAGAATTCGGTACAGCACAACGATCAGAATTCACCGGTCGTAGGAGGGATTGTAGGTGGTATGCTGAATGTTGAAGAAATTAAAATGGAGCCAGATGTAAATGCTATGATGCAGAGTCATGCCGAGGAATTTAATGATGATAATAATGATAATGTTTCCTATCATCATAATGTGCCCTCACCCGATGTGATAGTGGTTGATAGTGATGCTTCAGTGGCTGATGCAACAGAAAATGAAGGAGCAGCACAATTAGCAGCGTCATCCTCCGTTGCAATCGAGCAACCAACTTCTTCCGCCGCCGCAGCAGCAGCAGCGGCTGCAGCTGCAGCAAATCTGAACTATTTTATGGATGCTCAACGTTTAACAATTGACGAGACTATGCTAAAGAAAGCGGTGAAGAAAATACGTTTTCTTACCATGACTCCACAACAATTTGCAGAGGGGCCAGCTCGTTCTAAGCTATTGCAACAACACGAAGCCCTTGCTATCCTTATTAAAATATCTAGTCCTTCTATTAATGACTGTCCGATGCCGGAGGGCTTCTGTAGTTCTCGTTGCAGTCGTAATTATTTCGATCAGCGTGGACAACGTGATTTTGCGGGATTTGGTGCAGTAGCACCAAATCATTTTTTAGGCGCCGGAAATTTATGCAATTTTGCACCCATGGACACATCCATGGAACATGTTCAACAGCAAATTCTTATCTCGAATCGTAATTGCAACTTGGCAGCAAATAATGCTGGCCCTAAACCTCGAGAAGGTGCTTCATTGTCCTTAGTAGCAGGAGTAGGCGATTCAGATGTTGCAACCAATGATACACGACGTTCTTATTGCGTTCGTACGGTGAATCCTCAATTTGATTATCGCAATACAAGTGTTACCGATTGCGGTCTAACATTTCAAGTTGATACTAATATCTGGATAACGGGTATGTGTTGTTATAACTCCTCATTTCTTTTCATATTGTATTGTTACCTTTTTGGAATTGTAGGTGTTCAAGTGCCCACCCAAGTACTTTGTGGCGAGTTAATGAATTCATCAGAGTTTTCTGAACGCTATTCGGAAATTTTATATGCTCATATACAGGATATACAAGGATCTCGTCTAAGTTATACCCATTGTACATCGCGTGTACGCTATGAGTCTTTGCTAGAAATCTCATTCGATCGCCCGGTTTATATTTATCGCAATCAAATCTACAAAGTTTTCGTAGTATTCAATAAAATTGGTTGGTATCCCATGTATACATCGGTACCGGATGTCATTTGTAATCGCGTTAAATTTCGCTTTAACGTTGGCGATCCTGGTGAATCTGTACGTGATGGTTTAATACGCGCCATCGTATTTTCAATACCGCAAGATAGTAACAGACATATACCGGAGTAAATAGACCATAAACGAAAATCTAAATGTGACGATCGATAAACGAATTATGATTTTAGGAGTATAGAAGAAGACTTAATTGCAATATAAGCACAATTTGTTGAAAAAAAAAGTATTTTCCTTATTTTCTGACTTTTTTTTTTTAAGAAAATACAAATTATGTTTTAAGATTTATTTTTTAAAGTATTAATCGGGATTCTCAATAATAAATGTTTCATTTTACAATATCTCTTGTTTTATTTGATGTTTGGTCGGAAGATATCAATTGTAGATTGGATTTGGTAATTTCTTTTTTGTTTCTTTTTTTTTTTGTTGCTGCCTTATTGTTTATGCTTTATGAAATGATGCACCTTCCAAAGGATGGGAAGATACTGATATATTAATTTTATTTATGATCCTTATTAACAAACATCAAACTTTCGCTTTAGTACCACTGTGCAATAATACAACTCTCGGTTGTTATTGTTTTGTATTGAATTCTAGTGTTCTCTTCTTATAATTTTCCATGCATTTGTTTTTGTAATTATGCGTAACGGACTATGTGTTTTTTGTTGTTCTGCGTTTGTCTTGTTTGCTTATTCGCGTTCAGTTTACTTTTACCCGCGTAATATTGTGTTTAAGGTTTTGGAAAAAATTAGTTGCTGTGTTTAAAGTTAAAAAAAAACTCTTATAACAAAAGTTGTAATAGAAAAACAAATCATAATTCACATTTAATGCATTAAACAAGTGTACGCAAAAAGAATACTTAAAATAAGAAATGTTTATGGATTTTATTTTACTTTTCCATTCAAACATGGAGTCAACGAATTTACGATCCGCCATTTTCCAAATATTACGAACAAGCTGCAGTACAATTGTGTTTAATTTGGCTGTTGAAAAGAATAATCCAATTAGTTAAGGTCCAACCAGTCTATCACTATTCCTTAAATTGTGCTGAAAATTATTGTCCAGTTGGAAAAAACAGGTGAGTTGTGAAAATAATGGGGTTTTGAAACTTGTAAAAGAAAAACGCAGAAAATTTGTAAAAGTGAATGAAATATTTATTTGATATTATAACTGAGTGCCTACTGTGAGTGTTGCATACGAGTTTTGCATATTTATTCCAGCAATTGGATGGAATCTCACCAATTACAGCCGTAATGTCGTCTTCTAGGGCTGAAATGCCCAGCTTATGTCTGTACATGAGAGACCTCACGAAAGTTAGGGTATGTTTGAGGATGTGTGCTTGTTATGTCGCCGTTGTCTAGTAAGTACCGTGTTGGCTTATTAGACGGGAGGGCACGGTTCAAACCTCAGACATGTCTAACAAAACGAAATATGAAACAATATTTCTTCGGCGACTTCTCTCATCAGATTTCTGGGGAAAACTGAGAGTAAATACAGTTTAAATCAAAAGTCTGTCGTCCGGAGTCGACTTTAAACTGTCGATCCCACCACTCATGTCCCACAACATAATTGGTGTGAGGAACTATGTCGCAATCCTGACCGAAGGGTTGTAATGACCAATTATACATATATGCTTATATGTATGTATGTACTTGTTATTAGAAGTATTCAAGATGATCCCATTATAAAGCCGACCTAGAAGAGAGAGAGAGGATAATTTAGGTGATAAGGAAATGTTGAAAAGAAGAAGAGTTAGAAAAGGCGAACCACAAACACACAAGAGAGTGCGACTATAACCTTGCTGCCTTTGCACTTCCAACCAGCTCAAGCTGTTTATGCATCTCTGGAGAGCCCTAATGTACCTGACCAGTATCCTCAACTTCAGCCTGCATGTGCAGAAAAGATGTTCTATAGTCTACAACTCCTCATCGGAACATACTCAGCAATAGTTAGACTGGGTTCTATTCCAGATCCTTGTCAGCAACCTAATCTCGCAGTACCCTGCAATAAAACCAATAACCAATCTCAGTTTCTATCCAAGCTCGTCAGCAAAACCGTTCGAGCACTATCTATAGCAGGCCATAGACTCCTAGACACATAAAAACGCAACGCAATGCTTGGTTTGGTTCTCATTCTGCCTTGTTTCCGTTTCGTTAATCGATTGTTGTTCCAGCTAAACTGGTGATTGGTGTATAAGTATTTTTACCAAATTGTATGTCCTCCATAAATCCGATGAAATGCGATAAAATCTAAAAACATCCAGTTTTCGGACCTAATAGGTTGGATAGATGTTGAATCAAGGACTCCAGAACAGATTTTGTTAGGGTCGGGCAACTCCTGGGACAAGAGATCTAGCCGAAGAAGCTAATTGTTTTCTTTAAATGACCAAAAAAAAAAGTGCTGTGTATATATCGGGCTAAATCGGATAAAAAATGGACTTGTTCTGGAAATGGCGCTAGTGGGCTGGATGATCATGGTATCAAGGATTCCAAAACAGGTTTCCTTACGGTTGTTCTTTACTTGCATCTGAAGATATGTATATGAAAATTACCGGAGGTAAATGAAAGTGCCAATTTTGCCAGCCTTTTCATGTTGAAATGGTGAATCTAATTGAGCATTTTTAGCATTATCACATGTCAAGAATCTTTTTTTTACACTGTGCCACACACAGCCTTTCAACACCACACTTTTCATGTTATTGGTAGACGAGATGTTATTTATAAGCCATATTTTAAGGAGACATTGCAAGGCAATATGAGTCTTATTGGTTCTGTCCATAATACAGAAACAATTCTACTAATGACCAGTAATACAGCGCTGAGGTGTTGATATTACCAGTTTCTTTCTTATTAGGATTCTGATATAAGCTAATGAGATGAAGTTAAAGATTAGAATATCGGTAGTAGAATTGTATGTTATCAAGTATGTTGAATATATTACAAAAATTTGGGGAATAGTAAACATGCCTTTTTCACTTCTGTGTTGATCTCAAAGCGTAGTACTCTACATCTAGCAAATGCTTATAGTTTATAAGAAGAAGTTGCTGTAGTCTAAATGGTAGTGCGTTGTCTTATTAGCCCGGATTTTAAGCGTCAGTTTAGATATTTCGATGACTTTCTCTCAGCAGTATGTTTTGGCAAAAGCAGTGAGAGTAAATAAAATTGTCATAAAAAGTTTCGACGTTAAAGTGAAAGTTTCGCTACTCATCAATAAAATTAACACACACAACATGGGTGGTGTGAGAAGCAAGGTAAGATTTTTCTTTATATTATACTAGCTGATCCGGCGAACTTTGTCCCGCCCAAAATTGACACATTATATATTTATTATATATTTTCTTATTTGGTGATTTTTTCACAAATGTTGGTTACAAAATTTTTTTCGTGGCAACACTGTTTCAGAAGAATAAATAAAAAATTAGTCAAACAACAAAAACGCACGATGAGAACAATTGAGAACATTGTTACGCTCTTGGTTTCTTTATCTTTCCCTTCTATCTTTCCTCCCGCGTCGTGAAATATTTTTGAAAAATATTCCAAAATATACCAAAATTCACATTCTTTATACTTTATTTTCTTTGGTTTTATACATCAGGAATCATAGATAGCATACTTTAGGGGTAACTATGCGTATGAGTAATATATTTCAAATGCAATTAAATATTAAGTATGTAGTATACATGGGCATGGCCCCTCGCTCATTTGAAATATCAACATAAAAAGTAGCCTATAACTCCTTCCAGACATACAGGAAGATACTGTGAAAATTTCAAGAAAATCGGTTCAGCCGTTTAGTCGTCTATAAACTTCAAACATACAAACATACAATCAAACACACATTCATTTTTATATATAAGATTATATCGACGCCTCCGTTCTATAACATTCTAAGTCGAAAAAGTGTGTTTTGAGTTATGAGCTCTCAAAGTTTTCACGCGCCATACGACTATATGTGTATTCTAAGTAGATTTTTCCTTATAACTTCGGAACGGATCGGCGCATCTTAACCAAATTTTGACAGTATTTAAGTTAGAGAGCGTAGAATTTAAAAATGCAAGAACATTAAAAACGTTCTAAGTGCACTTAGAACGTTATAGAATGGAGGCGTCGATATTATCCTTTTAGACGGTGTATGGCTTTGATGTTCAGCGAGTCCAGGGCACTGCTCTAAATACCTCATCAAAAGCATGTTCCAAATTGTCAAGTTTAAGATAAAGGCTGCTATTGTGTTCGATGAACTGCGCGACGATAATGTTCTAAATTCTAATAATTTTTTATGGATAACTAGGGAAATTCGGTTTAAAGTCGGGGTTGAATGCAATTTATCGAGGGCTGCCACTCTTTCAGTGAAGTCTTCCTAAGAATTCTATGCAAGAAAAGTGTTTTTTTCATAATTTTTTTTTACTAATAAATAAAACATAATTTTTATTATTGCTTATTTTCTTTATGGTTTTTTTGTTTTACAATTGGAACAAATATTTCAATAATATCGAGGGGGACTTAACCAATATGAACATACATATATTAACAATTTGAATTAATTTTAGAAAGTATAGCAAAATTTTAAACTATTTACACAAATATACGGAAGTTACATACATAAGTATACATAAACAAATAAAAGAGAACAAGAACAATTAATTAACAGTGTAAGCTCGGTTTGAAGTGCTTTTATATTTTAGAGAAACGAATAGTAAAAGTTTGCATAAAAATCAAAAGTGAACAAAAGATTTATTTTCCAAAACCACCACATTTAGCGTGAGCATATTCGGGATCTTCACAGGTTAAAGTGGTTTCATCAAAGACCTTATCCTCGCCGCAAGTAATGAGACGTGGATGACCTTCAACACAGGTTATAAGACGATGACAGTCACCGGGAACAGGGAAACGAGGGAATGGCCAGAAACGAGCAGCAGGACCATCAACTTTAGTTGGGCACTTGAAACCAACGACAGCTGCAAAAAATCTCAATTGATTACAATCTAAATGGATTACAATTTGTAAAACATACCTTCTGGATTACAACTGTCCAATAATTGATCTGGCCAATTGCAGCCATGTATGCGTTCATCATAGGCCAAACCAGCATCACATTCTTGTTCAATGGGTTCACCATGGGCACATTTTATATATGTAGTCGAGCATTCCTTTGATACTGGATAGATGCCAAATTGATACTCACAGCCAGGTGTTGAAATAGGCGTAGCTAAATATATACATATGTATTATAATATACTATCTATAGTCTGTTTATAATTAACTTATTAAACTTACGATCCCATTTTCTTCCTTTGCAGTCGACAGCCCAATTGTAATTGCAATGATTGTGAACAGCGCCTTTGCCATCGAACAATAGACCATTTTCACAGGTTTCCAAAGTTAAAGTGCCATTAGTACACAAGAAGAACTGATCGCATTGCTCAGTATGAGCATAAGCTTGAACACCATGTTTCTCGGGACACTCAATACTATCAACTGGTACACTGTGGACTGAAAATACAATTTTTTGGTAAGTTTCCAATGTAAATAATTTTTGTAGAAGTACATATATTAGATTAGATTAGATAAATACAATATTACATATGTATATATGCATATTTCCTCTTGTCCCTAACCAAAAAAGAAAATTTTATTCCCTTCTAGTGCAAAATAACTAATAAAATAGATTTATACAGTCCTTTAATTTAAATTTAAACTGTTTTTACTAAATAACTTGTTTATTTATTAGCTTAATACTTTAGTTACAATGATTTCACCTAAACTTTTCGATAGGGCTCGGCCATATTAGGAAATCAATATTTTTAGATTCGGATCGGATTAATTTTCGTGCACTTTTTTGAGTGTATGGGGTCGTATATCGGCAATGACATTACGAATGTTGGCTTTAAAATGCTCAGTTGTCTCTGGTTTGTCGGCATAACACTTTTCTTTAAGGGCGCTCCACAGAAAATAGACCAATCGTCCAAAATATATCAAATCACAGCTTCTTGGCGGCGAATTGTCATGACCTTTTCGGCTAATTAAACGTCCATCAAACGTTTGACGCAATAAATCGATTGTGGCATGTAATGTATGACAAGTTACACCATCTTTTTGAAACCAAACATCGTTCATATCAATACCATGAAGAGCGATTACAAAATAATCGGTTATCATGGTGCGGCAGGCGTAATGGTTGCACTGTCCTCATTTTTAAAGAAACATGGGACAATGATGCCTCCGCTTCACAAGCCGTATCAAACAGTCACTCGTAATGGATGTGTTGGCTACTGAGCCCCATATACGGCAATTTTGCTTCAAGACGAAAATGTGCTTCATCTGGTGAAAATCAACATTATCAATAAATTCCAACATTGCTCAAGCGTAAATCGATTCATTACGTACAGTGGAGGTATTATACTGAATTTTGTGGCAGAATAGAATGACAAGTATTGTCAGATTCAAATTTAAACCTATAGATGGCCCACTCTATATTTCCGAATTCGTTTCGGTGGTAATAAACCAAACATGAAACTTGAAGCTATAAAGAAACGCGCCCCTCACCTTAACGTTTCCTTCAGCAAAATTTCGCTTGAGTCGTACAACACTTGTTAGGTTCTGTACCACCGAGCTTACTTTAGTTCCTCTCTGATTTGTTACTTTTTTGCAAACAAAAAAATTAATCTAAACTAAAACACTTGTCTAAACGTCGAGTGGCACAAATCAATGAACTTCTTTACAACTGCGGTCAAACGAATGTCCTACTAAAGACAGCAACAAGTTTATAAGTTAATGTATACTTGCTATTAAAATATCAATAGACTAATAAAAAAAATTTAAGTGCGGCCAAACGATTGTCTAGGAGCAATAATCAAGTAAAACTCTTCTAAAATTGAATTCTCAGCCAGATTACTTTTGTCTTTCTAACGTTTTAAAGATTAAGGTCCGTTTTATACGATTTGTGCTGTACATCTGACTTTTCCGTTCTGTAAGTCATATGTTACTTTTTATGTTTGCCAGATTTGTACTTTTAAAGCACTCTTAATTAAACGTCGCGACTGAGAAATGATAAAATTTCTATTTATTACAACAAACAATAGCAAAAGAATATAACAAAATCATGCGCAAATGACCAGAGCGTTTGACCGATTTGCGGTCATCAGCGACTACTTTCTTTTATTAGCAAGAGCTGTAACACACGATTCCTGTGGATCTCGCTGGTTTTCAGATACAGTGTACACATATTCCTTTTTATGACAAGATAAACTAAATTTTGTGTTTCATTTCGTTTACAATACAATAAATTAGGCTTTCTAACCTCACAATTTCAAATCGATGTCACCAAAAGCAGGAACTTGTTTGAGAAGATTTTTTTTAATATTTATTTTGAAAAAAATTTTACAAATAAAAAAGAAATATCGGAAGTGATTTAAAACTGCTATTGCAGTTCAACAAAAAATAAAAGAAATGAAAAATAAATACAAAAAATAAAAACATACAACTTGCTAACCAAAACAACAACAATAAATAATGGTGATGATGATCATCAACATCATACGTTTTGAGTTTCCTTAATAAATCTGCATGTGAAAAACTTCAACTGTTTGCGATTTCATTCAGTCTTCCCGTAGTTTTTCATTTTCGTTGACACTGTTTTCACTACGGGAGATGGAGGAGAAAGGAGGTATGCTCACGCGTATACGTTTGCAGTAGGTAAAGATGTTAAACAAGTTTTGTGCAAAATGGCTCATCTTCACAACCGCTAATATCAAGTATAAAACAGTTATTTAATTTTATTTTAACTGTAAAATAACTGGAGATGAAACTAGTTTTTTTTTCGTTTTATTTTTTATTTTATAAAGTGACGCAACAATTTGAGGAATGGTGAGGATTTTAAATGTAAAGGCATGAATGAAATTGGTACAAAAAATATGTAAACATACTCAATTATTGAGATTATTATTATTATTACCAAGATCAGTATATAAGCACACATGCATTCATATAGAATTCCTAAAGGGATAATAGGGCCTTAATATTTTCTTTTATTTTAAGCTTCGTTTCAAATTTCCTCATTCAAGGTCGTCTGAGTCCACAAGTCATACATAAGAACGTGCGTTTTTTTTCTATTTTTGTGACTTCCTTAGGTCTGAACAGTTTACATTCATTTCTGATACCGTTTGCTTGTGGTAGGCGATGGTCCTTGATAGCCAGCTGTTGATAGGGGCATGCTCTCGTAATCGTAATTAACGGTAGATTTTATTATGACATTAAATATTGATGTTTATTAAGATGCATGTACATATATATGTCTCTCATTAATTCCGCATCTGTTATATTCATCTGTTCCACATTTGACACTATTGACGTTGCCTAAATAACGAAATGATCCACATTGTTTAGTGGATTGTAACCTTTGAGTTAATCTTAGTCTTAGTGATTTCGAAAACTGGTCGTTTCCTTCATAAGAAATGAGAATAAAATCGAAAAGGCAAATCATGTGTATGGGATGCTTAGAACAGTATGCAATTCCTTTCAATTTTTCATCATAAGAAAGATTCGAATATTCAATAACAATGTGAAGTCCATTGTGTCTATTTGTAAGCCATTTTCTAAGCATAATATTGATATCCTGAAGTTGCCGTGGTCTAGTAGGTAGTGTGTTGGCTTATTAGACGAAAGGCCCGAGTTCGAATCCCAGGTCAGACATCAAAATGAAATATGAAAAAATATTTCCTCGGCGACTTCCTCTCAGCAGATTTCTGGCAATAACTCTGAGAGCAAATAAACATGCCATGAAAAAGTTTCTCAAAAATCTGTTGTTCGGCGTCGACGTTAAACTGTAGGTCCCACCACTCAAGTACAAAATTAAGGCACACAATATGAGTGGTGTTGAGAAGCTAGGCCGTAATCCTGACTGAAGGGTTGTAATGGCCAATTATGTATGTATCTATGTAATATTGATATCCTTTACGCCTCAGAATCATAGAAAATTCTACATTTCCAATGTTATTTGTTTTTATAAAGTATGTTGGCGTTTTAGACAAAAAAAAAATGTTGTTTTGGCTAATTCCACTCAAAAATCTTCTGTCAAAAACGTTGCCATGAAAAGATTCTCAAACCTGTTATTCGGAGTCGACGCTTAAATTGTAGGTCCACTCAATGTACACTCATGTATGTATCAGAGATCAGCAATTAATCATACGTACTCATAAGTACTCATGAAATTTTGTGTATGAGTGAGTCAACAGTATTGAAATTCAACTACTCTGATTCATTCGTACTCACTACAACATTGATTTATAAGGACAGGTTGCAATGAGTATGAGTACAACGTTGACATCAAACTCATAACACTTGAAATATGTTTGATTCATACGCCTACTCATTCAGATTTATAAATTTACATAAATATTTATAATACTCATAAATGATTCTAGTGATTCGAATCATTCATCAAAATCTACAGTCTTAGTTGTTGTTGCATTTACAAAAAAAGAAGAAAGAAAAAGACAAAGACAACAAGCAAAGCAAACATACAACCTTCTAGTGAGTATTGTAGTGTTTGTACGTGAATTGTATTGTAATTCCTGTAAATGTTGAGTAGAGGAGAGTCGAAATCAACAAAATCATTCGTATTGTTAAGTATGAGTACGATGAGTACTTCGAAATTTAAATATGAGTAGTATAAGTATGATATTAAAATAAGTATGAATGCGTATAAGTATTAGAAATTATGAGTATGATTCGAATCTACTCATCTTTTGGAATACTCATTACTAATCTCTGGTATATATACAAGACACATAACATGGATGGTAAGAGAAGCTAGGTTGTAATCCTGACTTAAGTAAGCAATTAAGTTAATAATTCTTGGTATTATTTACGAACACAATAGAATGCTGGTACCTTTTATACTTGGTACTTTTTTATTTTTATTAAAATGGTAGTTATTTATACACTCAAATTTATGATTTATTTATAAAACTAAAAATTTGAACATTTTTTTTGGAAGATTAATGATCATAGAAATGTAGCCATAAGCATGAATTTGTGAAACTACAATAGCAACAAAAGTTAAATAAAGTACTTAGTACTCTAATAGGCATTACAAGAGTAGAAATTTTTTGGAAGAAATATGAAAAGACCTCTAACAAATTAACGTTTTACATGCCAGTTATGGTGGGAAATGTAACACTAAGTGGAATTTAAAAAAAATATTAACCCCGTATGTGCCCAACTTTTTTTCTCGTAAAAACATGGATTTTTTATATTTATTGGAATCTATATGGTATACAACTAGGGTTGCCAGCCCGGCTGGACTTGGCTGGATTGTCCAGCTTTTTTGATGCTTGTCCAGTTTCAAGCTAAAATTTAATTTGTCCAGCTAAATAGAAATTTTTTAGTACACTGCAATAATGCATATGCAAATATTCTTGTGACGGACTGAACCGAATAAATTTAAGTTTAGTTAAATAAATTTTAAAGAATGCAATGAATTTATTTAATTGTAATGTTTTTAAATAATATAACAATGGATATTTTAATAAAAATTATTTAAACAAAACCAAAATTAATATGTATGCACGTTTACTCAGTATTTTTTTATGTCCAGCTTTTTTTTTGTTTTGTCCAGCTTTTTAAAACCCAATGTCCAGCTTTTTGCGAATCGGAATCTGGCAACCCTATATACAACACAGCTGATCAATATCTTACCGTTTTAAAAATGGGGCGATAAGAACATATGGGTTAATAGTGACGTCAGAATTTTTTTTTAATAAAAAAATTTTATTTTCCTATTTTTTTTTGCCTTTAATTATAAATTCTCCCTCCTCTAATCAAAGTTATTACGTAGTAATGTCTGGCCATCAGTTGCCAAAGATTATCGATAAAATATTTTAATGCATATGAATGAATGAATGAATAAAATTAATATAAAAAAGTTAACATAAACATAAACTAATCAGCTGTTATCAAATATGTAAAAATATTTAAAAAAATATGCAAATTGATAACAAATATTCAAACATAAAAAATTTAATTTTGAATTTTAAAAATTTAAGGATTACTATAAAACGTTTAAAGTTTTACTAAGCAAAATAAAAATCATAATAAAATTTAATTTTTGCCATTGACCTTAACCTAAAAAATTTAAAACTCAATATTCGTAATTTTGGATGTATGCTTTTTTAAATTATTTTAATTTACAAACGATGAAATAAAGGTGATCCCTTAATACATAGTACATTGTAAAGAAGAATGTCAGGCAGAGTCGAGTGTCATCGTCTATATTCTTCAATTTCGTCATGTACAGTGTTAGGGTAAAAGCGGATAGGCTAAGTTTACTTTCGAATAGTGTCACGGAAGTGCGTAAAAAGTTACGTATGGTTGTGTTAGAGGCAATCAAGTTTAAATTCCGAATAAAGCAGGAGGAATAAATGAGAATAAAAGCAGAGAACACCAAAGCACTTATGATAGCTTACGGTCCGCTTGAAGTCTTAGAGACTTTCATTACCCTCGACTTGGTCATTTCGAAAACTGATCGTTTTTTTCATAACAGAATTAAATATAATAGACAAATCATGTGTACGGAATGCTTAACGCGATTTCAATTCCTCTCAACTCTACACCATAACCAAGATTCGAATATTCAATAACAATGTTAAGATCATTGTGTTTCTATGTGAGTCATTTTCTAAGCATAATATTGAAATCCTTTACGCCTCAGTCATAGAAAATTATACATTTCGGATGTACTCCATCCAGTGAAGTCGAGGCGAACATTTGAACGCGGTTATCTTTCACACGTAATGCCATTAAAAGGTCTTTCAAATAGAAAAGGCAGCTGAACCGACCATATTTTTTGAGAAGACTTCTGTATGATTCATACAAGGTGGCGATTACAAAGCAGCAGACGAGGTGAAATCAGACTAGAATAGATGGACTAAATTTTGAATCTCCTTTTGGACCATTTGAGGAAATATTTCCGCTTCTATTTGGGTATGCAAGCATACTCACTACGACTTTGATATTTTTGATATTGAGTTTGGCCTTGACACCGAATAATGTTACACCGTTTTTGCACGCTAAGGATTAAGTGGATATAAGTTACCTAACGGTCCTATGGTGTTTTTATCACTATAACAACTTCGAACACTTTCCTAATCTTGTTGTTGAATTGCTTCATTTCTACAATGTTGGCGTTAGGATTTACTCAGACATTCACTTGATCGTGACATAATTGAAAGTCTAAGGTGAGACTTAAGAACTCAATTCGAAACGAAAGATTCAGTTGTGGCATAAAGTGCAAGATATATCGTATAATACACTCATTAAGGCTTGCCGAAGATAGTATCGTCCACTGACTATCTGTTTTCTGACAGAGCACCGTAGACTCTGAGTACACTTATTCAAATAGAAGTTTGTGTCAAGCCCGACATCTACAGTGCTGTTCAAAAAAATAGATTCACCTGCTCTCCGAAAGGTTTA
Organism: Sarcophaga rosellei; assembly: GCA_930367235.1. Classification (NCBI taxonomy): domain Eukaryota; kingdom Metazoa; phylum Arthropoda; class Insecta; order Diptera; family Sarcophagidae; genus Sarcophaga; species Sarcophaga rosellei. The sequence goes on along the minus strand of OV884018.1, from coordinate 57,714,974 downwards.
CTAGACATCTCTTATGTAAAGGAGTATATTTAAAAAAGTAACTGCACTTTGTTTACTGGCCTCTTATGAATATAATTCCGATACATTTCAAAAATTTTAAGCGTGACTCTTCTTTAATTAATTGCAAGATGTTGATCATGGTGAATCTATTTTATTGAACAACAGTGTAGATTCTGTGACGATGAGAGTGAATCGGCTTTGGACATTCATAAGCATTGTGGACGATACACCTGGATTTATATCATATGCTTGGCAGGGAATTGCCATTGTGGACACCGAACAGCATCCTGAAAGTGGTTAGGAAAACTGGCTTTGAGAAGACATTATAGCGGGAGGGGAGTACAACAAATCGTATGGTCGGAGTATTAAGGCACTAATAATAATAATCTAATCAATGAGTTTTGCAGAAGGATTGTAGAATAGAGAGAGACGATGCTACGTTTTGTCACAGAAGAAAGAAAATCTCCCCAATTCGATTTTTCGCTGTGTACTTTACATCACAAACGAGAAAGCCTCTTTTTACATTCACTAAGCACCAATTCGTGAATAATTTGGATTTAGTAGAGGATCATCTTCTTGTTAAAAACTAAAATTCGTTAGAACGAAGACCTTCTTACAAGTAAGTGTAAGCATTGTCATCTCATTAATATTTGTAGTACCTTTGAAATGTTGAAGATGAACGTGAAGCCCTCAAGCTAGATTGGTCTAAGCGTGTATAACCTTTCGTGGGTCGACCTCAAAACATTTATCTTATAGTGTTAACTGGGCATCAAGTAATTACCCCTTATAACAGTCCATGGCGTATATTTAACTTCAAATTAAAACCAAGGACGGTGAACTATTAGTCATGCGAATTGATTTTAATTGTTTAATGAAAACTTTTGCAAGCAATAAACACTGTCTGCAATTTGGCATGGCAAAGAAAAGCTTTAAAAGTAATAGTTGTAAAGAAACTATTAATATTCTATACAACAGACTATAAAAAAATTATTCTCATAAATTTTTTTATTATTGTATTTAATAACTTTCGATATATAAAACACACATGAACATGAACATTTCCGATCAGACAACCATTTATGATCAAGTGAGTGAATGCATGCTTACAGGTATAGCCATAAAAGATTATGGCTTATTATTTCTATTGTATTTATAGTTTTTATTTCTTTACACCTCTACAAGAATCTAGATATTGTACATGCATACATACATACACATGAATGCATGTTTATATCTATGTACTGTAAATGTACTGTAAAGCAAAAAATGTATGGGAAAAGTACAAAGAGAATAAATAGTCAGGGCGCACAATTATTTTGACAAACAAGTGTCACTTTTCTTTTCAAATTCATAATTGGAATTGAATTGATTCGATTCGATTTCGTTTAGCTTGGCTTGGTTGCTTAATGCCCGTATGCCCAAAATGTACAACAACAAAAAAAGAGCTCAGAGGGAAGGTGCGTCATTTAGTAAGTGGTGAATATATCAACTTTAAGACATTCTAATAAATATTTAATTTTTTTTTTTATTTTTTTATTAGAAACAACACACTTAAAAACGAAAGGAAAATGAAAAAGAAACCAGTCTTTTAACATTTAAACAAACTCAAAAAAAAAAAAAAAATCAAAAATAAACTAGATTAAGGCTTCAAATAAAAACAACAAAACCAACCAAAAACACAATAAACATTTTAACTTGGCGGTTTAAATTCTATACCAACCAACCAAGTAAAGGCCGTTTAGAAAAAATTAAAATACAACGAACGTCAAACAGCAACAGAAACCAGATCATTCATTATAACTTTTTTTTTTCTTTTTTTTTAAGATTTAAAAGAGAGGAATGAACAAAAAAAGTCGTTTAACGTTGTGTTTTCTTGTGTTTCGCATTCAAAGAACAATAAGTAACACAAAATTATGTAAAATATAACCACAGCTTGTTGTTTGATTAAACAACAAAAACAAAAGCAAAAACAAAAAAAAACAAGTTTAAATTTATTATCAACCAAAGCTTTTTTATATGGCTTATACAGATCAATAGATTTGCTTTTATTTCAAAGAGCAATTGCTAGACGTTTACTTAGAATTTTAATATGCGAATCTGTCAAATACTGCAACGAAATCGAATGCAATTAAATCGAATATCCACTACGTACGTTCGCAAGTAGTGTCTCTAGTCTCATAGCTGTTAATAACAGGAAGCTTTTAAAGCGAGGTAAAATCTTGATTTCCATCTATTTTGTTTAGATTTGTAATCTTAGGTGTTTACACATCCATTCTTATATCATCATAGCTATTACAAATCATTCTAGTCAAGGTTTGTAGATTGCGATGGCTAATCATCACCAAGCTAGTTATGTTATAAAATATCGTATGATATGATGAAACTATATTAAGAAGTGCGCATGAAATGAATTGAAGATACACTTTTCCATTTTCAGTTAAATTTTTTTTGGACAAAAGATTCGTCACATGTGAAAATGCAACTACTAGTGGGTAGTGTGTTGGCTAATTAGAAGTGAGGCCACGGTCAGATATCTCCAACAAAACGAAATTTGAAAAAATATTTCTACGGCGACTTCCTCTCAGCAGATTTCTGGCAAAAACTCTGAGAGTAAACAAAATTGCTTCTTAAAAATGTTCCTCAAAAATCTATCATTTGGAGTTGTCGTTAAATTGTAACTCTCGCCACTGATGTATGAAATGAACACATACAACATTTGTGGTATGAAAAGCTAGGCCGTAATGACCAATTATGTATGTATGTATGTTAAATCCAAATCTAATTTAAATATTTTCCCCTTAAAAAGCAATGTTTAATGCGATTTGTCGGCCTACAGCATCACCGGATCATATCCCTTCGAAAACGATGAGAATTAAAAATTACGTTGAATAATATCGATGGCTGCGAAGATCAGGCGATTTAACCCCACTAAAATGCCGGATTTAGGGGGATTTAGACGATCATATACAAGCCGTACAATATATAAATTTTTTGTGTAGAAGAAGCGTATAGTATCGTGTAAACTCAATATACATACATATAATGAGACCGTACGGTATTAAGCGAAAATACGAATTGAAATTCAGCAGTATTACGGATCTTTTAGTTTTTTTAACTTATCAAAAACCATCACACTTCAGTAGATCAGTGATGCATACATTTTACTTTGTTTTAAAATTTTACTAGTGTAACTGCAAAATATCTGTCGAATATTCTCAGATTCTCAGAGTGGTGTGAGAAGGTATGCCATAATCCTGACTGAAGGGTTGTAATGGCCAATTATGTATGTAGGGTTGCCAGCCCGACTGGACTTGGCTAGATTGTCCAGCTTTTTTGATGCTTGTCCAGTTTCAAGCTAAAATTTAATTTGCCCAGCTAAATAGAAATTTTTTAGTACACTACAATAATGCATATGCAAATATGCATGTGACGGACTGAACCGAAAAAATTTAAGTTTAGTTAAATAAATTTTAAAGAATGCAATGAATTTATTTAATTGCAATATTTTTAAATAATATAACATTTGTATATATGTTGATAACAATGGATATTTTAATAAAAATTATTTACACATAACCAAAATTAACATTTTCTCAGTATTTTTTATGTCCAGCTTTTTTTTGTTTTGTCCAGCTTTTTAAAACCCAATGTCCAGCTTTTTGCGAATCGGAATCTGGCAACCCTATATGTATGTATGTATGATAATCCACTTAGGTCAATTCTCACTTAGAAAAAAAAAAACGCTTAGAATAACTCTTTTTCTAATATTCATAACATAGGTCATCCAGTATAGTACCAGTACCAATACCAGTAACTGAGGTAACTGATTAAGATATTTTGATTAATTGAGTTTTGCAAATGATATCCAAACTATTTCTGTCAATGTTTCTTCTAAGTAATATAACTGATGTAGAGAGTCTCATGTCTTTCCAAACGTGTGATCATGATCTGTACAGAGCAGACAGATTGTTTGTTAAGCTTAGGAATGGCATTGTACTACTGGAATTTGGTTTAGGCCATAAGTACATATGTATATGCAGAGCTCTTCAGACGAAACATTATATTCGTTTAGGTTTTCAATTTCTGGGCAATTTTTTCTCATAGCCTTACAGCCGGTTGTACGACATTTTATGCCAATAATAACCTGCTTATAATTGAAAAATGTTTGTTGAATTTTAAATTATTGAAATATTTTGCCATGAATCTTAAAATACGTCGACAAAATTTTATGCATAATGTGAGAGCGAAAATCAAAAGACTTAAGAAACAAACATGAATTTTATTACTTGAAATAACGCAGTTTACGAGCAAAAATTAAATGAAGACTCAATTTATGCGAGCGAATGTAGATGAAGCAAATTTAACGAATATTAGAAATAAAGGTCAAAGGTCTTAAATATCTGAAGATATTCTAACCTATTATTAGCAACATGTTTAAACATGTTTAACAACTTTTATTGCAACAACAATATAATTCGTTATAATTTAATTTTATTGTTTAAATCGATAATTTCAAGAAAAAAAAAATAAAATAAAATAATTTCAATTTAAACAAGCTCATAAATTATTTAAAACAGCAGCAACAGCTGTTGTAACTTTTTGGTTTTTTGATTCAAACGATTAATTATTCCTGAAATTTGCTATTAAGAAATGAAATAGAATGTTTAATTTCAACAAACAAAATAAAAAAAGAAGAGAAGAAAAAAAAACATGGAATAAGAGAGGGGAATAATTTTTTTTTTTTATTAATTCAAATCAAATACCCCGCCTTGGCTAAAAAGCAATCTAAAATTTCGAGCAAAAACTATTAACGAAAATATGTAACGTACAACAACAACTACAACAAAAACTGAATGCATAATAATGCTTAAAAAGTGGGTAACAACTCAACACAATTGATATGATTCGGTAATTGATTAAAATATAAAAGCAAAAAATTTGAGACCAAAAAACAAAAAAAAAATAAAAGAATTGCTAACCACTATGGTTAACAAATAGGTTTACACTGGCTACTAGAGTTACAGTTACCGTGTTACTATTACTATTTGCTGCCATACACAATATTGGCATAATTAAGTCATAAGTATAATAAATATTTTGTGTGTACGAGTATGTTTTTGTATGGTATTGGTGGTGTGCTTTGGCTGGTATGTTGGTCTAGTAATTTTTTGAAAGTAAAACTCTAAGTCAATTGCCTTAAACCAATTGACCATAACACAGCTCGCATATTATTCTTGTACTATTTTTTTTCTTAAGAAACCTTAGCATTTTACCAAGCCATATATACATACATTATTACATACAGTGAGCGCCATAAGTGAGTCAACACCCAATATAATTTTAAATTTTCTATTATGTTCTTAAGTCTAAAACAAGTTCCTTTATTATGAATTGTTGTTTTTGTTTTAACATTTTATAAGTAATAAATTTAATTCGAAATTTATTCGTCTATTCTCATTAATTTTTTTTCGCTATCCTAAGAAAATGAATTATTTTATTGGTGTTTACTCACTTTTGACGCTCACTGTATGTATGAGTATTTTTATAATTTTTTTTTACTTACCATAAGAGACCATAAGGGCCAAAATAATAAATTTAAATGCCATTTCAATTGTATATTCTTTCTTGCGTTTGTATGAAATGAAAAGTTTTTATTCGAGTTAATCAAACTTTATCGTTTTTGATTATTTTAAATAATTTTTTTTTATTTTTAATTTTAAATTAAATTTGCATACGTCTACACGTAAAAGGCAAATAAAAAAAAAAAAAATTTAAATAAAATACAAAATTTGTCTACTTAAAGAGATGGCAATCGGTTACCGTTTGCTAGCGAACGTTTTTCGTTTTTAACGTGTATATATGATATGGGATTTATTTTTCTTTATTTTATTTCCGTGCGAAAAACTACGTTTTAACGGTTACACGTTCCAAACTTAACTAAACATTATTTTTAAATAAAGTTTGCAAAGCTTGTTGTCATTCATTCATTTGTTCATACTACACTATAAATATTTTTTGATGTTTTTTTTATTTTATTTTTTTGGTTTATTTTTTCGTTTTGTTAGTGTTATTGTTTTTTGTTTTTTTTTCTTATTCTCCCTCTTTAAATGAATCCCAACGAATAATACGAAATATCTTTTGATTTTTTAATTCAATTTATTATTCATACTTTGCACAAATGCTGCTGCTGCTGCTGCTACTGCTGCCACCGTTGGTGTATAGGTTTGGAAATAATTTTTAAAAATTTGAATTTATATTCCACACATATGAAAAGGTACTTTTGTAAAGTACTCTTATAAACAAAGTACCTACAAAAATTATATAATAAACATTATTATTCATTCTCTATTTTAACAACAACTGCTTTTGAATTTGCTCTTTATTAAAGTATTTTATTCCGAAATGTAATCAGTTTTCAAAATAGATTGAACAGGAACTCCATTACGAAGGAAAACTAATAAAAGCTATGTTCGACGGAAACTCGTCTCAATTCAGACGTTGTTAAGACGAAATAAATTTTTTTTCTAGGCAATTAAAGCGAGAAAAGATTTTAACCTTGTAGCAGACTGCATAAATAACCTGCTAGTAATCGGCCTTCTGTTCAAGATGAGGTTAGTTTAAGTTAGGTTAATGGATAGATTGCTGTTCTCAGAGTGAAATTCACTCGGACGACCCGTATGGCTCTTTGTCTTACCCAGTGTAAGGTAAAGCCGCTTGTCGCGATTTGTTAGTAGTATGTTTGAAGCACCCTGAACTTTGGCTGGAACCTGAACATTTTCTTAGTGGCAAACATTCCGTCACCTAAAAGCCGATGACCTCTGTGCAGCATTATTACATACATAATAGATGTATCAATCCCATTTCTTCCATAATCTTGTTGGGTCAGACCGAGCTTGCCAGCAAAATTGCCAATAGGGTAGTGTCCCGTTAGAATTCGTGTTAGGGTGCGAACCGTTCTCTTGTCGAACTCAAGTAGTTTCTTGGTTTTCCTGCTTCCCACTGCTAGACACCGCAGTTTTGGAATTCGTTAACGAGGTATGTTGGACCACGTACGGTTTGTTGAGATCCATGCTGCTTAATCCAATTTCAAAAAGTAATATACCTCTGCTGTCGTCTCTTCCTCAGAAATCTTCCATACCTTCCGTGCCATTTCGTTAGCCTTCTTGTTTTCTTCTATGCCACATGGCCCGGAACCCAGTAGAGGCAGATGTTGCATCGATGTATACGTGGTAGAGAGTCTATGAAACTTCTGATTCCCTTTGATTTGACGAGGTGGGAATATAGTGCTTTGATTGCAGCTTGACTATCCAGACACATGATCAAGTTCGATCGATGTTTTAAATCATATGTGCACCAAAAATTGCCGTCTGTAATACACTGGCCTGGTTAGGTAATCTGTATGACCCGTTCAGTGCCAGCTTATTGGAATGGACCCCAGATCCAGCTCCACGTTCCATTTAAGCCATCGGTGATGATTGTTATATCATCGCCACCGATGACAGCTTCAACAACCTAATCTTTCCATGTGAAAGCGTGAGTGCACCCGAAAACAGTTTCTGGTACCATATAGTCGCATCTAAAACCCAGGTGATGCGGTTTTATTTCATGCAGTATTGAAGCATGCTCCACCGTACATACCCTGAGTATATCTGAGAACTTAAGCCTCTAATAGCCATGTTTTGGAGAAAGATGTCTAATGGTTGTAGAGACCAGATGATTTCCAGGCCAGCCTGCGGCATGGACAGCAAAACACCCGTGATGCCCATGGATACTCAACCTCAAGATTTGTTATCTTAATGGACAATTTTGACAGGATAGAAATCCAGCCCAAAATGTACATTCTGGAATGACGACAGTGCCATCATCGCCATACATTTCAGAAGCAAGGTTAGGGAAGGTAAGGTAAGGACCTTCCTTTAAGGAAGAAGTCCCGCTTAGGTCAGCATTTAAGCCCTTTGGGATACCACAATCAATATTCAACCCGGTATCAAATATTCCCTTTCGGAAATTAACCCGAAAAACAAAATAAATTTTGTTATTGCAGGAGTCTTTATATTAGAGAGCTCGATGATTAAACATATCGGAAAGTGAGAGGTCAAAAATCGCCGTAACTTTCTCCTATATAGATTAAGACATTGTAACTCTTTCTTTTATCCTTGGTTAAGATATGTAATATCGGTTATAGACATTCGGTATATTCCGAAGGTTGTGAACTTCTTCTCTTAAGGTATAAAAACCTGAAACAATTGCAAAAATTTCAGATACAGTATTGGCCGATCAGAAATCCCGACAGATTGTGAAAGCCATGTGCTCAGTGATTGAGTGATTACATTATGTGTGTAAGATATCAATGAAATCTTTTTTCGTTAGAAGATCTATTGATGCCATTATGTGTGGAATATAGCATCGTCCAAATGTCCGCCACGGCTTTTCTGAATGAAGCATAAATGGGTTATATTGACTTTGAGAACCGCTGTGGTTTGTGGCTTATTCACATACACCTACGACTTAAGAAAAAGTCACAAGAAAAAGGCTAACGGAGTAAAATCGCTTGTGCAAATCGTCCTAGCTTCTCATACCACTCATGTTGTGTGCCTTAATTTTATACTTGAGTAGCGGGACCTACAGTTTAAAGTCGACTCTGAACAACAGATTTTTCATGGCAGGTTTATGTACTCTAAGAGGTTTTGCCAGAAATCTGCTGAGAGGAAGTCGCCTAAGAAATACTTTTTTTTCATATTTCGTTTTGATGTCTGGCCTGGGGCTCGAACCCGGGCTTTACGTCTAATAAGCCAACACACTACCTACTAGTCTACGGCGACTACAAACTTCATACTCTAATGAATAGCGGCGATGTTTGCAGCAGATCGTTTATTTAACCAGTGGACTCGAATTCAACCATCGCATGGCGAATAGTTCCCCTCGGTAGTGGGCGAAACGTGCTGGTATAGTTGTTAATGGATATGAAGGGCCCGGATGATAAGGGCCATAATGTTATTATGTAACAAGGTAGCAAATTAATTATAAGTTACCGATTTGCTGCTGCTGGAAGTATTTGTGGTAGAGTTTGTTTTTTTATTAGAGCCTTCATTGTCTTAAAGATTTTTCATTAAAAAGAGTTCCTTCAATAATCTTTAATTACTGCTGCCTTTGCACCTAAAACATTACCAAGATAAGTGTACGTAAAAGCTTAAGTTCCAATTGGTAGTGTGCTTGAAAGTAAAAGCTTACTTGGCTTTGAAGTTTCAAGCGGTAGTGGTTGATGTTCTTTTGTTTTATTTTATTTAACCAGACACAGTTTATTATTATTTTTTCCTTCTATAAAACATGTTGGACATGAAATGAGAGTGAAAACATGTTCGATTGCTACGCATAAGCTAAAAACCAAATGTAACGGCTGCTGGTGGTGGTGTGGGACTTACTGTTTTTTTTTTTTCTAAATAAAACTGTTATTTGTAGACATCCGCACATACTATACGTATGTATACACACAGAGACAGACAAATATTGTCGGTAAGCTTTTATTGTTTCGTTTAGAGGTTGCATTGATTAACTGGCCTAAGGTAATGGGTTGATCGGTCTGGTCTGCTCTGGTCTGGTGAGGTCTGTTTGTTTGCTTCTTTGGATATTTGGCTTGGTTTTTCGGTTGCTCATTCATTAATTCGTTCACCTATTGCAAAATAACGTAATAATATCAAAGTTGTAATGGCCAATTGTTGTTTTGGTTTCATTGTTTTGCCTCTTATTTTATTTTTTTTCTGTCATTTGTGTTTGACTTTAAATTTTGAGACTTTTTTTCGTTTGTTCACTGGTCTATTTTTGTTTTTTCTTCGTTTTGCATTACATTGACTATGCTCGTTCACTATTTACAATATACATACGTACGTATGTATGTATTATATTGGAAGTTTTGATTGACATATATTGTAGATCTTGTAGCAATATTTTGTGTGTATAATGATCATGTTGCATAATTCATTTGATAAATTGGCTTTTAATAAAGCTTTATTGCTGTATCAGTAAAAGTTTATTGTTTTTTATATTTATTTTTGTTTTCTTTCGTGATAATGCTTATTTAAAAAGTGTATTTACATCCGACCCAATAGCTAGCTAAGCATGAGTAATAGGAGTAGTATGTATTAAAGAAAATCGATTAGTTTATATTACAGAAAGATATGTATGTATACATTTCGAAATAAATTGTTATCTGTACTGTAATTGAATTGCTTTCAACACTAACCCCTTTTGATATTTTGTGCTTTTCTAATGGAATTCCAGCATTTAAGCTTTTTCTCAAAGAGTATCGATACAATAGTGGTTGAATTAATAGTAGAGTCCGACCGAACTCCAAATTTCGTTCGGTACCGAACCCGAACTTCGGCCAATTTTGAAGTTCGGCCGAACCCGTACTTAGTTCGGGTTTCAAAGTTCGGCAAACCCGAACTTTTTGTTATTAAGTATTAAATCAGAAATACATTTTTGGAATTTATTGATAAAAACAAAAAATAACGAATTCATAACATTTAAGAAAAATATATGTACTTTTAAAAAGTAGTATTAAAAAATAAAGAAAAAATTTGTACTTTTTAGTTTATTTTTTTTTAGAAAAGAAATGCTTTGTGCTCTTTTTTTTTGAGAAAATATAAAAATCGTATTTTATAGTTCACTTAGGAAGAACTGTAAAACCCAGATTAAGTATATGTAGTTTGTACTCAAAATTCATTGTTTTTATATTATAATGGCAAAATAATAACTTTTCTGCATTAATGCCTTTCAAGTTACTTCGTCTATCTGAATAAAGTTGGCCAGCAGCACTAAATAGTTGCTCACAAGAAACTCTCGTTGGCGGTGCTAATAGATATTTCCTGGCTGGCGCCTTAAGGTTTGCAAATGAACAGGAGTTCCAATATTCATATATATTTGTTTTGCGATCACTTAATGGTTTAGATATATAGATTTTGATTTTTTTTTCGAAAATATTTTCGTCTTGAGGTTGATGTGAAGCAGAATCATGCTTTTCCCATAAAGATGAACCTCTTTTCTGTTTTTTTTTTTTGATTTAAAATAAATTAAATAAAAAGTTCGGTGTTCGGCAAAATTTTGACCGAACGCCGAAATTTGGCCGAACGTCACTTTTTACCGTACACCGAACCCGTACCCGAACGTTCGGTCGGACTCTAATTAATAGCAATAAAAATACATTTACATCAGTTAAAATATTTAAATTCGAAAAATATTACTCAGTACATACATACATCAAGTTTTGTATTTCCAAAACTCCTAACCGGATTTGAATAGAGTAAAATTGATTTAAAAGTTCAATTTATACTCATAAAAATACGATACAAATTGTCTAAGCAATTTTATTTATTTATTACAATACATTTACAAATTATATGTAATTATTTAACTAGCTGAGTAACTTCGACCATATGTTCGATGTAGTGTCACAGACCAGAGTCTCTAGTGGAAATTGAATCCAAAACCCTCATATTATGTTCAGATATGCACTTTTATTGAGTACAATATTTTAAGTGTTCAGACATAACAATATATGCAGTTCAGCTGCTTATTCAATATTAATTTGACAGCTGGAAAACAAATCAGCTGGTTGTTTCAACAACATTGTTTTTTTTTATTTGTTTGTCGTTGTTGACATTTAAGTCATTCGTCAAATATGTATCAACAGAAAGTGTTCGGATAATTGTAATATGTGCACTGAAGATATTATAACAATTTGCGTATTTATTGCGTAATAATTAATTGAAACTTTATATGAAATATTGAGCTTAATAATGGCGTTTATTGCGATTTAGGCAATAAAGGTGCATATCTGAACACCGTATCACGCAAATAGTCTAGCATACTATCCACTAGACCGGTACACAAGGTACTAAAAAATTTCGTTTATTTTTTATATAAAAAATTCAAAATGAAAATTCAAATTAATTTATTCCAAATTAATGTTTTAATAACGGTTTTGATGTCCTTTGGCGGTAAAAAGTTCTTTTAAAAGTTTTTTTCAGGTAGAATCCTATTCTTGTCTTTAAATTTTAAATGAAGAGCAGCCAGTGGTAGTTCAAGAATTGCTAATGCACTCTAAAGATCCACGGGTTGGGTGCGGTTTGTATTTCGACGTCGTCAGTTGGCCATAGTTTTTCAAGAACACAGAAAATCGCGATGCTGTGAGTTTAGCAAGCTTCAGTATCTTCCCTATTTTGCACAAAATGGATGTATTGGAATTGGGTGATTCAATTTTTTTATTATCATCGTCGTGAAGAGGTGCCTTAGAACTAAGACCATACGATCTATTGTGCTTCGCTCAAACTCTGTAGGATATCCCTACAATTTCTCCTCCAAGCCTAATGCTTTGACAAATTTAATTACAATTCCTTGTACTTGCTATGCGCTCAGGTATTTTTTCCTGAGATGCATTAATGCCACACAGGTCGTAAGAATATGTTGAGATGATTCATTCTTATCGTTACAGAATTTAAATGTTGGGTTCAAAAGTGTGTATTCAAGTTGTTCTTGGGTAGTCTCATGCATTATTCAGATCTGTTCTTATTGTAGCTTCCCAACAAAGGTTTCAATTGCCTGACACACACTTGGTTTGAGAGGAGTCTTTGCCTCTCTAAGAATAACTAATTGAAAGTTTCCAAGAATAACTAATTAAGATTTTCTAAAATCTGTCCTCCTTAGCCGGCATTAAACTGTAGATTCCGCCAATTATGGAGACGATTAAACAAACTTAAACATATGATTTGTTTTATAATTTTTTTTTGTATTTATTACTACGTTCTGTATAAAGAAATAATAATTAGATGCAAATTGTTTAAAAAGTTTCATTTATTTTTTATATATATAAATAATTCAAAAAACGAATTCAAAATGCTAACACAACAATTAAATAAATATTATACATATTAATTTATTCGAAATTTATTTTTTAAAAACAGGTTTGATGTCCTTTGACGGTTTTAAGTGATTTCTGGGGCAATAGTCCAAATTTCTGCAGCAATGGTAAGTTTGCTATTCAAATTCTATTTTTTAAAATACCCCATATACATATGTTTTATTGTATTTAAATCTCTAATCTAAATTGGTCAGGTATTGCTTTTATAACATTGTTTTGAAATTATTCTTTAACAATCTTGTATGAGCGGTTCGGTTGTCTTGAAGAAATCGAAAATGGTATTTTAAGACCATTTTGTAGTACTTATTGTAAAATTTTCTTTTAAAATATTTAAATAATAGAATTTGTTCACAATGACATTAACATTGAGCATTACATTACACAAATGAAATAAATGTAATTGCCATGAAAATTTTCTCATAAATCTGTCTTTCGATTCCGCCCCTTATGGACAACATAAGTGGCGCATTAGGCCCATTGTGCTACCACAGATATCCGCTATCCCCTAGGCTCAAAACCACTCGGAGCTCCTGATAAAGCGATTTAGGCTGCCAATGTCAATCCTTGACAGTTCCTGCAGATCATCCATGTAGTAAGTACCCAAGTACTTCGTTCTCCTTTGGCACAGAGCCGGGCATGTACCTCTTCTTCCTCATCTCTGCAGCTTCTGCAGAAGTCGTTAGCAAGGTGTCAAACACCAATGTGCCTAGCATGCGTACCCATAAATACGTAGTGATGCCGACAACTACAATGAGCGCGTCTCTTTGGAGTTTAAGTAGACTCATTGTGAGTGTGCAGTACATAGTTATGAGGCACTGTCTCTCTGCCAAAGTAGAGTGTTGATTGAAATAGAAATTATGAGATATATGTATGTACTAAAATGCATTTCAAAGGAGAGCGAGTCCCATACAAAATTTACTCACTAGTCCCTGGTAATGTATATAATACTAGCAATGGTCGATTAAGAATAAACCAAACTTACACGCTCCACCAGAGGCCGGAAAGTTAATGGGATAGAACATTTTGTTCATCAAATTTATTTTTCCAGCTCAATCTTTTTTTAGATTAATGAATAGTAGAAAACTAAGCTAAAAATTTATTTAGATCGTATGAAATTTTGAATGAATACATTTATAAAGAAACCATAGATAAAAATCAACTTTTTAGTTATTTAGGCTGCATAATTCAGTAAAAACTTTGAAAAATTAATCATATTACACACATAATTGGCCATTACAACCCTTCAGTTAGGATTACGGCCTACCTTCTCACACCACTCATGTAATAAGCGGGCTTAATGTCTAATGATTTAATCAAATGTATACAAAATAATCTTTTTTTTTGTGACATAAGGAATTTATCTTTATCCTAGATAAGCTAATCCAATTCTAAGTAGAATTTATATTCGTTGATGGAAATATTTTGCTGTGCTAGTTCTTTTAAAGAAATTAATAAGTTTACGGCTTTAGGTCTTTAGGTTATGGATTATTTTAGAGTACCCACTGTAATTATTAAACCGTTCACAATGATTAGTTTGTTTTTTAAAGCTGCCTGAAAATATGCTTTAAAAATATTAAAGTTCGTTGGTTAAGTCTTTTGATTTTTCTTTTTCAACCTTTAAATTAAATGTATTTATTGATTACAATACAATTACAAATTATATTATAATTATTATTAGACCTTATGTTGGGTGTAGATTAACAGAACAGAGTCTCTGGTGGGAATCAAACCCACGACCACCACGCTAATATCTTAGCACACTATCCACTACCAGGTAACCCTTTTATATGAAAGTTAGCAATGCTAAATAAAATAAATTCAATTCTTTAAATAATTTCAATTCTGTAAATAATTTAAAAATTACCAAAAAGTAAATCCAGTATAGTATGTATATCATGAGATAATTAAATAATATGCTTATGTAGTACTAATAAGTCAAGAGCAAGTCTCATTTAAAAGCCAATTTAATTAAAGTTCACTTAAATTTCTGGATTAAAGATAAAGACATTGACAATGAGGTGAATCATACATACATGGGGCTCGAACCCGGGCTTTACGTCTAATAAGCGAACACACTACTTACTAGACTACGGCGACTAGGTGAATCATACTGTAGGTAAACCCTATTCACATAATTGATCATCATTCAGGATTACGACCTATCTCTTCACACCACTTATGTTGTGTGTGTTAATTTTATACACTAGTGGCGGGACTTACAGTTCATAGTCGACTCCAAACGTCAGATTTTTGAGAAACCTTTCATAGCAATTTTATTTACATACTCTTAGAGTTTTTGCCACAAATCTGCTAAGAGGAAGTTGCCGAAAGAAATAATTTTTTCATATTAGGTGTTGTTGGAGATGTCTGACCTGGGTTTTGAACCGTGGCCTAACGTCTAATAAGCCAACACACTATCTAATAGACTACGGTGACTAATGCCCTCTTAAAGTCAATAAAATAATGTACTTATCGATAATAACTTGGTTATGAAACTTGATTTAGAACTTCTAATACTTTCACCTTATTAAATAATGCTTGATCCCAATGGTGAAATATTGTCTGAAAATTTCAGCTCAATATACGATTGCGGAAATAGTTGACCACAGGGTTTTATAATACATGTAAATTCAGTATAAATTTTCTTAGTAACAAAAAAGATTCGTGACACTATCTTCAGGGATGAACCGTATTTTTGAATCTATGGATACGACTACAAACATACATACATACATATGTACATAATTGGCCATTACAACCCTTCAGTCAGGATTACGGCCTGGCTTCTCACACCACTCATGTTGTGTGCCTTAATTTTATACTTGAGTGGCGGGACCTACTGTTTAACGTCGACTCCGAACGACAGATTTTGAGAAACTTTTTCATGGCAGGTTGATTTACTCTCAGAGTTTTTGCCAGAAATCTGCTAAGAGAAAGTCGCCGAAGAAAATTTTTTTCCATATTTCGTTTTGATGTCTGGCCTGGGGCTCGAACTCGGACTTTACGTCTAATAAGCGAACACACTACCTACTAGACTACGGCGACTACAAACAGTCAAAGGCAATTCATGAATTGTCAATGCACCCTGTTGGCTGCGGCTTGTGGGCTGACATTATCAGTCGGCCGTAGTTTTTCAAGAACAATAAAAATCGTGATGCTGTAAGTGCAGCAAGTTGCAGTACCTTGCTTATTTTGCATAAATTGAATGCAATTGAATTGGGTGGCATTTGATTTCAAATTTTTATCATTGTCGTAAAGAGGTGCCTTACTGCCCCTCAAACTTTATTGGATATCCCTATACTATCTTCTCCAACTTATTTCCCTAATACATTTCAGCATACTGCATGGTGTCAACAATTACAATTATCTGTCTAGTACTTGATATCCTCGCAGGTATTTCGTCTTGAGATGGTCGTAAAAATAAGTTCCGAGGTTTTATTCTCATCGTAATTTACATATGTATATGTTGAGCTCAAAACCACTCCCATTCTGTACAAGTGGAGACTGACTCAAGCTGTCCCTGGATCGTCTGATGCATGATATAAATCTGATCTTATTGTAGCTTCCCAAAAAATGTTTCGATTGTCTCTCACCCACTTGGTTTGAGAAGAGTCTTTGCCTCTCTAAGGGCAATTAATTCCCATGAAAAAGCTTCTAAAATTTGTGCTAATTAGCCTCCCCACATGGATAGGATTAAACAAACTTAGGCATATGATTTGTTTTATAATTTTTTTTTATTTATTTTTTTAATTTAAAGAAATTATCTTAAATCTCTACGTTGTATATTAAATAAAACTTATCTATCTGTGCAGATGGATAGCTGGAAACCGAAGATATTGATAAAGGACAGTTTGAAGAAAAGAAATTAAGAGAATTGTAAGGATCATGTATCATAAAGAGGAAAATTGGAGAAAAGAAACGATAAGGCAGATTTGAAATGAAGAAATTTAAAAAGTAAAGATTGTAAGAAATTTATAGATTAGAGAAGAGAAAAATCAAGAAGAGAGGAGGGAGAGAAATCAAGGAAAGAAGTGGAAATTGATTGAAATGAAGAAATTTAAAAAGTAAGGATTGAGAGAAAGAAATTGTAAGAAATTTATAGATTAGAGAAGAGGAGAAAAATCAAGAAGAGAGAGAGAGAGAGAGAAATCAAGGAAAGAAGTGAAAATTGAGAATTGAGATGAAAAAAAGATAATATTGAAGAAAAATTTAAATAAAAAATAGAGAAGGAAAAGGAGAAAAGTTTTCTTTGGATCGGTGTTTGTAAAGCAAAAAATAAAATTGAAATTAAACTCTGAAAATAATTTAAAATATTTCACAAACAGAATTGGTTTGATCAAATCAACAATAGAACAATAGAAAGATTAAAAAGAAGTCTGAAAAGTTGAGATATAGTACTAGGAAGGTAGGATAGCTAAGAAAAGAAAGATGAAAAATTATTGTAAAATATTTTAGAGGAACATAAAAGATGAGAATAATTTGAAAATAAGAAAAAGAAAAACAAAAAGGATTTCAAAGTTGAGAAAAGTTTAAAATTTTTTTTGTAAAGAACGGAAGGAAAGAAGAAGGTTTTAGAAATTGAAATAAATTGATAGTAAGATAGCATTAAACGACAATTATTCATAATAAACAGAAGAGCATAGAACAGATCAGTTTTTGAAATGAAAAAAAAGTGGAGCAGAAGAATCCAGAGTATTGGAAAAAAATAGTAAAGATCAGAAATTAAGAGAAATTTTAAGAAATGAAGTGAAAAATATAGTAAAGGATAGTGAAGTTAAGAATTTAAAATAAAACAATAGAATATGAGTAGAAGTAGGTATAAGGAAAGGATTTAAAAGTATTTGCAGAATAGCTGAAAAAGAAACATGTCAAGAAGAGTGAAAGAGAGTGAAAGGTAGATGAAAAGATAAAGACAGTGCGAGTTAGTTAATTTTAAATAGTTTAATGATTTTTGTTTTTGTTTTAAATATTTACAAACATTTTAAGAGTCATTAATTAAAACAAACTTTGATTTTTTCTTTTTTTACATATTTTAACATCAATTTCAGTCAGAGCATAAATTCATTCAGCCATTCATTCAGTTAAACGAACTGAACTGCTTTATAAAAATTATTTTAAAAAAATTAAAAAAAAATATTAAACATATATTTTCAATTGAGGATTGAAAACAACCTAAATGAGTTTTGTGTAGCGTTAATAAACTATAGGAATAACCTAAATGACTACTAGATTCTGGTTAGAAAACGCACAAATTAAAGCCGCTAAAAAAGCTTAAAACTCTTCTATAAGAGAGTAAGAAAATGTGGTTTAAGACAAAAAAAAAAATAGAGAAGAAGAATAAAAGTAATTAAGAAATCACTTATTGTTTCTTTTCATCGGAATCTTTGTACCAGTCTTCGCAACCGGGTACATTTTCGGGAGCATCACACATTTCGCTTTCATCGTTGTAAACTTCACCAGTTTGACAGCCCAAATCACGAGGATCTTCACCGTTTAAGCAAACGTAGAATTTCTGGCAATCGGTAGGATGAGGATATCTGGGATGGGTAACAACTTGGCCGCGTTTATCGGTTTTAGCTTGATCCTTGGGGCATTCAAAGCCGCTAGTGGATTTCTCTAAAGAAGGGAAAGGAAAAAAAAACAAAAAAATTCACAATTAATTTTAAATTGAAAAGTAAAGGTTTATAAAAAAAAATTGAAATTTACTTATGACAACACCACAGTTTTCACGTTTAGCAGTATCGGGCCAGACGCAAGTGCCACTGTATTCATCGAAATGCAAACCAACGGTACATTTCATTTCGAGGGCATCACCATCAATGCAATTGTAGAAAATATCACAAACAGATTCATCGGGATGGGCAAAGAAACCATGCTTACGTGGACAGAATTTGGAGGATTTTGGTTCTTCTACAAAATGTTAATAAAATAAAAAATAAAATAAACCAAAAAAAATTTTAATATTTTTTGATAAGGCAAGAGCAAGAGAAAAGTCTACTTACGTAATTCAACACGATCACCGCAATCAACATTGAAGGGTTGATCACATTTGTTGACCTTACGATTCAATGGATCGAATACCAAACCATCGGGACATAATTTCTCCTTGGCTACGCCATCATCACAT
The DNA here is from genome assembly GCA_930367235.1 of Sarcophaga rosellei. NCBI lineage: Eukaryota > Metazoa > Arthropoda > Insecta > Diptera > Sarcophagidae > Sarcophaga > Sarcophaga rosellei. The sequence goes on along the minus strand of OV884018.1, from coordinate 57,695,931 downwards.
TCGTAATATTTATCACATTGTACCTCATGCTCGAATTGACCATTGGGCTTGGGACATTGGAAAGCAGCGCCTTAAATAAGATAAAGAAAGACATTTTTAATTTAATTTATGAATTTTAAGGCCTTCAAATAAAAATAATTTGTTAAAGGAACTCAATGTAAAGAATCCTACATATTCTTGGAAATTTTATAAATATTTATAGTGTGTTGGTTTGCTTTTAAAACCCACTATATTTTTAGTCTGCCTACCATATATGTACATGGCTATGGCAATTCAAATGTATGCAAAGAAATTTCACTTTCAGTGAGTTTAACTCCACTCCACTATAGAGTAGAGTAGAGTTTAATAACCTCTTACAGTTTTACGCTGCATGGCATACCAAAGCAAACGCCTAACCATAGAGAAAATGTCAGGAAAACATTAGAAAATAAATATTTGTGGCAAAAAAAAAAAGAAAATAAAATTTTTTTAAAAAATGTTGGCATAAATAAAAGTGTTGTAAAGCGAATCGAAGCCAAGCCCCAATTAACTGCATACAATGAATGGATGACTAATAATAATTCCGCTTTGGCATAAATAAATAAATAAGCAAATAAAGTGGGTAAAATAAATTCAGTTTCTATGGTTACTTTTTTTCTATTTAATTAATTACTTGCTTATATGGAGAGATAAATATTTAATCGTTATTATTATTATTTCTCTGTTTAATTTTGAACTTTAAAAGGTGGTTTTTTATTTGTTTTTTATTTAATGAAACTGCATACTTTAAATTGCATAATATTGTGACTAAATGTGACTAATTTAAATGCTAAAAAGCTTAAACCAGAAATCAAATTTTTATTGTATTCGTCGTCGTATCATGCCATGTGTACAAAAGACAAGTTTTTACTTTTATTTTCACAATAGTTGCTGCACTCGTATACATAATAGATGCAGAGTTTGATGCTTAAATACCAAAGGCCGTTTGTTATTAAACAGTTAACCGGACGGACAAGTAAAGTTAGATACCGACATTTAGCCTGATAGACAAGACAGAGACACACGTTTTTTTATGTTTTGTTGCTTTTGTTTCTAATACTCTCTTAACCAGTTTGAAATGTTAAAAAATTGATTTCTAGCATGATAAAAACATTACTTGAACTGTGATATTTAAAATTAAAGTTAAATGGCAAACGTTGGTTGCAGTAACCGCAATAATCTTGGAAATTTGTTTGTTATTTAATGCAGAATTTTAAAAGCGTTTTTCTTTTATTTTTCTGAAACAAAGTGAATTAATTAAAATATTTCATACAACTTTTACTATTATTTAATTACATTTAATTACAATTAAACAATAAAAAATTGTTTTTAAAAAATCTTAAAGAAAAAAAACTATACCATTGTTTACGATATCGTTTGATAGTTTGTTATCCGGCTTTTGAGGCCAATGTCAATTTAATTAGCATATATTTGATTATACATATATTTTTTTTACTATCAAATAAACAAAAAATTTCAATAAAAATTCAAGTTCATTATAAAGACATTTTTGGGTTTTGTTTTTATACAAAAAAAAAAATATTTAAATAATCATACATATAGTCATTAGTCATTACAACCCTTTAATCAGGACTACGACCTAGCCACTTACGTTGTGTTTATTAAATTTATACATGAGTGGTGGTAGCTACAGTTTAAAGTCGATTTCAAACGACATATTTTTGAGAAACTGTTCATGGCAATTTTATTTACTTCAAAGATTTTTTAACTGAGGCCTCATTTATCTTAACAAAATTGCTTAATGCATGTTAATGTTTCTTCTAATTTTCTTGTTGCATCTTGAGTTGGAAAATATTTAACAGTATTTCCTAATGATAATATTTTATTTTTTAAAAGTACTATAGCTTGTTGAAAAGTACCAAAAAAGTAAAGTGATATCTACATATGTACGTCAAAAATATGGAAAAAATAGTCTAAAAATTCCAATATTCTCCAAAAAATAAATATAAAACCATGATAAATTACCTAACCATTGTAGGTTAGTATAGAATAATTTCCAGATTTGATATTTTTGAAATAATTTGTACTGTGGAATCAAAGAAATCTTTATAACCAGTCAGCCGATATTCTATTCCATAACGAACAAAAATGTGTAGAATTTTTTCAATGTTATCTCTCGACAGTAATTGGGTGTTGTTTGTATAACTTTTCCATTAAAAACTACATTAACAAAAAGGTACTTAAAAAATACTAAAAATTTATAATTCAAGCAATTATTACTTATTTACTTTCTATTATTATCAGACACTTTATTTACTGTTTCGTATTTCAAGTTATTGAAATATAAAGCTAAAAGCCAATACTTTTAAATTTTTAATTATTTTAAAAAAACACTTTTTATTATTTAAAAAAAAGTACCTTTTTATATCTTAAAAGTACTTTTTATATATTTTTATATTTTTTTTTTAATTTCAAAAAGTACTTTTTATTGCCAAGAAAAAAAGTACCATCTCGACTTATAAGACGAGACCCAAAATGAAATAAAAAATATTTTTCTATCAGCGACTTCTGAGAGCAAATAGAATTGACATGAAAAATTTCTCAAAAATCTGTGGTCTTCTTAGAGAAAATTTTAATATTTTGCTCACTTAAAAAAGTGAAAATTTTCTAAATCGTAACATTTGTTGTAACAAAAATAGTACTTAAAAATACTAAATTTGATCAATACAATTGGCATTAAAATTTGAACCATAATATTAATTCATTAATTAAATTATGTCTGTTCTATATTTCAAATGAAAATATGCGATACACAGGCCCACAATTGATGTATGTTCTTATATCCAGTTATACATAATTGGCCATTACAACCCTTCAGTCAGGATTACGGCCTAGCTTCTCAACACCAATCATGTTGTGTGTGTTAATTTTATACATGAGTGGCGGGACCTACAGTTTAAAGTCGACTCCGAACGACAGATTTTTGAGAAGCTTTTCATGGCAATTTTATTTACTCTCAGAGTTTCTGCCAGAAATCTGCTGAGAGGAAGTCGCCGAAGAAATATTTTTTTCATATTTCGTTTTGATGTCTGACCCGGAATTTGAACCGTGCTTCGCGTCTAATAAGCCACCACACTACCTACTAGACTACGGCGATTTCTTATCCGGTTATAGGATATAAAAAGACGAGGAATATTTTAACGCAACTAACAGAGATCAATTTCACAGAAAGTTGGGTTAGGTTGGGTAATGTAACGGACCCTTCTTTAAAGAAGAGGTCCCACTTAGGACAGAATGTAGACCAATTGTGATATAATCACAATACGAGAAGTTAGAGATCGTGATATAGCTCCACAGAGGTGGAGAAAAATTATAGAAATAATGTATATGCCTTATAAAGGGGCAGACCTAATCTTTTTATTTAAAATTGTGGTAATTTTTCTACTTAAAATAGTATACAAAATAAAATTATTCTTTTAAATCATGTTATATTTTAAAATGTTTTATTTTTCTTATTTTTTTGGTGCAAATTACTTTCAAAATTTAAATTAAGTTACGTTCACATTAAGCAAATATTTATAAAAAAAAACCAAATATTTCTAAAAAAAAATCAAACTTTTTATTTGAATTGACTGGAATTTCGTAAGAGTAATAAACAGCTTCAGATAATATTTTAATAATTTATTTTGCTGTTTAAAACATATTTCTGCTTCAAGCAGCTAAAAACATTACGTTTTTTTAACAATTATTTGTTAAATGTGAACATACTTTTACTTTTTAAATTTACAATCTCTTAATAAATTTAATTATTGTTTTATTATTAATGAATGTTTTCAAGAAAGGACTACATATGTTTGTACACATATGTTTGTACGTTCACAAATAGTTTTTGTTGCACTTTATTTTTTAATAAAAATTTTTTTTATTTTTAAATTTAAACATCATTTATCACATTTTAACTTAAAAAAAATTTGGTAAAGCACTCACTTGCGTTGGAAATACACAAAGCAGCTACAATGGCACACACTATAAATTGCCTCATTTTGTTAATTTTTTTTTATATTTAAATTAAATCCTTAACACTTATGTATGAATTAAAAGTATAATTCTTTTAATTCTTGTAATTCAGTTTAAGCTGAACTAAACTGAATGACTGTTAAACTTAAACTATCGCTCCAACGTTAAAAACTCTTACTTTTGAAGACAAAATTTTTGTGCGCTGCTGCCTTTGTTTTTCGCGGTTGTGCTGGTTTTTACTATTTTTTTTTTCGCTGACGTTGGCTGTAATTTTTGTGCTGTGCGTACGCGTGCGCATAACGAACGAACGAACGAACGATAACCACAAATACCGGGTATAATAATTATCGCTGTTGACACCATCGTTAGTCCCCATAAATGTTATTGTTATTATTGAGTCTTTTTTGTTATTTTTTCTGTTGCTCTTGCAGCTGCTGCTAATGCTGCTGCTGTTATTTGGAATTGAGTCTGGTTTAAACAATTTTTTTCTTCTTTTTAGTAAAAGACAAAGAAGCGTTAAAATATTGTAAAAAAAAGAAAAAAAATAAATAAATATTCGTACATATGTAAACGAGCACAAGATGTTGAAAATATTATTTAAAAAAATTTGAAAGAAGCAAACAAAGAGAAGAAAATTGTTTAACAAATTCTGCAAAAACAAAACAAAATTTCTGTATAAATATTGTGCAAATGGAAATGTAAAATAATTGATTATTATCTACACATACCCTGTACTGAACTTCTCCATTGAGACGTTTGGAATTGCAAAATTAATACAGGAAAAATAAATACATATTTTTGTTTTATTAATAAAGATTTTTTCATCAATTGATAAAACAAATATGTACTAAAAAAAATAATAATTTAAACATATTTTGTAATCAATACATATTTTAAGCCAAAATCGAATGTGTTTTGCTGTCACACATTGTAGTTTATTTTATTTATTTATTTATTAATTTAGATTAATTAATCCAATTACAAAATATTAAAATTATTACAAGCAGAATAACCAAAAACCTTGTGCTAAGTGTGGGATTCTAACCTACAACCTTCATAGTAATTAACTAGCACACTATACACTAAACTGCCAGGGCATCATAGTATATTTTCAGCAGAGTAAAATAAATATCGTAGTATTATTATAATAAATTTCATATTGGCAGCAGATACATACATACATACATATAGCCAATTATTATATTATATATTTATTATTATATTATTGAGCTTAATATTTCATATAAAGTTTCAATTAATTATTGCGCAATACACACGCAAATTGTTACAATATTGAGCAAAACTTAAAATACAGCACTGTCTTAAATATATGTTCAGTGCGCATACTACAATTATCCGAACACTTTCTGTTGATATTTGACAACTCAATTGTCAACAACCACAAACGAAATAAAAAAAAAATGCTTTACCAGCTATCAAATGAATATTGAATAAACAGCTGAACTGTGTATATTATTATGTCTGAACACTTACAATATTGTACTCAATAAAGCGAATATTGACTCAATAAAAGTACATATCTGAACATAGTATTATCCAGTGTGACGTAAGCCCCCTTGTAATAATCCATTATTTAGTAAACAATAATTTATTATGCCACATCTACTGTCAAAATGTTTTCTAACTAAGTGGCCAAATACTACCATAAGACCCCAACTGCAGGACTTGCACAGATCAGTAACAATAAATACATATGTATTTATGTATGCACGATATCTCTTTCCACTAAATATTAAAGTTGCTTACACTTGTTTTCAAGATCTTAACTCTTGATGATAATAATTTAATAATTTGATGTTCATACATAACTCAATTAAGTTTATTCAATTAGAATTTAACAACATAATTTTTATGAAGCAAATAAGCATTTTAACTGAATTGGCTTAGTCTCCATTTTCTCTGACTTCATTGACTATTTATAATGCCTCTTTTTAGTGAACATAGAAAATTCTACTTTTCACCAAACATACTTGACAAAAGTCGCCGTAGTCTAGTAGGTAGTGTGTTAGTTTATTAGTCGTAAAGCCTGGGTTCGAGCCCCAGACCAGCCATCAAAACGAAATATTAAAAAAAAATATTTCTTCGGCAACTTCCTCTCAGCAGATTTCTGGCAAAAACTCTGAGAGTAAATAAACCTGCCATGAAAAAGTTTCTCAAAAATCTATCATTCGGAGTCGACGTTAAACTGTAGGTCCCGCCACTCACGTATGTATATAATTAAAGCACACAACATGAGTGGTGTGAGAAGCTAGGCCGTAATCCTGACTGAAGGCTTGTAATGGCCAATTATGTATGTATGTATGCTCTTATAAACTTACACTTCGTTAGTCATTAAAACGCTTTACTCAGGATTACAAACCTAGCTTCTCATGCCTATGTTCTGTGTATTAATTATATCAATAATTGGCGGGACCTACAGCTTAACATCGACTTCAAACGATAGATTAGATAAGTTTTTCATGGCAATTTTATTATTAAAAATTCGGCTTACTGGCTTTGCGACAGTTTGCTGGTACATTTATGAAAAATTCCAACTAATTGGATCCAAAGACTTTCATACGAATTTCCTGTTAAGATTTTATGACCCAATTTTCTTGTTAACGACATTAAAAAAAATTAAACATTTGAACAGAATGCGTTACTCACAGCTGCTGCTTTCTTTGTTAAAAGTACAAGATTACTTTAAATTCATCAACACCCGCCGCCCGCACTTAATTATGTAAGAAAGTTTGTAATGAATTTTAAAATTTAATCCCTTTTTTTTTGAAAGCTAAGTTAGACAACAAGAAAAAGTTTTTAAAATGCCATGCACATTATGAGATACATACCTATAAAATCCAAATCAAATTCAAATGATTTCCTTTATTCAAGAATTAGAAAAAAAAGAAAAAAAAAATTAAATTGAATTCAATTAAATTGTATTATTAGTTGATTAAAACGAGAGTGTGTGTAGGAAATTTTTTTATTAAATGCATTAAAGAGACTTCAAACCAAAGGAATGGCGTTTGAAATGTATTGTTATGCACAGAAGAGTATGATACGATATATACATACATAAGTACGTGAAATGTTATTATGGAAAGAGTTACTTTTAAAAAACAACAAAACTTCAACTGACTGCTAAAAATCATAACACTTACGAGATGCATATTTATTTTAAAGGCTTTTTTTTTGTTTTCATAAAAACTTATTTGTTTGCATAAGACTCCATTCGTATTGTATGACAACAGATCTTAAAAAGTAGTTTCAAGAAATGACATGGCATTATACCCTCCTTCAAATAATATGAAAAAAACTGAGTGTTCAGAAGGACTAAATTATGGCCATCCATAGTCGTTTGCTTTTTAAATTTCAGGCACATATGTACATATGCGATTTAATTTTTTATTTTTTTTTTGCATATATTTGTTGTCATATGAAGGTAACATGAAATACTATTCCTTGTTGAAACAGTGGTTTTGGTATCCACTTTTAAACATTATTTGAAATAGTATAACTTTTTGTCTGTGTAATTCCTCCGCTTCCCATTCTCCCCCTTTCCTACATCCTCTCCTTCAATTCGACCTACGGGTACTGAACTTGTCTTAATTGACAAGTACACGTCCTCTAACCTAACCTAACCTTGAGTTACAAACCTACTTTCTTCCATGATACGGACTTAAGGAATCGATATTAACAGAACGATTAAAGAGGGTTTCAAAATTAAACAAAAAAATCTATTGGATGAGGTATCATTGGCAACAAGTATAGCAGTCAGTACTTTAGTACTTTTTTCAGAACTTTTCCATTTCAAAAATACCGCAGTACTCCCGCAACGCTTTCAGTACTTCTTTATTATTAAATATTTTATGTCTTAGACTTTTCAATTATTATTGTATTAGCAACGTATTGCTAAAGGTAAAATTAGTCTTCAGTCCCAGTCAGACCAGTCAGTGTTGAAAAATTTAGTACTTTAGTACTTTTTTCAGTACTTTACCAATTCAAAAATACCGCAGTACCCCCGCGATGCTTTCAGTACTTTTTTATTATTACATATTTTATGTCTTGCTAGTCTTCAACTATTAATGCATTAGCAACATGTTCAACGTAAAGGAAGAATTAGGCTTTAGCCCCGGTTAGCCAAACGTACATGGAACAAATGTCCGTTTTTAGAATACGAAAAGCTTGCCGAACCGTAATGTAGTTTCGGTAAGCATTTACATTGCTCTTCATATGCTAAAACCGAACGTAAGTTGTATAACGTTCCATCAACTTTTGACTAAATGATGCCCTTACGCTTTGTTGCGTTCCGTATCAGTTATATTTCTATGTGAGGAACACGTATAAGTAGTTAGTTTTTTTGTTCCGTTCCGTACGTGCATTAAATATAAATAAATAAATAGTTTAGTAGGTAGTGTGCTGGCTTCAAATCCCATGTCAGACATCTCCAACAAAACGACGAAATGAAGAAAGTATTTCTTCGGCGACCACATTCTGTCAAAATCTTTGAGAGTAAATAAAATTAACATTAAAAATGTTCTCAAAAATCTGTGGTTCAGAATCGACTTTAAACTGTAGCTCATGTATAAATTTAAGGCACACAACATGAGTGGTGCGATAAGCTAGGTCATAATCTTGATTGAAGGGTAGTAATGACCAATTATGTATGTATGTATGTATTTTTTTTAAAAAAGTACTATTTGATGCGAAAAAGTACTCTTTCAGTTATAGTTCAGCACCATTTTAAAATTTTAATTTTGCAACACTGATAGCAGTAGTACTGATATGTTGCACTTGCCTAGGTGTACATATTGCATTTGTTCCAATACCTCAGCCAATCATTTTCTTTTTATGATGCAAAAGCCATACATTTTTTTCATGAGTTATGTCGTACATGATGCAGACGAAGTCGCCATAGTTTAGTAGGTAGTGTGATGACTTATTAGACTTGAGACCGCAGTTCAATCCCCATATCAGACATCTCAAACGAAATGAAATATGAAAAAATATTTCTTTAGCGACTTCCTTTCAGTAGATTTCTGACAAAAACTTGTTTGATCGTCTAAATCCCACTTAAAAGAAGGTCATTAGAGGAGCAGTGGTAATTATTGAAATAATTTATTCCTTCATTTCTTAGGAATAGATCTACTTTCCAATGCAAGCCCAGTATACCAGCTGACTTAACAAATTACGTGTTTTATATTTAACACGTTGACTGCCGAGGCAATTTTCAGAAAACTGGCCACGCTCGCCAACATTGACTTTTTGTTCTTTTCCCAGAAGCCATTTATCGATACTAGCATGATATAATACGATTTTATTCGTAGGTACACAAAAATGGTAGATTTAGTGAGTACGAGATGACTCGTTGTTGGCACCCTAGAAGGGAACGCAATCTATGAGTTATCTCGTAGTCGGCAGTCAACGTGTTGAATGAAATGGTGCGTAAGAGCGTGTTCAGCAATATAACGGTCCACGTTATTTGTAAAGGTATTGGTTAAAATGAGTTGAATCGAAATTTTTAAGCAAAATATACGATGTTTTCTTTGAAAGGTTTTTAATTTTCAAACCTTTCGAATCACGTGGTAAATAGACTTCAAATTCAAGAAACATAGTGAAGCATTATAAAGAAAAAGGTTTAAAATTACAGTGGAACTGCTAAACTTTTTGACGTGCTTAAAATATAAATTCGGGAATTATAATGTAGTAACGGTAAAACAGAAAGTATAAGGAGGCCTTCTAAAAGGCCTACTTTAATACATTTAAACACTATCGGTATTAGTTACTGTTGAATGAAAGCTGTTTGAATTCAGATTGAAGGCGCCTTCAGCAGCCAGACTGATGAAAGAGCTTGCTTATCTTAACAGGTCTAGAACATAATATTTTAGGTTAAAACTAGTTGTTAAAATAGTAGGTGCCCTTGTAATACTTATCTCTTTTAGTTCGGTATTCTTTTAACGCATTTTTTGTGACACTCTAAAAAAGCAAGAAAAATATGATGAAAGGTATAAGAAGGCCTTCAAAGAGGCCTGTTAAGTGAATACCGTCCTATTTTTTGCTGTTGTCTACACTTGGTTTAAAAATTTGTTTACAAACAACACATACTAATAAAAAGAAATGTTACGTGTTTGAAATAATATTCAAATTTCTTTTATTTCTTAAATTACAAACTAACCACCTATGTATGCATATATGTATGTATGTATGTATTGTATAAACACTTTTTTTATCAGAACAATAATCAGAATATTTTTATATGACGATTTTTAATTATGCCACCAAATATAACATATACAACGTCGTAATGAGAAATAATGAATTTTTGTATGTCAAAAGAAAGTTTCACCAAAAATTTTTTGGCACAGGAAAATATATGTTCTTAAATACAAACATGAGATACATACCGGGTTTTCGTAGCCTGGCGGTTTTAAAAATTAACTTAAAAAAAATTCAATCTTCTCCAGTGAGAATAAAAACTAACATCGACGTTGTTTCCGATGCAATGCATCGAAAAGAAGCAAAGTATCAGAGGAGTAGAGAATTCAAATGGCGGGCTGGCTGTCCGATATTCTTACTATTGAATTAATAATATTAAATAGAGCACTCTGGGGTCGAACACATTTGCTTCTGTTCCAATATATGTTCTTGACACATATGCATACTAGAGAATGACCGCCCTGTTAAAAGTGTTTGTAAAAACAAAATTCCTCTTTTCACGCATTATCATTGTGACGTATTTCCCGCTCTAAGGTTTTTACTTGTTCTGTCTAAGGGTCAATTAAAAACTAAACTGTCAGAGTTACGAGTTGTCAAGTCACGATACTCCTGATGAATCTCGTAGTTAGAATTGTTTCCCATTATACTTTACATGGCATTGATCCTCATCTTAATATACAAACTTTAGTCCAACAGTGCCTCCAGCGTTGTTATGGGACAGGTTCTCACTGTTACGATTATACTAACGCCTGCCCTTCTTCATATCTTATACAACTCCATCTTAACTGTTATTAGGAATGTATTTATAAAACGTTTTATTAAATTTATAGACCGACTATTTAAGCATGTATGTAAGTATCGATGTTGATCATTAAAAAATACTTCAAATTATTTTGATACATCGATAAGTTACATCAAGTTTTTTTGAAACAATCTACCCATTCTACTGCTTTTGATGTTTTATATGACTAGACTAACAACAGCGTATTTGTTCTAACGACACTCCTTTCTCGATCAACTCGTTTACATATACATAGAAGACGTAGAAAATCTAATGGAACTCCAGCCTTGACTCCGTATGACTTATTACCTCAGGAATACTCTTAACACATGTTACTATTCAGGAAAAAGTTTGCTACTATATGTATAGGATAGTCAGGTAGATGTCTCTCTAAAAGGAGTCTGGTCCATTGAATTCAAAATTTTTGATGTCTACGAGTCGACTAATCAGAGCGCATTGTTATTAGTCAGAATAAAAACCTAGCTTCTCACACTCCTCATGTAGTGTGTGTTAATTTTATCCACAAGTGTCGGGACGTACGGTTTATAGTCGATGCCGAACAACTGAGAAGCTTTTCATTGCGATTTTGTTATTTACTCTCAGACTTTGTGCCAGAAAACTGCTGACAGGAAGTCGCCGAAGATATGTTTACTTTTTCATATATCATTTTGTTCAAGATGTCTGGGGTTTGAACTATGGCCTCATGTCTAATAAGCCAACACACTACCAACTATATTCATCCTTCCTTGATCATCTTTTTGTTTATATCCATAGAAGATTTTTGTTGGCATCAATAGGTGATTTCCCGCAAACCTATACCTGACTATGGGATAATTGTGAGTTTCTGATTCTAAAATACACTCTATTCTAATAATACATACATACATACATAATTGGCCAATACAACCCTTCGCTAAGCTTCGGCTTAGCTTCTCACACCAGTCATGTTGTGTGCCTTAATTTTATACTTGAGTGGCGGGACCTACCTACAATTTAACGTCGACTCCGAACGACAGATTTTGAGAAGCTTTTCATGGCAATTTCATTTACCCTCAGAGTTTTTGCCAGAAATCTGCTGAGAGGAAGTCGCCGAAGAAATATTTTTTTTTTTTCCTTTTTCGTTTTGATGTCTGGCCTGGGGTTCGAACCCGGTCTTTTACGTCTAATAAGCGAACACACTACCTATTAGACTATTACTATTGTAATCATTTTGTGAAAATATCCTCCAACGAATCCTGGCTCTTTCAAAACTTTGCTGAAGATATCGTCCAGGACTGGGTCTTAGCTTAACTCTACGTTTGCGGACTTGAAAATCGATTCTATTCATGTTGGCATAGTTGAGAATTTAATAGTGGGTAGCTGAAGCATCCCCCCAATTTATGTTGAATTTGTCTAATAAGATCTCGCCTTTAAAAATTCGAAACGAAAAAACTGAAATAAATTTCGATGGCGGCGGAAAGTTTTCAAAGCAAAATATTATTGTCATAAAGACATCACCACCATTTTCTAAGTGATTTAGGCACGCTGTAGATTTCTTTAATTAATCAAAAAATTAAAAATATATGAACTAAAATTCCTTCATACATATAAATTCTGTGTAAAAACAAAACTTGTTTTGATTTTGACGTCAATAAGCATAATAACTTCATATTACGCTGTCGTCAATAGCAGCCACTACAACAGATATTTTAACGAATTTACAAAAGCTTTTGAAGAAAAAAAAAACTCCATTGCAAGCATATACGTATGTATGTATCTGGTAAAAACCTTTCGAAATATTCTTAAAGAAAAAAATAAAAACAAACACAATAAACTTTTGTAAATTATATTTTACAACGTTTGTAAGTCAAGTTGAAACACGCGCTCTTAACTTTAATTTATGTTTTGTTTTATTTTAATTTATTTTTCTTTTTTCCTTTATTTTAACTCGGTAAATTCATAGAATTGCATACGAACGCAATATGGAATGAAACCCAGAAACAAAAATTTAAACAGACAAATATCGATAGTGGTGTACGTACGACAACGATGCCAACGGCAGTAATATGTTGCAATTGTAATCATATTAACAACAAAGCTGGATGTCCTTGAAAACGAAAACCGGCATAATTTTTTAAAATAGGTTGAGAAACGGGTGTATTTAAATACATATACAATTTTTTTTCTTTCTTCTTCTTAATACAAAATTTTTAAGATAAACATGTTTTGTTAATAAATTAACAAAAAAAAAACACAAAATTTTTTTTAAATCAACACTTTTACTCTCGAAATAAGAGAAAGAAGAAAAAAAAATAACACAACTTAAGTCGAATTGTAAGCACTGTGCTGAGAATTTTATTAGTTAGTAAATAAGCTCTTCCATTATAATCACTCTGTCTGAACATCTTACTTACTTACTTGATTGATCATTACAACTCTTCAGTCGGCATCAGAGATCAGCAATGAGTATTCAAAAAGATAACTAGATTCGAATCATACTCATAATTTCTAATACTTATACGCATTCATACTTATTTTAATATCATACTCATACACTACTCATATTCAAAGTTTGAAGCACTCATCGTACTCATACTTAACAATACGCATGATGTTGTTGATTTCGACTCTCCTTTACTCGGCATTTACAAGAATCGCAAAATAAATATGATTCGCGTTCAAACACTACAATACTCACTAGAAGTTTGTGTGTTTGCTTTGCTTGCTGTCTTTGTCTTTTTCTTGCTCTTTTTTTTTTGTAAATGCAACAACAACTAAGCCTTTAAATTTTGATGAATAATTCGATGAATCACTCGAATCATTTATGAGTATTATAAATATCAAGGCGAATTCATGTAACAGGTGGGATTATCTAAACAGCTGATACTACTACGATTGTCAAAATTTGTGTGTGTTTGTTGTGCGTGTGTGTTTTGTTGTTAATTTTTTTTCTTTTCCATTTTTTTTCTTCCTATTTTGACAGCCGAAGGAGTGTTTTACAAAAACAAAATGCCTGTTGTTTTTGCATTGTTGTACTTGTTGTAGAGTTGCGGCTACCTTATATGCATTTGCCGTGATAAATATTTTTCAAAATGTATGAATCTGAATGAGTAGGCGTATGAATCAAACGTACATATTTCGAATGTTATCAGTTTGATGTCAACGTTATACTCATACTCATTGCAATCTGTACTTATAAATCAATGTTGTAGTGAGTACGAATGAATCAGAGTACTTGAATTTCAATACTGTTGACTCACTCATACTCAAAATTTCATAAGTACTTATAAGTAGTGGAGAAACGATTCATTGCTGATCTCTGGTCGAGATTACGACCTAGTGTCATATTTAGGAAATCGTATTACGAACTATGTTCTGAACTTTAACGTTCATTTTATCAATGACCGAATGTTAATTTATTTGTTTTAATGTTCACAAATAGGCTTAGAATTACAAAAATTAGCAATTTTTTCTCATACATAAATGCTTACATCGAGTGTTTCATTAAACGCTTCCTATCTTTAAATTTCTCAGCAGATTTCTAGCAAATCCTCTGAGAGTGAATAAACCTGTCATGAAAAAGTTTCTTAAAATCTGTCGTTCGGAGTCGACGTTAAACTGTAGGTCCCGCCACTAAAGAATAAAAATTAACGCACAACACATGAGTGGTGTGACAAGCTAGGCCGTAATCCTGACTGAAGGGTTGTAACGGCCAATTATGTATGTATGCACATATGTAATGTTTGAATATTAATTTTAGTATCTTAATGTGTCTAAGTGGGGCCCCATCCTTAAAGGAGGGTCCATCGGCTTACCTAACCTAACCTAACCTTTTGTGTTTTAATACTTACATGTTCTCAACCGTTGTCAATTGGATCCTGTTGAAATCCGATCTCTTTTCGCTAGGCAATCTAAGGAGTAGGACGATAATGAAACAAACTTATCAGTTGATTAAGTCTAAAGCTATCCGGTTGTAGGGTGTATCAAACTGTTTTGCGAAAAACGAACACATTTAAATGCCGGGTACGGTATTTGCGAATATAAAACAGAATTCCGAAAATATTCTAAATTAAGCAGATGTTAATTTAATACAAAAAATTATAAATGCTAAACAAGATTACGCAAACGTCTCGTACCACAACGACAATTTCACTAATTAATTCCGAATAAATGCTTATTTTTAAATTCTTCTTGGGAAGGAAATAAATTTGATATTATTGCTTAAAGAAAAATTATATAAAATTCCCTAAAGCTGGACTGGAATAGCATTTAGCAATTGCTACAATTAATCAATCAAAACAACACTAAAAATGGGTACCAAACTTTAAAGCGTCCATCAATACGAAATACATAAGAAAATTAGTAAATTTAGGTTGCCATTAGTGATTTGAAAAAAAAAATAACAAATAATTTTAATAATAATATTGTATTTTTAATGATGTATTTTAAAATCGATAAATGTTTGTAAATGTCTACGATTATATGTATGTATAACAACACTGTTGTATTAAATGAAGATTTGAAAATTTTTTCAAATTAGTAAACAGTGAACCAAATTTTAATATTAATTTTTTTTCTTTTTATTTCATATTTTCGTATTATGCACATACATAATTACTGATTAACGCACCCAAATATATACATACAAACATGTGTGTGTATGTACATATGTCTATAACTTTAGGGTTTATCAACACTGTTTGCAGTAGAGCTGTACAAAGCGTAACGTTTTTTTTCTCGGTCCCAGTTTAATGTTGCCAAACAAGAGTAATGGAGTTGTAAACCTTGAAAATTATTATTGACAACATCTCAACTAATTTTAAAAAAAAAGTGATCGGTTTATAGTTTAAAAAAAATTATTATTTTTATAAGTAAATATTTATGCATCAATACGATCATTGATCACAACCAGTCTGTGTTAATGGTGCATGTCTACGCTACCATTATAAATTAAATTCAAATTTAAATATGTGCTGATAAGAAGAGTTTACCCAGACCAATATTTTTTCCTTGAATCAAAATTCAAGATATGATTTCTACTCAAGGAATGCCAGCTGTAGGTTAGGTTAGATGAGCTTACTTGAATCCTGTTATAATGCAACACAATAGACGCAACGCAGCAAGTGCTACAATTTTTGCAATTGTAGCCTTAAGTAAGCTGCATACGCATTAATTATAATGAAGACTGTAGTAGCAAAGCATAAGCAAAAAATTAGAATTATTCATTTATTCTTTATCAATTCTTTATAATTTTTTCGCGTTATATCTCGTACAACGCAGAACCACTATTTTATGTATTTTATTGTATTGACTTATCCTCTCATTGACAACACACTTCCTCTCACCGTTAAAAATTAGTAGTCGCCGTAGTCTAGTAGATAGTGTGTTACCTTATTAGACGTAAAGCCCGGGTTCGAGCCCCAGGTCAGACATCAAAACGAAATAATGAAAATATTTCTTCGGCGACTTCCTCTTAGCAGATTACTGGCAAAAACTCTAAGAGTAAATAAACCTGCCATGAAAAAGTTTCTGAAAAAATCTGTCGTTCGGAGTCGACTTTAAACTGTAGGTCCCGCCACTCATGTATAAAATTAACGCACACAACATAAGTAGTGTGACTGAAGGGCTGTAATGACCAATTATTTATGTATGTATGTATGTATTGCATTGACAGCACTTATCCTCTCATTGACAACACAATTCCTCTCACTGTTAAAAATTAGCTTAAATGCAAAGCAGCAGAATCGTTGTGTGTTGTCGCGCTGCCATATACCCCCATGTATTTTATTTTTTACAGATTACTCTGTTGCGTTGCGTCTATTGTGTTTACAGCATGATAGTACAACTATGTATGTATGTACACATATATAGTTTTACGAATTTTCATGTATTCTATCCAAATCTAGACGCGTTCTATTAATAATTCTCTAGGCGATAACTTGGCTAACTAGCTAACTTGGTTTACAAATGCTTCAATATTAGGTGCTTATACACGTAGAGACTATCTTTGGCGCACAAGAAATAAAGTCTAAGTCGTTAAATTGCATATCTTGGTGGCCAATTGTTGTCGCCAAAACGTAAAATTACTTTTCACGCAATTAAGCCAAATTAGGTCATGTTATGAAACCAGTTCATACTCTTCAATTGCATTCAAGAAAGTTGGTTATCATACGACGATGAGTTGATGATTACGAATCTTAGAGGATTGTTATCGGAAATAATAATTAATAACATATGCACACACATACCCTGAGATTTAAAATAATAATTAATAACATATGCACACACACACGCTGAGCCTAAGTCTGATGAAGCGGTATTGGTATTGGCAAAGACAATATTGGTATTGGCAAAGACAATATTGGTATTGGCAAAGACAATATTGGTATTGGCAAAGACAATACCAATAGTCATATTGGCGGATGAGATGAGGCGGATATACTTTCGCCATCTCGAGTTTCCAGGACGAACTGATGCTGTAAGAGCGGAGGAACGAAGGACTTCCATGCACAAATGGCAGTCACGATGGGAGAACAGTTTAAAGGGAAGATGGACATTTCACCTAGAGCGTAATATCGTGACATCTCTTTCCCGATCTCAGAAGTAAAGGCATAATTATCCAGAGCGAAACATGCAAAAGCCCAGGGATCAGATGGCATCACGATGTTTAAGTTAGGACATACAGTGACGGTACTTTCTAACATCTCAGTTTATCAATTAGACGTGTCTGATATCTGAAAAGTAGCGAAAATAATTCCCATCCTGAAATCGAAAAAACTAGTGGAATTGGCGAACTCATTTCCCTTTAATGCCGATTGGCTAAGGTTTTGCGATCACTTCTCCTCCCATCTTTAAAAAGAGGCAACATCAATCTAGCCTCCCACCAAAAAGGGAACCACATTGCCAAGAGCTTCAGAAAGAGGAGACAATGCGACAATGCGTGCTATGGATATAGCCCTTTTCCAGTATAAAGGGCTAAACACTGTATACTATCATTTATACGGGACATCATTGAAACTACATTGTCTAATGACACAAACAGATGATAACTACTACGTCTGTGGTATCTCTGTAATAGAAAGGCATTTGTCGAACTCATAGGTAAGGGATTGTAATTCTGGAAAATAAAAATGAGAATCTCTAACTGCTTTCACAACCGCGCATCGAGTAAAGATTGCATCATCGAGTTCACATTGCTGTGTTCGACTTGGAGTAAATTAAAAAGGTAATACTGTCAACGTACAAGGCAATAGGAAAAGTGGATTTCCTTCCTCATCGAGACACAATCGAAAAATCTACAAAGAGCCCAAAACGCATTGAGGACTGCGACTGATTGCATGTAGATTCGAACCACTTACACCAAGACACAGAGGGACCTACCACTGAGATACTCTAAGCTCCCAGCTGAAGCTCTCCAATCTTTTCTTTCAGGTATATTTTCATATTCACTTCCATCTTGGACATTATGAATGCCGAATATCTGCCGCTATTATTGGCTACAGTCGCCGTAGTCTAGTAGGTAGTGTGTTCGCTTATTAGACGTAAAGCCCGGGTTCGAGCCTCAGGCCAGATATCAAAACGAAATATCAAAAAAAAAATATTTCTTCGGCGGCTTCCTCTCTGCAGATTTCTGGCAAAAACTCTAACTCTAAATAAAATTGCCATGAAAAAGCTTCTCAAAATCTGTCGTTCGGAGTCGACGTTAAATTGTAGGTCTCGCCACTCAAGTATAAAATTAAGGCACACGACATGAGTGCTGTTGAGAAGCTAGGCCGGAATCCTGACTGAAGGGTTGTAATGGTTAATTATATATGTACATTTAATATATGTATGTATTATTGGCTACAATTTTGAATGCCCTCACCTGAGATTGCAGTGGTCCGTCAAGACTCAGGGTTCTAAAACCCTAACCTCCTGTATAATATCTAGTTGTTTATTATTTACAAATAAATTATTTTATTGGATTTTATTATTATTGCACACAATTAAAATAACATACAAAACAAATTAAAATATTAAACATCATCAGTTTGTGCGGCGGCTTCCTCCTCTTGCATTGCATCTGCATGCTGGACTATGTCATCGCGTGATTCGGCTTCGTCTCTTGCCATGAGCAAGCTTGTCTCAGATGGCGGTTTTGTGCCATAATCGATATCGTGTAAAAGATCAGCGAATGTCTCAAAACCCCAATCACATTCAGGCAATAAATCTTCGGCGGCCTTTGTTTCATACCAATAGTATCGTTCGGTATTGCCACCCAAAGATTTGTTCAAAAGTTTGCGACGCTGTGCGCCACGATCTAAGAATTCCACATAATCGATATCTTCAAAACTGCCAATTCCATCCATTATGCTATTAGCTTCGGCTTCAATTTCCACATACGGATCTACACGCAGCATAATTTTATTTACTGAAGCTTGTATCATGTCGCTGCGTTCCAGATCGGGTATTTCCATGGGATAAATGCGTAAACGTACGCCTGCCACTTCGTCGCCCACGCGTTTGAGAACATCAGCAAGTGATTCCTTCTTTGCCGCTTCATAAGCGAGACGTTCCTTTTCCAAAACGGTTTGTTCGTTCAATAGTTTCTCATTGACACGTTTGCGTGACATTAGAATGAACAACAGGCGTCTGAGATTTAATTCGTACCATTGCTTCTTCATGCGCTCCGTATAGCTCTGATGAGTTACGGGTTCAGCAGCTCTGGGAAACATTAAGAAAAGCAGAAAAAAGAAATTTAATTATTAAAAAATAAAAAAAATAATGAATTTTGTTAGATTTCTTTCTATTGTTTACAAAATTGATGATTACTTCTTGGCATCCTCGTCCTCTTTGGCTTTGCGAGTGGCAGCAAGAATGGCTTCTTTTTCTAAACGCTCCATTTCCCTGTGAGCATCCTGTTCTGCTTGCCGTTTAGCTTCTATATATTCCTTATTCTTTTCATAGTACTTTTGTTCCCAAGCCTGTATATCTTTCTTGCGAGATTCTTCCTTTAAAATATATGCTTCCATCTCTTCCACCTCGTTTGGCATTTGTATATAAAAGTTACCGGGTAATTTAATCATACGCAGACTACTATTATAGTCTCCTATACCCAAAAGCTTTTCCGGTACTTTAGGTTTATGTTCACAAATATTAGTAACTACACCTCCACCCAAGGTATCATTGAAACAAGCCGAATCATCACGAGCTAATAACAGAGAGTTGCTTTGAGTTTTTAAAATAATTTTTTTGAATTTCTTTCCACTTACACAATATGTCCCAAGCCTCTAGGCTACCGTCTATACGGGTAACAAAGAAAACCGAAGGTTTAGATTCACTCCAGGCCACAGCAGTCAAACCACTTTGACATCTACGCCAAAATATGGGTGAATAATTGTAGTCCTCTTTCCAAACCGCTAAAACAGTGCAGCCAATAGACACAAATAGCCAGGGAAAAAAGGGATTTCTTTTCATCGACGTTACGGGTCCATCATGTACCCGGGCAAAACTTACCGTACCACTGACGGACTCGCGACCTTCGGCATCAGCATAAAGGCCTGACCAACCTATACGCTCCAAACGGCCATAAAATGAAGATATCACACACGATTGCCTTACTTCAGTAATTTCACTCTCTTGCACTTGTATGGGATAATTATAAGGATTTTTGCTCGATTTCAAATCCTTTTCATTATAACGAACCCCAAATACTGGTGTATCAGCTATAAAGGCTGTTATTGGTTCACTATGGACCACAGTGAAGATCGGTGCCAGTGTTTTACCCTTAAACAGCGATTCGCTTTGTGTCAAAGCCTTGGGCAGATCACGACGTACGCCACTGCTGACTTTCCTACTGGAATGAGCATCCAAATTCCAAAACGATACACTGCCATCCAAAGAACTTGTCATAAAATATCGATATTTCTTAGAGCGTGTTGGATCCATATAGATTTTGCCATAGGCATTGACAAAACATTTACTACTCAACCAGTGTATGGCTGTAATGGTTGACTTTTGAGAATTTTCCAAACGTGATATACAACTCGGTGTTACCAATATGGCTTCGTTAATTTGTATTGCCCATTTAAGGAATTCGCTCATTATGATGCGATAACGAATTTGGGCCGATGATAACATTTCTTCATAATCCAATTTTTCAGCACGATTTTGTAAATCCCACAATATAACTTGACCGTTAATAGCACCGCCCAATAAAATATTTCGATCGTTAGGGCAAAATGATAAAACCACCACTTCTAAAGGCGATTCAAACTCTAGTTTATAATTCAAATTATCACTAAAGCTCCACATTAATATTGGATTCGGCTCTAAGACGGCGCGTTGTGTCAAATCATGTTTCGTATGAACTGTGCTAGAAAATATTTTCAAGAGTATTATAACTACAAATGAATTTCGAGGTGTATAATATTACCTGACTTCATGGTGGCGGCAGTACTAAATGTATATGATGTTACTATAAGACCCGCTAGGGCTGGATACCAGTCATAGCCACTTACATATCTGCGATGGCTTTTTGCTATGTTTGCAAAACACAAAGTTTCCTCCAAACAAGGCGTGGTATAATGCATAACGCACTTGTCCGATATATAAGGATAATCGTTACTAAAATATTGAGCGATTAAAACAAACAAAAAAAAAATCGATTGAAGCATGACATTTTTATTCTCCAAATCTCAACTGGTGATCGATGTACATTGTATTTAGCTGGGCAATTAAATAGCTTAACTTTGCATATAAAATAATGTCGCAAAGTACTTGGTGGTATTGTCCCAGCCCAAGGCCTACATTACTTAGTGTACGTTCCCTTTAGTAAGGATTACGGCTCATGCTATGTGTGTTAATTATACCCATTTGTAGCGATAGTTAAAAGTCGACTTTGAACGACAGATTTTTGAGAAACTTTTCATGGCAATTTTATTTTCTCACAGAGGAAGGCGCCGTTGAAAATGTTTTTTCATATTTCGTTTTGTTCGAGATGTTTGAGCTGGGGTTTGAACCACCGGGCTCGCATCCCGCATAAGTCAATACACTACCTACTAGATTCATTCGATGATTATTTCAAAACGTTTTTAGCTGGACCTTTGTAAAAACCGGTGTCATTTAACATCTTATAACCACAATTTCATATATTTCCTTGGCTTTATTTCTGCCAATCGTTTTAAATCCCTTTGTATACCAACATGCTCTGCCAAGGTCTATAACAGCATCTCCTCCCTATTGGTAAAAATTCGTTCTAGATTTTGTTTCCATTATTTTACTGCCATGAATTTATTCGAAACGTTCACAACTTCATTCGACAGGTGCCAAATTCAATGTAAATCGACCACTTAAGATATATATATACATACACCTACCGATACATATCGATTTGATTAAATTCCAAAGTTTTCAACAAGAACTTGACATTATCTGAGACTTCTGCAGGTGGTTTGACTACTACTGGTTCGGGTGTCGTTGGCTTACTAGTCGGCTTATCTTTAGATTCCTCATCCTCAGACTCCTCATCCAAACCATCCTCTAAAATATAAAAACACAAAGTTTAAGTAACTCTATGATGGACTCTTAATATTCATGTACTCGTACAGCCCTTTCACTTACCATCTTCATTTATTTCATAAAGATATTGGGCCCAAGCATTAGTGGGAAACGTTGGATCGGTTTGCTGTTCTATATCAATGCGGGAATTTGATGATTGTATACCGACTGTTACACGGCGACGTAAAACATTTTCAAAACGGGCGGTCTCCGAAGGTATCAGCTCAACGTAACCATCACGCACATCGTTGCTAAAGCGAAATGTAAATTTCTTAACGGCTGGTATAGTCAAGGGATAGACACTCTGTATCTCCACATCGATCGGGTCATGATAACGATGAGCTATGGATAGATTCACTTCATACTCGCTGCCCATTGAATACCACTTGCTAGGTTGTCGTATCAAACGTTTATCGATCAATAGACGTTCAAACATTTCCATGTTACGTATTATGCCCAAAGCAATTTTGGCATCCGCTGGATTGACATAACAAATAAATGGATCACCATGCGGTGGATCATCAAGATCTTGTGTAATTATAGGAACATAACCCACTAGTACAGGACTGTCAAGATCATAGCCTTGGAAGGCATTGTATAATACCTGACTATTTGACAAGTCATCGAATAGATTATTACGCAAATCCCGATAAATTATCTGTTTCCAAGGGAATTCTTGCGTAACATTAACACCCACCACGAGATTAAGACGTTTTTGACTCGATTCTTTAATCATCATTTCTTGGCAGCTGGGCAAAGTCAATAGCGCTTCCCAAGCCATGGACGTATCAAAAGATTTTGGCATTAAATCCTTTTCATTTTCTGGTGGTGTCCATTGTATTACTTTACGAAATATTCTCAGGAATCTGGAATTTGATATGTAAATGAGCATGTGATTCACATACAAATTTATAAATATTTTTTTTTTTTTTATACATACCGGGTCTTCTCATCTTCCACTGGTTCTGCTGGCGGTTCCTCTACAATTGCCGTATCAGTCATTGTGGTCTCTCTCTGTATTATTAATTAAAATCTTTTTTTTTCTATTTTTATTAGTTCAGTAAGTAAAAATAAAAATAAATTGTAGTTTTTTTTTTCTTTTTAATAATTTTGTTTATTTTTTTTTATATTCGTGAACTTTTCGAAATTTCAAAGTGAAACAGTAAACAAATAAAGAAAATATTACCTTGCCAACGTCAATTCAGTTAAAAGCAGAGTTTCCACTTCATACAGAATTTCATTCATGGATTTCCGATAAGTTTTGTCATAAAAAAGACGGCCAATATTTACTTATACTTTCGGATCTATTTTGAATATTCATAAAAATTCTTTTCAGATCTCTTTTTTATAATTTATTTTCTAGTTATTGAAGTAATTTTTATTTATCGCCTGTAAACTTTTGACACAACATTTTGAAGGAGAGCCGAAGGTCTTAGAATTGACAGCGATACAGGTAATGGAATTGAAGAAACCAAACGAATGCATGGTTCTAAAGAACATTGTACCGTTATACGTCGCCGTAGTCTAGTAGGTAGTGTGTTCGCTTATTAGACGTAAAGCCCAGGTTTGAGCCCCAGGCCAGACATCAAAACGAAATATGAAAAAAAAAATATTTCTACGGCGCCTTCCCCTCAGCAGATTTCTGGCAAAAACTCTGAGAGTAAATAAACCTGCCATGAAAAAGTTTCTCAAAAATTTGTCGTTCGGAGTCGACGTTAAACTGTAGGTCCCGCCACTCACGTATGTATATAATTAACGCACACAACATGAGTGGTGTGAGAAGTAATGGCCAATTATGCATCGTTCTAAAGAATATTGTACCGTTATACCACTTGATGTTCTTATCCGTACGATTAGAAGCTCTTTCTCTGAGAGAATACTAGTCTATGAGACGGCTGAATAAATTAGGAAGTATAAAATAACTGATGGAGTTCGTCAGGGTTCTGTGCTATATCTACTCCTATGAAATATACTCTGCGATAAAGTTTTGAACCTTTCTATACCAAGAGTTGTGCAAACAGATGGTAATACTGATGATATAGCAGTGGCTAAGGAAGTGTGTCAAATAAAGGCTTTGTGTATACATACATACATAATTGGTCATTACAACCCAGGATTACGATCTAGATTCTCACACCACGCATGTTGTGAGTGTCAATTTTTATACATGAGTGACGGCGGACCTACACTTTAAAGTCGATTCTGAACGACAGATTTTTGAGAAAATTTTCATGGCAATTTTATTTACTCTCACAGAGTTTTTGCCAGAAATCTGCTGAGAGAAAGTTGCCGAAGAAATATATTTTCATACTTTGTCTAGTTGGATATGTCTGATCTGGGATTTGAACCGAAACCTCATATCCAATAAGTCAACATACTACCTACTAGACTACGGCAACTACTAGAAATTTCGATATTAACCACTCGTTTTAAAGGCTCAAGCACGTTTCCAGCAAGAGAGTACATGCAATATTGTTAGACTCTGTTGGACACGTATGGATAGGAATATAACGCAATATAACATCTCAGTTACCGCTTAAACTGTAAGTGATAAGGCTTGTAAAAAACCTACTCGAGTGAATACTTGATTATACCGCATAATATAGATAACATAGAACAATGTTAGTTGTAAAGGTCGATAATAATGAGTGGGGACCGCTTCCCCATCTGTGTGAAGACCAGCGTTGGATAATAGAATTTACGCTCGCGCTGTAAAATCTTTATTTCGCTTCAGCGCCAATGGTTTCCACACAGTTTCACATGAAGCTATTGGAGTTGCATTCAGAGACATAGCTCCACCTGAGATGAAAAGTGCACATAATAGAGTTAGGACTGTTGGTAGGCCTTTCACAGCGAACGAGGCGCGAATAGAAGAAATACTAAAGAGTCTAGACTAATAATAAGTTTGCTGGGAAACGGCAACAAAATCGCAATGGACCGACAGACTTATGGGAAACATTCAAAGATGGATTCAAAGGACCACGTGACCACGTTTATTGATTTTTGCATAACGCGGTCTCTGACGTCGCTTTATTAGGGTAATACGTTCCTTCTGTGATAATAGAATTGAGAACGTGGAACATATTTTCGTTCATTGCCCAATAGGCTGAAACTCGACCTGTGATAAAATGTGAATGGGTTGTAATTTAAGTTGCTAAAGTCTCACATTACTGGGTAACAGTGTCTTTCGTGTATGATGGCTTTGAATGACTCAGTTCTCTTTTTTTATTTTCTCTCTCTTATATTTTTCTTTCTTTTCCTTTCCTCGTATCTTTTCTTTCATCACTTTATTCGTCACTTTATTCATATTCATTCCCTCTACCTCTAACAGTCAGAAGCTAACCTTATTTTCTCTTTTCAGTTTGTTCCCTTCTGTCGCTTTCTAAAGGGCCGCAATGGACCAATAGGTCTCCGGGTGAAGGAGTGCCACTGCTAATACAGTAGAACGCCAACTGTCGAACCTAACCCAAGATTACTGGCCACATTGGAAGTTTTTGCAGACTCTATTATTCAGTTTCAATAAATCCAATTCATACCACTCGTAGAGCAATAATTCATCCACAAAGAGCATGTAAGTTTTTGAGAAAAAAATTAAATTATTTGTTTATAAATATTTGTGAAAATTTCACGAAAAGAATAATATCCAATCATCAGAGCCGTGGCCACCATATGACGAATATTTTTTTTCTACTTAATCGGAACATCTTGTGTCAAAAGAAATTGACGTGATTTCATTTTAAAATGAGAGTGTGAATTCTTACTAAGATACTCCTTACATAAAAATTAGTAATAATAATGATTTTATAAATATCAAATACATTTTTAATTATATTTTAAATTTTAATTCAGAAATGTGTACTTCAAAAAATACTTCGTTAACACAATGCCATCTTTATGTCAGTTTCACAAGTTAATAACGTTGTTATATTCGAAAAACTGCTTTTGTCTATAAATGTTACAGAAATCGTTTGCAGTCAGGTAACCTCTTGTCAAATATTGTTAATAAAACTGTTGTTAACATTTTGCTTTACTTCACATAGCTGCCGTTGTTACAACTTGCCGTTAACTTAAAGGAGGATTTTAACATGCAGATAAATTGTTAATCAAAAGTCGCCGTAGTCTAGTAGGTAGTGTGTTCACTTATTAGACGTAAAGCCCGGGTTCGAGCCGCAGGCCAGACGTCAAAACGAAATTGAAAAAAAATATTTCTTCGGCAACTTCCTCTCAGCAGATTTCTGGAAAAAACTCTGAGAGTAAATAAACCTGCCATGAAAAAAGTTTCTCAAAAATGTGTCGTTCGGAGCCGACTTTAAACTGTAGGTCCCGCCACTCACGTATGTATACATATAATTAACGCACACAACATGAGTGGTGTGAGAAGCTAGGCCGTAATCCTGACTGAAGGCTTGTAATGGCCAATTATGTATGTATGTAGTATGTATGTATGTAAATGCACAATATTTGGTTTTTTTATCTTATCACGCTTGTTTTTGTTATAAAATCAAATAATTTACAAAACGGAACAACAAACCAATGCAATAACAAAATTGAAATTTAAATGTTATTTATTTATTTATTTAATAATTACAATACAATTACAAATTATATTCTAATTTTATACGAGCGGAGTAACAAGACCATATGCTCGGTGTAGTGTCACAGACCAGAGTCTCTGGTGGGAATCGAACCCAATGTTATTTTTAATTTTTATAATTCATTATTTTTACTTTGACATACTTCAGCCATTTTGCGACGTACAATTTTCCCAGATGCTGTTTTTGGTAATTCGTTAACGAAATATACTCCACCGCGTAGTTGTTTAAAATATGCCATTCTTTCTTTAACGTGTTCGTATACTTTCTTGCCAGTTAATGAACTTCCCGGAAGTTTAACAATTGCAGCAGCTGGCAAAAAAGTGGAAATAATGTCAGATACACCAAAAACGCATACCTCGACTACATCAGGAAGCTCTAAAATAACTGCTTCTATTTCTGATGGAGAAACCTGATAGCTGTTGTACTTTAAAATATCTTTTTTACGATCGATAACATAAAGATCGCCCTTTTCATTAAAATAGCCCAAATCTCCACTATGAATCCACTTTTCGGAATCATAAACATCATTAGTGGCTTTCTGATTGTCATAATAACCAGGCCAGTTATAGCATCTTCTTGAACATATTTCACCAACTTCCCCGGGTCCCAAACTTTTATTGTCATCATCAATTATTTTTACTTCAATATTTGAATTGAGTTGGCCCACATTACCATCCTCAATTGCAGGTCCGAGCGCTACTGTGCCAGAAGTTTCAGCTTGGCCGTAAACATTAAAAATTATGGCTTTTGGAGCATATTTTTTTATTTTTTCCACAAGCTTATACGGAAGTGGACTGCCGGAAAGGTAAATTACTCTTAAACTTGTTAATGCGCTTAAGTCCAAAATGGGATTAGCCAACAATTGACCAATTTGACTAGGAGTACCCAAAAAAAATGTGGGCTTAAATTGTTTATTTATTTCAATGAAATCTTCTGGCGTAAAGGGGTTTTCACTTATAATTCGTTTAAATTTCGAGAAGGGGGTAAAGAGCAAACTTGTCAGACCGCCTAACCAATACAGCGTACTGAAATACGAATATATTGTAGTCTGTTCTGGCCCTGATCTTTTTCCTCTGGAAATAAATAAATTGTTTCATTTCTTTATCAGACTTAAATTAATAAATGTACGTACATGAGGTTTAAAATCCCTATATGAGATAAACAAACTCCTTTGGGCAAACCTGTTGTTCCTGAAGAGCATATAACTGCTGCTAACTGGTCTGGGCCCATTTTCAAATCAACGCACCTAAAAAACAATTTAAATTACTTTGAATTCGATAGGCATTAAAACATAATAAATTAACGTACTCAAATTCTTCTTCTCTTTGAGTTGAAGAAAATAAATCACTTAATTTCGGTACACCATCTCTGTGTTCGTTTATGGTGTAAATCACTGTTGAATTAAGATCGGATTCTTCAAATGCTTCCTTAACCTTATCATAAATTGTCCCGTCACAAAACATTATTTTTGGTTTTGTGATTGAGTAAATGTGTTTAACTTCAACTGTAGCAAGAATTGAATAAATAAATAAATACTTGCCAGAAAAATTTCATTTCATAAGTTCTATTCACCCTTTTTCAAACTAGGATCCAAAGTACTTATGGCAAGTCCATTAAAAAAACAACCAAATACTAAAGAAGTTAAATAATCGGTGTTGGCTGCACATATGCCCACAATTTCACCTTGTTCCATATTCAAATGTTCTAAGTTTTGAGCAACACGTATGGCCGATAGTAATATTTCTCTATTAGTAAGTTGTAGGGCGGTGGTAAAAGAAACCTACAAATTAAACGAAATCATTATGCAATTAATTAAGAAAATTATGCTTGTAATTCAATTTACATACCTGGCCAATATGATCGGGATCGTTTTTTAATGCTTCGAAAATTACTGAACCGATCGAGTCTTTGTCTCCAAAGGCGGGTTCAGTTTTATTTCCATACCAAATTTTCTCGGCTTCGTTATAGTGAGTCTTCGGAGTTTTTGCCATGATGTACGTTTACAAACTGTTGGCAGTTTCACCATATCATTTACTTATATGAAATTATTTGGAACTGATAAGTTACAAAAATCGAGATAATGTAATGATATTTTAACTCAATTTGTTTTTTTTTTCAATTCTTCATACCTTCTTATCTCCGAAGGCTCATGGCAATACAATTAAAATAATTCGAATCATGTAACACTGTTAAGCCTACATCATATACAAACGAATGTTTATTTTTATAGATTAATACGTATATATTCCAATCAAATTTTGTTAACTACAAATATACATATGATTATATAACTAACTTTTACTGCCAAAACTATTATTAACAATATGTGGTAAAATCTATTCGCAATCATAACATGGTGCGACCGTGAAAATACACCCGATTAACTTTTGAATTCTCAAATATACTTGTTTAAATTTTTAAAATACGTTTTAAATAAAAAACCTGTGGAAAATATGTAAATGGGATTCTTGGTTCCCAGACAGATTATGGAAAACTAGTGATAACAAACATTACTAAGAGCAGAGAGATGTCAAAATTTTAGAAGAAGTATTTATCAAAGCAGAAATTTTGAAAGAGAATAAGGATTCTATTGAGTTCAGAATAAATTTCTCCAAACATCGAGACAAACGAGAATGTGGGTTACGAGACTTAGGAGACAATGATGATGTTTTTGACGATTCAGTTAAGCAACATATAGATAGCATTTAGCCAGGTAGTAATTTAAATTGCAGAATCTCAATTGGTCTATAGTCATTGTTTTAATTAGACAGGGAAATTATTTTGTACAGTTTCCATCCGTCAGGATAAACAAATACAAACACATATCAGTATATAAATTGTGTGTTACTTTCGAGAGGATAATATTCACAAATCTTTCATTCAAATCGTCAACATTTACATTTAGAGTTGTTCTCCCTTCCTATAACAATATTTCGAATTTTATTTCATCTCGTGTCAATCGCTGAAGAAAATATTCTTTAATGGAAGATGCATTTAGATTCTTTAACAATTTCTAATAATATTTCTTCGAGACACCTGAAATATCTTTTATAGTGCAGAAGTTTTGAATCATTTCCACCTAGAATAAGGTGTATTACGTTTATGATTAATATCCCAATTTTCCGGGTTCCTGATTTGATTTTACGCGATTGAAGCCGCCGCACATTGGGGTTTTTGATGCCTAAAATGGATATTAATTGGAAAATGAAATTCTTGAGTACCAAATATTTTCTTACATGAGCTGGAAGTGCACAAAATTCTGCATCCCTTTCTTAAAAAAACGTGTCTCTAGCAAGTACCGTTACATTACTATGCCTTTCTGAAGTGCTGGTTTTTTGATATTTTTTTATCTTTCGTGAAAAACCTAAATTTTCAGTGTTTTCAAAATTAGTTCTCGGCAAGTTTTTAAGTAAAAGTATTAAAAAAAAATATGGAGGCTTCAACAACAGACGATTGAGATTATATTTGCTTCGTTGTTTTTTAAGATTATGTAGTTTTTTTATTTTTAAAAAAAAATTTTGTGAAGGTCTATAAATTTGCAAGTTTTGTAGCATATATGGAAAAATAGTTGTGAGTTAAGCAAAGTTAAGCAAAAAAAATTTTCTTTTCTTAAACCTAAGATACCCTGTGAAATAATAGAAAAAAATTTTTTTGCACTTTTTTGCACCTGATTAAAAAAAAGGAAGATATATTTTTGTACCTATATAATTTTTATCTATTCAATTTTTTGTATAAATTTATAAGACCATATTTATTCAATCATAGGTACAAACGTGAATACAATTTTTATTTCTCGAAGAGAACTTTATGAACTAGTTGCAAGATCTGGATTTGAAACCTTGACTGAAAAATCGCATTTCTTAAAGAAAAAACGCTTACACGTTTATTCCCAAGCAAAAAAAAATATTTAAGTTTTTAACGATACATTTAACATTTTAACGAAAAATTTAATTTTCCAATTGAAGACTCGCTGGAATACATCTTATAGAGTTTCTGAGCGTTTTCTTCAGAACAACAAGTACTGGTTAGATTCGTCAATAGGTTTCCCGCGCCAATCTGGTGTTAAGCGTGGTAGATCGAAAGTTGATTTCGACGATTGCAGTGAAAGAAGCAAAAGTCAAAGGAGTAAAGGAAAGAAAATTCTTCATCTTTGCTGGTGCGGACCAGAAGTAATAAACTACTCTTTAATACCAATTAACAGTTAACTCAGGAAGAGCAAGAAGCCCGAAACAAAAACTTCAAAATGAAATGAAAACTTGTTTGATACTCAAAATGATTTATTCTAATGTGTATTAACGTTTCTATGTTCAATTCTAATTTTATCTGGTTGTTAGATAATCTTTAACAGTAGGATTATAAAACTTTGTCAGAACAAATATTTTGATGCAATACGTCAGAATCAATCAAAAAATCAATTTTGAATTTTTTGGTTGTTAGGCCCTTATGCATTTCAGGTCACGATTTTTTTTCTATTATGGATTTATCTTCTTTAAGCGAAATAAACCAAAAAAAGTTAAAAAAAGCAACCAGGAAAGCTCCCACAATTTAATATCCATTTTAGGCATCAAAAACCCCATTGTGCGCCGTAGTCTAGTGGTTATTGTGTTGGTTTATTAGACTTGAGGCCAACGTTCAAACCTCACGCCACTAATGTATAAAATTAACACATGCAACACAAGTTGAGTGATAAGGTAGGTCGTAATCCTAACTAAAGGGTGATACTGACCAATTATATATGTATGTATGTGTGTTCTTTATCGGCACATTTA
Source organism: Sarcophaga rosellei (assembly GCA_930367235.1). Lineage (NCBI taxonomy): Eukaryota > Metazoa > Arthropoda > Insecta > Diptera > Sarcophagidae > Sarcophaga > Sarcophaga rosellei. The sequence goes on along the minus strand of OV884018.1, from coordinate 57,664,057 downwards.
AGTAGAATAGTGCATTAATGTTGTTTTTTAAAAAGCAAACCTGATTAATTACACTATCAAACCTGATTATCATCGCTATAAATCTCATGCCAATCAATTACAAAAGATTATGGTCTAGGCTATGCATATTGCGGTGAGAATAATATAATGAGTGAGTTGGTAGTGGCCACATAATTTTGGTCTAAAAACAATGAAATTTTACTTTAGTTTGTGTGTGTGTGTGTGTTTTCAATACATTTAAATAATATGTAAAACTTATTTTATAAAGAATTAAAGATTATAAAATTATCAGATAATGTAACTCTAAAATCGTTATCAATATTAGTGGGTTAGGGTAGAAATAAAATAATAGGATAACAAATAATAGATTATGATTTCAAAAACTAGAAGCAAATATGTGGTCATATATAGAATAACTTTGGACACATTATTAATAAGCACGAGGTCAATCCTGTGAAATATATAATGTATAATATTTGAGGGACAATATCGGATCAGAAACGGATTCATTAAAATCATCAATATACTGGTCGGAAATAAAATTCAAAAACATTCATGACACCACGTATGTCCTTGTAAGGCATATAGTAACTTCCCACTAAGATTTTTCGATTTCGTTCAACTGTTATTTCGACGAGTACGTATTCAACATCACTTCCAGTGATCGATTTTAGTTTTAAGACACTGATGTAAATAGCTAGCCCATCACCTTTATATTTTGTCTCTACACAAGGTCAAATATCTGTCTGATCGATACAGACTTCCTTGAAACCTTCTAAATTATAAACAGAACCGAGGATGTCAGAACAAAACCAGATTTCAGATACGGAGATAACATTCGCACCAGATGTAACAAATTGGTGCCTGATTTAATGAATTTGAAGCATTAATGTAGATGATATTCAATCCCTTTTTTTCTATTCTGAAAGTATACGTAGTTTATTAAAGGTATAGTCTTTGAAACTGCACACTGCTTGAGAATATTGAATGACGAACAAGCAACGCAATAGGTTTATTAGTGTGTAATAAATTTAAAATTTACAAAAAAATTGATTTTTTATCATTTAATTTGTATGATTTTCTTCTTCTAAGTATTGTTAACTCAATAACGTAACAATCTGCATAATTTTTTAATAAAATTTATTGTATATTTTAATTTTGTATATAAAATTTTACAAACACGTATGGAAAACATTAAAGTCACCAACAAAAGTATGTTTCAGTTTCCTACACTCATTTTTTATATACGTATATAATTCAACGACTTCTTTTTTTATTTCTTTACAGTGGAAGCAGAAAACGTCTTAATATTGAAGACATTTTAGATTGAAAGGCCAATTGAATTAAGTTCATAAAATCGTTATTTACGGTATAAGAGACAGGTGAGTGCATTATAATCAATTAAAAATTCAATTTTGGATTTTTGCGTTGTTACGTCCTTTTACATTTTCAGTGACGTTATATGTATTTAAAAGAAATTATTAGTTATATAGAGTTGTAGCACTTTAAACAACAGTTTCACAATTAAAGTTAGTTATTTTTCTGTTAATTAAGATTTCTTATCTTTTATGTTTGTTTTTAACTTATTTGTTACTTTTTGTCGTGGATCTCGAAGCTTATTACGAATTTTAAGTTTTGAGAAAATACGTATTAAAAAATGTTAGGTGTTATGTAATTAGATGCTATAATTTTCTTCAAAATTAATTCTTATTAGCAGTTCTGTCCTCTTAGATCGAATGTTAATCTCCTCATATAGTTGGTATCAGAGATCAGCAATGAGTATTCAACAATATGAGTAGTATCGAATCATACTCATAATTTCTGATACTTATACGCAATCATACTTATTTTAATATTATACTCATACTACTCATATTCAAAGTTTGAAGTACCCATCGTACTCATAATTAACAATACGTATGATGTTGTTGATTTCGACTCTCCTTTCGAATCAGTATAAGTATTATAAGAATTTTTCTAAATTTATGAATCTGAATGAGTAGACGTATGAATCAAACGTAATTCGAATGGTATGAGTTCGATGTCAACGTTGTACTCATACCCATTATATTCATACTTATAAATCAACGTTGTACTGAGTACGAATGAATCAGAGGAAATAGTTAAATTTCAATATTGTTGACTCACTTTTATTTAAAATTTCTCATGAGTGCTTATGAGTAGCGAAAAAACAATTTATTGCTGATCTCTGGTTGGTATATTTAAGGTTTTTTACAAAACCCATTTGTTTATTGGTAGCAAAACACACAATTCGAATTAGTTCTTATGAATTTTGTATTCTTGAGCACCCCGAAGTATGCAGTTATCCTTGTGTATTATATTCAATATCACTTAAGACTCTTTAATTCTTTGGGTAGTTCTAAAAAGCAATACCAATTTAAAGAGACCTTTTAATACTTTACTTTATTTTAACAAACTTTTCTATAAGTACACCGCTGGTTTAAATAAGTAATTGCTCTTTTCCAAAAATCGTAGACTTCGAATTCATGTCCAATATGCGATTCGTCAGGAGACTGGGTTTCCATCATAGCAGCTCCCATAATAGCAATCTCTAATGCGACTTTGAATTTTGTTAAATATGTTGGTTATTATGTTAGGTAGTACTACAAATGTACATGAGTTGCTTGACAAAGTTTGTTTTTGTGGGTTTTCAAACTGATGCAATACGTTTTGAATAAAGTATCAATAAGATTCTGCAAAAATTATAATTTTGCATTCATCTAAATTATTCTAGTAATTTCGGATAATTTTTTTTTTTTTTATTAAAAAAATATCTTTTCATATAATAGATTGTTGGCCAAGAATATAATAGATTCCAAAGAAGTCCTTTCTATTCCATATTTGCAAATGAAAGTATTTTCGATTATTTTTGTTGTTACTAATGAAGTGCTGGGTTAGGTTACGTTAGGTTATTTTTATAGTGAATGTTATGTTACTTGTCTATCCCCCTTTTCTTTCATACTGATGTTGCTGGTTTACTTGTAATAAGTTCGTTGTATGTGTTTGTGTAGCTTTTGCTCATTTTAATGTTAAACGATGATACACCGTTTCCATTTTTGTAACAATATTATCATTTATGAAAAGTTAAACGCACAATATTTTGTTTCTTTTTGCATGTAAAAACACTTGTCTTTTTTTATAAAATCAAATAATTTACGGAACAACAAACCAATGCAATAACAAAATTGAAATTTAAATGTTATTTTTAATTTTTATAATTCATTATTTTTACTTTGACATACTTCAGCCATTTTGCGACGTAAAATTTTTCCAGATGCTGTTTTTGGTAATTCGTTAACGAAATATACTCCACCGCGTAGTTGTTTAAAATGTGCCATTCTTTCTTTAACGTGTTCGTATACATTTTTGTCAGATAATGAACTTCCCGGAAGTTTAACAATTGCAGCAGCTGGCAAAAAAGTGAAAACAATGTCAGGTACACCAAAAACGCATACTTCGACTACATCAGGAAGCTCTAAAATAACTGCTTCTATTTCGGATGGAGAAAAGTGATAGTTGTTGTACTTTAAAATATCTTTTTTACGATCGATAACATAAAGATCGCCCTTTTCATTAAAATAGCCCAAATCTCCACTATGAATCCACTTTTCGGAATCATAAACATCGTCAGTGGCTTTCTGATTGCCATAATAACCAGGCCAGTTATAGCATGTTCTTGAACATATTTCACCAGCTTCCCCGGGTCCCAAACTTTTATTGTCATCATCAATTATTTTCACTTCAATATTTGAATTGAGTTGGCCCACATTACCATCCTCAATTGCAGGTCCGAGCGCTACTGTGCCAGAAGTTTCAGTTTGGCCGTAAACATTAAAAATGATGGCTTCTGGAACATATTTTTTTATTTTCTCCACAAGCTTATACGGAAGCGGACTGCCGGAAAGGTGAATTACTCTTAAACTTGTTAATGGGCTTAAGTCCAAATTGGGATTAGCCAACAATTGACCAATTTGACTAGGAGTACCCAAATAAAATATGGGCTTAAATTGCTTATTTATTTCAATGAAATCTTCTGGCGTAAAGGGGTTTTCACTTATAATTCGTTTAAATTTCGAGAAGGGGGTAAAGAGCAAACATATCAGACCACCTAACCAATACAGCGTATTGAAATGTAAATATATTACATTCTGTATTGGCCCTGATCTTTTTCCTCTGGAAATAAATAATTTTTTTTTCATTTTTTGATCAGACTTAAATTAATAAATGTACGTACAAAATATTTAAAAGCTGTATATTAGATAAACAAACTCCTTTGGGCAAACCTGTTGTTCCTGAAGAGCATATAACTGCTGCTAACTGGTCTGGGCCCGTTTTCAAATCAACGCACCTAAAAAACAATTGATTTTACTTTGAATTCGATAGGCATTAAAACATAATAAATTAACGTACTCAAATTCTTCTTCTCTTTGAGTTGAAGAAAATAAATCACTTAATTTCGGTACACCATCTCTGTGTTCGTTTATGGTGTAAATCACTGTTGAATTAAGATCGGATTCTTCAAATGCTTCCTTAACCTTATCATAAATTGTCCCGTCACAAAACATTATTTTTGGTTTTGTGATTGAGTAAATGTGTTTAATATCATCTGCAAAAAAAAAAATGAGTAAGTACTTGCTAGAAAAGATTGATTTCAAATTCACTCTTACCCTTATCAAAACTAGGATCCAAAGTACTTATTACAAGTCCATTAAAAAAACAACCAAATACTAAAGAAGTTAAATAATCGGTGTTGGCTGCACATATGCCCACAATTTCACCCTGTTCCATATTCAAATATTCTAAGTTTTGAGCGAGACGTATGGCCGATAGTAATATTTCTCTATTAGTAAGTTGTAGGCCGGTGGTAAAAGAAACCTACAAATTAAACGAAATCATTATGCAATTAATTAAGAAAATTATGCTTGTAATTCAATTTACATACCTGGGAAACATGCTCGGGATCGTTTTTTAATGCTTCGAAAATTACTGAACCGATCGAGTCTTTCTCTTCAAAGGCATATTCAGTTTTATTTCCATACCAAATTTTCTCGGCTTCGTTATAGTGAGTCTTCGGAGTTTCTGCCATGATGTACGTTTGCAAAATGTTGGCAGTTTCACCATATCATTTAGTTATATGAAATTATTTGGAACTGATAAGTTGCAGAAATCGAGATAATTTTAACTCAATTTTTTTTTTCAATTCTTCATACCTTCTTATCTCCGAACGCTCACGGCGTTACGATTAAAATAATTCGAACCATTTTAACACTGTTAAATATATAAATACATAATACAAATATATAAATAAATAACTAACTGTTACTGCCAAAATTATTGTTAACAATATTTAGTAAACGTGTCGTACGCCCGAGTTTTATTACATAGCGTATTTATGGGCTTTAAAATAAAACATTGATGTTTTTTTCGGTGCGATACATCGATGTTATATCGAATTATCGCAAAATACGTTGGTGTTTTCTGTGCATCGTTTGATTTTCGAAAAAAAGAAAAGAAAACAGAATGTAATAGAATTAAAGCGTAGAGGTTTTGGTGTACAGCGACCAGACAATTTATAGAACTGCCTTAAAGCTATATAGGGTGTGTCTGTATTATCTACTACATAAACATAAGTTCAGGACCACAGTTGTAGGTTTGGTCGAGTTATTGTTGCCGACGGTCAACATAAACTTTTTACGTTTTAAAATGTCCAAAATCGACAAGATCGATTAGCTATTAATTTTATTGCTGTCGTCTTGATTAGATTGAGTAGATTAAATAGAAGTCTACTTGGCGACATTTGTTGGTTTGGTAGTATTTTACTCAGCAGTAGCGTAGGTCGGGTAGGCCTACTTTTTATACTAACATGTATTATATTTTTGACAGGCTGTAGTCGGTAGTCTTGAATGTGTTTTTATGCATAAATATTTGAACCGTATATTAAACGATAATCGCGGCAAATGCTTAATTTCAAAAAGAACAGTCACACTGTCTGGCAAATAGGTGATTCAATATGATGCTATTTATCACGTTTGATGACGACAAATTAAGTTCAATCAATCGGGGGTTATTGCTCTTATCTTTAATTATACTATGGAACACCCTTATGTACGTCACGTAACACAAGTGTATGCCCAACTTTTAACACAATTTGTTATAATTTAAAAAACATTTATTAATTTTATTGTCTTCTTTTTTTTCTTGTATGCAAATTTTGATTTTACGCTACAGATTATTAGGTTAGTTTTATTTTTACTTAAATAGTTAATTAACTTTACATACATACATACATAATTGGCCATTACAATCCTTCAGTCAGGATTACGGCTCAGCTTCTCACACCACTCGTGTTGTGTGCCTTAAGGTATAAACACATAGACGACAGACAACAGTTCGGTAGCTCGACAGAAAATTCTGATAACTGTTTTTTCTGCCATATGCTGCCGACTGCTTAAATTTTTTGAAAGCAGAGCAGAAACTTCAATCATTTTCAAATTTGAATTTTCAGTGTTGTCACTATCAGCTTTTTTGTTCGCAAAAATAAACTCACTTATGAAAAAACCGCACACAAAAAATATTTATCAAATGAATTCAGATACAAAATTGAATCTATAATTCTATTTTATTTATTATGAATACATTGATTGCATTTGATTTCTTAATTTTAGAATTGTTCTTTCTCTTCAATAATACAAGTATTTTTAGCTGTTTTTTATTATGATTTTATGTTGTATTGGCATCACTAATTTGCTTTTAGCTGCTCACAAAAATAGAAAATATGTATTTTAATTTGGGCAGGATCTGCTTAGGTTGTTGTCTTGGCTTTTTCTGTTCTGCCTGCAATATAATCGTTTTCATATAAACGTGTGTATTCTATACTTGGCAGCTTTCTGTTGTCTGTCGTCTATGTGTTTATACCTTTAATTTTATATTTGAGTGGCGGGACCTACAATTTAACGTCAACTCCGAAGACCTCTGATGACTCTCCACTAGACCTGTCTTCCTCTACCAAAAAAAAGGTCTGGTCGAGTACAATGAGCAACGGTCCTACATCCCATAGTGTCTCCGCTGTTGTAGAGATTTTTTTTGTAGAGATTAACAGATTTACTATTTGGGTTGCATAGTTTCATTTATTAAAATTATTTGTAGAAATCGTCGTAGAACAATTAGTAATGTATTCAACCTTATTTATAACAAACGAAGATGGTTATATAGCTACGTACATAAAAATTAATAATAATTGTATTTCATATATCGAATACGTTTTTATTAATTTTTTGTGTTTGAGGAATTTGACTTATGCTTTCGTCAACCAGCGCCATCTTTATGTTAATTTCTTGTGATGATGTTGAAATTACATACGAAAAACAGGGTTGTCTAAGAACAAAAATTGTAAGATGAGTCGACTATACTTGTTATAGAAGACGATAGCAATAGACATAGTGATTAATTGTAAAACTCGCAAAAATTTAGAAAAATCATTGATTCTGCTCCAATAAAAATATGTTAATTTAAGTACATAAATAGTGGAAATAAATATAATTTTATAATAAAAAGTGTACAGAAGGTATTTACCGCTTGTTAATAGTTAAAATTGAATGTGTTGATAAAAAATAAATTAGAAAATATGAATTTTCTTTGTGTGAAAAAACGGATTTGCATACATTATTGAAAGGTGCAGCCAACATCACAGAAAAAAAAAATGTCTTGTCTTATTGTGTTATGCAGACAAGCACTAACACACATACGTATACCCTCTGTCTTTACCAACAACAAACACAGTTATTTTCGGCTGGTTGGTTGAATACAACGATCTGAAGTTATTGATTTTCTGATTCTCCCCATATAAAAAAAGAAAAAATTGATAAAAAAAACGTTTCCTTAAAAATAATATTAAAAACATAATTGTGACTACCAAAAAAGAAAATTAATCTTAAAAATATTGTTGAAGTATTAAAAATTAAGGAAAAATGTTGGTAACTATGAGTTGTGATTAACGCTGGTGACATCATCAAAAGTCATATTTGACGCAGTTTTTGTACAAAGTTATACTTATTGAAAATAAGAAAGACGGTTTAACAATATAAAAGAAAAATAATCATGAGTAAAATTTAAGATTTGATTTGAAAGCCTCAAAAAAGCAACCTAAAGTTCCTTTGAAACACTTTTTATGAACACAAACACCGGCAAATTGTTGTGAGTTTTTAGTGAAAAAATGTATCAATCTTCTAATAAGGGAGGGTCAAATTAAAAAAAAAAAAATAAAGTTGTGAATGATCCATGTTTAAGATTTAGAAAAATATGTTTGTTATAAAGAGCCAAACGACGAACAGACACTTGGCCGTCCATTTCAAAGTAAAACCCTTCGTTGTAATTCGATTTGACACGATTAATCACGTTATGATGAACACAACACTTCGCAATGACATCCAACGCTGGCTCACCAACTATCAGAATGAAGGTGCATGAGGAGGGAGTAAAATCACCATATTTTATTCAATCTATACCAAACTTTCAGTGACTCCCGAAGAGTATCTTTTGCGGACGGTTATAGGTGTATATTCATCTGAATATACATGTCTGATGTTTGCAGCTAGAACACCCGATACATGGCCACTATTGTGGATTGTCTAATATAACGATTAACACTTTTTCATGTCGTGGGCGAAAGAGTTTAATAGAGGACTTGAAATCTTAGAGATGGCCCTTGATAACGTTAAGAGCAGAAATAAGGTTCTTAAGACTAGCGAGTGACATATCAACAACCTTCTCATCCAGTTTCTTTTACAGTTATGTTCATTTGCCCTTCAATATTACTTTGTGTGTTCGCTTATTAGACGTAAAGCCTGGGTTCGAGCCCCAGGCCAGACATCAAAAACGAAATATGAAAAAAAAGAGTATTTCTTCGGTGATTTTCTCTCAGCAGATTTCTGGCACAAACTATGAGAGTAAAATCTCTCGTTCGGAGTCGACGTTAAACTGTAGGTCCCGCCACTCAAGTATAAAATTAAGGCACACAATATGTGTGGTGTGAGAAGCTAGGCCGTAATCCTGACTGAAGGGTTGTAATGGCCAATTATGTATGTATGTACTTGTAGTATGTGATCGCAAACCCATTAAATTAAGAAAGTCGACGTCAAATTATAAAGTCTCTGTATACCTTCAGAGAAAGGTGCGTTATTTCCAGACTTTTGAATTTTCTTTAACGTATGGTCACTGGCAGAATTTAGCGATCGATTGGCGAAATATTGTGTGTAAAGCTCTTATTGCAAATAAATCGAATCCAATTAGATAATTTTCTCTAAACTCTTTGGACAACGGAGCTTCTATCCGATATTCCTCTTTGAACAACAGAGCTTCTATGCGATATTCCACAAATATTCATTTTCAAGTTTATATATATTTTTTTAACATATTCTAATTCTTTTTTCGATATATCAAAAACATTATTAAAATTGATTTTCTGTTTCAACTGTTTAATTTCAGTTTATGAGAATCTTCCACAGAACTTTCACAAGAAGCACTAAAAAAACTTCTTCAGAATTTAAAATTCCAACAATTGTCACAAAACACAAACAGCCAAATATATAATTGAAACAAAATGGATCGCAAAAAAGAATTAGAACGTAAAAAAGCACGTTTGGCAGCTTTGCGCGAAGAAAAAGACAGGCGCCGTCGTGAAAAGGAAATGAAAGACATGGAAGAGATATCTGTACGTGCCGATAAAGATCAACGAAAGTGAGTCTCAAGAAAAAAGTAATCAAAATTAAATAAAACCAATAATGTCTACTTTAATATTATAGAGATTTAGATGAAATGTTATCATCATTGGGTGTAGCACCAGTATCAGAGGTATTAACATCTTTATCATCAGTGAATTCATTAAACTCGGATAATTCAAATACTCAAACACCTGATGCTAGTTTACAGACAAATATGAATGGGCCCAGGTATTTATAATTTAATCAAAATTTCTAGTATAAATTTTATAAATGATTTTGATTTTTTTATTATTTTTTATAGTGCCGGCAAGAAACCTATAAATTTGAGTGTTTATAGCGTTCAGTCTACTAACATTCCACCTAAAGAAACTCTTACATATTCGAAACAAACACAAACCAGCAGTTCTGGCGGACATGAACGTGATGGTACGTATTTCTATATATTCTATTATATATTGAAGCTTTTTCTTACTAAAATTTCATCTAACAACTTCCCCTTTTTATGAAAAAATTAAAAAAAAAAAAAAATACCTTTGTTTCTACGGAATGAATCTTAATTATTTCGCCTAGTTTTTGTAAGACTGCCATTTAGTTAAACATTATTTCATAACTAACTAATATATACATACATTAATAATATTATTACTCCTTACATTTTCGTAATTGTTTTTGTTTTTTCTGTGTGTATGATTAAGAATTATATTTAATTTAATGCAGAATATAATTGCAAACATCATATAATTAAATTTATCATTTATCGCTATATGCATATATTATATATAGCCATTTTTTGTTCACGAAGAGTGGAGTGAAGACATATACTGTATTATATATACATATATACCGTGTTAGCTATTCAAGACTTTATTTATTTTTCTTGTTGGACACAAAAATAAAGTTTGTTAATGTGGAATATTATTTAAATATCCAAAACATAAGCTCAATTTTGAGACTTTAATAGCTTCTCTAAAACAGTATACAATTTTTGGCAACCAAAAAACAAATTTTAACTTAAAATTATTTTATAAATTAAAAGTGCAAATATATTCCATTTCATTCCTTTCGAATCGTTATTTAAAATATTTTTCTTTGATACGCCTAAAGTATACATATTTCTTTGATACGGTAATACATTTATTTTGTAAATCAAAAAGTTTGATTTGAGCCTGAGATAGCTACCTTAGAGGACAGAAAATGGCTACTAGTAATTCAACTCAATCAAATACATTCATACATACATACATAATTGGTCTTTACAACCCTTTAGTCATGTTTACGACCTATCCTCGCACACCACTTATGTTGTGTGTATAAAGTTTATACATGAGTGGCAGTTTAAAGTCGACTTCGAACGACAAATTTTTGTGAAACTTTTTCATGAGAGGTAATCACCGAAGAAATATTCTTTTTTCATATTTCGTTTTGTTGGAGATGTCTGACCTGGGGTTGAACCGTGGCCTTACGTCTAATAAGACAACACTCTACCTACTAGACTACGGTGATAGAGAGAAATAGTATTGTTTAATAAACACCATTAGAACCCATTCAATTAAATACAGAAAAGTATTTAAATTGATCAACTCAATCAAATTTGCAATCAAACTATACTCTACAGTTTTGAAAATTATTTGATTTAATTTGTGTTCCAAAAAATATTTTCTCTTCGAATCTAATTCTTACATTTATTTTGAACAATTGAAGCCTAAATAAATGAGCCATAAATTTTACAAAGAACACTATTTTGTCTCAAATCAAGTTGATTTTCATATCAATTAGATTTTTTATATGTCCTTTCTTTCTTTTAAGACACATAGAGCTCTAATTCCTTATATGCCTTGTTTCGGTTTCATTAAAAAAAAAATATGTATATTGATTAATATTGATTATTGATCAATAAAAATATTGATTGATTAATGAATGAGTAGTTGTTTGTAAAATTTGAGGTTTTACCAAAATAAAGTTATAGTTACTTATTTTCCTTTGGGTAACGCATACAATTGACCAGCTAATTGGATTATGTATACTAAGCATGATTGTTGTATTGTAATATATTGTAGTAAAATTCAAAACAGTAAAATAAATAAAAATATTCAAGATAACTGACGTAAAACATTATACAAACTAATTCAAAATAAATTTTATTTTACGTCCATAAGCGTCTTTAGATAAGTTCGACATTGCAAATTCAATTTATTTATAAGTAATATTCAATACATTTGAGTATCTGTACAGACAGAAACTTCGTTTACAACAAGAAGTAAAATTCAAAACAGTAAAAAAATATTCAAGATTATTCACTTTTATCTTACGACCATAAGTGGTTTTAGATAAGTTGGACACTGCAAATTCAATTTATTTATAAATAATTTTCAATACATTTGAGTATCTGTACAGACAGAAGCTTTCTTTACAACAAGAATCATGCATGCCTGCAAAAGTAACCACTTTAAATAGATTTTTTTTTTTACAAAATTAGTAAGAACCTACAATGATTCATAGTTATTATTTTGATTTTATTTTACTGACATATTTTTGGCATATTAATCTGTATCTACTCTGCTTGCATGTTTACCAGTTAGTTGTTATTTCCCAAGAATTTATTCTCTTCAAGCCAAAAAAAAAGAAGTTATAAAAAAGTTGTTAACAATGTGTAAAATGATTATTTTATGCTCATTATTGCGATTAATTTTATCGATTTTTATTTAATTCCATTGATTACACTGTAGAATTATTTGATTTGTTTTACAAATATTACAACAAAAGTAATTTAAATTATTCATATTTTGATTTTTAACAACTTTTTTGTGTAAATCATTTTAAAGTAAGTTTTTCTGTAGCAATTGAATCAAACGTTATTAATTTTTAATAAACTACTAACACTGCTATTTAATGAAATATATTTAATGAAATGAAAAACGTAGTGAAATAAAATAACAAATACAGTTCTTTCTTGCCACTCCTCACCTCTGTCAGGATATATGGAGGATTGGTGGAGACCACGTAAAGGTACTGGTACGCATTTTTGTCTTTTTTCCTAATTTACTAATACACTACTTAATATGCTTTTAATTATTTGCTTTGATAATGTTTATATTCTTATCAAATTATTATTTTTTATCATTTATAAAAAGTTAAATGCACAATTTTCTTTTTACAAATTTATTTGATTTATTTTTTCATGTAAAAAACGCTTGCCTTTATTATACAATGAAATAATTCAGAAAAAGGAACAATAAACCAATGCAATAACAAAAATTTTTAAATTTTAGTTAATATTCTCAATTTTTAATTCATTATTTATACTTTGACATACTTCAGCCATTTTGCGGCGTAAAATTTTTCCAGATGCTGTTTTTGGTAATTCCTTAACGAAATATACTCCACCGCGTAGTTGTTTAAAATGTGCCATTCTTTCTTTAATGTGTTCGTATACTTTTTTGCCAGTTAATGAACTTCCCGGAAGTTTAACAATTGCAGCAGCTGGCAAAAAAGTGAAAACAATGTCGGGTACACCAAAAACGCATACTTCAACTACATCAGGAAACTCTAAAATGACTGCTTCTATTTCGGATGGAGAAAAGTGATAGTTGTTGTACTTTAAAATATCTTTTTTACGATCGATAACATAAAGATCGCCCTTTTCATTAAAATAGCCCAAATCTCCACTATGAATCCACTTTTCGGAATCATAAACATCGTTAGTGGCTTTCTGATTGCCATAATAACCAGGCCAGTGATAGTATGTTTTTGAACATATTTCACCAACTTCACCGGGTCCCAAACTTTTGTTGTCATCATCGATTATTTTTATTTCAATATTTGGAACGAGTTGTCCCACATTACCATCCTCAGTAACAGGTCCATTCGTTACACCGCCAGAAGTTTCAGTTTGGCCGTAACCAGTCAAAATGAAGGCATCTGGTACATATTTTTTAATTTTCTCGATAAGTTTGCACGGAACTGTACTGCCGCCAAGGAAAAGTACTCTTAAATTTGTGAATGTATTTTGGTCAAGATTGGAATGAGCCAACAATAGACCAATTTGACTAGGAGTACCTAAGAAAAATGTGGGCTTAATTTTTTTATTTATTTCAATGAAATCTTCTGGTGTAAATGGGTTTTCACTTATAATTCGGGTAAATTTCGAAAAGGTGGTTATTATTAAACTGAATAGACCAGATAACCAATATATCGTACTGAAACATAAAAATCTTTGAGCCCCTAATGATCGCGGTATTTTTCCTCTGAAAATAAATGAATTTTTTAATTGTTTGATCACACTTGAATTAATAAATGTACGTACACACAATGCGTTAGGGCTATATGAGTTAAACAAACTCCCTTGGGCAAACCTGTTGTTCCTGAAGAGCATAAAATTGCTGCCAGTTGGTTTGCACCCATTTTCAAATCAACGCACCTAAAAACAATTGATTTTACTTTGAATTCGATGGGCATTAAAATTAAAACATAATAAATTAACATACTGAAATTCGTCCTCTCTTTGCGTTGGAGAAATTAAATCACTTAATTTTGGTACACCTTCTCTGTGTTTGTTTATAGTGTAAATCACTGATGAATTAAGATCAGATTCTTCAAATGCTTCCTTAACCTTATCATAAATTGCCCCGTCACAAAACATTAATTTTGGTTTTGTGATTGAGTAAATGTGTTTAATACCATCTGCAAAAAAAAAAATGAGTAAGTACTTGCTAGAAAAAATTGATTTCAAATTCACTCTTACCCTTATCAAAACTAGGATCCAAAGTACTTATTACAAGTCCACGAAAAAAACAACCAAATACTAAAGAAGCTAAATAATCGCTGTTGGATGCACATATGCCAACAATTTCACCCTGTTCTATATTCAAATGTTCTAAGTTTTGAGCAATACGTATGGCCGATAGTAATATTTCTTTATTAGTTAGTTGTTGGCCGGTGGTGAAAGACACCTACAAATTAAACGAAATCAGTATGTATTAATTAAAAAAAATTGTGCTTGTAATTCAATTTACATACCTGGCCAACATGATCGGGATCCTTTTTTAATGCTTCGAAAATTACTGAACCGATCGAGTCTTTGTCTCCAAAGGCGCGCTCAGTCTTATTTCCATACCAAATTTTCTCGGCTTCGTTATAGTGAGTCTTAGCAGTTCCTGCCATGATGAACGTTTACAGAAACTGTTGGCAGTTTCAAAATATCATTTACTTATATGAAATTACTTGAGACTGATAAGTCACCAAAAAAGAGATAATGGAATGATATTATAATTTGTTTTTGTTATTACCTTCTTATCTTTGACGACTCATAACACAATTTGTTATTAAAATAATTATAATCATATTAACATGATTAGTAAATAATATGCACATCTTCCAATCGAATTCTATATTTAAAGACATAAACAACTGTCAATGGTAAAACGGTGACCAATATATGGTTAAATCTTGGCGCAATCATAATTAGTCTTTAAATTAGAATTGGATTTCTATATCAATTAGTACTTGCTTATTTCAATAAACTACATACCATATACATATCTTAGCTGTAGCCACACAGAAAACGTGGCTTTCTGTTGTATTAAAGACATTTACGGCTACAGGTTACGGACTATAATCTGTCAAAAATATAATACACGTTATTATATATAATTTTGGCCGACTTGGCTTATTTCTATTGTTGCTTTCGTCTTGAAAATAATTAAGTAGCTGTCTACATTGCGACATTTGTTGAATTGATAGTCTTCGCTGATAATCCTGTAGGTCTGTGCCTCCATTATTTTTTTTTTTGTATGCCAATGAATTCTATTTTTGACAAGTGTTGAATGCGTTTTATGCATAAAAAAAACAAACCGAGCAACAAGTATTAATCACGGCAAATACTTAAAAATAACTGTCAAACTGCTTGGTAAATAGATAATTAAACATGATACTAGTAATGACATATGATGATGACTAATAAAATTGAAGCTATTGGGGTTATTGTTCTTATCTTTAATTATACTATGGTACACACATACATATATATGTACGTCACATAATACAATTACACGCCCAACATTTAAAACAATTTCATATAATTTTGCAAAATTTTTACTAATTTTTTTTTATCTTCTTTTTTCTTCTTGTATACAATTTTTAGCTCATGCTACGGATTATTATGGTGAGTTTGATTTTGTAGTATAGAAACCAATTGTAGATTTATGTATGTAGACATTTTTAATTAACAGTTTTAATTTTGTTTATTAGAATGTAGTTGATGAAAATTTTACAAAATTTGTAATTTTTCTTTTTAATTTAAATTGTTTAGTTTCTGTGTACATTTAATTCTTTAGTTTAGTAAAATGTTTATACTATATTGTTTTTTGTTTCGTTTTAATTTTTTTCTTCTTCTTCTAAGTATTGTTAACTTAATAACGTTAACAATCTACTACATAATTTTTTAAATAATAAAATATTATCGTATATTTTAATTTTGTATATAAAATTTTACATAACGTATAGAAAAAAACATCAAAGTCACCAACAAAAATATATTTTAGTTTTCTCCACCCATTTTTTATAATTTCAATTGAAAGAATTATTAACATACATACAAATATATTTAAAATAAATTATTAGTTATAAAGAGTTGTAGCAATTAAAAAAAAATCCACTATTTGAAGTTAGCAAGAGTTTCTATGCAAAACTCTTTTATTTTTCTGTTAATTAAGATTTTTTTTACAATTCTATTTATTTATATATTTTTTTTAACTTATTCGTTTCTTTTTTTATGTGTCTAAGTTTATTACAAATTTTAAGTTTAAAATTTCATTCATTATCAAGTTTTTTTTTTAACTAAATATTTATTATTTAAAATTGATTGAACACATTGAGTCCTTCATTTGTGTTTAACCCTATACAAGTTTTAACCACAAGTTATTAAAAAAAAATATAATAAGTTTAGGGGGGAATTTCACCATTGCATGTTTTATATAAACAATTTTCCAGAAATACATACAATAAAAAACAAAGCTAGTTGCTATTTCTTTTTTTTTTGTAATTTTTCCTTTTATACAACATTTTCTTATAGATATTTCGGGGTTTTTAATTATTTAATTTTATTCTCTTTTTCTTTAATTCAAACAAATGACTACAAACAAAAATTTATTAAAAATCAAAAAATAATCGAAACCGCATTGTGATTAAAAATTTCTATTTTTCAAGATGAATACAATCTTAATCCGGGTTTAGAATGGGAGGATGAATTCACAGGTAGGTACTCTTTGAATTTCTGCAGTGACGGAATCGACATGAAGCAAAATAGGAACGACAAAATTCTTTTTCAATTTAAATACATACTGGAAAATTTAGAATTCCGTTAAAAAGTCTTATTTGTGAGAAAATCTCCCATGTATACTATATATAACATGCACTTGATATTTTCCATTTAGTTTTAATAAAATAAGCGTTAATCTATATCTCGATTTATTACTATATATTCTTCTTTTGCGTATGATTCATGCATAAAAAAAAACAAATATCGTATCATAATTTTATGTGTTAATGCTTTTGTAAATGTTACCTTTCATATGAATTTATTTATACGTACATTTAAAATATATTTCTTATCTGTTTGTTTAATTATTGCCTGGCTTTCAAATTGGTCTTGTTTTTTTTTAATGGATATCCAAAAGGTTTTTGTAAATTCTATGAAAATTATAAAGCATTTTTTTTATATTACATTACTACTATGAATTTTGCTTACTACCCGATTTAATATTTACATTTAAACTATATTCTACACATGAAAATTTGGCATTACAAACTTACTTCTTATGTTACTTACAAAAATTAACATTTTAAATCTAAATAAAATTCAAAAAAATTAAAATTTTGCAATTCATCTACATTTGTTAACAACTTAATTATACTTTTTAAGGTAATCTAATATAAAAGTTATTGATAAGCAAGGGAAACTTCTTTTATTTTAATATTTAAAAATTACACATGCAATCAAATACAATTTTTAAAGCATGCGTTAACAAAGTTTTCATTTATTTGTTGTTAATAACTTTATGAACAATTGGAAATTTCAAAAATAAGAGTAACAATTAAACTTTTTTAAATAATTATTTGAAAACATAAACTCATATTTGTGTTATTAACTTTAACAAACTAAAAATTTAGTTTCTGAAGTAATATTTGTGAAATTGATCCAAAACCTTAATTAAATTAAATTATTTGCCTAATTTGATTATAACGACAATAAGCTTCATCATTTGGATATTATGCACTCAATCTTGACGGATAAAATGTAATTAAAAATATATTTTAAAATATAAATTATATCATGTACATATTGTCCTGAATTCCGTAATCTTTTTTTTCTCTCTTTTCGGCTTCTCTGCAGCTTACAAATCATTTTTCGTTACATTTAAAGATATCAATCCCCTTTGTTCTATAAATCTTTATTATGAAATTGAAAGCAAGAAAATTTCGAATAAATAAAAAACAAAAATATTTTGCATATTAAAAATAAAAACTTTAAAAATATCAAAATTCGATTTAAAGAACATTGGGGAATGTTATTATTAACTTTCAGTTTTATATGTAATCGTATGTATATTATCATCATAATTCTTTTCATTATAAATAGTTTCAATACTTTACCCTACCGGTTTGAAAAAGCTCTCCTGATCAAAATTTAAATTTCAACTAATTTTTTTTATTGAAATAATATTTAAATTAAACATTTTAATACAAAATCACATGTTCCTAATTTGTATTCATTTTGATTGGTGTTTGAATTACACACAGATCCCCCCTGCATTGCCGTCAACAATGTCAGAATTTTAATTCTATTCTATACCATTCTAATTTTATCGCCATTAAAAAAAAACACCAACACATTTTTTTAAAAATTAAATTGGAAGTTTATTCTAGCACTTAAAACGCATAATATTGATTGTAATTATTTTTTAAGAAATCTCTCTTATAGAATTATGATTATAAATAATATAACAATGAAAATATTTCATTATTTTTCTACATACATATAATAAAATACTACAGAAAATTGAACAAAAATAAACATCAGCAATTATTGAAATTAAAAAATTGGGTGGAGAAATTCTTTTACATACAAAACATAATTTTTTTTTTATATTACAATAATAATACATATTTCTTTATTTTATACAAAATTCAAGTTGACAGAATAAAAATGTTTTTTTTTTGTTGTTTTTAACTCTGTAATACTATATACATACATACATAATTACTGTTCTTATGTTTTATGTGTGTGTGCACTTCACCAAAAGCAAATAATAATGCTAATACAACAATTGCACTTTAAACAATTGGCATTAAATTGAATGGACTTTCATTTTATTAACTTTCAAATTTCTTACTTTATTGGTTTTATTTGTTTTTGGTGTTTTGTTAATAAAACATTAAGAGCAAAATATATAATGTTAGGATTTTTTCACATTTTTTTGCATTAAGTGTAACATCAAATGCCCTTTTTTATTAACGAGTGTGTGTATAAATTTTTTAATCCATTTAATCCAGCAAATCTTATTAATAATAACAAAGAATTCTATTCATTTTTATTTTTCTCAAGCATTATAAATGCGAATAACTTGCACCTGTGAAGGTAATTTTTGTATAAACAAAACATTTACATACATAAGACTTTAATACAGTGTGTATTTTCTTTTTTCTATTCATGAAAATGTTTAACTTTTATGCACTAAATTTTACTTTTATTTAAAATGTTTGCACACTTTCTTAACTACATTCTGTTTACCATTTACTGTTTTAATTCATGTTCATTTTTTGTAAATTTTTCTTCATATTATTGTGTTATTTAATACTTTCTTTAATCTTTTTCTTATTATTATTATTGTACACACTTTATGTTTTAACAAAATTAATATATAATTTTTTTTTATCTAGTGCACTAAAATCAATTGTTTATAACAAAATATGTAACCACAAAGTTCAGCAATCAACTATTTTTATCATGTTTAGTAGCAATAGCGACTGTGACAAACTTTGTTTTCTTTTCTTTTTTATCTCTTCAATGGCAGTATAAGATCTTCTTTAATACCTTCAATTCTGATTTTAAAGACAAACAATAAAAGCGTCATATACTATATATGTAAACATTTGGTTTGTTATCGCCAACAAGTTTGCTCTTTATTATAAAGAAATTTACTTTAATACAGTTAACTCAAATATAAGTTACATTTAACTTCTTCTGATTTCAATATCAATGTATAAACGGCACTTCATTTAAGTGCAAGCAAGCGTTTAGTGTTTTTTATATTTTAGATGTTTCATTTTAATATATTTGCAAGAAGTTATTTACATATTCGAGCTGATGGCCTTAGCTGCTAGTGCTCTTTAACTGCATATAATCCTTGGATTAATCCATTGATTTATATGAATAAATAAATTGATTTATATGGACAAATAAATAAATATTTGCATATACATGCAAACATACCATACATAGTATATTATCAAATAATTTTTGTAAATGTGGAATTGACTTACTTTATTACCCCCTGTTTCTGAAACACAAACAATTTCAGTTTGAGAATTTTTATGAAAGCCAATCAAAAATATTTGAGTAATTAACCCTCGCTTTTGAAGTCGCCGTGGTCTAGTAGGTAGTGTTTCGGCTTATTAGACGGAAGGCCCGAGTTCGAATCCCAGGTCAGACATCAAAACGAAAATATGAAAATATTTCTTCGGCGACTTCCTCTCAGCAGATTTCTGGCAAAAACTCTGAGAGTAAAAATTGCCACGAAAAGCTTCTCAAAAATCTGTCGTTCGGAATCGAATTTAAACTGTAGGTCCCGCTACTCATGTATAAAATTAACGCACACAACACGAGTGGTGTGAGAAGCTAGGACGTTTGTACAATGGGTCAATTCGACCTCCGGGTACTGTACTTTTTGTACAGTTGACAGGTACACGTCCTCTAACCTAACCTAACCTAGCCCTCGCTTTGTAAGACGAACGCGATTTCAGACTATAATTTTCAAATCATAAGTCTAGAAAAAAAAACGAGGCAACTCTTAGATTGCCTTCCAACTTATAGAAACCATTGTTAAAACTTTTTAGATGCAGGGCAACTATTTTTTAGATGAATGGCTGTTAAAAGAAGCCATGGTTATATGTGTAACTTTATCAAAACACCTTAATTCAAACCTGCTTTTCTTTGGGGCCATTATAACTAGTAGTTTTAATACCAGATCAGTTATGCCAAGTGAGTTACTCTTTAGACAACACTCCTTTGCTGCCATCAAATATAAAGTATTATTTTAACTACGACGTTATCTAAATTTACTGCTGATTTTTTTCGAAATACGGCCGTTTTCTCGTAACACAAGAGTTTACATTTTCATTATGTGAGATAATAATTACATATACAGACTGAATGATATGTCTATAGAACAAAATCCCCATAAAGTCTTAGATTTTAAGAACGCCCGAACAGTTTTCTAAGTTTTCATTGCCATTTCTCTGCCTTTTTAAATTTTAATTTGCCCTCTATATACTTACAAAATAAAAATTGTGAGTTTAAACCGATTAGTTTAACCGATTTAGAAGTTTTTTTTATATGTTAATACAGACACTTATTTTACAAATCTAGAATTTTATTATAAAATATTTTGTTTCTTTTAAATTCGTTCAGTACTGTATAGAACGGTGTTATTTTCGAAAACTTTTTTTAAGGTACGGCCATCAGATTGTGTAAATATGTGCATAACAAATGTCACAAATATCGCTATTTAGTTCTTTATACCCTGAACGTTTTGCTTTTATTTTAATCTTTATTCCTATTATTTTAGTCTTATTCTGTCTGGATTCTTGATTTGAAGTTTCCACTTGAAATTTATTCTCCAAATTAAGGTTTTGGTAACCGTAAGGTTAGGTTAGGTTGAAGTTCAAAGCACATTGGAATACGCATAGCGCAATCCCTATACTGAACAAATTCCACCAATCCCTTCGAAGTAGTTGGTCAGCGCAGGAGCTGCAATCGATTGTTACCAATATTAAAACACAAACACATTGGGCAAACATTAGCCTTCGAACCTACAAAAATTTGTAATGAACAGCATTAAATAAAGTGTATTTTAATATTTAATTTTGCTGTTTACGCCATACCTACATTGGTTTAAATAAGAGTTTTAAACATTAAAAAATTATGTATTTTATTCGCTTTCAATAGTTGTTTTATATTTTTTTAATACATTCTAT
The DNA here is from genome assembly GCA_930367235.1 of Sarcophaga rosellei. NCBI lineage: Eukaryota > Metazoa > Arthropoda > Insecta > Diptera > Sarcophagidae > Sarcophaga > Sarcophaga rosellei. The sequence continues at coordinate 57,642,065 of OV884018.1, read as the reverse complement.
ATCATATTCCCTCTATTATCCCTCCCTCTTTAAGGACGTTGTACAATGGGTCAATTCGACCTTCGGGTACTGTACTTGTCTTAATTGACAAGTACACATCCTCTAACCTAACCTAACCTACAGAAAAAAATCTGATATCTGTTGTGAGTTAATTTTTTGACAGATGGTGCTTTGCATACGTTCCGTGCCACAAATTTTTTCTGAAAGAAATTCTGTTTTTGCTCTTCCTCTAGGGAAGTTATTGATTACGCAAGTAGACGTACTGTTCTGATGTAAATGTTCATTCGAATTTGATTATAAAGGCGCAGTCATTGATTTATAATTACTCTTATGATTATACACAACTTAGTCAGCCATTCGCTTAACAGAATTTGCAAAAAATATTCGTAATAATGAGTAATTCTATTAATAAATTCATACTAAATAATTCTGTGTTGTTTAATGCACACCAAAATGATTGTGTTTTGAACCTAACCTCGATAAAATTCTGATTTTTCATAAAAATTTTAAAGATTTTAAAATTTCGAAATTTCGTTCGAATTTTTTCCGTTTTTAACCATTCACACATATGGATTAATTTTTCTTTTGCCTAAATTTTTGCTGTTTTATTAGCTTTTTTTTTATCTAATCAAATGCATTTGTAACTTTAACACCCAATGCACATACATACATATTTATTTTAAATAATATTGACAAAACAAAACAAAAAAAATTAATTTCTTGTACAAAGCAGGTTATTTTTTGTTGATATTTTTTTTTTAAGAAATTTAAAACGAAACGAAAAGATATTCTTTTATAAATGAAAGTGTTTTAATGCATAATGCACACACACACACTCATTCATTTAATATTTAATGAAATGAAATGAAATTACTTCAAGTAAAATATGAAAAACGAAACAAAAAGAATAGTAAAAATCGTAAAAATAGTAGAATTTGTTCCTGTTCTGTCGATTGTCATGTTCCTTTAGCTGTGTTAGTTTTTATACCTTAAACAGTGCTTGCATTTGATGCCCAAGGAGATGACGAAGAGAGTTCTCTACCACATTTGGATGGATTTACTTCAAAATTGCCTCCCGGCTATTTAACACATGGTTTGCCAACGGTCAAGGATGTAGCGCCAGCCATAACACCAATGGAACAAAAGAAGGAACAAGAGGAAAAGAAAGAGAGTAAGCGTATACACACTTTATTTGTACATTGGTAAAACGTTAAATATTGTTGAATTAAATTTTTAGTTAAGGAACTATCTGAGGAACAGAAACAAACAATTATATTATCGGAGGATTTCCAAAGGTTTATGTTACGTGCTGGTCGCATTATGGAGCGTGCTATATCGGAAAATGTGGACATCTATTTAGATTACATTGGCGGTGGCGATAATGAAGAATCGAATGATGAAAAAACCCATGCTCGCTTATCTTTAAATCGTGTATTTTATGATGACCGCTGGTCAAAAAATCGTTGTATTACATGCATGGACTGGTCTACACATTTTCCCGAGCTAGTTGTGGCCTCTTATCACAATAATGAGGTTAATATTCAATAATTATTTGCCATAATGTTATAACTTAATAAATAATATGGTGTTTCTTAACTTTTAGGAAAGTCCAAACGAACCCGATGGCGTTGTTATGGTCTGGAATACGAAATTCAAAAAATCTACACCTGAAGATGTTTTCCATTGCCAGAGTGCCGTCATGTCTACATGTTTCGCCAAATTTAATCCCAATCTTATACTTGGTGGCACTTATTCTGGCCAAGTAGTGCTATGGGATAATCGTGTACAAAAACGCACGCCTATTCAACGTACACCACTTTCAGCGGCAGCTCACACTCATCCCGTTTACTGTTTACAAATGGTTGGCACACAAAATGCTCATAATGTCATCTCAATCTCATCTGATGGCAAATTATGTTCATGGAGTTTGGATATGTTGTCACAACCGCAAGATACATTAGAATTGCAACAAAGTCAAAAGAAAGCTATTGCTATTACCTGCATGGCCTTTCCGGCAAATGAGATTAATAGTCTAGTGATGGGCAGTGAAGACGGTTATGTTTATTCTGGTAAGTTCACACTGTTACAGTAATTCTTACTTTCAAAACACTTCTATATTGAAAGCCTGATGAGTGGCTTATAAAAAAAAATATTTTAAATTTAAATGCATATAAACTTTACAGCATCTAGGCATGGATTACGTTCCGGCGTCAATGAAACCTTTGAAAAGCACATTGGACCAGTCACAGGCATTTCAACACACTATAATCAATCTTCACCCGATTTTAGCCATTTGTTCCTTACTTCGTCGATTGATTGGACCATCAAATTGTGGTCTTTGAAGGATACTAAACCGTTATACTCGTTTGAAGATAATTCTGATTATGTCATGGACGTAGCCTGGTCACCCATTCATCCCGCTCTCTTTGCTGCTGTCGATGGTAGCGGTCGTCTTGATTTATGGAATTTAAATCAAGATACCGAAGTACCCACAGCATCTGTTATAGTCGATGGTGCTCCAGCTCTGAATCGTGTTTCGTGGATGCCAAATGGCCAGCATGTCACAGTTGGTGACGATGATGGCCATTTGTATATCTACGATGTTGCAGAGCATTTGGCCCAACCATCTAGGGATGAATGGGGTAGATTTAATGCTACTCTAAATGAGCTCAAAATGAATCAGAACGATGAGGTCTAAATAGTGAATTACCTAAAGTATAATATGCGAACAACAAAGCGTGATAAATTACGTATTTATTATACAGCTTTAGAAAAGACTTATCAAAGTTGTTTTTCAAAAATGGCAATTTTACACTTTTTACATAATTATAATTTTTCAACTTATTTTTGGGTTCTTTACATGGTTAACAGAACTACAAAAACGGATATTATTTTAACAAAATTAAATTTATTTCCTTTCTCTACCCCCCTCCCCCCATTCATGGTATTTTCTAGTTTTTGATATAAATTTTTTTTCTTTCCTTATACTCGTATTTCGTTCCCTAGTTTTCTTTTTTTATTTGGTTCCCCCTAAAGTATTATAATAAGTTCATTAAAAATGGAAAGTCTTCATATATATAAAAAAAAGGAAATTCTAATCTAAAAATAAATTGTTAAACAATTTTAATTTGTACGCTTCTTTTTCTACTACATACATACTTTTAAATTTACATGGTATTATAATACTATATAAAATATACAACAACAACAAAAATATATACATATTACATATTTATATTGACTAAAAACAAAGTTATATTATTATCATGATACAATATAATAAGGATTATTTCATTATCTTAATGGCCTAAGCCAGAGAAATTAAAAAATTCAATTCATTCAATAATTAAAATCTGTTACTAACAACACATTCCTATATTTTAATGAATCTTTTTCCATATTCTTCAATTTCATCAACCACCTGCAACAGTCCGTTCTCTGTGGGTGTTGTTGTCCATCTCTTAATTGATTTCCATTCAACCACAATACATCTTTTCAGGCGTTCCTGATTTCAACAATACATTAATCTTCTTGAGTGATTTAGATTTCTATAAATTCTTCTTTATCTACTCATGCATGTGTTTACTAAATGATCGTTGTGCTTAATTTAGAACAAACTTCTTTCCTTACTTACTTAATTGGCGTCTCTGCTTCTTGCGCGCCTATGCCAGTTGGTCACACCAATCGATGACAGGACTTCCTTGATTTGGTCCTTCCAACGCAGGCAAGGTCGTCCTCTTCGCCGACTTCCTCAGATTCTCGCATCAAATACCCGTCTCGCCGGAGCATCCTCCTCCATTCGAACGACATGGCCGAGCCAGCGCAGCCGCTGGATATTAATACGCTGTACAACGTCTATGTCGTTGAGGAGCTCATACAGCTCACTGTTGGATCGGATACGGAAATCATCGCCAACTCGCACTGGACCGAAGATCTTACGTAGGACTTTTCTCTCGAACAAGGCCGCTGCATCAGTACACCATGCCTCTGCGCCATAAAGAAGCACGGGTAGGATGAGTGTCTTAAAGAGTGTTAGTTTTGTCGCACGAGAAAGGTCTCTGCTACTCAATTGCCTATTGAGATCATAGTAGCACCTGTTGGCAAGAGTGATCCTGCGCTTGATCTCCAGACTGACATCATTTTTGGTGGTAACGACAGAGCCATGATAAATAAATTCCTTGACTGTTTCAAAAGTATAGTTATCGGCCGTAATCTGCGAATCAATACGCCACGCCGCACGTCTCTACTTGTCGATAACAAATACTTTGTTTTGCCTTCATTTACTGCCATACCCATCTTGGTAGACTCCCGTTCAATAGCACTAAAGGCTGCGGTAACATCTCGCTTGGTACGCCCGATGATGTCAATGTCGTCAGCGTACGCAAGCAACTGGACACTTTTTTGAAAAATAGTGCTATTGCGATGCATTCTTTCTTCGATTCGATGTTCTTTCGCAGAACACTCTCCATGAAGAAATTGAAGAGGTCGTGTGATAAGAAGTCGCCTTGTCTGAAACCTCGCACTGTATCAAAAGGTTCGGAGAGGTCCATTCCTACCTTGACGGAGCTGCAGGAATTGCTCAACGTCATTCTGCATAGCAACAAACTTCTCTCCGCTTTAGTTTAGATCTATAGCCTCGTCTTTCTAGTCTCTATCCAGGTAGTTATTGTTCTGTTTAATTTGTTTTGTGAGTTTACAGGGTAGCCTTTTTTCCTGTTCGTCAAAAACAGTTTCCGTAATAAACGTTAATTCAAGCTTTAAGCATAAAAGTAAGCTACTTCCTGGCACATCTCTAGTGGTATCACATAATTAGCAATGTTTTCTTGAAGCTTTCTTCATAGGCTCTTCTAACTATCATTATTTTATTTCAAAATATCTTCAAAATCTTGCAAAAATATTTTAAAAAAAAACTTTCTCTCTGACCTTCCAATATAATCCTTTATCCTTAAATTTTTCTTTATTGTATCATGATATAAACTACAGTGGAAAACTCTCTTTAATGTCACATATTAAACTTTAAATAAACTAACATTGTATGAAGTATGAAAAATAATATAAAACAAGAAACTAATATTGTTTGTATATTAAAAAGAAATACAAAAAGAAAAATATTTATTGAAACTAAATTAAAATAAAAATTAAAAATATTAAATTTATTTAAAAAAATTTCATGGATTTTTTTTTTCTTTTTGTTTTCTCAGTACAAAGTATATCTCAAAGAGTTTTTTCAGTGTACAAACGTTTAAATTGTTGACAATTTTAAAATCTAATCAAGTTGTTGATGCTGGCAATACAGACAATTTTGTTACAATAGCGCCATCTAGTGGTGACACATTTTCATTTTCAATAACTAATAGATGTCGCTATTGCTTGTTGCCAGCATTTTCAGAGTTACCAAATTTCAGTGAAATTATAAAAAAACGAAATTATTTCTAAGCATTTTGGATAATATGGGCCTGTTCGTAAATGAATCACTGCGCTGCATAATATGATTATTTTGCGCTCACACTGCTAATCACATGTTGCTGATGCTTCTTTTTGCTGATTTATTTGTTTGCATTTACGAACGAACAAACACTGCAGAAATGGAAAAATTATTAATAAATTTGATTTTTGAACTGGACGATAAAACAAATGACAAAATGTTGTTAAATGTACAAAAAAGTGTACTTTGTGCAAAAAAGAAGACATTTAAGAAAGAAAAAAAATAAACTTATTGTTAAAACTCTCATTCTCTCTCTCCCACTCATTTAATGCATCAGCCATTTTTGTGATTAGTGTTTTGGGTTTATTTGCGCATAATATGATTTAATGTTGCATTTACGAACATGTTGCAGGTGCAGTGCTGCCAAGGTTTGCATTTATGAACACGATGCTCATAATATGCGGCGCAATGATGCATTTACGAACAGGCCCTATTTCTTTCATTTATTTTCAGAAACAACAATATTTGATAATAGCAATATTTATTTATTTTTTAAGTTATATTTTAAAACCTTTACCGAAACGAAATTTCAGAATGATAACATTTCTTTCATTTTTTTCAGAAACAATATTTAATAATAGTAATATTCATTTATTTTTTAAATTATATTTTATTATTATTTTAAATTTATTATATTTTTAAAATTCTAAAAAACGAAACGAAATTTCAGAATGATAACATTTTTTTCAGAAACAATATTTAATAATAGCAATATTTATTTATTTTTGAAATTATATTTTATTATTTTAAATTTATTATATTTTAAAATTCTTTAACGAAACGAAATTTCAGAATGAAATTCTTACACGACTCTTATTTCAACACTTTTCTGTCGCTGTCCGTTTGTCAGTTTTACATCAGTATTGTAGTCCTTCGAAATCGCTCTAACTTTTCTTCGTGCGATTCCACATATTTGTAAATTAACAGGTCAACGCAACGGATGCTTATTTGGAGTACGAAAAAGACTGCCATTTCACCATGAATAGCCAAAAAAGCGAAAATACAACAAACCTCATAATTTTACTTCAATGCGTCAGTGACAACAGACCAGCCTTGATGAATTTGTCCAAACCTGTCCAGACATAAGTGGACTTTTCCAGCCATTTAGTTCGTCATTCCGATAATTAAAATAACCTTATCCCGCCAAGTATTGCCGAGTGACCCACTATGGGTGTCTCCTTCCTCACATATGCCTCAATCGGAAGTAAATGCAGAATATCAACCAGAGGTGTGAGGTATGCTTCTACTACTTGTAATGCCGACAGTGTATTCAGTGCTTTCCACTATAACCTGCGGCCATAGGTAAGAAAATATATCGTTCAGAGTCGGTTGCACAGCCTTATTAATCGTGTGCAAAAACTCTCCTTTTCTAGGACTACTACATCGTCAGCATTAGCCGCGATCTTCCTTTCCTTGCTTTTAAAGTATCTCAATACAACATTGACCGCTGGTAACCACAACAGTGCAAGCAGAACTATCCTAGTGTTCTCCGGATAACCAGATTCCTAGCTGTTCCTTCTCATACATCAAGCATTATACTTATTCACGAGCCTAAAAGGCGTTGAACGCCCAAGGATTCTAGAACCTCATTTATTACTTCTATCGCAATATTAACAACTACCTAAATATCCAGGAAGAATGTCAACGTGCACTCCCTATGCCTAGGTTGGGGTAGCTTGGCGTTCAGAGGCAAGATCACTCGGCGGCCCACTGTGTTACCTAGTGTTAGATAAGCCATCTTGTCGTGATCCGCTAGTGGTGGATTTAAACCAGCTCTAGTTTTGGTCTGAAACCGGCCAGATGGGGCGTAGAGACGGTGTAGAGTCTATTCAACTCCTAAAGCCCTTTGATATAACGAGGTAAAATCCCAGCTGACTACACATATGGTTGGATTACCAGTCCCGAACTGTTTGGGGTTCAACTTGTAGCAGACTGGACTACGAAGCCTGACCCGAGTCTTAATTCCGACAATCGTGAGACTCGTCTCTGCCCAACTGTGGTGAGGTCCCTTGTGAGAGCAACGTGTTGACTGTGGTTTATACCCAAATCGTTGGGAGAGCGTAAGCCAGGTGTAGCGTCACTCTTAGCCACACTCGCGGAGTTTAAATGGTCTCAGACTCCTAACCAAGAAGGAAATCATGTCCAAATGCATGGCTTCGAATTAGTACTCATGTATGATGATGCAACAGCCATGAGGCTGTATCATTGTACGGCGTTGGTAGACGCATTGTTTCCACCTGTGCTTAGAGCCAGGTACCCCGCTAGCTAGCCAGCTAACCCACTGGCCAGGTACCCTGCTACCACGCTACCCTACCCTACTAGCCAGCTACCCCACTAGAAAGGCAGCCAGCTAGCCTGATACCCGGCTACCCCACTAGCCAGGTACCTTGCTAGCCAGCTACCCCACTAGAAAGGCACCCAGCTAGCCTGCTACCCCGATAGACGGCTAGCCAGGTACCCCACTAAACAGGTACTCCGATGGCCGGCTACCCAGCTACCGCAATAGCCGGCTACCCCCTACCCTACTAGCCAGTGCTACCCAGCTACACTACTAACCAGGTACCCTGCTACACCGCTAGCCAGCTACCTTGCTAGCCTGCTATCCAGCTACCCTACTAGCCTGGTTACCCAGCTAGTCAGCTACTCCGCTAGCCAGCTTCCCTACTAGCCAGGTACCCTGCTAGCCGGCTACCCCACTAGAAAGGCACCCAGGCCTGCTACCCTACTAGAAAGGCACCCAGCTAGCCTGCTACCCCGCTAGCCAGCTACTCCACTAGCTAGCTAGCAAGGTAGCCAGGTACCATGCTAGCCAGCTACCCTACTAACCAGCTACCTTGCTATCCTGGTTACCCAGCTACTCCGCTAGCCAGAGGTACCTTGCTAGCCAGCTTCCCTACTAGCCAGGTAGCCTGCTAGCGTGCTACCGTACTAGCCAGGTACCCTACTAGAAAGGCACCCAGCTAGCCTGCTACCCCGATACGCGGCTACGCCGCTAGCCAGCTACTCCACTAGCTAGCTAGGTAGCCTGCTAGCGTGCTACCGTACTAGCCAGGTACCCTACTAGAAAGGCACCCAGCTAGCCTGCTACCCCGATACGCGGCTACGCCGCTAGCCAGCTACTCCACTAGCTAGCTAGCAAGGTACCATGCTAGCCAGCTACCCTACTAACCAGGTACCCTGCTACACCGCTAGCCAGCTACCTCGCTACCCCACTAGAAAGGCACCCAGCTAGCCTGTTACCCCTATACCCGGCTACTCCGCTAGTGGGGTAGCCAGCTCCACTAGCCAGGTACCCTGCGAGCCGGATACCCCACTAGATAGGCACCCAGCTAGCCTGCTACCCCTCTAGCCAGGTAGCCTGCTAACCCACTGGCGAGTTACCCAGCTAGCCAGGTACCCCACTAGACAGGTACTCCGATAGCCGGCTACCCCCTACCCTACTAGCCAGTGCTACCCTACTAACCAGGTACCCTGCTACACCGCTAGCCAGCTACCTTGCTAGCCTGCTATCCAGCTACCCCTATACCCGGCTGCTCCGCTAGCCAGGTAGCCAGCTACCCCACTAGCCAGGTAGCCGGCTACCCCACTAGAAAGACACCCAGCTACCCCTCTAGGCAAGTACCCAGCTACCCTACTAGCCAGGTACCCCGATAGCCGGCTACCCCACTAGCCAGGTACCTTGCTAGCCAGCTTCCCTACTAGCCAGGTACCCTGCTAGCCGGCTACCCCTCTAGAAAGACACCCAGCTAGCCGGCTACCCCTCTAGGCAGGTACCCAGCTACCCCTCTAGGCAGGTACCCAGCTACCCTACTAGCCAGGTACCCCGATAGCCGGCTACCCCGCTAGCCAGGTACCCAGCTAGCCAGCTACCCCACTAGACAGGTACCTTGCTAGCCAGCTTCCCTACTAGCCAGGTACCCAGCTACGAGGAGGGGATCGGTCTGCAGTCCTTCGGTGGCTCGCCTTCCCTGCCCTTGGAATGAAAACTGTCTTCACCTGTTTCCGCGCATAGGGTATGTAACTTAAAATACTTATACTTAATACTTATAAATAAAAAAAATATCCGCACGGCTTGAAAATCCATTCGATGTTATAGACGATACTGTCACTTGGCCGTTGAAGCTTATTGGGTAAACGCCATTCATTCCCGAAGATTTGTAGGTTTTAAATGACTTGATTGTCCATGGTATCACCTACCTTGGAGGGTCAGTAATGCAGATCGAGACAAGTGCCTATAACTGACTCTCGGATTCACCTACTGTCACTATGGTATCGCCATCACTAAAAGAGAAAAGATTTATTAAATTATGTTCGTTTTTGCTGGCATACAAGAACTCACCTTGTCCTGATCTGGATGGGGTGAATAGCGTCTACCCTTTGACCGCAAACGATTTTTCTATTGGCTCAAGGTTCTCGTATTAGGGCCATATCTTGCCAACTTCTCCCCTTCCACTACCTGGGGGCGCGTCCATTACTAAATAAAACAAGAACCCCCCCTATTTAACTTTCCTTTATTAACCTGTTTGTGGTTTCCTTTCATTATACATCTGCATACATAACTCAGTTATTTTACGACGTAAAATTTTGCCGGAAATTGTTTTTGGCAGTTGCTTAACAAAATATACACCACCACGTAAATGTTTACAATTCTGCAATTTAGTAACGTGGTTGTATACCTCTTCTTCGGTGAGGTTACTATTCGGCGCTTTTACTATAGCAGCAGCAGGTAAATTATTAGTTAAAATATCAGGTATACCAAACACGCAAACTTCTATAACATCGGCGAGTTCCAATATAACATTTTCGATTTGTGTTGGAAAGATGTGAATGTTATTGTACTTTAAAATATCCTTTTTACGATCGACAATAAACACGCAACCATTGTCATCAACATAGCCAATATCGCCGGAGCGTATCCAACCTTCCGAATCATATATATCGGATGTAGCTTCTGGATTTCCATAGTAACCCGACCAGTCAAAATTAGTTCTGACAAATATCTCACCTCTGACTAACATTCCAACTTGCATGCCATCGTCGTCAACTACTTTCAATGCTATGTTGTCAAACAATTGCCCACAATTGCCTTTACTAACAGCTATTCCACCAGCAATGCCGCCACATGTCTCACTCATGCCATATCCATTGAATATCAAAGCATCTGGTAAATGCGTTTTTAATTTACCTACCAATTCAAATGGTAGAGGACTGCCGAGCATAAAGTATAGTTGAACACTCTCCAAATAATCTTTGTTGAATTTCGTAGATGCCAACATTAAGGCCAATTGGTTTGGAGGGCCTAGGAACAGTTCAATGCTATAACGTTTAATAATTTCTAAAGCATCCTCGGCATTAAACGGTTTATAACTAATAACGCGTGTCATATTATAAGTGGTGCCTGCAATCATAGCAAAAATACCTGATATCCAGTAAATTGAACTGAAGCACAGAATACTTTTACTAGATGGCATAGTTCTAGAACGTAACAATGGGGGGGGGAGGAAATAACATTAATTATGAAGAGAAAGTTTTAAAATTCAAAAATATATACTTACAAATGATTTAAAACACCAGCATGAGACGTACAAACACCCTTGGGAAGTCCTGTAGTCCCTGATGAACAAATGATAAAAGCTGTTTGATCGTAGCCAAGTTCCAAGTCTACACATCTTTAAAATAAAAGCAAATAATTTCAACAGACGTAAAGAAATGACATCTGAAAAATTCTATTACCGAAAGTCACTTTCATTTCCAGTCTCCTTTAGAAATAAATCTAAACTTGGCACTCCCTCGATTTGTTCACCAACAGTTATAATTTTGGTTGATTCCAAACCGCACTCTGCAAATGATTCTTTTATTTTATCGTAAATAGCACCGTCGCAAAACATAAGTTTTGGTTTTGTAATAGAATAGATATGTTTGATACCATCTGTAAAGCAAAAGATATGCGCGGGGTTAACAATTATTTTGTGAGTTACATACATATGTATATTAGCAGAGAAAAGTTTGATGTATGTATATAAGAACAAGTATTAATTGAGGATAAGTGATTCGAATTTCCTCGGGTCATTCACTCTCCTGGATGTATGAGTGATATTCGATCGTCCTATAGAAAGAAGGAATGGATCGATAGATTAACAATTTATGTATGGAAATGCTGTAATACTATGAATAAATACGAGGTGTGATCAAAAATTAACCGTAATTTTAATTTTTTCAAAAGTATTTATTTATTTATCAATTACTATCTTGTCCCCTCAGATATAATACACTTATGCCAGCGTTTTTTCCAATCCTCGAAACACTTCTGAAACGCGCTTTTTGGTATCGCCAACAGTTCCTGTTTCGATTTTTCTTTTATCACCTCAATCGTTGCAAAACGCTTTCCTTTCATCGTTGTCTTCAGTTTTGGGGAGAGGAAAAAGTCAGCGGGGGCCAAGTACGGTGAATACGGTGGTTGAGGCATGATTACATACATACATAATTGGCCATTACAACCCTTCAGTCAGGATTACGGCCTAGCTCCTCAACACCACTCATGTTGTGTGCGTTAATTTTATACTTGAGTGGCGGGACCTACAGTTTAAAGTCGACTCCGAACGACAGATTTTTTGAGAAACTTTTCATGGCAATTTTTACTTTGAGTTTTTGCCAGAAATCTGCTGAGAAGAAGTCGCCGAAGAAATATTTTCTTATTTTCGTTTTTTGATGTCTGACCTGGGATTCGAACTCGGGCCTTTCGCCTAATAAGCCAACACAATACCTACTAGACCACGGCGATTCAAGAGGCATGATTACGGTTTTGTTTTTGGCCAAAAACTCACGCACAAGCATCCATGATTGGTTTTTCCACAATACTGTGCGTTTCTGATGAATTGCTTCGCGCAATCGGCGCATAACTTCAAGATAGTATTCCTTGACCTTGTGGCAAGAATTCATGATGCACCATGCCATTGCAATCGAAGAAAACAGTGAGCCAAACGTTCACATTTGACCGAACTTGACGTGCTGTTTTCGGTCTTGGCTCTTCTGGACGCTTCCATTGGCATGCTTGGGCTTTGGTTTCAATGTCATAGCCATACACCCATGATTCGTCACCAGTTATGACCTTTTTGAGCAAATCTGTTGAACGTCGTCAACATCTCCTGAGCGATGTTCATGCGACGTTGTTTTTGCTCAAAATTTAGCAATTCTGGAACAATCTTCGCTGCCACACGTTTCATGCCCTAAAACATGCGTAGAAATTGCTTGGCATGAGACGAACGATATGCCAACATCATCAGCAACCTCTCTAATAGTGATTCGACGATTATCCAAAATCTTTTCTTCACTGCTTCAATGTTTTCATCGGTTGTCGACTTGCTCGGGCGACCAGGACGAGCATCGTCATTGATATCTTCTCGGCCTTCCTTAAACCGATTATACCACAATTGAACTTGTGTTCTGCTCATAGTAGACTCGCCAAACGCCACATTTCAAATGTCCTTGCACATTTAACCAAACCTTACTATATCTTTATTTTTCGACTTGCAAACGAGACAAACACAAAAACATCCGCAACGATCCGCTCCAATCCAGCAAACTATCAATTCATCACCTTATCCGATATTGGGGGTGTAAGGTCATTTAGTACTCTGTTGTGGCTGAGTTTCTTCATGGCCTTCATTACCGCCGACTGATGCAGGGAGCGCTACGCTTCCTTTACTGATGGTTCGTCAACCACTGTAGCTATTAGGTTTAAGATGTCAGTATTAAACCATCGAAAGTCCTATCTGATGTGGCGAGGGGGGATCATTTGTAACAATATGGTGGTTAGGATGGGAGGGGAGGTAGCATGCCACAAGATATTGTTTAGTCAGAAGTTCATTATGCTATCTAACTGACAATATCTTGGGCTCCTCGTGTAAATGATCCATACTAGACATCTTCACGCATCCCATTGCGATACGAAGTGCGTTGTTCTGGGCTGTTTGCAACGCTCGCCATTGGATATCCCTTAGGGATGAGCTCCAGATTGGTGCGGCATAGTTAAAGTCGGAGCGGCCAATTGTCTTGTAGGTAGTGATAATTGTCTTTTATCCATATATCATGTTGTTCCTGCTAGTGCCTTTAGGACCCTGTTTGCTATTGATGTTAGTGGGAGAAGTGGAGGAGACTGCCGACGGTAACCTCGATGATCTTGGAATATGGTATGATGTTGCTTTCGACTGAGATGTTGAGTTGTCTCCTTACTTCTTTTGTCCATGCAGTGAAGGATACCGGGGACTTAGGAAGGAATAGCCTCAAGTTTCCCGAAAATTCTACAGTGGTGGCCAGCTAGTTTGTTATTCTGGTGCTTATGTTAACTCCTGAGACGCCAGGGGAAGAGTCCGGAAAAGTTAGGTAGATGTTGACGATAGGTGACAGAACCCCACCTTGTAGAACGCCTATCTTATCTTTTTATAGGAAGGTTTTTGTCCCTTAAACTCAGCAAATGCCTATCGACTTCCCAGGTAATTAACAGTCCAGCGCTACATGTGATTGTGCGGCAGGGTGGAGTTTAGGAAGAATGGGTTGATCGACCATGTTAAAGAGAGGTCAAGAGCCGCCACAGTAGTGCGTTGACAAGATCGTTAATTGGTTAAGACCGTTTGCTATCGGTTATTTCGGTTAAGGCTGCGGTTGTGCTACGTGATTCCCTAAAGCCATTTTGGTGATTGTCTAAAGGGAAGTGTTGCTTAAAGGCTGGGGGTAGTAGGGTTTCAGCATCTTTACCACCGTTGATAATAAGGAGATTGGGAGATAGGAGTCCCCATTGCTGGTTTGTTTGGTTTAGGGATCGGGATGATCCTCTCGAGTTTCCAAATGTCCGGTATAACCAGTTTATGGAGCCACAAATTGAGCTAGAATGCATTACATACAGAATTAATCATTACAACCCTTCAGTCACGATTGCGACCTAGTTTCTGCATTAGCTCCCAGTTTCTTTAGCATGAGCAATGATACACCCCAAGGCTTTAGACGGTTTGGTCGGCCTGGTCGAAGGAGTTTCTCTGATTGTCTCTAAGTAGGCTTCTAATTGTTCTTAAAATTCAACAAATTGTCTGCAAAACTCAGTAGCACATTTTTTCGCCTCTGTGTGTTCTTATTAAATTCCAGTGTTGTAAAATGTTTGCTACTTTTAAAACCAGAGAGATGTTTAATTGTTTTTCAGAGCATTTTTTGGGGGCTAGGGAACATTGATTCAGGAGGTCTAAATATTTGCTACGTCGATGATCATTCACCAGTCCATTTATCTGTGAGGTCAGTGATTCTAGCCGTTTGCCCGCTAGGTTTTCGGCTCTGATGCGGTCCCGCTGTTGAGCTAAGCGTGAGCTTCGGAAGAGTAATTTAGTTTTATATTATCCAATTGTCCTGAATGCCTTTTCTCCTCTTCCGACGCATGTGGAAGTGGGCAGCTAAATAATGGCTTTCTTAATATGGGGATTGAAAACAGTCCATTGGGCTTTGTTGTATTTGACGTAGGTATGGTGATCTGGTTCTAAGAAGTCGTTGTTCTTTATGATGCTGGCCACAATGGGTGTGGGTTTGCCAGGTGGTCTATGCAAACAGTTATCGACTGACAATAGTCAAGTCAGGTGAACTGGAGCATCTAGCAGTGACTCGATAGTAGCAAAATCTGACTCATCGATTTGATCAGCTATTGCGATGCTTCGTTGGGGAGGAGGGAGTACATATCCTAGAGGCTAAGTGAAATGGTGTGACGATAGTTGGCGCCAATACTGGTGACGGGTGAAATGTATACGTTGCCAATTGCAACGCCGGTATCCCCCGCTTATACTTATATAGACATAACTTTTAGGAAATCGTCTGGATTGGGGGCGCGAATGTGTTCGTTATTATATATATAACGTTGCAATCCAGGTAAAAGCGAGCCGTTCCTAATAATGTTGTAATTTCCTGATGATGTTATAGGGCACTCCCTGGAAAATTTGGTTTCCTGAATGGCGGCTATACTTATATTATTGTGTTGCATAAAATTCGTAATGTCCACAATTTTGTTACTAAGACAATTAAAATCGAACTGCATAATACTGCAAGAAAGATGGCGATCGGCATGAAGTGAAGTCCATTGGGCTATGAGAGAGGTAGCGGATATCGCTGTTAAGATGAAATAGAGAGCATGAACTGTTGTGTGGCTCCGTGAGTATTTGTCGTGTCCTGTGAATGTTAAGGAAGGAGCTATTGTAGTATGGGAGTTTACACAAGAGTCTGCAACAAAATTACTGTACCAATCCTTGTGGTTTGCCAGGCACTTCCTCCTGTGGCACCAACTATTGCAGCGCTATTGAACCTTACCGAAGTCACGCTCCTCCTGTTAGTCTCAAATTTTAGAGCGCTGAAAAGTATCTGGAATAGCTCTCAGCCGGACTAATGCGAATTGGTTGTGTTGCGAAGCGGAGTGGGAGACTATCAAACACCACCTGTGAAAGTTTCCAACTTTTGGTAGAATAAGGTTGAAAACCAATGGTGGGAATCCATCCTTTGACTGTTTGAGCACTCGGATGGAGTCCGAAATTTGGGATCTCCTGAGGCTTACAATGGAATTAGGTTGGCTAAGGGAGGGATGCTCGCTAATTTTCCTATAGCTGACCCATTATTTCTTTCTATTGTTCTTATCCTATATCACTTGTTATTTTTTTTTTTCTTTTGCCTCTTTCCTTCCTCATTTCCACCTTTTTTAGGAGGACTACACTACAATGGACTAAATAACTTCCGAGTAAGTTTGTACTTGTCTTCGTGACAGGGTTACTCTGCATTTCAGTTACGTAGGCGCTACAACGAAGATCATGCAACTACGATTTAATAGGGAATTTGAAAGCGAGAATATATTTTCTAAACCTTAACCTACTAAGATGAAATAAAGTGTATAACACCAAAATAGCTATAAAAAAATTAAATCTATGTTAGAAAGGCAATATTTCATATAAAAAATGTTATATTAATAGTTAAATAAATAAATAAATGAATTTCACTTAAAAGAATTATTAAATAAATTTATGATATCTGTATTTGCCTATCTTCAGAAAAAAAAGTAACAGGTGACCTATTGAATAATAAATGTAATGTTACTTTTAGTCTTTACAACGAGTATACTTGATATATTACGAAAAATTTTCATTCCGTACTCGCGGGAACACCAGACATAAACAGTTAAAAGGCTAAAGCCATCTACAACAAAACTTATGTTTACTACAATTTATTCAATATGTACCGATAGAAATAACAAACTGATTTGACTGTTTAATCAAAACGAATTGTATACTACACTAACCTTTATCGAAACATGGATCCAATGTACTGACAGTGAGACCACGAAACATGCAACCAAACACAAGCGGAGCCAAATAATCACTATTGCTGGCACAAATGCCAATAACGGTACACTGTTTAATATTTAATTTTTCCAAATGTTGAGCCACACGTATTGACATTGTTAAAATATCTTTATTCGTATATTTTTTATCCGTTTGATAGCAGATCTGAAATTGTACATTAAAACATAGTATTTTACATTATTTACACTTCTTTTTGGCATTAGAGTTATACCTGTGATATATGCTCAGGATCATTATTCAAAGATTCATACAATGCCGAACCGACCGAGCTATTGGGACCAAAACGTAATTCGGTTTTACGGCCGTACCAAATTTTCTTTTTTGCATCATAGGTTGTTTGATGATTTAAAATCATTTTAATTTGTTAATAAATTTTTGTTGCTATGTGTAGGTGCAAGTGCAAAACAAGAATAAAAAAATTTAATTTTGATTCCGTTTTCAATACCGATCTGATTGAGTTCTAGCCATACACTAAATGACTTTGTAGAAATTTAATAACACTATTGCCCAAACGTTTAATTGCTCTCTTGATACGTACGTAAGCTTGTATACGTATGCAGAGAACTGCAAAAATCATATATTTGTTGTTTTATTCATACTCACAAATTTTAATGCACAATCAGTCAGAAACAGTGTGTCTACCAATAAAAATAATGCAAAAAAAAATCAAAAAATTATTCTAAAACTTGTTCTACGTTGTGATTAGTTGTTTCGATTTTTCAACCAAATTTACTTATAAATTGTTATTGTACCATCGTATGGGTCGTCGGTTGAATGAAAATCACATTTTTTTGACCTTTAATCAACCGACGACCAACCAGCCACTCAACATAACAATTGTTTGTACAAAGTAATACATATAATTGTCTCAACATGTAGGGCCCACATTATAGGTGTAATTATAGGCAAAACAAATATATTAGGTACTTTCTATCTTTACATACATCAAATGCACTTATATAAATATTTTACACTAAAGAAATTGATATATTCAGTATTACACACATACAGTGGGAAGCAAAACTGTCCAGATGTTTTGCATTAAGAAAGTAAGGTAATGAAAGTAATACAAATATAGGTGTATTATCAAATGTATGTATTTTTTTCATTTTATTGAACATTATTCTAAATTATAAAGAACAAAAACTTATATAAATTGCTTCAAAAAAATAAAAAAAAAAAAACAAAAAATTCACCATTTGGACACTTTTGCACTGTTTGTGCCCATAAATTTTCTATAGGATTCAGGTCTGGGCTTTGTGCAGGCCAGTCCATCGTCCCAAAAGTTTGGTTTTGTAGCCAGCTTTTAAGTATTTTGGCAATGTGCTTCGGATCCCCGTCTTGCTGAAAAACAACTTCTTCAGCTGGATAGGCACTCTCGTCAACAAAATGTGGTAAATTTGTGTGTAAAATATTCAAATAATCCTCCTTCTTCATTATACCTTGGATTCTCGCCAAAGGTCGAATGTTCCACCAAGTAAAACACACACCACACCATAATACTGCCGCCACTATCGTTTCTTTCACATGATGTTTTTGGATGCGCTCATGAGGCATATGCCAAAAATTAGACTGGTATCGATTGACTTTCGTTTCATCACTCCAAATAACCCGTTTCCAATCATCTACTGTCCAGTTTTTGTGGGTTTTACAGAAATGAAGGCGCCTTTTCACATTTCTATCGGAAAGTGCTAGCTTTTTCTTTTTCACACTAGCTTATAAACCAATTCTATTTAATGAGCATCCAACCGTCCAGGAACTGACATCCTTACCAATACTTTCTGCAGCATTTTTAGGTGTTTTAGTGGCCTTATGATGTAACAAACGTTTAATGTGCCGGGCATCACCATCAGAGAGCAGTCTGATGGTGATCCCGGGATCCAAAGCACACTGCCAAAATAGTTAAAAGCTGGCTACAAAGCCAAACTTTTGGGACGATGGACTGGCCTGCACAAAGCCCAGACCTGAATCCTATGGAAAATTTATGGGCTATTGTTGAAAGAAAGCTGATAGCATATGAAAACCTACCAAAAAAAATTTGACTAGCTTTGGGAGAGAATACAACAAGAATGGCGAGCTCTTGACCGTCATACCATCCAAAAGTTGGTGGAGAGTATGCCAAAACGTGTTGAAAGCTTAATTAATTAATTAATGATTATCAACAAACATCACAAACAGTGCAAAAGTGTCCAAATGGTGAATTTTTTGTTTTTTTTATTTTTTTGAAGCAATTTATATAAGTTTTTGTTCTTTATAATTTAGAATAATGTTCAATAAAATGAAAAAAATACATACATTTGATAATACACCTATATTTGTATTACTTTCATTACCTTACTTTCTTAATGCAAAACATCTGGACAATTTTGCTTCCCACTGTATGTACTTGAGAATCTAGGCCGTAATCCTGACTGAAGGGTTGTAATGGCCAATTATGTATGTATGAGCGCCAAAAGTGAGTAAACACCACTGAAATTTCCAAAAATAAAAACGTTTATTTATTACTTATAAAAAAATGTTAAAACAAAAACAACAATTCATGATAAAGGAACTTTTTTTATACTTAAGAACATAATAGAAAATTTAAAATTATAGTGGGTGTTGACTCACTTATGGCGCTCACTGTATGTACATAAAAATTGTTCAAATCAAAGGAACTTCAGTTATCAATTAATATTTAATAGTATTTTCAGTACTGTACAATTAGGCTAATTCCTTGAAAGAATTTTCCATTAATGCATTTTTGTATTCACATACAGTATAAGCACTCTGGTTTCCCCGCTACTTCTACTTTTACTTCAAAATGTACTGAAACTATTTCGATGTATGCATCCTAACCCGGTAATAAACGAGAAAAATTGTACATCACATTCTTTCCAAAATTGGCCCTGTTCACTAGCTGCCCCATTCGTGCGATTAAAAGTTTCTGGATTTATTTTTATGGGCATAAGTTAAGTCATTGGGTTGTGCAGATAAATTGCAACTCTTGGGCCATTAGATGCCCGTATTTATTATCGCTATACGGCATATTTATTGGAAAAAAATAGTCAAAAATTGGACTCTACTCTTCTTCTAATCTGGCCTGATACAATTGTTAACCTAATCAACAACCTGACTTTCTGCCTAGTTAATGCTGCTACAATACAACTCCTGACTATGCCTTTAAAGTCTGCTGCGGATCCTTATTCTTCAGCAATTTCTCCTCAGTAATCCCGAAGTGATACCGGGATCCAACAAATTACAAATTTGTTTAGACCACATCAAGTTGTAGAAAGTGATCATAACCCTCTCCGGCCTGCTAGCGTGCCATCGAATACGAAGTCAGTGCTGTTAATGAGATATATAGAATTGTATATCCAGAAAATTTATACATTTAAAACCCAAGGTTTTTTATTTTTGAGACCAACACTAAGGAGATGACCCCTATTCATGCAGTGCATTATGTTGGAATACAGGAAGAGAGAGAAAGTTTATAGGGGAGGGTAACATGCGATAATTTTTTTTGTGACCAGTGTATATACCTTCGTCAAATTTTTTTTTTATGTTTGCTTCCTGGTAATAAATCCCACTTTCTTTTTTCTATTGTGAGTAAAAATCACATATAATGTCAGACAATCACAAACACCAGAGTCTCTGGTAGGAATCGAACCCACGGCCTCGGTACTTGAAGCTTGCAGGTACTTCCCGTGATGCTAATAATTTCAAAATAAAAGACAGGGTTTTTTTTTTTGCTTGATTTATATAGGGTGTTTTTTATAGAGGTATAGAACTTCAAGTTGGCATTACTTTTCAAGATGGCGACCGATTTAACAGCTGTCAAGTGATTTATTCTCAGTTTGGTTTGGCAATTCATCATGAATAGACTCACACCTGAACAATGCTTGCAAATAGTGCAATTTTATTTCGATTTATTGAAAGACACGTTTGGTGACCGCCTAATTTCACGTTTTGTACCTGGGAATTGGCCTCCAAGATCTTGTGATTTAACAGCGCTAGACTACTTTCTGTGGGGCTTTGTAAAGTCATTGGTCTATGCGGTAAAGCCACAAACGCTTATCCATTTGGAAGACAACATTCGCCGTGTTATTGCCGATATACGGCCACAAATGTTGGAAAAAGTCATCGAAAATGGGCGTCCAGATTGGACTACATCCGCGCCAGCCATGGCGGTCATATGCCAGAAATCATATTTAATATGTAATGCCACAAGATTATCTTTCGGATAAATAAAATTCATGTCAATCGAATAATCCAGCGTTGTTTTATTGCAACTTAAAGTTCTATACCTCTATAAAAAACACCCTATAGTAACAACCGAAGTAGAAATAGAGATATATATGTATAGAGGAAATTGTGAAAATGATTGCAGATTTTGACGCATTCAAGTCGTGATGAAGAAGATTATTCATATTTATTAAAGCTTCCTTTGCAAATTCATTGCATACCAGCTTGCGGCACTGCTGTCGAAAGAGCGTCCTATTTAGTAGGTTATAACAGAGAGGAGAAACAAACTTTGACCTACGTCGTTACACAGTTTACTTTTAATGAATTTATAGTATGCATAAGAATTTTGAAAATTAAGTTAAAAAATAACCCGTGTTGAAGTGCATCTGTTTTAGTTATAGTAAATAATTTTTTTTCGTTATTGCTATTTATATGTGTTAGAATGTCTTTTATGTTTTGTAATGAAATATTGTTTTCTTTTATTGTAATAGATTTTCTTTTCTTATGAAAAACACAAATTTTTTGTTATGAAATTGTTTGTTTATATTAAAAATGATCTAATATAGTATATTTAATATATTTATAGTTAATTCTATTATTATTTCAATAAATTTTTAATATTTACGATGTTTTTGTAATGAAATGTTTTTTTTTTTATAAAAATATAGTGTATATCGATGGCTTAATATAGAAAGGTCGTATCTTACATTTTCAGTACTTTGCAGGAGAAGGAAAAAACTTAATAAAATCTAAAACAAAAATGTTATGTTATGTTTCTTTTAATTGCTGTAAATCAACTATTCGTCAACATAGAACCCTGAATTTTTCAGAGGATGTGTATGAGGGTTTTGTCTACCAGAATATGTAAAAACCCCGATTTTGAAAAAAAACGAGATACGACCTCTCTATATTAAGCCATCGATATGTATGTAATTATAAATTACTTTCTTTTTATAGAATTATTTTTTAAATTGATAACAATAAATATTTCTAAATAAAACATTTTATTTTTCTCATTATTTTAGAATATCGTATATTTATTTATTTTTATTGTGGTAAGTAGAGGCTATTATGATCGGTTTTATATTTTTGAACGAAAAAGACTACAAAAGTTTCTTTTTACAAAGTGGATTTATTCAAATATGTTTTTTTTTTACCAAGTAGTACTATGATTTGTATGATTATTGCTTTTGAGCTTCAATAAATCCGCTCCCAACGAGTACTGTACAAGTGTCAAACAAACTTTTGTATACAATCATTGTTTTGATTGATTTGAAAATGAATAATCACAACGAGTACTAAAGCTTATTTGATCTGTTCAGTGAAAGTAGTATGTTTTTAAGTTGCCCGACCACACATCTAATAACGGATCAAACTCACCTCTTTGGTGATTGTGGTATTTTGATTGATTCGAAAATGAATAATCACAACGAGTAGGAACGCTTATTTGATCAGTTCCGTGAAAGTAGTATGTTTTTAAGCTGCCCGACCACACATTTAATAACGAATCAAACTCACCTCTTTGGTTATTGTGTTGGTAAATAATACTCACACATATTAGCCGAGGTGAGTTTGACGAATAACAAGTACATACATAATTGGCCATTACAAACCTCCAGTCAGGATTACGGCCTAGCTTCTCAATACCACTCATGTTGTGTGCCTTAAATTTATACATGAGTGGCGGGACCTACAGTTTAAAGTCGATATTTGAGAAACTTTTCATGGCAATTTTATTTACTCTCAGAGTTTTTACCATTTTTCATATTTCGTTTTGATGTCTAACCGGGACGAATAACAAATAATTTTGACTTATACTAACAGCGATGCAGAAATCATATGTTCTCTACTTTTTCACAACAAATATACAATAAAGTTTAAAGGTACAATTTTGATGTGCTGCTGTGATAAGCAACGAAATAAAGAAAGTGCATTGCACAGGCCGTTATCTTTGTTCGCTCTTGAGTTGTTTTGTATGTGACGTCACACTGGAACAGTTGCATAACACAATCAAAGATCTTTAAAACGCGTTTTAGAAAAGCATATTTTTAGCCGATAACAATTGCTGAATACAGAGTAGGTTTCATTTATAATACACATATATAAATACATATATAATTGGCCATTACAACCCTTCAGTCAGGACTACGGCCTAGCTACTCACGCCACTCATGTTGTGTGTCTTAATTTTATACTTGAGTGGCGGGACCTACAGTTTAACGTCGTCTCCGAACGAACGATTTTTAAGAAACTTTTCATGGCAATTTCATTTACGGTCAGAGTTTTTGCCAGAAATCTGCTGAGGGAAAGTCGCCGAAGAAATATTTTTTTTTCATATTTCGTTATGATGTCTTGCATGGGGCTCGAACCCGGGCTTTTCGTCTAATAAGCGAACACACTACCTACTAGACTACGGCGACTACAAGTCTTGACATCTACCGTTTTCGGAAAATACCCATAAAATTTTAGTCTAGTCATTTCGAGCAAAGTAGTATGGGAATAACAGGCGATAAAAGTTAATCTAAATTTTAGTGCAAGAAAAAGGAAATAAATGTTTTAAAACTTAATTGTCATTATTTTAATCAATGATAAAAATAATAAAAATTTATTTTATACTACTTCACTTTGAATACCACTTCATGTTAAGATTTTTGATAAAAAAAATTCCCAATGAATTTTAAAAATATTTCAATAATAGCTCACGTTTGCAGTAGCAACAAGTTATTTTGTATACAACAGTTTAAATCTTATCAAAATAAATATAAAAAATTCTAATGAGTATATTGAATAAATAATACCAAGCCCCCAAATAGACCTTAGACGCTATCATACATAACAAGTCTTTAAATTATTATAAAAAACAAACATGATCATTTTTTCATTATTCACACAATTTATATTTTAATTCAAGTCTCTAAAGATAGATAACTACTATCTGCCTTTACTCAGCATAAATTTTAAGCAAAATATTAAGATCCTCCTTCATGTCGTCAATACGTTCGTTCTGTCCGCGTGTATGTCTCGTCTGTCTACGAGTTATGTTTAGTGTTAAATTAAAAAAAGAATACAGCAGAATTTTACTGTCTTTGGGTTAAATTCAACATCAGGGCACATCTTTAGCATTTTGGGGGACTATACAGAAGTCTACTTTTGACTAAAGGGTTGCCCGAACAGTGCTGGTGATTTCAATGTTCACAACTCCTCTTGGCTTCACCAAGTTATGTTGAGTTATTCACCTCGCACAATTGCCTTGCGCAATTAGTGAATGAGCCAACTTGCATATCCTATGTTGACGGGCACCAAAAGACAACACCCTCTTCACACCCTGAAAAGTATAAAGTGCTGGTACTTGCACCTCTCGGAAACTCGGATCACAGCACCATTTCTGTCTCCTTTTCGTTCTCTAGACTTCGTGACTTTTCACACCAGCTACGAACGACGTATTTGTATATATATAAGTGTTGGTCTGAGCATTTCAACTGGAATCAACCACTACCCGAACTCGAAAGGGTATCAGCAACTATGCCTAGTATATTCTGCAGTGCTCGTGCAGTTAAAGTGTTCTTATGGTTGCCAACATTAGCAAGACTTCTGTGTCGGATCGTATTCCTGCACTGGTCCTAAACCAGCATTCTTCGACGCTCAATTGTCCATTAGCGTACTTTTTCAATGCCTTATATTGAGTCAGTTTTTTTCCATATTCAGAGATCGCATTAGACGGGTTATTATAGATGGAATCCCATTAGAAAAATTCAGCTTACAATCAGGTTTACCTAAAAGCTCTGTTATATCTCCAACTATATTTCTTATTTTCATTAAGAATCTTCTTTCTCAAACTTTCTATTTACTCTTTTGTAGACGACGGGAATATTTGTAATTTATAGTAGACCGAGCACTTTGGAGATTAAGATGAAAAGGCGTAATATCCGACATACAGTCAATTTCCGAGTGCGGTCGGATGAATAGGGTCAATTTTAATGCGCGAAACACTCAGTGTTGTTTAAGGGCAACAATAATATTGTGTCAGCTGTAGCTATGGGTGACTCTCCCTCTGCAAGAAGGGAGTCTGCATCCTTCCCATAACATATTTTTCTAGTGCTAACATAATGCACTGTATGAGTAGGGGCTATCCCCTGAGTGTTAGTCGTATAGAAAAGAAAAAAAAATACAATTTATAAAAAAAAATGTATTTTATCAGATTCGTTGAGAACCGACAATAATCACATTTGTATGCGTAATAGAAAATTTTATTATTAAACACTTATCAATCTCAATTGATTGATAATGCATTTATTTTAATTTTAAAAATATTCTTTTAAACTGGGATACAATAATGGTTTTTGATTTTTTATACCGCATTATGAACTAGGCAATTTTCTACAAGTTTTCTCTTTGAAACACATTGGTTATAGGAAATGAATGCAATAAAAATATAGCTTATTCGTTTAAATACATTACATACACACATAAATTTTTAATTAATAAGCAATCGTGCTTTTGCTACAATGTCTGAGCTGTGTTCCTGTGAAGCTGATAAGGCTATGCAGAATGACGTTGAGCAACTATTGATCCTTCGTCAAGATAAGAATGGACATCTCCAAATCTTCGCCGTGCGACAAGGCGACATTTTCAACGCCGTCTTGGGGAGTGTTCTGCGAAAGGCGGGAGTTCATCGCAGTTACTTGCGTACGCTGACAACTTAGGGCGTACCAAGCTAGATGTTACTGCGGCCTTTCGTGCTATTGAATGTGTGTCTATCAAGATGTGTCTAGCGGTCAATGAGACCAAAACGAAGTATCTGTTATCGACAAGTATGGACTTGTGGTGTTTCGAATCCAAGTATACGGCCGATAATTATACTTTCGATGTTGTCAGTGAATTTATTTATGTTGGCTCAGCCGTCACCAGCAGAATTGATGTCAGTCTGAAGATCTTATCAACAAGTGCTAGCTACTATGGTCTCAACAGGCAATTTAGTACCAGATACTTCTCTCGTACGACGAAACTTATACTCTAAAGTCGCTTATTCTCCCAGTGCTCCTTTATGGCGCAGAAGCATGGAGACTATCAAACGCCGATGCAGCAACCTTGAGAGTATTCGTGATAAAAGTCCTACCAAGATCTTCGGTCTATTGCAATTTGGCAATTTTTTTTTCGAATCCGATCTAATAACAAACTGTATGAACTCCTCGACGACATGGACGTTGTGAAGCGCATTAACATCCAGCAGCTACGCTGGCTCGGCCAGGTCGTTCGGATAGAAGAGGACGCCCCGGCGGGACGTCTATTTGATGCAGACATTTTCGGAAGTCGTTGTCTGGATGCGCCTGGAGGTAGCACATTCGGATAATCCAAAATCCAATAAACCGGTTGTTAATAGCCAATTAAGTAAGTACGTAAGTAGTTCATGGTATAAAATTAAACGAACATCGTAGTTAGGTCAGGTAGCACCATCTCTTGAGTAGGAGGAATCAATTAGCAAAAATTGCTCTGCTTTACTGCTAAGGCACCATCTTAGGAGATCAGGTAGACCTATTTAGTGCTTAGCTGGAAAAAAACTTGATTTATGAAACTAAAACAAAGCTTGAAACTGCTATTTATTATCTCAGATTTCTATAGACTATGTGAAGGAGTACTCGCTGTAGACGTTTCAACACCATGTCAGACATCTCCAACTAAGCGAGATATGAAAAAATATTTCTTAGGCGACTTCCTATCAGCAGATTTATGCCAAAAACTTTGAGAGTGAATAAAAGTGCCACGAAAAGTTTCTCCAAAATCCGTAAGTCCCGCCACTCATTTTATACATGACACGCACAACATACGTGGTGTGAGGAACTAAGTCGTAATCCTAACTAAAGGGTTGTAAAGACCAATTATGTAGTATGTATGTGAAGCAACAGAGGAAACAGTGGATCATATTTTATGTCACTATTCTGATTTACAGATGCCTAAACAGATGTAGCTGGGTAGTCGATTTGTTGATGAACTGGTAGATCTAAAAGACTAAATACTAGAGGATCTAATAGGGTTGATAAACGGTATTGGCTGGCTGATTCTCGTTTTACCTTTCTTTCATTCCTTCTTTTCTTCCTACTTTCAATTTCACGGAAGACTATGTTGGAAAATTTTTGCTAATGATTCATTCAACTGCCCTAATGTATCCAATTCACAAAAGAAACTTCAGCTTGTCAAACAGTTTCCACTATCATAAAGCAAATCCAATTGTTTACATATATCCCTGAATACATATTCCTAATATCAACTTAAGTACACAGTTCTGAAAAGGTTTCCACAAAAAACAATTCAAAGCATCAGCTTCAATTAAAGGGTCCGCCATCTAACGTTTTTTTTTTCAACTATTTTTTTTTTTTGATTTGACAGATAATTAGTTTTATCCTTCCGATGAACGAATATGGTTGTGTTGAATTGAAGCCAATGCGTTTTCGCTTCGCTAAGTGGGCCTGCGATCGACTTACAGAAGATGCCGATTTTGGCAAAAAAAATCATCTTTTCAGATGAAGCTCATTTTGATCTTGGCGGGTATGCAAACAAGCAAAATTGTCGCATTTGGGGCACAGAAAACCCGCACGCATACACTAAAACGCCGACGCACCCAAAACGAGTCACTGTTTGGTGCGGATTTTGGTCCAGAGGCATAATTGGGCCATTTTTCTTCGAAAATGAGCAAGGAGTGGCCGTTACGGTCAATGGCGATCGTTATTGGGCCATGTTGAATGAATTTTTGTTCATTTGGTTTCAACGGGACGGCGCTACGTGCCACACAACCGAAGCTACACTCGATGTTTTGCGCCCTGTTTTTGAAAATCGCAATATCAGCCGCCCGAGCTGATGTCGTTTGGCCACCTCGGTGCTGCGATTTGACACCGTTGGACTATTATTTGTCGGGGTGCCGTCAAAGATAAGTGTTACGCCGACAAGCCAGAGACAATTGACGCTTTAAAGGACAATATTCGTGAAGCCATTGGTAAAATACAGCTGCACACAATCGATAATGTGCTTAAAAATTGGACCGATCGTGTAGGCTACTGCATGGCCAGCCGAGGCAGCCATTTGAATGAAATTGTTTTCCATTATTAACCGAAAGGATTGTACTTTCAAATAAAAAAAGAAATTTGAGAAAATATTCAGTAGTTTTTTTTAAAGCATTTTCAAAAAAAAAGTTATTTGGCGGACCCTTTACATATTATATTTCATATTTCTGATAATCTGATAAATATTCTATTGATAAGTCATCGATTATAAAAAAAACTAACGGTATTGAATTATATTGAACCGATTAAAAATAGGTATTTGACATGGAATATGTTTTTATTTTAAGTGGTTTTTCAATTAACAATAATTATTAAACTTTAATAAGTTTTAAGTTAATAACTAGGCTTACATACATATATTTGTTGTGATTAATATATTATATTTCTTTATCAACACAAAATAAATTCATACTCCTGTAAGAATTTTAAAATAGTTTTTATTAATTTCGAAAATTTTATTAAAATTCGGGCGAAAAATGTCACTGTCAAATTAAAGTAATGTATGTCGTAGTCGCTGTAGTTTAGTAGGTAGTGTGTTCTCTTATTAGACGTAAAACCCGGGTTCTAGCCCCAGGCCAGACATCAAAACGAAATATGAAAAAAAAAAATTATTTCTTCGGCGACTACCTCTCAGCAGATTTCTGGCAAAAACTCTGAGAGTAAATAAACCTACCATGAAAAAGTTTCTCAAAATCTGTCGTTCTGAGTCGACGTTAAACTGTAGGTCCCGCCACTCATGTATAAAATTAACGCACACAACATGAGTGGTGTAAGAAGCTGGGCCGTAATCCTGACTGAAGGGGTATAATGGCGAATTACGTACGTACGTAGTTTCTTAGCTTGAAATAATATTTAAAGTAAATATTTATACTCTTTATGATTAAATAACGATGTAAATAATATTTTTTCTTTTTTCTAATAATAAAAGATATTTTTAACCCCATGTACCAAACTGTGAACGCTGTGATTAATCAAGCGGTTTCGAGTTCAATGCAATAAATACATTTTACAAATACCTATCCACAGTGTAATAACAAAAGTCGGACTAACAAGTGA
The DNA here is from genome assembly GCA_930367235.1 of Sarcophaga rosellei. Classification (NCBI taxonomy): domain Eukaryota; kingdom Metazoa; phylum Arthropoda; class Insecta; order Diptera; family Sarcophagidae; genus Sarcophaga; species Sarcophaga rosellei. The sequence goes on along the minus strand of OV884018.1, from coordinate 57,612,867 downwards.
ATATAAGAAGGAAATATATTAATTTAATTAAATTATTTAATGAAATATGGAAAATGGAAATTTGAATAAAACTCCTTCAAAATATGAGCAACTAATCAAACTTCGAAAGGAAAAATTAGAAAAATTGCGAAAGGAAAGAGCAATACGGCAAAACGACAAAGAAATTCAGAAGGAAAATAACATGCAAAAAAAATTAGAAGATATTCGCCTTAAAAAGGAAATACGCGAAAAAGCCAAGCTAATAGAAGATGTGTGAGTTTCACTAAAAGATTATTTATAGGAATCAATTAATAATAATAATAATTTTGTGTATCACGATCACTAAATCAATAGGGATATTGATGAATTAAATTCTCAGTTAAAAGATAAAATTCAAGATTTCAAAAAGCCAGCGACCGTTCCAAATTTAGAAATAATTGAGGAGAAAAAACGCAGGTGAGAGATAAGTAAGAGCGGAAATAAATAAATTACATATATCCGCTTAACACTTTTTAATACATTATGCGAACTATTTATTTGATTATAATTACGTTGTTTTTCAGTGAATCTTGCGATAAGGGTTTTAATTTAAATTTTTCTGAAGTTCAGATCACCGAATTTCCCCCGAAACCAAAAGCAACCTTTTCAAAACAAACTCAAACTGATCTTTCACGTCTCATTATTAGTAATGAATGTAAGTAAGAGTTTTCTTCTTACGATAAAGGTTAAAAATATTGTTTTTCTTTCCTTTTTTTGTCTCCGTTTTTTAGCTCCTCTTTCACCTAAAGATTTTGATGAAGAATTTGATGAATCTCAGTATGATCTGCAGCCCTGTAAATTTTCTTCAAATCTACCACCCGGTATTTTAAGTTCCGGTTTACCTAATATAATGGATGTCCCACCAGCAATAACCCCATTAGATAAAGCAAATCCTTGGAATAGTTTTATGGAAATAAGCAAGCGTAAGTATGCACATGTAAATTTGTTAAAATAAAACATAAATAAATAAATTGAGATTAGTTTCAGAAGAAGAAGCCTGTAACAAAATTCGGCTAATAGACGATTTCGAAAATTCTCTTAAACGAGTGAGTCTTATTATGGAAAAAGTTATCGTTACAAATAAAAACATATGCATAGACTATATTGAGGATGGTGACAAAATTATAAAAGACAGTGATTCGAATGATTTACTCAATTTGAGTCATATATTTTATAATGAATGCTTGACCAAAGATCGTTGTGTTACATGTATAGACTTATCTACACATTATTCGGGACAAATTGTTGCTGCCTATAATAAAAAAGATGTATGTATTCCTATAATAATAATGGCTTATATTCTTAAATACAATTGAATAACTAAATATATTATACTCATAATTTAAGTTATCCATAAATGAATCAGATGGAGACGTAATCATTTGGAATCAATTTATTAATGATAAAACTCCTGAACACACATTTCATTGCCATAGTCCTGTTTTGCATGTAAGTTATGTGGAATTTAATCCAAATTTAATATTGGGATCCACCTATTCCGGACAAATAGTTATGTGGGATAATCGTGTAAAGACGCCACTGCCAGTACAATGTTCCAAATTAAATTCCAAAGCCCATACTCAACCTGTATACTGTTTACGTTCTATTGGTAACGATAACAATATCATCTCAGTTTCCTTAGATGGTAAACTATGTTCGTGGAATTTAGATATGTTATCAATGCCTCTGGATGTAATACAATTACAATGCGATGTATCGGAGAAAGTGAAAAAACCAATTGCTGTTACATGCATGGATTTTCCAGCAAATGGTGAAAATAATTTGGTCTTAGGCGGAGAAGATGGTTGTGCATATTCTGGTAAAATTTCGTATTTTTACTATATTGAATTAAAATTTCACTTCTAAAATATGTTTTTCTAGCATTCCGTTATGGTTATGACGCCAATGTAAATCCTTACGGAAAACACGAAGCTCCTGTAACAGGCATTTCATCACACTGCACTCAATCAGTATTAGATTTCGGTGATTTATTTCTTACTTCTTCGATAGACAACACCATTAAACTGTGGTCTCTGCAGAGTTCAACATCAATTTATACTTTTAAAAGTAATTATGATTATGTTATGGATGTAGCTTGGTCGCCCTTATATCCGGCTGCTTTTATAGCAGTCGATGGTTGTGGTCGTTTGGACGTATTTAATCTGAATGAAAATCCTGAAGAACCCTTAAAATCGTTGACTTTAAAGGGTAATAAAGCAATCAATCGAGTGGCATGGCATAGTAATGGCCAACAAGTTTCAATCGGCACTGAAAGTGGTGAAGTATATGTGTATAACGTAGCTGATGATTTAACGAATCCATCACAGGAAGATTGGGATAACTTCAATAAAGCTCTTAATAACATAAAAACAAATTGTCCAGTCGAATACTGTGAAAATGATGATATTTTCGTATATTAAATTAATTTCTCGGAAATAAAAAAAACAGTAGAAAAAAACATACATATACGATGTAAAAATTGAATTTACTTTTACTACTTTGTTTTTATTAAATTTCATACTTTGAAATCAATTAATTAAAGTCATTCACCAATCTTTAAAAGTGATTTAGATTACAACTTCATTTGATACCAAATTAACGTCCACTTTAGTTACTATTGGTTTATTTATTCTAGCTTCAGCCCATTCCTTTGGATGTGCCTTCTTTCGATGATGATGCATATTGGCGTTTACCTTAAATGTTTTTGGACAATGTGGGCACTTGTACAGTTCTTCTCCCGTATGCGTAGCCATGTGTTCGCGTAAAACAATGGCTACTTTAAAACCTTTATCGCAAATAGTGCATTTAAATTTACGCTCTGCCTGATGGACATATTTTTTGTGACTTCGCAAAGCTGTTTCGGTTGGTGCAATTTTACCACATTCACTGCACACATACACTGTGGAACCGTCATGATGTGCTGCATTCATGTGGCGTTTTAAACTGGAACGTGAATTCAGTTCGGCATTACATTGATCGCATGGCCATTTCCGTTTTTTAATGCCAGCATGTTCGAGTATGTGTTGCTTCAGTGCATAAACACCATGTATAGTTTTGCCACATTGATCACATACCCTATCGACATTATGAACCATGCGTTCATGAATTTTTCGCCGTTGTTCTGTGGAAAAACCCTTGCCACACTCACTACACTTGTAATCCTTCCCCGTATCATGTGTCTCTAAATGGGTTTTGAGTGTGCATTTTTTAGCAAAACGCTTTTGGCATACAAAACATTCAAACGGACGCTCTTGTCCCTCTGCTGTGTGTTTTTCACGCATGTGTTTATTCAAATTGCGACTGTTGGTAGAGACTTTATCACATATGGTGCACTTGAACGTATTTGGGTCTATGTGATAACGGATATGTTCAACTATATCGAAACGGTGTTTTAGTTTACGTTGGCAGCAGGACACATAGCATTTTTGTTTGGGATGTTCGCTATTAAAATGCTTTCTTAACTGGGTTAGATTACTAAAGAATTGATTGCAAATGTCGCACTCTAGCTCTTGTTTCCATTCAGCAATAAATGCATCTATTTCGGCAGTTTTTTGCTTGCCTGATTTCTGCTTATCGTTTGAAGATACAAATCCATCTGGGTCCGCCTGATGATTATTATTATCACTGTCATTGTCATCATTGTCATTATCATTGTTGTAATAATCGTCATCATCATCATCATTTGAAGACGCATGAGACTCTTGTTTATTATCCGCAGTCGTTAATATTTTCTGAGTAACTTCGGCTGAGTTATTTGTCTCTATCTTGAGTGGTTGCTCTAGCTCTTTTTCTTCGGAATTTCTCCTTTTGGTTCGACGCCTGTTTACGGATTTTGCTTGAACTGAATTTTCTGTACTGCTTTTTTTTTTTGGTTTCCTACCACGTTTGGCGGGAAGTGGATCACTGTCCATTTGAATTTCGTTTTTCGGTTTTCGACCGCGTTTCTTTCTTGTGCTCGTGTTTAAACCACTGACTAAGGGTTTCTCGTCATCCGTTGTAAACGGATTATCAGTGTCATATTTCATTTCTTTCACTTCAATATCTGGCAAAAATATTTCATCTTTGTCCTCGACATCTATATTCATATTACTAAAAACGTTAGGAAACAATTCATCCTGAGCTGTTACCGCATTCATGTTCGTTTCAGCGGATTCGGCTAACACGTCTTCCTCCATTTTGATATTGCTTACAATATGTTTGAAATCCTGTTCAAACCTTGTTTGAGCGTTGAGGACAGACTGTTGGAAAGTGTGAAAGTCGTTTATGTGATCCCAGCATTTCATACATATAACCATAGACAGTTGAGGATATTGCTGAGAACTGAGGAACTAATTGAAATGTTTCCATGCAATTAATTTTCAAAGGATTCTTCAAAATTACAAGAAAGCTTACCATAGGATCAAAATATTTCACAGTCATTTCGTAAACTTCATTTCCTTGTCCCAGTTCATCAAAGAGACTTTTACAATCTGTGTAGGCTTGAATGCACAAACGACACAAGTATGGAGCAGTAGAAGACATTTTGGAGGTGACTTATTTTGTATTATTATTTCGAATTTACATTTGTTTACAATAGAATATCCTTAAATTGTGTTTTTTGACTTATATTGTATTTCTATCTTTTTAAGTCTGTTGTTGTGGTGACGATGCAATTCACTAAGAAATGATGACAAGCATTTTATATTTACGTATGTGACACAAAACAAATTAGAAAAAAAAATTATATACAGGGTAGATTGTTCAAATCAAAGTGACTAAGGGTTGTGAATATGAAATTGAAATAAAACATATATACATACATACATATGACGTACATATAACCTAAATAAGTCTTCAATTTCATGCAAAAAATTAGAAATCTTTTAACAAAATCGTAAACAACGTATTGAAAATTGATCAATGATCTGAACCTAGATTTGAAAAGTAATTTCAATATTTTATATTACATAGAAGTGTAGTTTTTAAGGCTAGGTTAGAGGACGTGTACTTGTCAACTGTGACAAGTACAGTACCCGGAGGTCGAATTGACCCATTGTACAACGTCCTAGCTTCTCACACCACTCGTGTTGTATGCGTTAATTTTATACACGAGTAGCGGGACCTACAGTTTAAAGTCGCAATTTTTACTCTCAGAGTTTTTGCCAGCAATATGCTGAGAGGAAGTCGCCGAAGAAATATTTTCATATTTTCGTTTTGATGTGTGACCTGGGATTTGAACTCGGGCCTTTCGTCTAATAAGCCAACACACTTCCTACTAGACCACGGCGACTTCAGTGTAGTTTTTAAAATATATTGAAAACTGGGTGCCCTGATAGTTTAGTGGGTAGTATGCTAGACCATTAGCTTGAGGATCATTGATTCAATTCCTATTAGAGACTCTGGTCTGTTACACCATACCGACCATACAGTCGAAGTTACACAGCTCGTATATAATTAAATATAATTACAAATTATAAGTTAAAAACATAATCAAAATATTTAACAACTTTACTGTGTAAAAAGAGTAAAGCAGCTCTTTGCTGAATTGCTTTTTAAATTTCATTTGCTTATTGGGTCATCACATTTTGTTCTTCATATGGCAACACTAAAAGATACAATAGAAAACTTATTTGTTTACAAACAAATTTTTCGCAAATATAGCGAATGATTTTGTTAAACATTATTGAAAAAGTTATAATTATCAATTAAAAATGTCTATAAAATTATGCTGCTGTTTGTGTTGTTCACCCTGTGGAGAATATGTATCGTTACAAAATGAACTGGGGGAGTGTAATGAAAGCTACGAAATTACAGTCAAATATTTTGATCCAATGGTAAACCATTCTCAATCAATTTTCATTGAATTTTATTAATTGCTAATTCGTATATGGTTTACCTTACAGTTGCTCACGGATTATATGTGCTCCAAAGACAACAAAGTGCTATGTCAAGAGTGTTGGTTGCATATCAAGGACTTTCATGAATTCCATCAAACAGTCATAAAAACACGTTCATTATTAGAGAAGAGAGCAGCTGAAGTTAAGCAATTGCCTCTACAAGTAAAGCTTGAAGAGGAATCTGTGGGCAGCGGCATAGGCAAAGAATTCGGCAAAAATGATGAAGAGTTTGCAAAGTTTGAGGATGTTTTAGTAAAAAGTGATTCCAGTGATGATGAGGATACTTTAAGGGACGACTTTGAAATGGCATTCCACGATGAAGGTGAAGATAACAATGATGAAAGTGATAATGACGATGATGATGATGATGAAGATGATAAAAAGCCATTAATTGAATTAAGGAAAATTAAAAAGTGTGAAAATAATATCAAGGAAAATGACGATGATAGACTAACAGAAAAACGTAAATCTCGCAGAGGGCGGAAGCCTAAAAATGTCTCCAAACCACAAAGCGCAAAAGACGAAACTTATCTTGACGATAACGGTAGTCAAATGTCAACTGATAAGCCTTCTAGAAAGAAACGAAAACTGAAAGATGGAGAAAAACCAAAAAAGAATCCGCGTATAAATTCTGGTTTGGAAAAGGGTAAGGAATCCGATGAATTTATAGCGGAATGGAAACCCTTGTTGGAATGTGATTTATGTAACGAAACATTTCCAGTATTTGACGTACTAAAAAGTCATTTTAAAGAAAAACACAATGCTCGTTGCTATATAAAATGTTGTGAACGAAAATTCTTTCGACGTTGTGTTCTGGTTGACCATATACGCCTGCACATCAATCCGGAGACTCACAAATGTGATATATGCGGTAAACCAAGTTCCAGTAAATATAATCTTAAGCTTCATAAAAAAGTAGTACACGAGGAAACTGAACAATTCAAATGTGACGTATGCCACAGATCCTTTAACCAGAAGCCGAATTTGGAAAGACATCTTTTGACACATGTGACAGGCAGTAAAGATTTCATTTGTAAGGAATGCGGCAAGGGCTATGTTCTAGAAGTACAACTTAAGTCTCACATCAAAACCGTGCATAGTGATAATCGCGTTTGCGATCAGTGTGGTAAAACTTTGCATGGAATAGGCGCCTTGAAAAAACATTTAATGGAGCATGCTGGTATTGAAAGGCCTAAATATCCTTGCGACGAATGTGGTGCGCAGTTGAGATCTCGCGGCAATTTAAGACGTCATAAGGCAGCATATCATAATGATGGTTCTACCATTTATGTGTGCAGCATCTGTGGCAAAGTGGCGGCCAGTGAGTATGGTTTGCTGACTCACAAAAAGCACGTTCATCAGGAAGAACGTAAACACAAATGTTCGTATTGCGATAAAGCATTTAAACGGCCGAAATTTCTACGTGAACATATTGCTACACATACCGGTGAAGATCTATATCAGTGCCCACACTGTCCGCAAACCTTTAAAGTAAGTTCAAATATGCATCATCATCGTAAAAAAGCTCATCCAGTTGAATTCGAAGAGGGGCGAAAGAATCGTTTGCAATTGCGAAAAGTTGATATAACACAAGTTACAAATCAAGTTGTAATATAAGATATAATAAATTGCGATATATTCAAATTGTATTTATAAAATAAAAAATATTTTTAGTTTTTTTTTTTACTGTAAAAGGACTTTTAGGAATTTTCAAAAATATACTTCAAAGAGTGAATGCATTAATTAATATATGTATGATAAATGTAGTCGCCGTAGTCTAGTAGGTAGTGTGTTCGCTTATTAGACGTAAAGCCCGGGTTCGAGCCCCAGGCCAGACATCAAAACGAAATATGAAAAAAAAAAAAATATTTCTTCGGCGACTTCCTCTCAGCAGACTTCTGGCAAAAACTCTGAGAGTAAATAAACCTGCCATGAAAAAGTTTCTCAAAAATCTGTCGTTCGGAGTCGACATTAAACTGTAGGTCCCGCCACTCAAGTATAAAATTAAGGCACACAGCATGAATGATGTGAGAAGCTAGGCCGTAATCCTGACTGAAGGGTTGTAATGGCCAATTATGTACATATATGTATGATAAATTTGGGTTTATATTTTGACATTATTTTGCCCCCCCCAACGGTCGCAAATTTAAAGTATTTTTTTTTTAGGCATATCTAAAGATATATAGCATATCTGCAGATATTTTATTTTATTGACTATTTTATATTATTTATTTGCTATTTCAAACGTACAGAACTTTATCTACAGATGTAATGAAAATATTCATTGAATTGTTTGTTGTACATGAAATTGGCAACCCCCTGTTAAAATGCAACTAAAATGTGGCAACTACAGTCAGGGTGATTTGTTTATATTCAACCTCTGTTTTTTCTACTATCATTTCAATTTTCCTATATTAATAGTTTTTAATATAAAATTTACAATAAATTGGATAAAAAAATGTCTATAACGTTATGCTGTAGTTTGTGTTATGCACAAAGCAAAGAATATGAAGCCTTACAAAATGAAAACGGCGACTATAATGAAATATATAACATCACAGTAAATTACTTTGATCCAATGGTATGTTTTGAAACACTATAAAGCCTAAAAAGCTATGAATATAAACTATTTAATATTTATTTCACAGCTAATAACATCAGATGAGAAAATCAATAAACTTCCTCAACAAAGTCGAATACTTTGCCGTGATTGTTGGAGGCCCATTAAAGAATTCAATGAATTTCAGCAAAATGTTATTCAAACTCGTACACTTTTCGAGAAGGCCGAACTAAAGCAGTTTACAACAGTTAAAATAGAGGATGATGACCAACAGGAGGATGTGACAAGTAACAACAGTAAAGATGTTGATAATTTTAAAAGCGATGATGGTTCCAATGATGATTATCCATTTGAGAATATCTATGTTAAACCTGATTTGGATTTAGAAGATGAATACAATGAACAGTTCACAAACCTGGAAGACGATGACGAAGACGACGATGAGAAGCCATTAATAAATTTAAAAAATAAAGCAATAAATAAAATTGAAATTTCTTATGAAGGAAAGCAAGAAGAACTTACTACAAGCGAAGAAAATAATAAACCTAAGCGAAGAGGTAGAAAACCCAAGCAACTTAAATTGGAAAACAAAACAGAACATAAATCTTCTACCGATACAGAACAAGATACCACGCAAAATAAAAAAGTTAAATTATGTCATGGAGATAAAAAAGATAAAGGAAATTCTGCCTTAAATTTGGAAAAAGCACGGCAATCAGATGCTTTTATTGCCGAATGGAAACCTGTACTGGAATGTGATCTATGCGAAGAAACATCTTCTAATTTTGATAACTTACGCAGCCATTTTAAAGAAAAACACAATACTAGATTCTATATAAAGTGTTGCGAACGTAAATTTTATCGTCGTTATGTATTTGTCAATCATATACAGTTGCACCTCAATCCGGAGACACATAAATGCGACATATGCGGCAAAGTAAGTACTTGCAAAAACAATCTTAAGCTTCATAAGAAATTGATGCACGAAGAAATTGAACAATTAGAATGTGAAATTTGTCACAAACTTTTTAATCTGAAAACTTCTTTGGATCGACATTTACTAACACATGTGACGGGCGAAAAGAATTTTGTGTGCCAAGAATGCGGCAAAGCCTATGTACTTGAAGTCCAACTAAAATCACACATTAAAACGGTGCATAATGTCGATCGTGTATGTGACCAATGTGGCAAAACTATACACGGTGTTCAAGCTTTGAAAAAGCATTTAATGGAGCATGCTGGTATTAAAAAAGTTAAATTCCCCTGCGATGAGTGTGGCGTTGAACTAAATTCACGAAACAGTTTAAAACGCCACAAGGCAGCTTTTCATCATGATGGTTCAACGATTTATGTGTGCAGCATTTGCGGCAAAGTAGCGGCTAGTCCAAGCGCCTTGCTTAATCATAAAAAATATGTTCACGAAGAGGAACGCAAATATAAGTGTTCGTATTGTGATAAAGCTTTCAAACGGCCTAAAAACCTACAAGAACACATTGCCACACATACCGGACAAGATCTGTATCAGTGTCCACATTGCCCGCAAACATTTAAGGTTAGTGCAAATATGCATCATCATCGAAAGAAAGTTCATCCTGTTGAATGGGAAGAAGGAAGAAAGAATCGCATGCAAGTACCTAAAGTTGACATTAATCATGTGAAAAATCAAGTTGTTCTTTAAAATTGCGAAAAAATACATTTATCTTGAAAACAATAATAATTTGAAGATGTAGAAAGATTGAAATTAATATTAATTATTTAAATATTTTTGCAATAAAACGTACTTTTTTTAATTTTATTATTTGCATGTTTTTGTTTTGAATGAAAGAAATCTTATTCTATATTTCGCCAATCGAGACAAAACATATAAATTAATTGTTAAAATATCTGTTTTCCATTTTTTTTTTTGCAAGATTTTCCAGTTTCAATAAACCCATGTATGAGTGAAAAGTGTTAGAACTAAGTTCAGCAAAAAAAAATCATTGTTTAAACGTATTTTCAATTTTAGAGTTTGCCTAGAGGCTTGAGAATATTCTACATTAACTGCCTAATTAGTAATGATAAAATATATCAACAAACAAAAAATTCAATTTGGGAATAAATTTAGTAAAAGCTACGGGGCCTAATTACTATTTTACAGGAATAATTTACTACTTATATTTTCAGTTCCAAAGCATTTAACAGGAGAAGAAAATAAATAGGAAATCTACTCAAGAGATAATTAAGCTCTTTCTTAGGTACCTTTGCTTTTTAAAATCCCACCACATACTAACAATTTTAACCCACTCACAAATAACTTGCACTTCAGTAGATGGAGTAGAGATAAAGTAGATTTGCAACATAAGAAAGTGGATAAATTTGGTAAAAATGTCATGGATTGGAAAATGTTTATTTAATGTTTGCACCAATCTAGCTTGCTGCAAATATTCAAAATCTGCAATGGATTGACGTCAAAATATCGGGTGGACTTAATACGAAAACACGTAAATCCATATAATTGGCCTCAACTTTGGCCAATTATTAGTATTTTAGTAATGTTGAGCTACTTCAAATATGGTCTCATGGAAAAACAATGCAAAATATTTCGAAGTTATATTTGGAAAATATTAAGCACTGATGCAGCAGCTTTGAGTGTATTCGAGAGAAAAGTCCCACGTAAGATCTTCGGTCCAGTGCGAGTTGGCGATGATTTCCGCATCCGATCCAACAGTGAGCTGTATGAGCTCCTCCACGGCATAGACGTTGTTCAGTGTATTAACATCCTGGCTCGCTGGCTCTGCCATGTCGTTCAAATGGAGGAGGATGCTCCGGCGAGAAGGCTATTTGATGTGGGAATCTGCGGAAATCGGAGAAGAGGACGACCTTGTCTGCGTTGGAAGGACCAAATCGAGGAAGCCCTGTCATCGATTAGGGTGATCAACAGGCGTAGGCGCGCAAGAAGCAGAGGGGCCTGGAAGGATGTGTTGCGGCAGGCCGAAATCCGTTAATCGGGTTGTTAATGACCAATTAAGTAAGTATTTGGAAAATAAAATCAAAAGAACGACAAAAATACCCACTAATAAACAGATACTCAGAATTATACATCCACTACAAAAAACTGATCATAAAAGCTATATTTCACTATAAATGTTTTATTATACTCTAGTATGATCTATATGCACAATATGTCATATTAAAAACTACAGGTGACCCAAAATAAACTACTTAAAATAATATTAAGGCTGTCATAGTATTTTTCAAGACGTTTGCATAAAATTACCCACTTTGTTCTGGCAACTGGGGGGTTGTTATGTATTTCGATACGAAAGAGAATTCATAAGAATTTTACGCTGTTTTAAGCATTGTCTTTCGAACATTTTTCTTTCGAATTGAAATACATAAGACAAGGTGCAAGGTGCTGATATTAAGGTAATCTTTAATAAGCTTATTAAACTGTTATCTTAATCCATTGGCCTGATTTTATGCGAATAATGCTTTCGATACTTGTAAGAGGACATATTTTATACACATATATTAATTAAAAATATTAAAAATCTTAAAATTATTTCTAAAGTCAATGAAAAATTTGACTCACCTTTTCATAAAACAGTTCCCAGTTGTATTTCACCAAATTACGAAGAACATTACCTAAAAAAAACAAATTAAAAAAATATTTTAATATAATAGCTCACTAAAATTTACTCACAGTTTGAGAACTCAGTGTCCAACAGCTCTGGCAAAAAAAAATTAAGTGAATAAATAAAATACGGCAACCTTATCAGGAATGTTTACAAAAATAAAATAAAAAATATTTAATAACAAGCAAATGTATTCATTATAAGAGTAGTCAAGTTTTAATAGTAATTTAACAGTTTGGAAAACTGTATTTAAAAAAAAATGTCGTTTAAACAATGCTGCAGTTTATGTTGTTCGGCAAGCAGTGAATATAAATTATTGCAAAATGAAGAGGGCGAAAGTAATGACATTTATGAAATTACTGTTAAATATTTTGATCCCATGGTAAGTGAAATATTATAAATATTGAGGGGCAAAAAAGTTACTAAATAACCGCTAATTGTTTTCAACAGTTACTTACCGAATGGGATAATAGTTTGCCAGAACTAAAGGTACTTTGTCAAGATTGCTGGTCACATATTAAAGAATTCCACGAGTTTCAACAAAGCGTTCTGAAGACCCGTATGTCTTGGGAAAATAAAACAAACATTAGACAATTACCAAATAATTATCAATTTCCTGAGGTAAAAATTGAAACCGAAGTCTATATTTCCGATATGCATTTCGACGACGAAGATGATAATAAAAGTGAAGAGGACGACGAACAATGTGAGGAAGATAGTCCGGACAATGCTGAGCAAAACTATAGTTTGAAAACTGAAACATTATCCAGTTTTGATGACGAAAGTCAAAGAAGTCAAGACTCAATACTACTTAAACCCGAAGAACAGCAAAAGGAGAATAATTCTAGCAATGATTTGAACAAAGAGCAGCCACCAAAAACTCGACGAGGTAGAAAACCTAAATGTGTTCTTGAAAGTAATGACTTGGAAGATACTGAAAAAACTATAACGAAAGAAAGGAAAAGGAAAACTAAACAAGCGAATATTAAAACTAAAGAAAAAGGAATTTCTGCTTTTAATATGGAAAAGGCTAAGGAATCTGATGCTTTTATTGCTGAATGGAAACCCGAATTAATATGTGACATTTGCAGTGAAAGTACTACAAACTTTGATAAATTACGCAAACATTTTAAGGAGAAACATACAACGCGTTTTTATATCAAATGTTGTGAACGTAAATTCTTTCGCCGTTGCGTTCTGGTTAATCACATACAACTACATCTGAATCCAGAAACACACAAATGTGACATATGCGGCAAATCTAGTTCAACCAAACATAACCTTAAGCTGCACAAAAAAGTTATGCACGAAGATACTAAACAATTGAAGTGCGATATATGTGAAAAGCTATTTAAGCAAAAGGTCACCTTAGAGCGCCACTTGCTTACACATGCTACCGGTAATAAGGACTTTATATGCCCGGAATGTGGCAAAGGATTTGTAGCCGAACAGTTGCTTAAATTGCACGTAAAACATGTACATAATGTTGATCGTGTCTGTGATCAGTGTGGCAAAACTATACATGGCCTTCAGGCTCTTAAGAGACATCTTATGGAACATGCTGGCATTGAGAGACCGAAATTTCCCTGTGATATTTGTGGTCTCGAACTAAAGTCACCGAATGGTTTAAAACGTCACAAGGCTGCCTTTCACAACGATGGCTCTACTATATACGTTTGTGGTGTTTGCGGTAAAGTAGCAACCAGTGAGAATGCTTTATGGAATCATAAAAAGCTAGTGCACGTGGAAGAGCGCAAATTTAAGTGCAACTATTGTGATAAAGCATTTAAGCGTCCTAAATCGTTGCGTGAACATATTGCTACACATACGGGTCAAGATCTATATCAATGTCCCCATTGTCCGCAAACTTTTAAAGTAAGTGCTAATATGCATCATCATCGTAAGAAAGTACATCCCGTGGAATGGGAAGAAGGGCGTAAAAATCGCTTGCAATATCCCAAAGTTAATATAAGTCAAGTTAAGAAACAAGTGGTAATATAAATTATAAATGTACTGTATATACATTAGATATATTATATTATACATACATACATACATACATGTAAGATTTATTAAGTTGTAATCAAATTAACTATTTATATACACAAATAAATAACAAGATGTAAAGCGATTTAAATTTACTTCAACCAATTTTTTTTTATTAATAAATCATAATTTAAATCTGCCTCTATTGGAAGGAATGAATACCTTTTTTTTTGAAAATATGAAAAAAATTAAGTTTCAACCCCCCACTAATCTTAAACTACTTGTATATAAAATGACGCAAAACAAACAAACTAAATTGACTTAAAAAATATATTGTGATGAAAGCCTAAAATTATCTTTTATCCCTGAGGACAGGATTAGTTTTACGTCTTCCAATGCATTTCTTTATTTTTGAATTACAATTAATTGCAAATGACATTAGCAAATAGTACAACAGAACAGAGTTCGTAGTGTGAATAGATTCAACTATCCAGTAGAAAATCGTAACAAATGAATGGCTCTGTTATAAACAGCAACTGAACTTCAGTTGCTCTGCCAGCTTCGAAAAACATTTTTTTTTACAAAATATATTCATTTCATTCACTTATGTATATGACTTATATTTTCAATAATACAACATTGGTAATCTTCAGCTACTTCTACTCTATGACTACTTATACTTTTAACAGGATTACGACCCAGCTTCTCACATGACTATGTGACTATATCTAACACTCACTCTAAAAAGATATTTCCCACGATTGACGGGCAAATTTTTTCTAACTATTAGGAATATAAAGAGTTTAAAAAGTTTTATTTTTTATATTACAATATAATAAAGTAAGAAATAAAAAAATGTTTCTAAACTACAACTTGATGCTTAACTTGATCTATGTTAACTTTTGGCAATTGTAAACGATTTTTTCTGCCTTCATCCCATTCCTTAGGATGGACTTTCTTACGATGATGATGCATATTTGCGCTGACTTTAAATGTTTGCGGACAATGCGGACACTGGTAGAGGTCTTGACCCGTATGAGTTGCAATATGTTCGCGTAATACCTTCGGTCTTTTAAATGCCTTATCACAGTATGTACATTTATGTTTGCGTTCTTCTTCGTGGACATGTTTTTTATGTGTTAATAAGGCATTTTCACTAGAGGCAACTTTACCACATACACTACAAACATATATAGTGGTGCCATCATGATGAAATGAAGCCATATGTCGTCTTAAGGAATTGCGGGAATTAAGCTCAGCTCCACATTCTTCACAAGGGAATTTAGATTTTTCAATACCAGCATGTTCCATCATATGTTTCCTTAAAGCTTGTTTACCGTGAACAATTTTACCACACTGATCACAAACACGATCAACATTATGCACCGTTTTCATATGCGATTTTAGTTGTACTTCCAGAACGTAGGCTTTGCCACAATCCTGACAAACAAAGTCCTTATTGCCAGTAACGTGCGTAAGCATGTGTCTTTCTAATGTGGGTTTCTGATTAAACCTTTTATGACACTCCGAACATTCGAATTGTTCCGTGTTTTCGTGCATAATTTTCTTGTGTAACTTTAAATTATATTGACTAGAACTAGGTTTGCCGCATATATCACACTTATGCAATTCTGGATTAAGATGCATACGTATATGTTCTACCAATACATAACGTCTATAAAATTTGCGTTCACAACATTTAATGTAACCTTTGGCTTTGTGTTTCTCCTTAAAATGCTGGCGAAGTTTTTGAAAATTTGGACCAGTTTCTCCACATAAATCGCATTCCAATTTTGGTTTCCATTCACTTATGAAATTATCTGATTCAATGCCTTTTTCAAAATTGTTGGCTATTTTATCATTTTTGTCATCATCCATTAATTTAACTTTTTTTCTTCTGTTTTCTTCCTTTTGTAAGTTGCGGGAAACATTAAGAGTTTTCATCCTTCCTTTACGTTTTATAGTTTTTCTTTCAATTTTTTTCTCAATGTTTTTGCCAGAATCGGTTTTTAGGCACTCATTTTCTTTATTTTTTGTTTTAAGATCTTTAACTTTCATTAATGTAATTAAAGGTTTCTCGTCATCAAATTCATCTTCATTATTGGAATTTGTGGACATTTTATCAATAGCATCACTGCTGTCATCTTCGTTATCGCTTTTAATGAAGACATTCTCGAAGTGGCGATTCTTAACGAAACTTTCATCAAAATCTTCTTTGTCTTTAAGAAGTTTAGTGTCTTGACAGTTTTCCAGTTTAACTTCTAGTTGTAATCTATTCATTTCAATTGTGTCTTCAAGAGAATTTCTACTTTTAATAACACCCTGATGAAATTCATGGAATTCTTTAATGTGAAACCAACACTTGAGACATAGAACTTTAACAACTTGTCCAGCCTCTTTCATTTCCTCAACATCATCCGTTAACAGCTATGAATAAAAAATAGTTTCGAGATCATCTTAAAGTTGTGCCGTTTTTAAACCAACCTCTTACCATTGGATCAAAATACTTTACTGTAATCTCATAAATATCATTGCTTTCGCCTTTTTCATTTTGTAATAATTTATATTCTTCACATGCTGTACAACAAAGACTGCAATATTGTTTTATAGACATTTTAAAATACCAAATAAAATGTATTTAATTTAAATATGTATATTCTTAATAGTAATACTTTAGCTATTTATTTATTTTATTAGTAAACAAAAATGTTTGTCTTCATGGGAATTGCCAGGCCTTTTTAAAAAAGGACAGGGTTGTTTAAAATTGAGTGGTCAAAAATGATTCGTTACTACGAATTTAATATGCCTTACAAAAAATAAAGCTGAGAGAAAATGTTCTACCTCTTGTTCGTTATCGCTTTATTATACTTAAACAATTCATGCAATTCGACGTAGTAATACTTCTGAGGGAAAGATCCCTAATCAAATCTGTAGGAGAGCGGAAGCTGAGTTGTACATAGTACTAGATTCAGAACATTCGAGAGGACTTAACATGATCCCGAATAACAGTTATCTTATTTTATAAAAAAAAGTGAGGGTCACTAGTCATTGCAATGCCCAGTATCATAGACAATGATATCAAGACATTCAATCATAAAAACTACTTAGATGATATCCTGAATCGGAAACCGATATGGAGAAAGAGGCTGAGAAATCATATACCCACATGTTGACAAGTAAGTTGAATGGCCAAAGACTATAAATGAGGATCCAATCCTTAGTTTACACTAGCTCTATAGGAGTGGAGTTAGTCGTGCATATTATCTGAATTCTTCAAAGGATTCCATGCATGTGATACTTGGAATGAGCGGCACGATGAGTATAATGTCAAATGCTATAGAATCATTTTAAACGATAATGTTGGTACAGCCAATGTAGGCTCCTGGCAACAGAGAGTAGATGAAGCAGTCATTCATCATGCGTATGCCTTTTCATATGCGCATAATGATAAGGTATCGGACAGGATACCAATCCAATCTGCCAATTATATCAGTCTGATGCTGGATAGAGAATTCTAGTGAAAGGGAACACACGGAAAGCTGTCCAAGTCGTCGAGATTGAATGGATGTCCGTATTGTGGACCTGTGTACCTAATTATAACACGGTTTTCCACGCGTCCTGCAACAGGACTGTTTCGCACTGCAAGGAGACAAATAAGACTATTTACGATTTATCCAGATGAGGTATGATACGCACCAAAAGAGTATCTAAACAGCAGGATGTAATTGGAAATGAATAGGCAAATGATTTAGATAGTATAGCTAGAGAATTACATGTGGTGAATTTTGAGAATCCGAAGTCTTTCAGATATCTGAAATCCGAGTCCCATATATGAGGTAAAGTGTTGCATGGAACGCAATGTAAAACAGCACAATAGGCAAAGTTACAAGGACACTCTGAGACGATCCAGACACGGATAAGGCTATGAGTAGGGTGGTAGGTATTTTATTGGAATACTAAACGATAACGACTTTATGTAATCGCGAGGAAGTGTGGTAGAAAAACAGGTGAAATCCAATAATCTCTAGTTACGTTTATATAATAACTTCATCTAATAATTCTCTATATATACATATCGTCACCTGAAATGCAAAACAACGGATCATCAAAAAAATGAAAATCGGGTTTTTGATTGATTATGATTCATTAGATAAAAATACACGTCTCCAAAAAAAATTATGCATCTGCGTCAAAAAATAACGATTTTATAAAGAAAATTCAAAATAAACTACAATGTGTTTAGAAAAAAACCTTAAATGAGTTAAATTTTTTGTTTAATTAAACCGAATTTTATGCAATAAAACACGGTAAATTGAAATATTAACAAAAACAAACAACTCCATTGCCTTTTATTGAACCTCATTCATTCGCTTTTCGATTTTTCCACTTTATATTAAAATTTGTTCATTGATGATACGTCATTTTGTTTCAGAAAATTTAAATTCAAAATAGCGTAACAAACATAACTTCAACACGTTTTTGAAAAATATTATTTTTTCTTCTGGAATTGATCTCCTACCCTTTTTTGAGCTTAGCTACAAAATTTTTCGTTCCTAGATGCAATATTTTCCATTTTATAACGTTTTTTGCTTCTCCTGTAAAATTGTGAAAAGTGATGATACGTTATTTTGCATTTTAGGTGACGATATATTTATGTATCTTCCTTTTACTACTCTAGATAGCATATATAAATATATATAGTTGTATATACATATATGGAATGGTGGGGTACTCCAGGGGCAGAGAGGTATACCCATATTTATAGATGGGTCTAAGGTAGGTGGATGTACAGGTGCTGGGGTTTTCTGTAGGGAAGTCGGTCTAGAACTCCACTTCAGGTTAAATGATGACTGCAGCTTTTTTCAGGCAGAGATTTTCGCAATCTTGAAGGCTATTGGGGCCATAGCTGGTGGCCCAGCTTCGGATTCGTAATCTTACGTGATCTTCGTTAACAGTCAGGATGCCCTTAGGGCCATTGCGTCGGTCTGGTGCAAATCACGGCTCGTTCGCAAGTGCAAAGAGTCGTTGAAGACTTTTGGACTAGACTAGGTTAGGTTAGGTTTCTGGGGGCGATTTAATAGTTGGTCCTGACCCCCATTCTGCCACCTCTACGGCCTCATCGATGGATGGTTCGGGGAGGAAGAGCAGAGACGTTGGGAGAACGGATCGGGTTCTTTTGTTTCTAGATTTATATGGCCTGTTGTGGGCAGTAAGAGAACAGGTTGGCTGCTGGGCTTGGATAAGGGCAGCTTAAGGTTGGTTGTCGGTTTTATCACGGGGCACTGCGAGATTAGGTCGCTGACAGGGATCTGGAACAGATCCCAGCCGGACTATTGCAGGGCATGTTGCGATGAGGAGGAGTTGGAGACTATCGAACACCTTCTCTGTAACTGCCCAGCCCTTGGTAGGTTGAGGACCCTTGGCAGCGCCTCCTTTGAGAGTTTGAACTCTGATTTAAACGCAACTAGGATGATAGGTTTAACCTAGCATCTACTACAGACTACAGACTAAACACATTAGTAAAAAAAATCGATTAAGGAGAAATGACGCAAAGAAATACTAAGAAGACCTTTCTGACAGCTCTATGTTCCTAAAAGGAATGAAAAGAAATACATACATACAGTTCTATTCGAAATAAATGAATTACGTTTGCATTTCATATTTAAACTGTGTTTGTAAAAAAATAAGACTTTTTAATTTTATATAATTAAAATTGTATATGGAAATAGCGTCATGGAAAAGATTGACAATCAAATAAATTATTATCGAAATTATCGTCATAATAGTGCTTTCATCAATTGCCAACAACTATAAATATTATTGAAACCCGTTTCTTATTTCCGTTAAATTTTAAAAACTACAACTTTATTCCAACTGTGTACATTCAGTGTTTATTGCTCCCAACAACATGCAACCATCACTAAAGAGAGGGAGAGCCTTTGGATAAAAGCGTATTTATGAGTATCTGCAAAAATATTTTGTATGGAATGTCTGACAGCAGTTTGTTGTGTTTATTTTACTTTAAGCTCTACTAACAAAACTACTCTATAACTAGATTTGCAAAGTGTATGCTTTCAAAAAAATTTTTAAATGAAATATTAAACATAATAAACGAGAATACATTTCATTTAAATTGAAACTGTTTTCCCTTTCACATAGTTTAAACAAGATAGTGCAAATAAGATAAATAATAACTTAATAAAGCAAAAAAACAATATAAATTTCTAAAATGACGCTTAAATATAGTCATGCTATAGTGGCCAGGTGCGTATTCATTAAAATGAAATTAATAAAAATCAAAATTAATAAAATCACAGGTATTTAATGATGAAATCAACTAAATATGGTTAATACAAGTTATCGGTGCATATCTAAAGAAGAAATTTCTGTTTTGTTTTTGGCATACTTTATTTTATCGTTTATCTACAAGAAGATATAATAATCCAATCAGCCATCATAGGCCATTTATTTGCACATTTGTTCACTTTATTCCTACTTAAGTAGGCCAATAGGGCGTTGTTATTTATGTAAGTACCAACCAACCATCTATTCAATATATCCTTATGGTATATATTTTATTGCCAAACCAAGTCAACTAATAGGATATGTTGTTATTCCTTATTTTAAAAGCTGTTATTGCTTTATTATACATAGTTACATTACTGCCGACAATTTTATGGTGTATTTGTATGAGTACCAACATCAATTTCCTTTTTTAAATAAGTTTTGCCGCTGTATGTGCTATGTTGTCATGTTTGATTTTCAAATTTTAGTTAGAATTTTGTTATTGTAGTTATTCTAATTTTGCACTTTAATTTTATTATATGTAGTGAATAGTTTGGGTGTGGTGTTATGCGTTTGTTTTTTTGCTTTTTGCTATTGTATTTTCACACTCAATTGATAGCAAACAATGTTTTTGGTGTCTAGAAGAAAGAAGATCATCACCATCATTATCACCTTTATTGTGGGAGTAGGCAAGTGGTTAATAATGATACTTAATAAGAAGCCATAGCATATGGTGAAAGAAAAGAAATCGTACAAAAAAGTTGTTTAATATTTTTATTCAAGGGAATTTTACTTATTGCTTATAAGTTTTGCAATAATTGGAAGCTCCTAGATATTCTATGCATTTGAAGAAAAGAACTATAAAGAGAACGACTTTCATCATATAAACTCTTAATTCAATCAAATGGACATAGTCACACAGATAATTATACGGTTTCCGCAGCCGAGTGCCGAGAAAAAAGCCACGATTTGAATTTGCCCAATAATATGTGGACAAGTCCTCTGATTTTTGGGCGAATGTAATATTTAGTGATGAGAACATGTACATCAATCGACTCGATAAAAAGCATATTTTTCATAAATAATGACAATGATAGTTTGGTTATTAATAACGGAATTAAAGAATCAAAAGAAAATACCTCTCCTCTATGCACATAATCAAACAATTATTTATTGAGTGTTTTACTTGTGAAATTTGTATCACCGATTCAGTTTCACACTATAAGTTCACAATTGTGAGCTCAATTATACTTTTTGGCGTATAAGCCTTAATTGAATGTCATGCTTTTGTGTAGCTTTTGTTATTGTTATTAAAGCAGTGAATACTAGAACTTGCGGTGAAATAAAAACCCGCAAACTCGCAAAAAAAATTGTTTTTTTCTTGTTTAATTTTGATCATCTGTTTATTCGGTATAACAAATGTTTTTAAGTAAAAAATTATTCTGAATTCATCAATTTCCATATGTGCTTACGTACGAGTGTGATTGTTCAGTAAATAACACTGTCAACCGTCGAGTTTAAAGGTTGCTTGTATCAATCACATAATGATTGAGGTATTCATATGACAAAAGGGAGTGCACTTGTGATTCTCAAAACAATTTACGAATACCCACAAGTGATTTAAAATTTGAAGAATTTGATTCCTCTTAAGGTATTGATTCTACAACCTTAAGATTCCTTAAATTTTTTTTTTTGGTTATGAATAACATTGATCCTCAACTAATAAACAATCGTATAAATTTTATGAATTCATCATTATGAATGCCCTTTAAAAAATTATGTATTTCGATTTTATTTTAGAATATCCGATACTTTGAAAGATAACAAAGATTTTAATCTTGAACTGGCTAAGGAACAGCACAAACAATATTGTAGCCTATTGCGAGAAATTGGTTTAGATGTCATCGAATTGCCACCGGATGATGAACTACCCGAAAGTGTATTTGTAGAAACGTCAGCAGTGATCTGTAATGGTGTGGCTTTAATAGGCAAATCTGACAATCCAATGAGACAAAAAGAAGTACATAAGATTCTCATTAGCAATTGTCATATTGTTTTAAAAATAAAAGTACATTTTCCATTTTATTTTCAGGCCAATAGCATGGCAATAGTATTGAAAAAAGAATTAGATATACCAGTTGAAATAATAGATAATCCTAATGCCCTCTTAGATGGCGGTGATGTACTATTTACAGGTAATTTGATAAATTAACAGTGGAATGGGTATATACTTATTTAGGGAATATGGTGTTGACATGCCTTATCTGTTATAAATCAGATTAAAACTGTTTCAAATAGATTTCCTACATATAATAAGTTGTAACAATATTTTCTAATTAAACAAATTTCTATAAAATTATATCTTTTTTTAGGAAGAGAATTTTTCGTAGGCATTTCTGAATTTACTAATGAATATGGCGCTAGAGCGGTTGCGATATCATTTCCTGAATATCCAGTAACGCCCATCAAGGTAAAATCTGCGATACTTGAAATAATATGTTTATATTAAACAAAAATCTTTTCTAAATTATACTTTCAGGTTGGTGGTCCAAAATGCCTTAAGTATTATGTTACCATGGCCGGACCAGATGTCTTGTGCGTTAGCAATAGTAAAATATGTGTTGAAATTATTAAACGTATGGAGCGAGAAGCTAGCTTTAAATATCAAACAATTACATTGCCAGAAGAGCATGCAGCCAATATGCTATACATTAATGGTACTCTCATACATAGATCGCCACAAGAAATCCACGAATCGCACAAAGTATTACAAAAAGATAAACTAAAAGAAATTTAATTTATACTAATTAAATATAATTTTATCTTATTACTTTTCAGATTATCAAAGAAAGAATTGACATTCCAACGCGCAATATTAATATTAGTGAATTTAGTCAATTCTCTTTGGGTTTAACATCAGCATGTCTTCTACTTCGGCGTTGGAAATCTATACGCAGTATTTAGATAATTCAATTTGTATTTAACAATTGTTAGCTAAAAGTAATGTCAAACAAACAAATATTACAATACATGGCAATATTATGCTGGTTAACAATACTATCTTCCGTAGAATTAAAAAAAATGTAGCTAAATTAAATGTAGAAAATTATGTTATATACAAAATAATTATACAAATAGATAGAAATATACGTTTTTGTTATACAATAAATATGAAAAATTATGAATTATATAAATGAATATTAGAAAAAATTGTATGCATTTATTCAAATAAATAAATAAACAGGGGCAAATTTCAAGAGACGACCACTAAAAAGATCTTCTTACACCTCCTACATGCTTTAACATTCATTCTCAGCAGCTTTTTTAAGAACGCCTACTAGAAGCCCTTTACATCTTATATATAAAAATGAATGTGTGTTTGATTGTATGTTTGTATGTTTGAAGTTTATAGACGACTAAACGGCTGAACCGATTTTCTTGAAATTTTCACAGTATCTTCCTGTATGTCTGGAAGGAGTTATAGGCTACTTTTTATGTTGATATTCCAAATGAGCGAGGGGCCATGCCCATGTATACTACATACTACATACTTAATATTTAATTGCATTTGAAATATATTACTCATACGCATAGTTACCCCTAAAGTATGCTATCTATGATTCCTGATGTATAAAACCAAAGAAAATAAAGTATAAAGAATGTGAATTTTGGTATACTTTGGAATATTTTTCAATTGTATATAAAAATGAAAGTTTGTTTGTATGTAACTTATAGAATCGTAAACTGTGTATTTGATCATGTTATGATCTTTAGCAAAGTTGTTGCGCATGAGCCGACGAAGGTGTCTAAGTTGACCAATTTCCGACAGGTGGCGCCACTGAAAATTACTAAAAATAAATTAAATCGTTAACTATGCATTCTTTAACAAAGTTGTTGTCCGGAGATTTCTAAGTTGGTACGATTAATTTCCGATAGATATCGCCGCGTAAAACTATTCAGAATGAATGACAAGCAATTGGTTGACCTACACCTCAAGCATGGAAGAAAAAGGAATTACGAGCCTCAGAATCAGACGAGCAACGAACATTGAGACCGGAAAATCTTCGAGTATTCTCAGGCCCGTTCGCCTGAATCACCTGGACAGCGGGAAATAATATCAATAAAATGATTCAAAACTAATTGGATATTTGTGTAATGTCTTTCCTTCAAATTTACTTTAGTTGGTGGCGCAGCAACACGCGCAGGGTACAGCTAGTTTACTATAAAATTGCAATTAAAGTGTAATCAGAAATGTTTTAAAGACTAAAATATGTTCTGCTTTCAGTTGAGTTACGAGTACAGAATCAGAATACAGAAATCAGTTATCTAGGCTATTCGAAGGTAACCTTGAGCTGTCTAATATTTTTAAGCATATTTTTGGTTTTAAATTTAAAATAAAAAAGCGTTGGTGAGTATTAGAGTGAAGAAAATATTTGTTAATTTGTTTCTGTATTTTCAAATCGGTTTTTTAAAAGTTCTGCTTAATTGGAAATCCCCATATTTTAATGGGGCCTATTCCTTAATGTTTATATATTCACGTATGTACATACATAATTGGCCATTACAACCCTTCAGTCAGGATTACGGCCTAGCTTCTCACACCACTCACGTTGTGTGCCTCAATTTTCTCACGTGAGCGGCGGGACCTACAGTTTAACGTCGACTCCGAACGACAGATTTTTTGAGAAACTTTTTCATTTCAGGTTTATTTACTCTCGAAGAAGTATTTCTCGTTTTGATGTCTGACCTGGGGTTTGAACCCCAGCGAACATACTACCGAATAGGCTACTGCGTATTACATATTGTATTATTAGCCATTACAATTCTTTAATTAGAGTTACAAGTAATTAGACTTACAGTTTAACATCGACTACAAAGACCACGCTTTAGAAACTTTTTCGTGATCATTAGACTAATTAGATAAGAAATATATTTTTTTATTTCGTTTTTTTGAAATATGAGAGCAAAGTTTTAAGCTCTGGACCTCTAGTCTAGTAAACTAACACAGACTGCGGGTGATTTAGGTTTTAATGTCCCCCATTTGGTTCTTCAAGAACGTTTATAACTCTTTAGCAAGAACTAATTTGTTATTTTCACCATCTTAAAACTTATCCTAGATATGGTGTAAAAATAATGCGGTTTTATGTCAACCTGCTTAAATTTATGATTTTAAATGTAATTGTGTTTCAAGGACTATTTTATTGAAAGATAGAGAATTAACTGACAATAAATTAAATTAAATAAAATAAAACCATGGGACAAATATAAAAATTTTTTTTACTCTTAATTTCGATATAACTTATGCTTATAAGTTACCGATTTTTCAAGAATTTAAAATTCTTAAAAGATAAGGT
Source organism: Sarcophaga rosellei (assembly GCA_930367235.1). NCBI lineage: Eukaryota > Metazoa > Arthropoda > Insecta > Diptera > Sarcophagidae > Sarcophaga > Sarcophaga rosellei. Next base: position 57,587,174 of record OV884018.1, on the reverse strand, counting down.
AACTTTAACATTTAAGTCTTATGATTTAAATCATAAAGTAGAAGAAGAAATAGTAAGAAAATTGAGTAGAAACTGAGAGGAGGTTCATTCCAATCGATTATTCGTTCCATAAATATGCTGATATTCTCTTATTTTTCTGGAAAATGAGAGCCACTTAAAATTTATAAAAACAAATAATAATGCCTCCACACAAATGCTAAACTCTTGGTACTTTTTTATATGTTTTTAGTAAAAAGTACCCATTCATTTTGGTATATAAATTTATAATTATAAAACCTGTTTGTTTGTTTATACCTTATAGAAGCTTAAACAGATAATCTATTTTTAATAAGTTTTAAAGTATTTTAATGAAATTTCAAGTGAGCGAGGCAGCTGTAATATGAAGTAGTTTTCATTAAAAATTGAAAAATTACACAACCTAAAACCTTTAAGTTCTGTCTGCATCATTGGGTCGCCTCTGACAGGGCAGAGTGTCACCTCTCAATTTACAATGCTTATTGAAAGCTCTACTATATTTGCAGCCTTAAAGACTAGCGGGAATTTTAAAGTATAAAGTTTTATATTTCAGTTCAAACGAAGTGGGAAAATATATGTATATTTTCAATAAATTAATCAAGTGTTTACAGTCAAAGCTTTCGAACTTGGTAGACTTCTTGTAATCTCAAGTTTTTTAATACAGTTAAAACCGTAGATGATTGCTAAAATTAGCGAAAACAATCTGAGTGCTCGAAAAAAATTGTGAGTACTTCTAGGCTTTTTACAAAACTTTGGTTACAAAATATTTTTTTTTTTTTAAATGAACATCGAACTGGAATTGCTTAAGAAAATATTTCAAATTTTCAAAAAAAAATGCCCTTTGTCAACAAGAAATGGTAGCCAAAATCGATGGAGTTAAAAGTATACAAAGAGCTTTTTATGAGTATTTAAGGAAAAGGTGGAAATGGAAGAAAAGATTTTCAAACCTGAACAAAGTAAATGAAATAAGAATTTTGTCTCTGAAGAAAAAGTGGCTCATTTTAAGCACATACAAATTTTAGTTGAAAAAAGCGATAAATTGATTTCTATTGAAAACATGAGTGCTATTCAATAGCCGATGAGATGTACATATGTGTAGATTCATTTGATATTCCTAAACAGGAATTCTATTTTCCGAATTTTAAATTAAAATGAAAAAATTCCAGATAATCTAAAAAAATTTTTAGAATCTATTAGAAGTTTAACGCATAAGTAGTAAGTATTTTGCATTAGAAACAAAATAGTTTTTAATTTAAATAAAAAGTAATGGATAGATGGAAATACTTTGTAAAATCTAAAATTTTTAATACGAAAATTCTTTAAATTCTACATTAACCACGAAAAGTACTTTTAAGAAAAAAAGTACCTTATTTAAAACTCATCACAATATAGCCAAACGTCTTATCTTTAATATTAACAACAGCAAGAACAAAAACAACATCAAGCAAAATATAAAAAATACACAGAGGGTAAATAATAAAGAGATACATGTGCAGACTGGAATCAGTGTGAGTTTAGCGATCGTCTCGAACGTTTAAAATAAAAAGGGTTCCACAATATTAACGCGAAAAACACGTGTGTAATTAGTAAATTTTCCTTTTCAAAAATTTAATCACATTAATCAAAACACCATGGCCGCCACTGGTAAGTTATCAGCTTCATAATCTTGGAGAGAAGCAACCTACTCAAACTCTTGAATTTTGCGTTTAACAGTTGAGGGATATAAAGTGGGAAAAGTAATCATCGAAGGAAAAACCAAACAGGTTTTTGACTTACCAGAACACCCTGGTTTGTGCCTTCTCTTGAGCAAGGATCGTATTACAGCTGGTGATGGCGTTAAGGCTCATGATTTACAAGGCAAAGCTGAAATTTCAAACACCACCAATGGTTTAGTTTTCCAGATACTTAATAATGCCGGTAAATAGTACTGTTATGCTTTATTTATATCAATTGGATTTGTGCTGATTTTAATGTACATATTTAATTCATTTTTTTTTTTGTAGGTATCAATACAGCCTACGTTAAACCAACTGGTGCTAAGGCATTTATTGCTAAAAAATGTGAAATGGTACCAATCGAGTGGGTAACCAGACGATTGGCTACGGGTTCGTTTTTGAAACGCAATCCCGGTGTACCAGAAGGTTATCGGTAAGTAATTTTATAATAAAATACCAGAAGTATTTGTGCTAGAAGCGATATGTAAACATATGGAAAATTTTATACTGCTCTACGTTAGAGGTCTAATTGGAGTTTCTATTAAAATGTTGGTTTTTCTAAGTTTTACACTTCATATTAAACTTCCATACGGACATTATTCTTATTAAAATTCTGAGTTAATTTTTGTAAAATTTAAAAAAGAGACAGGTGCAATGGTGTTTATTGAACAAGTGCTACAATCTTTTATTTTATTTTAATGTATAACTTTTTGTCCACATTTGAATTTAATTCAAACAGAAAAGAATTGGTTATGTAAACAATAAGTATGTGTACAAGTGTTTTGCAAATTGCCTGTAAGGTGAATGACATGTAACAATTTGACAATAAACAATTTGGATACTGTTGAAATGTAGTAAAAAGTTATTCATTTACATCCGTTATAAATATAAATACGATTGCATTGAAAAAGTTGGAGGTTAACTTTGGCTTATAGACGCAGCACTGTATTAATAAAAACTCTTCTGAAACTCCAGGAGAGGTAGATTCTAATGCACTCACAACATAGGCCATTAACCAAGTGATTAAAGCATGTGCCTATAAACTGCAAATAACTTTCTTGTTGAAAAATTCGCTCCAATAGAGTTTTACCAAAGGAGAACGAGTGTTTCTAAAAGGCAGCCATAGTTCAACATTTAAAATAAACAGAAAAAAGCAATTTCTTCTATTAGAACCACAATTGCTTTAAGAATGATAGTTTTTCTTTAGTTATTATTACAATTTGCATCTTGTTGTCTTATTATTGGTCCTTCGTTTGGTAGCACCAATAGTATTGCCTTCTTGATTGTCTTTGGCCAGAAGATGCTTTACATAATTCATATTTTTCGTCCTTTTCGAGAATTAAGGGAAGAACTAAGTCTTTTGTAGGCATTCTAACATTGATCCAGCCTATTTATTTCCCAATCAACTTCTTCACCTATCGCCATCATGCTTGCAATCTCTTCATTTACCTTAGGTATGCCTGCAATAGGCAAATATTATTTGCAAAATCTAAATCTTCCAAACGTGTGTAGCGACTCAAGCTAATGTCTCTTCTTTTGAAATTAATTTTGGAGATGATTTCATATGCAAGCAATGGCAAAAAGTAGTAGGGACAAAGAACCACCTTATTTAAAACATGAAGTATAGTATTATTGTACATGGCCATGACGATGTTAATTATTTCGATAGGTGTAGCTCTGAACCTTAGCGCCTTTCCTGTAGTGATCATGATTCAAGCAATTCTTATATGATCAAACGGTATGTGTTGTTTTGGTGTGGTTGAAAACTCGCTTGTTCGTCACTCTATTTACGTTTCCGGTACATTAATCCATTGTTTATTATTATAGTAATATCTGTCAACAATGTATAATTTCTGCTGCTAATTTTGGATTGGCTTGAAGTAGTTTAGGTAGGATCCCACCACCTCCTTAAGCTTCATTATCATTTAATTAATTAAACTATTAATACAATTCTCTCATGTAAGACTTATTGGGCCACTATATTTGTTAAATGTTTATATTAACAAACATTACATATTTCCATGTTTTAATTTGTGTCTTAAAAAAATATATTTATTGTTTAAAGGTGTTATTAACTATTGTTTATTACAATATAAATAATAATCGCGATAAAGTATAACAAATATTATCACATTCCCTGACCTTTGCAATTACCCCCTAGCATCAAATTTACTAATAACAACAGCAAAAATAAAAAAAGACAATGCTGTTGATGATGCTGATGAAATTATTTATTAAATATGTAAAATAACGTAAATAGACTTATTAATCGATAATAAAAATTGCAAAATAACAAACATCCTGATAAGAGAAACGCACAAACAAAATTATTTACCTCTTAACAACAATAATAAACTGTTGAATTTTTGAATTTAATTATTAAAAAAATATTATTAATTCTAGCTTTTCACCACCTAAACAAGAAACCTTTTTCAAGGATGATGCCAACCATGATCCCCAATGGTCGGATGAGCAAATCATTTCAGCTAAATTCACCTTTAATGGTTTATTGATCGGTATGTAAATAGGTTTTTTTCTTTTGATAGATGAACTATATAGATTTGTAATTCGTTATTTAATTAAATTTTAGGACAAGATGAAGTTGATATCATGAGAAGAATGACTTTGACTGTATTTGAAGTTTTGGAAAAGGCTTGGGCCACCAAAAATTGTGCTTTAATTGATATGAAAGTTGAGTTTGGCGTTGATGAACAAGGTAATATAGCTATTTTAAGCTTCAGGGCTTTTTTATTATTAATTTTCAATATTTTGCTACTCTGTCGAGTAGTATTGATCAAGAAATTTATTTTGAATTTTATTTTAATCTTTCAGGTAACATTGTTTTGGCTGATATCATTGACTCCGATTCATGGCGTCTTTGGCCTGCCGGTGACAAACGTTTGATGGTGGACAAACAAGTCTATCGTAACTTGGCATCTGTAACTGAATCCGATTTGGATACGGTAAAACGTAATTTCATTTGGGTCAGTGACCAACTTAAAGATATTGTTCCCAAAAATGATCACTTGGTAGTAATTCTAATGGGTAGTGCTTCCGATAAAGCACATTGTGAAAAAATTGCCGATCAATGTAAGAATTTGGGTCTCAACACAGAATTACGAGTTACATCAGCTCACAAGGGACCAGAAGAATCTTTACGTATTATGCGGGAATATGAAAGTGTTCTGAGCAATCTCATCTTTATATGCGTTGCTGGACGATCAAACGGTTTAGGCCCTGTTTTATCGGGCAATACCAATTATCCCGTTATTAACTGCCCTCCCCTTAAACCTGAAAATATGCAAGTCGATGTTTGGTCCAGTCTTAATCTGCCATCTGGCTTAGGCTGTCCCACTGTTTTGTATCCGGAAGCTGCTGCTCTACATGCTGCTCAAATTTTAGGTCTTTCCAACTTTATGATTTGGTCGAAGTTGCGTGTTAAGCAATTGAACAATTTTACTGGCTTAAAAAAGGCAGACAAAGAATTACGCGGCGTACGTAAAGCTTAAGCATTAAGTTTATGATTGTTATATGTATGTATGTAAGTTGCCATTTTTTTAGAGTAATACATATTCTTTTAAAAATACAAATACAAAATTGTTTAATAAATAGAATATAAAAACTATAAAAATATTATGCAGTTTACCTACATAATTCTTAAATTATGATCGAATAATTGGAAAAAATCTAATTACGCTAGGTCTCAACAAAGTTTTCTGCGAATTTTTTCTATCACAACAACTGCCACATAAGAAACAATATAATGGCGATAAATGAAAGTGAGCACATCCCACAGATAGTTAGTCATTCTAACGAAAGGAATGAAAATATTCCAAATTAAAAAATGTTCATTGTTATACACTCTATAATAAGTATCAGGTAGCTTGGAGTAGTTAAAAAGTCTCAATAACTACCAAATAATCTATCCAAGAATCCCTAAGGAGTGAGGTACCATCACTCGAAGAAAGGGGAAACAGTAGGACACAGTCACAAGCTTCCATGCCACTACATCCAATACAACTTTGGGTATTCTTTTATAGGCAAAGACAGATGGTTAGTCCTATTATCCGAGTACCTGCTAAAGTTCAAAAAATCACCTGTTTAGCTGGAATAACTTGATAAGTTAAGGGGACACAAGGCAAGGAAAAAGGAATAATAAGAATATGGAGAGGATGCTCGATAAGTTCTTTAAAGGAACGGAAATGAATAAATAATAAAAAGTTTCCTGCCGACGTAAGGTCTCGGCAACACATCAAAATTATACCTCCAAACTTCAGTGTGTAGTTGTTTGAAGAGACTTATGCATTGCAGGTAATTAAAAATATTTTAATACTCTTCAAACTCATCTAGACTTGAAATATGTCGCCATGTTGCTTTAAGTTCACTTACCTTCAAATACTTGTTGAATTCATTTGTTGGAGTCCCCACATTTTGGTTGAATTAAGAAAGCTTTTCTCTAGGCACAATGAAAACACTATTATTATCACTGTATCATTGTAAATTATACAAACGAAATTATCTGAATTAATAAAATTTTTATACTTTTCTTTAAAAATGCATTCTAGCCACCACACAAGCACTATTTTACAGCACAAAATTAATTCGTGTTTTACAGTTAGAAAACAAAATGAATTCTATGGAAAAGATTGTATAGTATTGCCAGAACTAATGTATTCAATGCTTATAATAAATAGTAGGGACACAAACTAAATGTTACCGGACTACAAATTTATAAAAGTAAGAACAAATGTTCTTTTCAGTTAATTTCACTTTTGTGATACATCGATTATGTCAATACTTAGGTAATTCCAGGACTCGTGATCGAAATAAATTTCTGTCTAAATTAACTCGATACCTTGCGAATCGGGGTTTTAATAGTGCTGGAAATGATGAAAAAAACATTAGTATGAGATCGACTACGGAAATTAGCACCGTTGTAGGGAATTTTGGATGTGTTCGAATAAAGACTTCCATTGCCTGGCTATTTTCATTAACGGATCCAAAATTGAGACGGACACAGAAGCAGGGGACAAATTTCGGAATGCCTTCAGCCATAAAACCTTTTCAGGTGGACGTTCTGAAGATCTTTAAGACCACCAAACTTGTTAGGAAATATATATATGTTAAAGAGTTACAATTTATGTAGATAATCAGGTGAAATTAAGGCTTTTGTGCTTGATCATTGCGGGCATGGAAGATCAGATACAGCAGAAGATACGAAGAGAAGTCGGTGAAACCACCAATAGGCTTCTCCTTTGGAGTTATTGGAAAAAAGTTTAATTCACTCGTAAGCCGTGCATGGGTAGAAACCGCTTTTGCCTTCATTTAACAACTGGTACAAAGAAATAAGGACTTTAAATTAGGTAAATCAAGAAGAGACTAATATTTGCTATTAGACAATGCCATTTGCTGCTAATCACTAACCAAATTAAGGTCAATAAATGCATAGAACAATGTAAACAGTAACTTCAGGTCTCGTATTGATTTTATTCAACACCTTATTAACTGATTGGCTGTCAATAAACAAATAAAACATCAGCACCAAATATTCAGAAATATACAGCGGTAGCTATTCCATCCCAATATTAATTCAGTGTATTTTGAAAAACAATTGTCAATAAGCAAAAACTCAATATAGTGTAGCGTTTAAAAAAGTTATTCGAGTTATATTCAAAATTTCATCCGATCTTCTTTCTTGTGAAAAAAAATATGTATGGCATCTTTAACTATTTCTTATTGCTTTTAAAAAATTTCAATCTAGTAACATTTTGTTTGTGTCTATACTATTTATTGAATACATTTGTTATGGCAACACTATACAAGTTTTCCAATTGCATTTGCATTTCGTATTTTTTCCACCGAGTAATATTTTTCCAATGTTAATGTTTAAAATACAATATAACGTTTAAAAGTTATACTTTGGTTTAAAATGTTTGTTCTTTGTGGTGTTGCAATGAATTTTTTAATAAAAAATATAGAAATTAATTAAATGATGACACCTGCACTTGCGCAATTTACAATGATATTTTGATAATAATATTTCCATTGTATCAAGAGAAAAGCCGCCATAATGATCTCGACAAAAAAATGGAAACGCCCTCAAATCAAATCAAGAATTTAAAGGTAAAATATCTTTTAATATTCATTATGGGACTAGTTTGTAAATAATATAATATTAGATGCACTTGCAATACCTTTGTTAAAATACTAAACTAATGTTTTACTTTAAATAAAAAAATAACAAATTTTCAACATTTGACCTGATGTACTGTACATCGGACGAAAGTAGTCTAAAAAGTTCTTATAAATTAAAACTAAGACCTTATATAATTTTTTACTAATATAGCACAAAAGGGAAACAAATTTCATCGTTTAAAAGAAAAATTACTCTTAATATAATAAATATACCTATTTAAGTAATAAAATATGTATTTAAAATAATTTAATATCATGCAACATAACCTCAAATTTTTAAATTTCCTGCTCATGGAATCAATATACATACATGCATATGTAATACTTTTTCGTTGATTCCTTTCCAATCATTTTTCAATATTGGAAAAGTTTGTCAGCTTCTTCGCAGTTTCTCAGATTTTTGATATGTTTAAGATCAGGCGACTCCGCTGTTCACTTGAATTTTGATTTCATTTTCAACAAACCAGTATCCCACGTTTGGGTGCGTGCTTGGTGTCTTTCTCGTATTCATATCGTTATTTAATCGACATTTCCTCATTAGCATATAAAAGAATGGTGTTTTGCCAGATGTCTCGTATATAAAAGTGGACCACCACCATAAATATAAAATCGTCCCCAAACCCCTCTTATTTACCTCCTCCTTATTTTACTATTATTATTCACTCTTAAATACATTCAGAATTTATCACAGCAAAGTACAGCTTTCTATTAAGCGGTAGAACAGCTAATATTCTGTTTGAAAATTAAATCCTGGCTTTTCTATTCTTTAATGAAACATAATTTTTAACCAGCCTTTACATCTCGTCTTTGAATGGTTCTGGTTATAATATTTAAAGGCAATTTAGAAACTATAAACTTTGCTGACACAAAATGAGTTTTTTTTTATTGAACAGATTGTAGGTTTGTCTTCGCGTTTGCTAGTTTTATGTTATCGACCATCGCAATGTAGGTATAATTTTTCATTTTACTCCACTGAATATTTTTTGCGTCTTCTACAAATTATATAAAAATAAGCTTCGCCTTTAACAGCACACAAAATATTGACTAATAAGGCTGCATTCATTGTTGGTGATCTAACAATTAATTTAAATATTAAAAGTTCCGTGCTTTAGCTTAGCCGCTGTATTTATTCACTTATCCAACAATATATTCACTCTAAACTGAAAAGAATAGTTATAATATGAATAAACATTTGTGTGATATTATATGCTTTACTTGCATAACAGACAAGGTCAGCTTTATCCGTTCTATTAGGGCCTAATTATGTATTATGTTCCCTGCCTGACACCTAAAATAATATCCAATTCAGATTTATAGGAATAATTTTCGAAGAAATTGCAACAGATTAGTTTGAAAGTAAATAAATTGCAATTTAATACAAATTTTTCGCTGTAATTATTCTACAAACACTGATCCACGTTTAAAGTCAAATTAATAAGAAGTTCAGGTTCAAAGTTGTATTATTTGCTTGCTTGGTTGGCTACATGATCATGGCTCCTAAACGGTCGTGTGTACATACAATTCCGAAACTCAAAATATTTCTTTTGTTTTTGCAATTGTTAAAAAAGAAAAAAAAACAATTTACTAAATCAACAACAAACAAAGAATAACAAATAACCACCAACGATTGCGATTTCAAAGCAATACAATGTATTTGTCTTTGGCTAAATAAGCAAAATATGCCCCTCATGCCCTTTTATGGGTTCAAGAGCCAAATATTTATTATTTTTTTCTCCTTTCATTCGATTATGATAAACAGAATAAGAGTACGAGTGATATTATTGTCGATTTATGTATAGTTAATTTTTTACTACCACCATTTTATACATAAATATATATGTATGTATATTAGAGCGACTCAAGTTGTATGGAAGCAAAATTCGTGCTCGATGTACCCCCCTCAAAATGAACCTTGGACTTTTTTAAGATGACATCTAAAATATTTCGGCTCTAGCTTTGACCTCTCGTTTTTGAAAAAGGGTCTATTTTTGTATGTTTTGTTAATTTGAGAATTTGTCTCCTAACCAACATATAGAGTATGGGTGTCATAAGAAAGGTTTTTTCAATGCGCGCCCAGCGGTATATACAATTTGTCCACGGACAATCATCCATGTCCGTTTTTTAAGGATATTCTGTAAAAAAAAACGGGGTTTGAATTTTTTCTTTTCTTCTTTTCTAACCAAATTAACTCTAATATGATGGCGGATTTAGTTTCTAGATGATGTTTGGATGAAAATAGGACTAAAGAAAGAAAAAAATAAATGATCCACTACTTTTTGTGGGCATATTTGTTTCCCAAATTAAAAAAAGATATTAAATTTTTTTGTTTATATTTACAAAACTATACTCAAAAAACGCAAACTAGGGTGGATTTCAAAAAAAGCTAAGACCCGTATTTAATTAAATCGACTAAAGATTAAAATATGTTAATTTGGTTATTTTATTACAAACAACGCCGAAGAAAAAATTCAAAACCCGTTCTTTTTAACAGAATATCATTAAAAAAAGGACTTGGATGATCGTCCTTGGACAAATTGTATATACAGTTCGACGCGCATTGAAAACCCCTTTCTTATGACACCCATATTGTATATGTTGGTAAGGAAACAGATTCTCAAATTGACAAAACATGGAAAAATAGACCCTTTTTCGAAATGGTCCAGCTCACGAGAGGTCAAAGCTGGAGCCGAAATATTTTAAATGTCATCTTAAAAAAGTCCAAGGTTCATTTTTAGGAGGGTACATCGAGCACTTTTTTTGGTGAGTCGCTCTAATGTATATACTATGTAAGTGTATGCATAAATGTAAATCGAACCAGTCAGTCATTCAGTCAGTCAAACAACCAATAATACATTCATGTTCATAAACTTATGACCAAATCTAATGACTGTTGGTCATTGAAATGCCAGAAACATAAATAACAACCAGTCTTGGCTATACACAAATCGACATTTGTTTGTTGTTTTTTATTTTTCTCTCTTTTTCTTTTGTTTTTTTTTTGTTTGTTTTTCTTGAAAAATTTGAAATTTGTTCGAATACCCTACAACGGCTTTGCTCATTAATAGTTAAGAACTGTCTGCAATTCGTTAAATAAGCTTTCTTAAGTTATTCAAATATGTTATCCTTTTGTAAATCCTTTTTTTTCAATATGTATATGTATGTATAAGACTTCTGTGCTGGCAATGTCCAGGAATATACGACAGTTACATACAAATATTTGAGAATATGCCCAACTTTATAGAGCCAAGATAGAGTACTTTTCTGTCGTATTGTAGGTTTTCTCATGAACTCGATGCGGCCTTTTTTGTTGTTCCATAACCGGCTCATTTTAACGCGTTTATAATAATTTTTCGATTTTTTTCTATTGTTTGAATATTGATTATAGCACATTTTTGGCGCAAAAATATTGTATATGTATATATGTATATGTACTTGAAAACACAGTGGTTTGTTTCAATAGCATTTCTTTCTCAGTCTTGAGACTAATTGTTAATGAAAAGTAAAATTTAATAAGAATTTGTTGCGTAATAAGAAATCGCAAAATAATAGTAGCAGCCGTTATATGTAATCTTTCCTGACGGCAGGTATGAACTTTCGGAAAAAGCCATGTTCCTGCCTGGTTTAAGGATACTTATACCGGAAAGGGTACAATGGAATGGTGGGGTACTCCAGAGGCAGAGGGGTATACCCATCTTCACGGATGGGTCTAAGTTAGGTGGATTTGCAGGTGCTGAGGTTTTCTGCAGGAATCTCGGTCTTGAACTCCTCTATAGGTTGAATGATGACTGCAGCGTTTTCTTCAGGCGAAAATTTTCGCAATCTTGAAGTCTATTGAGGCCATAGCTGGTGGCCCAGCTTCGGATTCGGAATCTTACATGATCTTCGTTGGCCCTTAGGGCCATTGCGTCGGTCTGGTGCAAATCACGGCTCATTCGCGAGTGCAGGAGTCGTTGAGGACTTTTGGACTAGACCGTCATAGCGGAATACTGGGCAATGAGACGGCGGATGCCCTCGCTAGGTTAGGTTCGCTTTCCGGGGGCGATTTAATAGTTGGTCTGACCCCCCAGTCTGCCATCTCTACGGCCTCATCAATGGATGGGTCAGGGAGAAAGAGCAGAGGCGTTGGGGGAACGGATCGGGGTGTATAAACATAAGTTTACATCAGGCTCCTATTTTAGTCGCCAGCCTGAAAATGAGGTTTAAAAACTTTTGTTAATACCTTACTTAAGCGTAATTAATTTATTTGTATTCATTTATTAATGTTATTCGATAATATATTGTAGAACATTTAGAATAAAACTTACAGGTATTTCCCAAGTATTCGCCAATTACTATTCTTACTTTTTTTTCTTCAAGCTTTTTAATTATTGTTACATACGGAATATATTTGTGAATTCCTTCTCAAAAATCGACTGGCAGGCATTCAATTGTATTAGATCAAAATCGGCTTCAAATGTCCTCACCATTAAGTTTTTGTAAAACGATTGTGGGTGGGCTGGTCATTGCAAACGACTTTCCTTTTATTTTTCCAACAATTAATTTAAAACACCATACTGATTTTCAATCCATTTTCCACAGGATATTATTTCATTTTGTCATTGAACATTCATGTCGATACTCAGTTGACTATAATTTTTTGTCGGAAATATTTGTTTTTGTAATATTTTTTGACTCGGTATATGAAGAAGTGGTGTGAGAAGCTAGGCCGTAATCCTGACTGAAGGATTGTAATGGCCGATTATTTATGTGTATATGAAGATGTTGGATACTTAAAAAGTGTTCATTCTTCTGATATATTTACATTTAATGTTTATAAATACCATCGTAGACTTTAACATTAAAGCTTATTTAGGAATTCAGTTTAACGGCTGTAAAATCCATTTGAGGAAATATTTTTGTAGTTTTCTTACAGATATATGTACATAAAATAGATTATTACGACCCTTCAGTGAAGATTACGACCTACCTGGCTTCTCACACCACTTATGTTGAGTGTTTTAATGTTTATACACGAGTGGCGGGACCTATAGTTTAAAGTCGATTCCGAACTACAGATTTTTGAGAACCTTTTTTCGTGGCAATTTTTCATTTACTCGCAGAGTTTTGACCAAAATCAGCTGAGAGGAAGGTGCCAAGGGAATTTTTTCTCCTATTTTGTTTTTGTTAGAGATGTCTGATCTGGGATTTTAACCGAGGCCTCCTGAAACCTGTGTCCCAGCTCGAATAACGCTATTAAATAAATATAAGTTTATTTTATTTGTAATATTGCTTTTATTTAAAAATGAGTTCCGTGTAGCATATATACTGCACTCAGCAGATCTATTTCTGTTTTGCACATACATATTTCGTGAATATTATTTTTGACGTTAAGGTATTCGGGTATTTCATTTCTTTTGATTAAAAATCACAAAAGTTTTTCAGTTTGTCCTTCATATTTAGCAATATCATCTGCGTACACTAGAAGTCTTATACATATTATAATCTTATATGTATATAAATGACTCCTTCAAGACCTTCACGCAGATTGTTTCTATAAATAGAAAACAAAAGAGGATCTGATAACTGTGTTCCGTTCTCTGTCATTGCTTTAGAGATATGAATCTGTAAATGTTTTGCTTTTGTCGAGGTGCGTATAAGTTATCTAAAGGTAGAAAATGCTGGTAAACTAATTAACATAGTCCACAAGTTTATCAGATAGAACTACCACATATGCCAAGACCACTACCACATATGCCTAACACCCTGTAGACTTATGGCTAAAACTCATTGAGGTGGAGCAATTCCTACAACTACTAATCACTCATAACAGTCATAAATATATTTCATACATTCCATTTCTAAAGGTAATACTTCCGACGCAGCAGAGTGTTACGAAAACATCATCAGCAATATATGGATTTTTGCTTTGGAATGTATTTAAAGATTTTCGACTACCTAGTGGAAAGACTAAAAATGCTTAATAATGACCAAAATGTCTCATATTCGTAAAAGTATTGTGAAAATTTGGTTTGGTTGGTACTATTCTAATACGTAAGCGAATCGCTCAAGACGTGAACAGGGAAAATAGTATTTATACTTTACCCACACTATTCCTTCAGAAATCTTTTTCCTAATTGTTACAATACAATCCACCTTGTATGTAAGGGCCAATATTCCCTCGTTATATGTAAAGAAGTACCTTATTAGGCCACTCTATTCATTTAATGATTGTCAATCTGATTTACATTTGAGCTCTTTCTGAGATCTTTCTAATAGAAAGACTCATCTTGCGCCTGTCCGTCTGCATAAAACTTATTGCATAAGAATGAAAGTTTCTAAAGAAAATCTCTTTAATAATGTATTTTTAATCATTTCCTTTTGAAATTCAAACAGTCATCTCCACGAATTTTACATAACTCAAGTGTATGTATATTTGTTTAGGAAAAAAAAAGAAAGAAAATATAAAAGACAAATTATGATGATTATGATTATTATGGCCAAAACGTCTATCACGAGCCTATTTTTTAACAAGTCATTGTACTATGGCAAACTTGAATAATTTTTATTTCTCGCTTTATACCATTTTTACTTTTATTCGTTTTCAACTCATGTTTGGAGTTTTTTTATTCTTATTTTCTATTAAAAAATGTTTTTTAAAAATCGAAAAAAAAGAAACAGAATAGTTTATGGACTTTGAATTGGAATCATGATTTTGCGAGACTTCATTTCATTTTTCAATGATTTCATCATTATATGCGAAAAAAAAATTATTTACGGTTGATTTACAGCCAACAGACGATTTCATTACGATAAAAACTAAATAAATTATTAAATAATAATAGTGAAAATAAATATAAAAAACAGCGTTGGTTATTATCAAACATTTTTAGGATTTTTCATAATAAAATTTATTCGATTTTAACTTCATTAAGATCGAAATTACGAACCAAATCCTGTGGTAAAAAAGATGAAAATAAAATAGGGTTAGATTAACCAAATTCTAGGTTATTCGTCTAATTTACTTACTTAATTGGCAATAACAACCCGTTTAATGGATTTCGGCCTGCCGCAACACATCCTTCCAGGCGCCTCTGCTCCTTGCGCGCCTACGCCAGTTGGTCACACCAATCGATGAAAGGGCTTCCTCGATTTGGTCCTTCCAACGGATACAAGGTCGTCCTCTTCGCCGACTTCCGAAGATTCCCGCCTCAAATACCCGTCTCGCCAGAGCATCTTCCTTAATTCGAACGACATGGCCGAGCCAGCGCAGCCGCTGGATGTTAATACGCTGCACAACGTCTATGTCATTGAGGAGCTCATACAGCTCACTGTTGGATCACCAAGTCGCACTGGATCGAAGATCCTACTTAGGACTTTTCTCTCGAGCACTCTCAAGCCTGCTGCATCAGTGCTTAATAGGGTCCATGCCTCTGGGCCATAAAGAGGCACGGGTAGGATGAGTGTCTTGTAGAGTGTTAATTTTGTCGTACGAGAGAGGTCTCTGCTACTCAATTGCCTATTGAGACCATAGTAGCACCTGTTGGCAAGAGGTTCGGAGAGATCCATTCCTACCTTGACGGAGCTGCAGGAATTACTCAACGTCATTCTGCATAGCCTTATCAGCTTCACAGGTATACAGAGCTAAGACATTGCGGCAAAAACACTATCCTTTAAGGGGCTATCGAAGGCAGCCTTATAGTCGACAAAAAGATGGTGTGTGTCGACTTGTTTTTCGTGGATCTTTTCCAGGATTTGGCGTAGTGTGAAGATCTGGTCGATGGTGGACTTACCAAGTCTGAAGCTGCACTGATAAGGTCCAATCAGTGTTTTGACGAGTGACTTCAGTCGTTCACACAATACGCCTGTAAGAACCTTACACGCGATAGGGAGAAGGCTTATACCCCTGTAGTTGGCGCATATCGTAGGGTCTCCCTTTTTCAGGACAGGACAGAGGACACTGAGGTTCCAATCGTTCCTCTAGCCATATTTTGTAAATAAGTTGGTGCATGCGCCCTACCAACTCATTACATCTGGTCTTAAACAATTCAGCGGGAAGGCCATCAGGACCCGCCGCTTTATTGTTTTTAAGACGCATAATTGCGACTTTGACCTCTTCATGGCTAGGCGGCGAAATCTCCACGACGTCATCGTCGATCGGGTTCGGAACATCATCTCTAAAAGCGAAGTAGAGAAGTGTTTCCTCCACAACCTCAGCACCCCCTGCGGATCTGTTACCAAGTTTCCGTTCTCATCTTTGCAGGAAGACGCTCCAGGCTTATAACCCTCGGTTAGATGCTTAACCTTTTGATAGAATTTTCGAGCATCATTCCTACATCTATACAACTCAACTTCCCCACGCTAACGCCTTTGCTGCTCCCTCTTCTTGCGTCTGAAAAGGCGTCTCTCATCCCTTCTCTCTCTATAGTTCTATTTCTATCCTCTTAATTGAAAAAAGTAATATCGCTGCTGTCAACAGTGATATCAATAGCACACTATCGGGAAGAAAATGGAAAAAGTCTGGCAAAAATAGGTCAGCGGTGAAAGATGAAATCATCGCTGAAATTAGTCTACTTTGGACAAAAAAAGTTGTCGAAAATACATATAACGATTATTGTCTCATCCTCGTAGTTCTACTTCGGTTTTTTCGGCTTCGTTTTTCTATTGAGATGACTAAACGTACTTAAATAAAGACATTTAATGGCGCTTAATAAAGTGATGGATTTAATCACAAAAAGGCAAAGCACTAGCCCCATTATCACTTCCTAGAAACTGATTTTATACTATAAGCAAGTGTTTTTGAATTTCTAAAAGCCATTATTTCATTCATAAAGATTAAAAACACGTGTGGGTAAGGGTATAGAGAGCAGATAGTGGAGAATAAAACAAATAATTGCGATTAATGGTATCTACAGAGATTTTTGAGAAATTTATTTTACGAAATTCTTCTTTCAAGATTATTCTCTAAACGCGTACAATCAGTATCGGCTCAGTTTAAACGTAGTGAAACTAAAAACTATCCATTTCGATCAGGAATCTGATATGTTAGGTTGGGTGGGTTGTTAAATGTAAACAAATATTTACGCAGTCTTAGAACATGTAACCAAGCTTAAAAAATCAGACTCATAATTTTACAAACTCAGTTCCTTAGTGTTTTTATGTTAACTCTCGTAAAGAGACATAAACCAGATGTGTTAACGAATGGTAATACTATTTTAGATTTGCGAAAGCTAAACAATGACATTCAAAGTTTACAACATATGCACTTCAATCGTCATATTCACAATAGCAGTTTCTCTTCTTCTCCTCATTCAGTTTATTCCATATTATATCAGAATGTTCCATAATAGAGACTGATGAGCATTTTTTGCTCTGTGTTTTAACTCGCCATTCGTAATTTGGTATGATTTAACATACGTCAAGTGCACACTCATTACTGCACGTTTAACTGTTCTTGAGTGTTTGAAGTAGTATTCCGTACACATTCTGTGATTGAACGAATCTCAAAACATCGGAAATCCACAATTTTAATCTTTAATCAGTTAAAATGAAATCCATTCTTTAAATTAAAGCAGAAGAAATAAAAACAAATTTGTCTCAATTATGAAAAAGTTACACAGTGTCTTGTCGTCTTATCAATCGGAAACGTACGGTGTACGGGTATAGCGCAATTAATGAAAATTTTAATGTATGTAGAGTGGGAGGGAATTGCGGATTAATGTAACAATACCATACATTGTTTTACATGAAGCATTGCATTTTTGGATATGAGTTTTGTTTCTTCTACATTTTTCAGCCTGGTAAACTTAACGAACAGAGTATTACTCCAAGTGGCATGTTGCTAAAGTTGCTGTAACAGTTGTTTTGTTTTAAAGGCTGCTACATACTGGGTTGGTGTAGTTGCAAAAACTTGCAACAGAAAAATAGTAAATAAATAAATAAAGAAATAAACAAACATGCAACAAGCAAAGAAACATAAACATTAAAAATGGAAAAGAAAAAATGTTAATACAGAAGTCTTATAAACTTGTTTATTCAGTACTCAGTACTCATTCAGTAGTATTCAGTTAAATAAAATTTGGGTAATGGGTGAGAGGTTACGCTATATCGGTTAGTATGGTAAAAGTGCATTGGATCTCTCTAGCCGTCAGGTACTATTATCGTCCTATTAGTAGCAAAGTCCTGTGTCTTATAAAAAATTAAAAAAAAAACGATACAATTACCATCAAGTAGAGTATCATTTAGGTTAGGTTAGGTTAGAGGACGTGTACTTGTCAATTAAGACAATTACAGTACCCGAAGGTCGAATTGACCCATTGTTCAACGTCCTTAAAGAGGGAAGGATAATTGAGGGAATAGGACAAAAAGGAGAGGATGTAGGAAAGGAGAATGGGAAGCGGAAGGATCACACGGACCAGACACAACAAAAAAGGGAGAGTGCGACTATACTGATGAAGCCCTAGTAATCTAAAACCTAATGAATCTGTGGAGAGCCTTGATGTCGGCACCTCTCAACCAGCCTAAGCCACTAATGAATCTGTGGAGAGCCTTGATGTCGGCTCTCGACACAGAGTTCAAACTCTCAAAGGAGGCCCTGCCAAGGGTTCTCAACCTCAACCTATCAAGGGCTGGGCAGTTACAGAGGAGGTGTTCGGTAGTCTCCAACTCCTCCTCATCGCAACATGCCCTGCAATAGTCCGGCTGGGATCTGGAACAGACCTAATCCTGCGACCTAATCTCGCATTGCCCCGTGATAAAACCGACAACCAACCTTAAGCTGGCCTTATCCAAGCCCAGCAGCGAACCTGTTCTCTTACTGTCCACAGCGGCCATAGACATCTAGAAACAAAACAACCCGATCCGTTCCCCCAAACGCATCATTTACTACGTCGTAATTTTATTTCATGCGCCTGGGTCGTCGAACCTTTAGCCAGAATGGGTTGCATTTCGTTCAGGGATATGTGCCAATATTACACATATCTGATAATTACAAATTACCCGTCTATTTAATGACATAACTTTTATAGAATCCCGCATCAATTCTATATTTTTCTCGTGTCGTATAAAACAGAATATATCAGAAAAATATTTTATTGCAACAGTAATGAATAAAGTGGAGAAGTAGGTTATATTGGCCGTCATCTCAAGAAGCCATTTATGCCCTATTGTGATACTACAGTCATTCATTTCACCTTCTGTTGAATTCCAATATCCATTTTCGGCAGATCAGTGTTATCATCTCCACAGTAGAAGCCTGCATGCTTCATTCTTTTCTACGACTTAACGCTGGGCACGTATCCAATAGGAGAACAATAGTTTCCTCCTCTTCCGCGTCTCCATAGAAGTCTACGATCACATGACCAAGCCTAATAACTGCGATATATTGTCTACATTCAAAGCAACTTACGCAGAGTTGATGGAATCTTTACTATCCTTCCTAAGCTTGCAGGTTCTCTATGGGGTTCTTAAGATCCCTAAAGTCTGGTGGCCAAATCTGACCAAACCATCAAGTAATTGATAAAAACTTAAAGAGATTTTTTCAGCAGTTGTTCAAGAGAAGACGGCTATTTGCGTCATAGGTAGGCTTTTCGAGACACTTGGCTTAATTTCTAATGACTTATACAGAAGTTGTAAATCCCTTTTCAGTCGATTTAAGTATTCATCTTCTATCTTCATCGATAGTCAACGGAGTTATATACTTCACCTCACTGGATCACCGGCCTTAATAAACTTTTTGATTTGCTCCTAAGGACGTCATGCATGTTCAAGTATGGGCGTTTTTTTATTAGGCTTCAGTTCATGTAGTCTCTATGTTGGAAGATGCGATCCAAACGTTGACATTGATCAAAATTATTGAAATCTTTTTATTTTTGCCTTTCTAGGCTTTGCAGTCGCCATCATGTTAGAGATGGATCACTAATTATGTACCTTTCAATCAAATCCTTACCATCAGTTACAGCAATTCTTGTGGTCAAAATTAAGTTGTTTTGAACAAACAAACACGTTACATGCGTAAAACACTAGACAAAGGTCACAAGCCTATCAAGGGTTTAGAATTGGTGGCTCAAGTGTCTTAAACAGCTTTTCTGTCGCTTGCTCGAGTCTATGGTGTTACAGTGCTATTGCCCCTTAAATTACAATCCAGCAGAGTAGGGTGTAATTAAAACAAAAACCATGCAAAAATAACAATGACATGTTGAGAAACACAAAAAACAAAAACTAAAGTAACAAGAACATATTGAAAATCATGCATCTTGTAGATGCAATTGTTGATGTTACTTTTACTGGCAACGAAACTGATGTGATGGCAATGACGAAAACGATGGCGATGGTGGCAGTGAGAACGACGTTGGAGATGATGATGATGTTGAAGATAATAATGTTTGTTGCTGTTGGTGGTGATGGCAACCAACCATGCCAGTCATACCGAAAGACAACCAACTAAAAACACCAGCAGACAATTGGGGAAACAGACACAAAGACAGACGGTCTTTTAACCAAGCGAAATAAATTCACTGCATGCATGCATTTGTCGTTCAGTGTTTTCGTTTTTATTTTATTTATTATTTTTTTTTGTTTTGTTTGTCTTCATGCCATGCCATGCCATGCCATACCACATAATAACGGTTTCTCTCTGTTATATTGTAAAAGCAAAGAAAACCATACACGATTCATCGTCATGCATTAAATAAATGCAAACCCGAACTCGAACTCATACACGTAAATTGCAAAAAATATGGGTTTTATATCTGTCTCTCGGTCTGTCTTTCTCTCTATCTGGCTGACTGTCTGTACATATATGTATTTTATTTGTCTGTTTATCTGCTTAACATATCTATGTACGTGTCCGTCCAACTGTCTGTCTTTTTATGTTTTCATATTGGTTTTCCACATATCGGGTATATTTACAAACGTAAATGTAACTCATTTGATGGCTGCATGCTGTGATCTTAGCTATGCATTGCTTTGGTCTTGCAAATGCTTTTAATGGCAATCACTAGACAGACTTCATATCCTACACACGAGCATCCAATGTTTGCTTTTGGGGGTATTTATTTACCCAGGCTCAGTTATGAGTTGCTGTTTGTTTTTCTTTAAAATATTCACATTAAATGCATTCATACAGTGGAAACATTTAGAATTTTTTTAAACCATCGGCAGCATATTCTTTCAAAAATATTATAGTATTTTGTAAAGGATTTTATAATTTTTATTGAAATTCACCAAAACAAGCTCCTTAAGATGTTATATAATCTTCCTTGGCATTATTCTACACAACGACTCCACACATTATCTGGCATTGAACTCGTTCAGGATAAAATAAATAGGTTAACTCTAAATTTCTACAGAAGATGTCAATTTTCTCAATATCTACATATAAATGAATTCCATCTGTAAAACTATATCCAATTTACTCTGGTACAAATTTTTACACTTTAACTATTGTTTCATAAAGGTTTTTGTGTATTTTTTCCCTTCCTTTTGTATATTAAAAATTATTTAAAAGCTCACAAAATTCAAATTTAACTACTAAGTAGAAAAGAAACAACGTTTCTAAACTCTTTAATATATATAAGACATTTGTAAAACAGTATAATATATTAAATGAAATAAAGAAATTAAATTAAATTAAATTATTGAAATTCAAACTTAAGATTAAGTCGACGCCTCGGTTCTATAACATTCTAAGTCGAAAAAGTGTGTTTTGAGTAATGAGCTCTCAAAGTTTTCACGCGCCGTACGACTGTATGTGTATTCTAAGTAGATTTTTCCCTGTAACTTCGAAACGCATCGGCGCATCTTAACCAAATTTTGACAGTATTTAAGTTAGAGAACGTAGAATTTAAAAGTGGAAGAACATTAAAAACGTTCTAAGTACACTTAGAACGTTATAGAATGGAGGCGTCGAAGTAAACTCAAAAACTGAATGTATCTTTAGGGCTCCACGTAATATATCTCCATCTTAGGTTAGGTTAGGTTAGAGGACGTGTACTTGTCAATTCAGACAAGTACAGCACCCGGAGATCGAATTGACCCATTGTACAACGTCTTTAAAGAGGGAAGGATAATAGAGGGAATATGATAAAAAGGAGAGGATGTAGGAAAGGGGAGAATGGGAAGCGGAGGAATTACACAGACCAGACACAACAAAAAGGGAGAGCGCGACTACACTGATGAAGCCCTAGCACCTCTCAACCAGCCCAAGTCACTAATGAATCTGTGGAGAGCCTTGATGTAGGCTCTGGACATAGACTTAAAACTCGCAAAGATGACCCTGCCAAGGGTCCTCAACCTACCAAGGGCTGGGCAGTTACAGAGGAGGTGTTTGATAGTCTCCAACTCCTCCTCATCACAACATGCCCTGCAATAGTCCGGCTTGAAGTGCCACGTGATAAAACCGACAACCAACCTTAAGCTGGCCTTATCCACGCCCAGCAGCCAACCTGTTCTCTTACTGTCCACAGCAGGTCATAGACATCTAGAAACAAAACAAACCGATCCGTTTCCTCAAAGCCTCTGCTCTTCCTCCCTGACCCATCCATTGATGAGGCCGTAGAGGTGGCAGACTGGAGGGTCAGGATCAACTATTAAATCGCCCCCAGAAAGCGAACCTCCATCTTTGTTTTTCGTAATTTGTCTCCTACCATCTGTATGTGTATTCATCCTTTTAAGGTCGGACAGCACCCCATTTATCCAACCACTATTCTGCTTCCACCTGAATTCCCGTAACAAATTCCCTGTTAATGGAATTATCGAGTTTTCTGGACGATCCATTCTATTATTTGGGATTTTACGTATGCCAATAGTAGTGAGTTATTCTGTGTTCTATGTTCGTTTTGACTGCCTTGACGGAATGGACGGAGAATTGCACCATATCTAGATCCGCAGTATTCGCTTTTTTCTTTATCCATGCTTAGTACGAGCAATTGTATATCGGTTGGGTGTTTCACGCTTTGAAGTACTGTATCAGCATATAAAACGTTTTTGTTTCAAATTTTGGTATCTACCGGAGAGAATCGTTTATTGTATATACACAAGAGCCTAAGTATTTGAAGCAATCAACTATTTTTAAGCAGTTGTTGTCTATGTTACAATCCAGTAATCATAGCATTGATATAGTCCTTCTTTCTGAGTAGAGTATCAACATTAGAAATGAGAATGCTTCTCGTATGAGAATTATTTCGGTGGTATTTACTAGACATTGTTGATTTAAATACTACCAGTATACGATGGATAAAATTTCTGGTTCACTTAACATACTCTAAATAGATGGTTTAGTACTGTTCTAACTTCCGGGGGGTGATTACAATTATCTTACTGAAGATAGAACCTTACACAGTGAGCCTAAAGGCTTTATAATAATTTGAGTTACTTATCTAGTGACCTATGTATGTACATTTTTTATCTCTTTTTTTCAACTATTATGTATGTACATATTGTAAATGTATATACGAATATATGTATGTAAGTATACATATAATGTAATATTTGTATATGGTAACTTACTTCCCTATGGCAGCTTTTATTGCTCCACATACAGCAGTATCCATTGAAACTGCATACAAGTACTCTTAAATACAATATGAATGCATTTCCACTATTCGTACTGGATGTATGTATATAGACAATGTCGCGTCTTTACAAACATCATTATCATCATGACTCAAGTCATTATTATCTTGCAGTCTTTTTTATTTAATGTTGTCGACTAGTGGTACTGATGATGGTGTTGCTGGTGGTAGTGCTGGCGGTTACGACCAAAAACTAAATAAGGAAGGATGGATAAAATTAAAAAGAGTGAAATAAATGAATAACGAAGAAATGAAAGGAAGAAATAAAAACAAAAGCATTCCGACATATCGACCGCAATGTCGTCGATATGAACGTGGACCACATTCACATGGACCAATAGTTTTTACTACAACGAGATATCACTCTGTATAGAAATCTGTAAGCGTATGTAATATGAAATGAAATCTGCAATACATATGTATGTATATATATGGCGACGTGTTTGTGGATTCTGTAAATCAAGACCATTTTTAGAGATTTTCCTTTAATGTTGTAATCCGAGTTGTTGTGGAAAACACAAAAAATTACATGTATATTGCACACACAAATGTACATATACAGTATGTATTTGGCAAGCTTACAGTATATAGAGTGTATCATACAAAACTTATATCACTTTTACTGACAATATCAGTCTCGGTTCGGTTTTTTTTCTACTTGCGTTGTGTAAATGTACGAGGTTTTGTTGAAATCTGAGGATAATTTTAAATTTTGTTTATTTTATTATACATATAACCAGAATGACAAAAGGACACGTGATTAAACTTCAAGCTCTATGAAGAAGAAGCTCTAAGATAAAGATGGACATAGGCAAAGTTAGAGAAATCTGATAATCTGTACTTAGTACAGAGATAGCTCGTAGTGTTATAATGTAGAACAATGTATTACATACATGGGTTCATCGAAAAGGGAGCGATGAACCTTAACGCTCACTTTTTTTTTGTCATTTATTCAGTCTGCTTTGTCAAATTACTATTGACGGATATAGCAACAACATGTGCAAATAATAAAATGGATCTTCTGTTCGGAGAACGTACAGCTCTCTTTCATCGAAACATCACCTTCAGCGATGAGGCCCATATCTGGATGAATGGGTGGGCGAATAAACAAAATGTCGTATTTGGAACGATACCAACTCATATGAGATCCATATTTCTTTAGGAACGATGTTGACGAATCCATCTTTGTCAAAAGCTTGTGCCACAGGTCAAAGAATACCAACTTTTTTAGACTGAATTGGAAGATTTTAACCTCAACGAGATGTGTTATCCACAGAACGCCTTTACATGTCACCTAGCTCCTGCCTCATTCCATATCCTGGACGAGCAATTTGAGGGCTCGATCATCTGAAATGTGAACTCATCACCAATTTCATACAATTTAACTCCATTCGACTTTTTCTTGTGAGGTTTCCTTAAGTCATAGGTCTATGCCAATAAGCCCATGCCATCGATTAAAGTCAGTCTGTCATGGAAAATTAGACATTTCGGAAGAGATCCACCAAGAGAAGTCATGTTAGACGTTTGAACAATGTTATATTCCACACTAATGACATCATTTGGTCTTTCAAAAGAATAAAAAAATTCGATTTCATATCACACGCATTTTTATTTTACAAAGGAAGCACTTATTGAAAGATCCGATATACTATATACTGCTCCCATTAAGGTTAAATTCATTAATGTAGAGATAATAAATTGCACTGCCCTTAATCTATATACTAAGAGCCCTATAATGCCTTCTCCAACCCTGTTGCCCTGACGAAAGTCAGAAGACTGTAAGGTGTCCATAAAATAACCGCTGACACCCGATAGGTATTCAAGTTTTCACACAAGTTTCAAGTATATGGTCTGGTGATTCTTCTTAATATAGAATTAACAAGGCCCGGTCAGAATGCCAGTCAGTATACTAAAGTATTTCTTGGATGCAATACTCAAATCTCTTCTAGTTTTAATTGTGTTGCACACGTCTCTTTTTATCTTCTCTGCCGCCAAGTATACTCTTCCAAACTCCACTTTCCATTCCACACTAAACTTTTAGCCTCATCAGAAATGTGGAAGCTTTATTCCTGAGAATCTGATTTCCCGAATAGCCTGGGACCCAGCAAAAGGGTGTCTCTATTTTCCTTGCGTTCTCAAAGAGATGACTGATCTTTTACTGAATGGTTAAAATTACAGAAAGAGAACATTATCGAATACATGTTAATACTAACAGTTCACCAACATGTAAGAAGAAAAAACGAAGATGATTGCAGGTATATCGCGAAAACATTTATATTTATCATAGATGGGCACTTTGCAGTACCAGTAAAATTTCAGTAAAAATCAATTTTTACTGATTACTGAAAAAAATTTCAGTATTCAGTAAAATTTTACTGGTAATGCAATCTAAATTCCATTTAAATTTCATTTAAATGTCATTTAAATTTAGATTGCATTAACAGTAAAATTTTACTTTTTTTCATTTAAATTTTATTTAAATTTCATTCAAATTTAGATTGCATTAACAGTAAAATTTTACTGAATACTGAAATTTTTTTCAGTAATCAGTAAAAATCAAATTTTACTGAAATTTTACTGGTACTGCAAAGTGCCCATCTATGATATTTATAACACACCTCGTACAGTGTGGTTTTAGTGTTTTCCAATTACGTGCTATACTTGTATTTGTTTATATGCCGCATATGTGGCATGTATCTCCGTATAACTGTGCTCTATATAAAGCATATGCATATATGTACTTTACAAATGTATATATACACATATTTTAAATCAGGTTGAATATATGTACATATATACAATGTACATATATTTTGAATTCAATTTTTACTAATTTTTGAATGACATTTAAATGCATTTTATTTTTAATATTGTTTAATAGTTACATATATACATATCCATATACATGTATATATCTATGTATGTACATATGTACAGTGGCGACATTTTAAATAGCACGGTTAGTGTAAAAATTTTCATACACATTTTTTCTCTTTTATTTCTTAAATTATTGAAATTCTTTTTACAGTTATTTGTTTAATAACATGTTGTTATTAATTTGTAATGTAAGCTTAGTCAAAAAAAGAAGTGTATTTTTAGAAACTGAAAGTTATTGTTTCTTTCTCGCTATATTCGCAGATATTTTAAATAGCACACGTCTTAAGATATTTAAAAAAAATTATATTTTGATTAAAATAAACACTGTGATTAAGAAAAAAAGGTATAAAGTTGATAATTATTATCTAATTTATTATTTAAAATATAAAGTTTTACTATTCTCATAGAATGGGGCGTGGCCAACACGCTAATCCAAGCTTTCGAAGATTTGTCCGTCAATACTGCAAGGACGACCTGACATTTACCGAAATACCACAGAAAGTGGATTGTTCGAGAAAAAAAAAAGTGTATAACGCAATCAAACATTATGAAAAAACTCAATCTTTTGAAAGCATCACCCGAAAAAGATCCAAAATAACGTCTCAAAGGACACATAAATTAATAGTTAAAATGAGCAAAAGTGATCCTTTTTTAACTGTACCAAGAATACGGGAAAAAAATCAAGAACAGTTGGGACTAAACATATCCACTAGTACAATAAAAAACAGATTATGAGAAAATAACTTGTTTGGGCGCATTGCCAGGCGTAAACCACATGTATCAAAAAAAATCGAATAAACCGAGTTAATTTTGACAAGGCCCATTTAGAAATTATGTAAAAAATATATGAACAAAAAATAAAAATAGAATCATTATTAATTAATTAACAACAATATAGGTGGTTTAAATATAATACAAGTTTATAACTTTATCGTAGCAATTGAAGAAAAATTGTCATTAATTTCTCCATTTATGAAACGTGCTATTTGAGATGTCGCCACTGTATATGTATATACATATATACATGCATACATATGTATATAATTTTGTATACGGTCATGTGTATCTTGCATATGTAATTAACATGTGGCTGAAAGTTGTTTTTCCACTTCATTCTATCGGTCCATGCGATCATGTGATATAAGATTTAAAAATTCTTTATAAAAATAATATTATTGTGTTTCATTTTTTCAAAAACAAATGTTAAATTCCTTTTGTTTTTGTTTTTATTTTC
The DNA here is from genome assembly GCA_930367235.1 of Sarcophaga rosellei. Classification (NCBI taxonomy): domain Eukaryota; kingdom Metazoa; phylum Arthropoda; class Insecta; order Diptera; family Sarcophagidae; genus Sarcophaga; species Sarcophaga rosellei. The sequence goes on along the minus strand of OV884018.1, from coordinate 57,559,590 downwards.
TTTTTAAAATTTGTTTTGTTCTCTGATTTTTAATTTATTAGCATATCTAAAGAAGATTTAAAAAAAACACTGCGATTCGAAACAGATTTCCGTTAATTAAACACAATTTTATTGAAAGTGCTGGCGTTCTCATAAGTTAATTATGACATGTGTAGCAAATTACATGAAGCTACAGTTATTTATTTGAAAAAAGTCTGGAAACTCGCAAGGATAAAAGATTTCTACATTAATGGCGATAGGAGTATAAGTCTTTTTTAAAAACAGAGATTAGATGCCGAATGAAAAATGCCAAATCAGACCCCTTGCTGTTGACAGTCTAGTTCCGAATTAAGAGGAGTTGCTCCAATCAATGATTCTCGGTCAATATCATCTAATCTACAAACTTTTCTTAAACGGTCTTTAGCTAAAAGTTCATGAGTTAGCAACAATGTTAAGCTGTTATACAACGTATATGCCCGACCCAAATATTGATGATAAGCAAGTTCTTTTTTAGATGGGTACCGTTTTACCTTACAATAAAACAAAAATACAATGTATGGTGATGGTTTACCGCAAAAGAGCCGAGTTTTTGCGTGGTTCAACTACTTCATACCTGACACAAAAGAAACTGTAAAAATAGTGAACTAATTCGACAAAATTGTGCCTAAGGAAGCTGAAAATAGTTTCATCTAACGTAAAAGTTCTGGTGTTTTTTTTTTTTTGAATCATGGATAAAGAAGTGACAGCAGAAAAAATGTCGAGTAAATTGAGAGAACCGTATCCAAAGAGAATGAAGGTAGTTCCACTTGCAGGCAACGTTATGACGTCGGTTTTTTGTGATCACGTTTAATAATTTTTATTGATTATCTTCTCAAACGAAGAAGTAATCATAGGCAATCAATTAACCTAGGTTAGGTTAGCTTAGAGGACGTGTACTTGTCAATTAAGACAAGTACAGTACCCGGAGGTCGAATTGACCCATTGTACAACGTCCTTAAAGGGGAAGGATAATAGAGCCCTATCGCCTCTCAACTAGCCTAAGCCACTAATGAATCTGTGGAGATCCTTGATGTCGGCTCTCGACACAGAGTGCAAACTCTCAAAGGATGCCCTGCCAAGTGTCCTCAACCTACCAAGGGCTGGGCAGTTACAGAGGAGGTGTTCGATAGTCTCCAACTCCTCCTCATCGCAACATATCCAGCAGTAGTCCGGCTGGGATCTGGAACAGTCAGCGACCAAACTCGTCAGTATTGTAATGATGAAATTCGAAGGAACAACTTGTGGCGAATTAAGCTTCAAGAACTAGGACATTGGAACCATATGTTTCTAAGAGTAAAATCTTTGGATTCTTTTACCATTTAACTGGATAGTACAGAGACACAAAATTATATTCGATTCCCTCTCATAGTAAGTTTGAATATGATTAAAATATTAATCCAGAAGGAATTTAAAAATATTGGATCAAACGTCACCACCTGCAGTATCTCTGAACAGGATTAAGCACTACAGGTAGGTGTTATTACATAACACTGAGCGATTAGACGTATGTCTGATGACACGGCACTTTGGAAAAAGAAATATGTGTGCAGAATTAGAATTTCTGAAACTCGTATACATAAATATTATCTTGTATATGGCGAATTACATACGGTTGTGGTCTGCTCTGTTCATAAGTGTTAAAAGCTTTTCTAAGGAAATTGAGATGATGACGAACCTCGTTCTGAACTCAACAGCATGTCATCAATAATTGAAAATATCAAAGAGGGAATAGTGGAACACTGTTGTAAAGGCTGTTGATGTCATCGGTACCTGTGTTGTCTCGTGTTTTACATTTTCTTTGAGAGTAAGGTGGCGAATAAAATGGACTTCTTCAGGACATCAACGATGATGTGCTTAATTTCCATAATATGATCATAACTGAACATAAACTCTAAACCTAAAGCCTAATAGAAAGTCCGAGAACCAAAAACCCACTGGTTTTAAAGTTGCTTGTACCTACATATTCACTCTGTTTGGCAGCCTAGAATTTTATCCTAAAAAGATGGATGCTTGAAAGACAAGGTCTAACTGATTACTAAATACTTCACTTTTGTTTGGAAGAGAACAAAACGGACAACATTTATGTAGTATTTATACTTTCAGAACACTGGCTGGTTGGTGACCATGCCCACCACAAATAACGATTATTGTTGTAACTGGGCGATGTGGAAGAGATAACTAACCATTTAACGTGCATTTGTCTAGTCGTCCTTAGCCGCTTCCACATTGTTTCCGGTAGTTGGTTTATGAAGGACGTTGTGACGTTATCGTGTGTTAATCCTTAGATACCTCAAACTGGCAAATTGAATGTGAGGGCCACGTAGAATTAGATTAAGACTAGCCTCCTGGTGGCCTAATTTATATTATCTTGATCACATTTATTATTTGTATTTTTTAGCGATATATTCCTCTAATATTTTCCTTTATTAAAAGGCACTTGACCTCATATATTATTCCAGTTTGCGTTAAATTTTATGTAGCCTTTAAAATTGTTTCACTAAACGCAATTCACCTGAGGCCCAACAAAAAAAAAACAAACGTTTAGCCTTTCAAATTCGATTCTTATCATGATGTAAATTTATTACATTAATAGCAGCAACAACAACAACAACACCAATAACAACTATGTTTTTCATAGAAGTTCATACACGTACATATTCATTTGATTATTGAGAAAAACGAAGAACAAAAGAAAAAAATACACACTCAACTACTCGAAATTACAGTGAATTTGTGGAGAAAAAACTTTTAAAAACGTGTGTAATCAACTTTTAAAACAGCCCACTTTGTTGGACGGGTACATGTGGCAACAACATTTCTAAGTCAAATGAATTCATTGTAGTCGCATATCCTACGCCTAAACACTATTGCAGCAAGTTATAGAGCAACCTGAAGCGCATGAAAGACAACATGACTACATACTTGGAAATGAAGGAAACAAGTACCGACCACCACTGGCTGACAATAACAACAACAACGAACTGAACCTGAAGTAACACCAACACCAACTGCAGCAAGTACTATGTACAACAGCATTTAAGAAAATGTGGCAACAACCAAGTCGTCTAACAACCCGCAAAATGTCTAAAGGAAGGCAACAGGAAAGCATAAATGAACGAGCGTAGACAAGGCACTAGGCATTGGAACTGAACTGAACTGCAAACCATACAAATCGCAAATACTCCTACACAAACACACTCACATTTCGGATGCGCATGGTATACGTGTACATGCGGAGTAGATGGAAGACATGCAAGACAGGATTAAACTTTTTTTCTTTGTTGTGTTGGTATAGTGACAGGTTTTCCAAGCATTTGCAATAATAATTGCACAAAACTGAAAACCCAGCACCAAGCAGAAGACGGCGACAGCCACCACACGGTTGTTTATAATGAAGACGATGACGATGGTGAAAAACTAGTCTCACTCACGATGGGTTGTAATTGGTTTTGGTGGAAGCGAGTACGAGTATTAACTTTAAACTCCTTTTGTTGTTCTTTTTGTACTTTTTTTTCCTCAATTACAACATGAAAATACCAAGAAAAAGAAAATCGATTGTGTTTCTCAACAGCAAACGTGGGAAGTCATAAAAGGAAGCGGACGTAAAACGCAGACATTTAAAGGATTTAATTTATTTTGGGGTTTTAAGCTTCCGTAATACTCTGGGGTAAATAAAAGTAAAAAAAAAGAATTATCAAGCAGAGCCTTGGCCACCCGATTTTGCGCTCAGCCTTTGGGTTCTCCCTCACAGTTTGTCTAATTTTGGCACTTTTATTTCGAACATGTGATTGCTGTTGTAGACTGAACGTGTTGTATTTACCGTTTTTTTTTTCAATGTAGTACACCTTCTAATGCCCTTCGCAATGATAATCAAAGGAAACACTGTCCAAATCCTTAATATTAGTCGGATTTGTTCCGCATTTTTGATTTTAGTTTTTCTGGGCTTTAAGGTGAGTAATATTATTCGCTTCCAGCTATGATCCTGTTGTAAGTAAATAGTTTTCCCCGAAAATTCTTCCTCACTATTTTCTTTACCCCTTTCACATAGACATCAGTTGGTGAAGTCCGCCCAGTCTTAATTCGAAACTTTTTGGTCGCCTAGGAAGAGGTTTTGAAGGCTTTTGAGGCCATGATCTCCGTTGAACACTGGGCAATGAGACGGCGGATGCCCTCGCTATGTTACGTTCACTTTCTGGGGGCGATTTAATAGTTGGTCCTGACCCCCCAGTCTGCCACCTCTACGGCCTCATCAATGGATGGGTCGGGGAGGAAGAGCAGAGGCATTGGGGAAACGGATCGGGTTGTTTTGTTTCTAGATGTCTATGGCCTGCTGTGGACAGTAAGAGAACAGGTTGGCTGCTGGGCGTGGATAAGGCCAGCTTAAGGTTGGTTGTCGGTTTTATCACATGGCACTGCAAGCCGGACTATTGCAGGGCATGTTGCGATGAGGAGGAGTTGGAGACTATCAAACACCCCCTCTGTACCTGCCCAGCCCTTGGTAGGTTGAGGTTGAGGACCCTTGGCAGGGCCTCCTTTGAGAGGCAAAGTTCACTGCAGAAGTCTACATACATAATTGGCCATTACAACCCTTCAGTCGGGATTACGGTCTAGCTTCTCACACCACTCATGTCGTGTGCGTTAATTTTATACGTGAGTGGCGGGACCTACAGTTTAACGTCAACTTCGAACGGCAGATTTTTTTTGAGAAACTTTTTCATGTCAGGTTTTTGCCAGAAATCCGCTGAGAGGAAGTCGCCTAAGAAATATTTTTTTTTTTCATATTTCGTTTTGATGTCTGACCTGGGATACGAATCCGGGCTTTACTTCTAATAATAAAACTCCTACTCATTTTTAAGCTGAGACTGAGTTTTCTCTTTTATGCAGACCTTATACTGGACTCAGACTAATATTCTCATAATGATGCATTGGAGTGACCCGGAAAACACGGATTCCGTAAAATATTTCATAATGTCTCTGAAATTGTATTAAATCCAATTCGAAATAGTTTATTGACTTTTATAATGTATCTCGGTTGGCTTATTAGCTTTTTTAGAGGTCTTGAACCCGTAACAAGGACTGTTTTGAATTGTAAGAAGACGGTTAACAATTACTCCAGGCATTGCAAGAACTGATCGGAATTGCGAAGTGAATATTCGTCCAATAAATCCAAAATGTTACATACCATAACCCAATGCCTTTCAGTACATTGAAGAATCAGCTAATAAAGTGGGTGGAAATCAACAAGCTCGCCTTGAGTGTACTAATAAACATATTTGTTGTTGTAACAGTTCGGCTGTTGCTTCCGGAAGCTTCTCCCTGTATATAAGAAATAATAAGGTTAGTTTTATTCATGCCCTTAGTTGTTTGTATGCCATGTTATTCGGTGAGGATGGGATGGGTAAGAGATGGGGTTGTTTGTAGTTGGTTGTGAAGGTGTGTTGTCAACGTCAATTGGTCGGTAGTCCTAGGAAGTCCGCAGTTGTCCTTGGGTTCAGCCATAGGTCTATGGGTCGCAGGGTTGTCGGTTTTACTGGGCAGCTAAAGATATGCACCGCATCGTGTGGTGCCTGGTTGCATAGGGGGCAGGTATCCTGGGTTCCCGGGATGATCCTGGCCCTGTAGCTGTTCAGGATGTTTGACCATCCTAATCTAAGTTGTGCTAGAATGGTTCTCGTAGACCTTGGTAGCTGCCTTTCAGAATCTGATATAAATGGAGGGTGTTGATTTATGGCCCTATTATGGCTGAGCTCGTCTCTGGCCGTCATGACCGTCATTTGGTGTAAGGCGCTTTGCGCCTCTCTCACAGATAGTGGGTTCGCTATTGAGGGTATAAGGTGTGTAATGTCCGATTTGTAAATGGTGAAGTTCTTGCATATTTGTGGTGCAATCATCTACTTGTACACTACAAACATTTTGACCTAGTGGAAAAGTATGAATGCAGTGCATGTGGTGAAGACAGTGAAAGTGATGTAATACTTTATGTCATTTCCCAGCTTTGGTATGCTCTTTCTTCTAATATTCTAGAGAAGATACTATACCAGACATAACTCTTCTCAGAAGGATGGACTGGACGAAGCTAAGAAAATTTGTACAAGATAGAGACTTCCTATAGAAAGTAAAATTAGTTGAGCACACAATAAGGTAGATTGTGAGCGCAAAATAAGCCCACTTAAGACGCACATATGTATGTATGTATGTCACAAAGCCTTAAACCGATATTTACCAGGGCATTGGAATAAAGTGACTGGAAATGGCTAATTAGAACTATTTTATCCTGAGTTCTGCATTACTTACATATTTTTAAATTTCTCTAAGTGTAGGTCTTATTAAACAAAAATATTTTGTTTTTATTTTTGTAAGTAACGAATTGACCTTTAAATTTTAAAAAGAAAAAAGTTTGTATTTTTCGTCGAAAAATTTTCAAGTTAAACCAGTGGGTCTTAAAGAATTTATTCTTTTTAAATATTATTGACACACTTCAATACTCCAATAGATAGATACATACTCGTACACGTAACTCAATTATATACACCTAAACAGAAAGCCATAGACAGACATGGAGACAGACAAACGGACATACAAATGCGATAGTAGTAAATTCAAAAAAAAATCTCACAAAATGAAGGATTGTCTAACGATGTCATTTCTATTTAAGAGCGGAGGAGAGCGGGTATAAAGGAGATCTGCCGGTCTTATGACAATACTTCAGAAGTTAAATTATTTTTATTGATTTTTTTATCTATTCAGCCAGACCGCGAATGAGCATATAAAGCCCGTATTTGAATTTTCTTGAGGAGGAGGAGGAGGTAAAACTTGAAAATGTGGTCAAAGACCATTCCGCCAATCAACCGGCTAAACAACCAACCAGCCAGCCAGCAGTCAATAAACCATAAGCATGAAATAAGGCCATTAGTTTCATATTTTCTTTTCTTATCTCTTCTTAATTTTCTGAATTTATGCGGGAGTTGAAAAATAAAACCACCTGGAGTTTCTCACAACGCTGTAATGCTGTAATTCAGTAAGAATTGAAAACTTTAAACATTTTCAACCATAAATTATTTCAAAAGAAAAAAAAGAAAATCCTTTTGGGTGTAAAATGTTCATTTTTCTAATGGGATTTTTTTTTTGCTTAAACAATTTCCTGCTGCTTTAAAGTTTTTCATTTCATGAATTGATCAATTGAGATAAAAAAAAAAGACTCATGGAAAAACTTATTTTGTATTATTATTATTGCTGTGGTACATTTTTTACTGTGTCTGGAAAGAAATAAAGTAGAAATTATCATCCCTGAATACAATTGATTGGTTTTTTACTTTCATGAAATATATACTGCATTGTTAGGAACGTATTGGTCTGTCGTTCTGGATAAACCATGGGCGTCTAAGGAAAGCCAAGGCATTGAAAGAAGTGAAAAAGAAGACATCTCGGATCAAAAATGAATATTTTAAGTCTTTGAAACAATAAATCCTTTAAGTTTAAAGAGATTAAATGTGGTGAATATGGTGGCTAAGCTACAAGCAAATGCCATAAGTAGGATCATAAAAAGGAAATGTTGAAGATTCTAATAGATGCGATCTGGGCCCTATTCTACTAAGCTACAAGTTCACAATTACAAGTGTTTTTGCCTGTAAAATTGTGAAATTGTAAATAATTGTGTTTCATCAAAATACAATTACAAGTTTGTGGCTACAAGTGATTTTTACAATTTACAAGTCTACAAGTCATATTTCTACAAGTCGTTATGTTTCACTAAAATAAATTTTCACTTGTACACTTGTAGAATTGTAGAAAAAAACTTAGGGTCGACAAAGACTCTCAAAAAAATTTTACAAGTTACAAGTGAATGATAAATTGAATTAAAATTTGATTTTTATCTATTTTTTATAAAAATTACTTCGAATAAACACAAAATCAAACAATTTAAATATTATTTAGCATTTATTTATTTATTTTGTTAGAAGAAATGATAAATAATAACAAACAAATGATATTGAGAGAAAAGTTTAACTAGAAAAATAAAGGGGTGTACACCCCCTTACGGCTTATAAATTTCTGATGAGATAATTGAAGCTGCAGAGCTTTATTTTTTAATTGAAAATTTTCATTCTGCAGCTTCAAATTTTCAATTTGCCGATCCACCTTTTCTTCATCCTTATATTTTTTATTTTTCGCTTTCTCGTGGGCGAGAGATCCATTTTCCATACATCGCTCTAAATAAAAAAAAAATATTAGAAAAAATTTAAAATATAATTAAATGGTACTCACTTCTTTTCCGTGAGCTCTCAGGCATCGACACTAGCTCCTCCTCGTTCTGGGTAGGAATCACTTCTGTGTCTGGCAGCAATGACACAATATCATTGCAGTCCTCTAAAGTGATACTCACTAGCTTCTGCAATGACACTTGCTCACCATGAGGCTCGCTAAACTTACCAAAAAGAACGTCTTTGGCAGCTAAAATCTGCCTAAGTTTATTATGTTGATTTGGCATTAAAAAATAATAATTTTAAATTTTTTAAACGCAAACTATATATGTTTTGATTGATTAGTGATGTGATAACAATCAAAACAAATTATCGATATACATTAGAGTACCCATAATTGCAAAAGTATTTAAAATAATTTTTGAAATTTTCACATATTTCATTAGTGCTCTAATATACATATATTCACACATATATTTCATTTATCAAAATATCTTTGTAAAAATATTTTATTTTATTGTGATTGTAATTGTAGAAATTGTAGTTTACAAGTACAAAAAGCTACAAGTATTGTGAAAATTTTCATGAAACACAATTCATTATCACTTGTAAGAATTAGAATTGTGATTGTAACTTGTAAACTTGTAGAATTGTAGTTTAGTGAAACAGGCCCCTGAGATTAATTTTTAAAAATTAGCTAATTTCGGATTTTCGAAATGTTTTCAGCACATTTTAAATTTGGAATTATTCAAAACTTCAAAAGACTTATTTTTGAAAAACCATTTTGTTAAACTTATTTCCATAAGTCATCGTTTAGCAATTCTATGTAGGCATCCACAACTATTTTCTGTTATAAAACAAATTGGAGAACTCTTTCTGTAACTAAAAACCACTCGTGCAAACAGGCAGCCCCACTTTTAAAATTTTGGGGAAATCTATTTTACTGTATTTAACCCTTGGCTTCTCCAACCATCTTGAAAACTGTCACGGCCATTTAAGTGAAACTTAAAACTTTGGGATTTTGTGTTCATTTTCAAAATTTTTTACTTTGAAACCTAAGTTATATATTGCATCTCACATTTACAATGTTTCTTCTATTTTTTAGATAGCGAAAACCACCAATTTGATTACTTGCCTTCACTAAAAACTGAAATTTTGGAAGAATGTAGGAAAGTTGAAGAAAACACTACAAAAAATTTAATCAGCTGTATGAAGAATATAAAATTTAGTTTAATTATCAGTAAAGGTAAGTAAATTAAAACAAATATGTATTTAAATATTAATTTTTGTTCCTTTAAAATGAAAATATATTATTTATTTATTATATTATTTATTTATTATATTATTTATTTATTAATTGCAATACAATTACAAATTATATCTAATTATTACGAGCTAAGTAACTTAGATCTTATGCTTGGTGTAATGTAACAGACCAGAGTTTTTGGTGGGAATCGAACCCACGACCCTCACAGTCTAGCACCCTACCCACTAGACTGCCAGGGCACCCTAAAAATAAACTCATTGACTTTATAGTTATGAGACATTTAAATATTTGGTTATGTAATAAAATCGCATAACAACAACAACAATAAAGTATATAAATATAGTAGCCCCTAAAAGTAAATCAAAGAATAAATTAATCTTCATAAGGAACTTAATAGATTAAACTAAAGATTAAGATATCTAAGAATAGAATACAATAAATATAGGCCACGCTGTATAATAATAGCTATTGAGTAGAGCCATATTTAAAATTCCACAGAACATGCAAAGTATTGAACACTTGGTTTTACGGCTATGATCAGAGTAGCAACTTACATGGTCGAAGATATATGGCTTATCAGAGTCGGCAGCCACGTAGTAATTTTTCGTTGCCATGATTTTAAAATGGCTGACTTTCAAAATGTTAGTTGCTTTGTATTTGAACAAAGTATAGTGTTTCATAAAGCCACCGTACAAAATATTTACAATGTATACTATTTCAAAGAGCAATCAGTCATCGGATTTATAGTTGATGTATTGTTTGGGAACTTTGCAGATCTACATAATTTACATACCGCAGTAGAACTGCATACAAACTTTGTATTGATACATTTTTAAAGTCAGCCAATCCTTTTTCACCACTTTAGTGGCTGTGCTTCAGAAGTTGTCATTATCAAAATTTACAATATTTATACGTAAACTCAAATTTCTAATAAAAAAAAAGAAATATAATAAGAAACAAAAATCTCCAGTGAATATGTAACCAAAATAACCTTTATTGGAAGACTTTGTCTAACGTCCGGAGCAACAACAACAATACATACCTAATTGGTCCTTCAGTCAGGATTACGATCTAGCTTCCCACTTCACTCATGTTGTGTGCGTTAATTTTATACGTGAGTGGCGGGAACTACAGTTTAACGTCGACTCCGAACGACAGATTTTTTGAGATACTTTTTCATGGCAGGTTTATTTACGCTCAGAGTTTTTACCAGAAATCTGCTGAGGACTTTTTTTCATATTTCGTTTTGATGTCTGGCATGGGGCTCGAACCCGGGCTTTGCGTCTAATAAGCGAACACACTACCTACTAGACTACGGCGACTACATATTTGAAATCTACTTCTAAATCTTCTTTAGTGGCTGTGCTTCAGAAGTTGTCATTATCAAAATTACAATATTCATACGTAAACTCAAATTTCTAGTAGAAAAAGAAATATAATAAGAAACAAAATTCTTCAGTGAATATGAAACCAAAATAACCTTTATTGGTAGACTTTGCCTAACGGGCGAAGCACTTGCGTATATGTACATATAGCAGCAACAAAATACGTACCTAATTGGTCATTTACAATCCTTCAGTCAGAATTACGATCTAGCTTCCCACTTCACTTATGTTTTATACATGAGTGGCTGGACCTATGATACAGTTGACGTCGACACCGAACGAAAGATTTTTGGGAAACTTTTCATGGCAATTTTATTTACTCTGAGAGTTCTTCGCAGAAGTCTGTTGAGTAGAAGTCCCCGTAGAAATATTTTCTCATATTCCGTTATGTTGGGGATGTCTGACCTGGGGTTTAAAACTTGGTCTCACGTCTAACAAGCCAACACACTACCTAATGGACTAGTTTTTACTTCGCCTTATTGTGAATAAGGAAAATATCGTGTGTTTCCATTCACACTTTCATAAAATGAGAAAAAATTAAACTATTTGACACTCGAAATAAAATTGAATTCCAATTCTATATAGAAAAAAATATATAAAAACGTTAGCTTAGGTCAAGTCTATAATTATAAACCTAATAACAACAAACATTTTTTCTTGTGCTTGTCATACGAATTAAAACTAATAAAAAACTGGTCTATTATTGATTATTTTTTAATTATATCAGGAGAGAGAGGGAGAGTATTTTTATAATAATTTTTTTTCTTTGTTATTGTAATGTTTAATGTGAAATTTTAAATTTAAACATGAGTCATTTAGCGTTTAAAATCAACTCCCCATATTTGTTTGTTGAATTAAACAATAAAACTAAAAATACAACAACAAAAAAGACTCTCTAATGAATATTAAATAGACACTGAAATTGAAAAAAAAAAATTAAACTCACACCCATATTTAAATTGAAAAAGTCAACGTTATATTTAAATATTTTTTTTATTTTTTATTAAATTTCTTTTAAAGTTTTTCTTTTTTTGAGATTTTATCGTATTCGTATATTAAGAGTACAAGTACTCGTATGTACATATTAAATCATTCATTAAATGCTACCAACCGTATGCTTATGTTTGTACTGTCAACACACATATATCGTGTACATACAATACACTTGTATGTAGTATGTACCGATATATGTGCCATTAGCTGTTAAAAAGGTAAGTGTACTGTAGTTGTAGCACAGTGCCAGTGTTGTTGTATATGTCATTCGCTCATTAATAAACCAAACGTAAGACTGGCCAAATGTTCATACGGCTTAATTGTCAGACTGTTTGTCTTGTCAGTCAGTCACTCACTCACTCTTTCGCTCTCCGGCAGCTGTCAGTCATTCACTTACTCATTCTAGTAGTAGTGCGACTATAATAAATAGCAGGACAACAACAAAAAAAAAAACAATGTCTGCAATAGAATTAAAAAGTTTATACACATACAAGTTGTTAACAACAGTCACTGTTTGCTAATTAGTAAAAACTGATCTTTTTTTCGGCGACTTCCTCTCAGCAGATTTCTGGCAAAGACTCGGAGAATAAATAAACCTTCCATGAAAAAGTTTCTCAAAATCTGTCGTTCGGAGTCGACGTTAAACTGTAAGTCCCGCCACTCAAGTATAAAACTAAGGCACACAACATGAGTGGTGTGAGAAGCTAGGCCGTAATCCTGACTGAAGTGGTGGTATCAAAAAAATAGTTGGAAAGGATCGACTCCGAATTATCAAATGAAAACTGACAATTATGTTTAAATTTGCCACCATTGCTATTTAGCAAACAACAATTGTAATAGATTTCAGTTGATGGTTGTAAATTTCTTGTCGGGTTGTAGCAAAATTAAACAAAAAAAAACAAATCCAAATACAGCAACAAAAAAAACAGTTTCGGGTGCGATGACCATGTATTACCAGTACAACAAAATACTGACACCTGTTGGTCATTAAAGAAAATATTTCTGACAAAAAAGAAGGAGAAAAAACGCTCCATAAGCTCGTTACAGGGAGGAAGAGATTGCAAATGACCAAACAACAAAACACAGTTACAGTAAAAACTAAAATTTTAACAGTGGCTTATAGAAAACCATAATTTAGAGAGGAAAAATAAAAAGAAGAAGCATTTTTTAAAAGACAAATAAATCATTTATGGGTGGAATTCTTATTCACATATGCATACACACCTAATATTGATTTGTTCCGTGTTCCGTGAATGACAGTTAAACATTTTTGAATGTTTTTTGTTTTGGAATTAACACGTGTATACAATTGGAATGTTTTTTTTTTTATTTTTTTTCCTCTTTCGGTCACCCTAAAGTCAAGTTCATGACTTACAAGTGGACTTTCTTCGATGTCAATTATGGGTTTGAATTTTTTTTAAAAATTCGAAAAATAATTAACTAGAGGCTTACTGCGTTGTTCTATTCGAGAACGAAATTGTTTGTATTGTGTATGTTCAAATATTCAATACCACTTTTAATCATTTTCTAAAGCACTTCTCATGAATAGTTTTTAACACCATCGCCTGAGATGAGAATTTCCGTTATGTCTGGAAAGATTTCACAAGATTTTATACCTTCTGTTGGAAACATATAATTTCACAATAGTGTCGTAGCTGATGAATATAATGACTAGGAATATAATTATAACGATTGAATACGTTGAGAGAACGTACATTTCACTAAGATCGTCCAAAAATGTCCACTGTTTTCGGATTAAAAAGGCAGACATGCAACGGTTATCTTCATGAGGATTCTTGGGCACGAAGGTACCGAAGTCGATTAATTCAAACGGATTCAGACGTACGATTGATATTCCATCTCTGGCGACCTCACATAGAGAATATTACAGGAGACGAGGTCCTAGAAGGTAATAACATAACTACGCACTTGAGAAAGCTGGTGCAACTATCAATTCAAACGAATTGAAGATTGAGATCGCCGCAGTCTTGGAGATGCGTTGTTCAAACCCCAGTTCAAATATTCTGAAATAAAACGAAATATGAGAAAATATTTCTTTCGTTGACGTCCTCTCAACATATTCTTAAACTTAAATAAACAACAGTACTTATATCTTAATACACTTTCATACACTGTCCCAAATTGGGGCTCTCTGGTAAATTAATTATCACAATATTTGTATTTCTACATAAATTTCAATTATTTATACAATATCTACATTTGTATGTACATATTTGTTATATAATGTAAAGAAAAAATAAGCAAAAAACCTTACTTAAATATAAAAAAATTAAAAAAAAATAAAGTTATTAAGGGTAAAAGGAAGAGGAAATGCAACTTAGTTTGAAAGCCAACAATCTTCTGGCAAGAACTCTGAGAATAAATAAAATTGACATGGAAAGCTGCTCAAATCTGTCATTCAAAGTCACCGTATTAATTCAAACGGATTCAGACGTAAGATTGGTATTCCATTTCTGGCCATTATGTTTCGAAAAATAGCGATTCCAGTGGACATCGCGTTACATTTTAATTCTCAGAACATTAGTAGTTTCAGGCTTCAACCACAGGTGATATATTATTAACAGAGCGCTTATAAGTCCATAAACAATATTGAATATAATCGGCCTTATTAATATGACTATTCGAATATTACAATACTTGCAAAAGTCATTGGACTCATGGCTAAGATCCAAGCTTGTTGCATGGTTACCCAAAATAAAATGTCTAATTATTACTATTATTCTGATGAATGTACTCCCTTTGAGTGTGAGCACACTTTCCTTGCGCCCTTAATCTAGTCTTGACTAGATATACTGCGCTTTCTTGCTCGCGCTCCAAGTCACCAATATTAACGATATTTTCTGCACAGCGATTGAAAGCAAAAAACAAAATTGCACTGCCCTCAACTTATAAAGGGTATCCTTGCAATGTCTCCCGAAACCCTGTTGCTGAGATAAACTTTACGGTTCTGTTCGCTTTTAGTAAGGATAACTCTCTGCATTTAGTTTGATTAACAGCCAGGTGTTGCAATCTGAGATGAATTACCGTCGTGCAGATAACAAGGAAGAGTTTAGGTGACGCGACCTCTCGGAGTCTACAAATTGGACTGGCATCGCTTCCTATTCTAAAACTACTGATCTTTGCCTTTACGATTCTCATTAAAATGTCGGTTACTGTTCTCTAGGTACTTCTCAATAATATGATGCATCACTTCCCTTGGTATACATATATATACATAATTGGCCATTACAAAACTTCAGTCAGGATTACGGCCTAGCTTCTCACACCACTCATGTTGTGTGCCTTAATTTTATACTTGAGTGGTGGGACCTACAGTTTAACGTCGACAGATTTTTGAGAAACTTTTTCATGGCAGGTTTATTTACTCTCAGAGTTTTTGCCAGAAATCTGCTGAGAGGAAGTCGCCGAGGAAATGTTTTTTTTTCATATTTCGTTTTTTGATGTCAGGCCTGGGGCTCGAACCCGGTCTTTTACGTCTAATAAGCGAACACACTACCTACTAGACCACCCTTGGTATCCACCCAATCAAACCGGGCGTTGAAGTTACATTTAATATGCCTGCCCATTACAGCAACTACCATTCTAATCAACCTTTTACAAGTTGAGTATTCGGATGGTGGCCTGACTGTCAGTTTGTATAGTTACGTCTTCTGTGTATCGTGTTCAAGTTTAATTGAAAACATCTTTTGATGACCTAAACTTCGCTCTCTGATCGAACATCCCCTTTGATATATCACAGAATGGGCCGTCGGTAAGTTACAGAAGTGTTTTAAAAACAGTTATGTGTGCGTTCAATCCACAACAGAGCAGCATGCGCGGCCGACACTTGCGTCTGATATACATATAATGCACTGATCTGGTAGCATTATCCAATGGACTATATCTGCTGATTCCGAATAGATGACCAGGAAAAATTTGTTGTTGTTGTTTACAACGAGCATCACAACATTTTATTCCATTTTCCTCAGTACGGAATTTAAATTCGAACTTTCCCGAGAAGTCATAAAAGGATTAAAATTAATGAATTTTTGTTTAAAGTTTTTTTCCATTTTGTCACCTGTTTACTCTACCCTTTTACTTGATTGAATTGTTAAGTTGCCAATGCTATAGAAATAACATTTTTGATTTGCAATCACCGACATCATTTAATTACCAACTCTTCCATGTTCGTTCTTTGTAATTGAAATCTCTTCTATCTCTTTTACACATTTCTACATCACAAAACCCTAATGACAGAGGAAAATTGTAAAAAGGAGTTGCAAAAGAAGTGTGTTTGTGTATAAAAATGTTAACAGTGTGTGTACTTGTATGTCACAGTTAATTCTCTAATTACATTCCAAAAAAAAAAAAAAAAATAAACAAAACAAAAAGTGTCGGGTTAAAAATAAACTCAATTTATTTTAAATTACAAAAACAACAAAAATAAAATGTCTAATTAATAGCGGCACTTTTTACTGTATTTTATTTTTGGCATGACAACAAAATCTCCATACATCGTTTTACATGTACTATACATACATTTATATACATACATAGTTTACATTGATGGTAAACTGCTGTTTATATATATGTATGTGTGCGAGAGTATTATTGTTTTGTTTTTTAATCGGTCTGGATCAGTTTGTATTTCATATCTTAAAACGTTTACCCCAGTATTGAGTAATATAATAAAAAGAGCAAAAAATTCTGAAACGAAACTGATACGTTTTAATAAAAAATTATATTATAAGTAAAAAAGAAAAAACAAAAGAAAGAAAAAAAGAATTAAATCATAAATTTTCCCAATTATAAAATTGCAATGATTCCCTTTTACTAGTAATGGCCACTTTTCACTAGTCACTGTACTAGCATTCGACTGTCTACCACGAGGCAATTCACCTTTTTTAGATTTCCTTCAATGGAAAAAGGCGAAAAAGCTTGTCTGCAAAAAGAGAAAAAATATTTATTCTTTCTCTAAAGAGTTTATTTTTGTCAGAAATCTGCTGGTAATGCCTGACCTGGGGTTTGAACCGAGGCCTGACGTCTAATAAGCCAACACACTACCTACTAGACCACAGTTTATTTATTTAAGTTAATTGTTTATTATAACCTCATAGTCAGGATTACAACTAACGGCCACCCATATTTTGGCCGTTAGTTTTATCCAAAAATTGAAGGACTTACAGTTTAATTTCGACTCCGAACGACAGGTTTGAGAAACTTTTCGCGGCAATTTCATTTACTCCCACAAGTTGTTTGCCTGACGACTGCTGAGGCACAACTTTACAAAGACAATGTAGAGCATTATCTCAATATTTTTCCAATCTCTTCAACGTGCATATGAACTTTACTATTATTTGCTATTCATGCTAGGTACTGGCTATCTCATTTGGATAAAAGATTTTCAGAATCCTTCTCAGGTACCGGTTGGTAAACACTGGAAATGCATTTGTGTCATCAGGCTTTAAACTTTCTGTCTCACTCCCTTATACTATTATTCGACATTATGTCGAAGATGAATAAATTAATTTCCGGTTTTCTAGGCATGTGGGACGCTTTCCAAGATCTAGGCAGTGTTGATGCGGTTTACGATATCGGTACTTGACTCTCTTCTTCGGCGATAATACTGCCGAGAGCTTGAATTTTTTGCACAGTAATGGTGGGTTTGAAGTCGCCATGGTTTAGTAGGTAGTGTGTTAGACGTGAGGCCTCGGTTCAAACCCCAGGTCAGTCATCATAACGAAAATAGGAAAAAATATTTCTTCGGCGACTTCCTCTCAGCAGATTTCTGGCAAAAACTCTGAGAGTAAATAAACCTGCCATGAAAAGTTTCTCAAAAAATCTGGCGTTCGGAATCGACTTTAAACTGTATGTCCCGCGACTCATATACATATAAAAAAAAATTAACACACACACAACATCAGTGGTGTGAGAAGCTAGGTCGTAATCCTGACTATGAGGTTGTAATGATCAATTACGTGTGAACGGCGGGTTTGAAGTCGGCGCAGTCTAGCAGATAGTGTATTGGCTTATTAGACTTGAGTCCACAGACCAAGCCTCACCAAATATGAAATAATGTTTCTTCGGCGACTTCCGTAGTCAGTAGATTTCTGGCATAAACTCTAAGAGTAAATATAATCTGTAGTGCGGAGTCGATCTTAAACTATAGGTTCTGCCACTTATGGATAAAGTTAACACACACAACTGAAGTGGTGCGAGAAACTAGGTCATAATTCTGACTGAAGGATTATAATGACCAATTAAGTACATAAGTATGTAATGGCGGGTTATCGATGAATACAATTTTTTTCTCATTTTTATAATGAATTTTACAACAACAATTTGTTCTTGTAATCATATCAATTTAAAATTCTTTTGATATAAAAATAACATTCAATGTTATTTGAATATCAAGGTTGCCACTTCCATACGAAATCGTATCAAATAAAATTATAAATTCCGATATTGTGTGTACATAGCTTGTGCGACAGTACAAGCCAGAAAACAACCATTCTTATATCCAACAAATGTATGAGTTGGGTGTCAGTCCCTCCAACCACCGAGATATGAGTTCATATACAATGATTTTTTTTTTGTATGTGAGATTGTACGTATATGTGTACGTTATTGTATATAAT
The DNA here is from genome assembly GCA_930367235.1 of Sarcophaga rosellei. Taxonomy (NCBI): domain Eukaryota; kingdom Metazoa; phylum Arthropoda; class Insecta; order Diptera; family Sarcophagidae; genus Sarcophaga; species Sarcophaga rosellei. The sequence goes on along the minus strand of OV884018.1, from coordinate 57,541,088 downwards.
TTCGTTGAGAATTATAATCTAAAATTACTCATACATACGACAGCCACATTCATGACAAACAAACAAAAAAAAAATATTGTGCCGGTTAATTTTTTGTTGTAGTTGTTGTTGTCGTTGGTTGATTATTCGTGTCATGTTGTTGACGTCGACATTGCCGCTTGTTTTTTATAATTTTATTTTGTTTTTTGTTTTTTCTTTATATTGTATTACTTACTGAATGATGTTGTTGCTGGTTTTTTTGTCGTTTTCTTTTTTATTCTTATATTTTATTGTTATCTTTTCTTGTTGTTGTTTTCACTTCACAAATAACCGGTACTTACAAAACACACACTGGCATTCATGTATTATTTAAAGAGAGTCTTAAAGGAAAAATTCAAAGAAAAAAGAAGGCCTACTGAAGGCCTTAATTTAATATAATTAAGAATGATTAGTATTCAAAGTCAATAGGTGGACTCTACTACACCAGTGCCTTAACCGCGAAATGCTTATTATTATTGTCGTGAAGAGATGTCTTTGTATTGCGACCAGACGATCTATAGTACTCCCCTCTAATTTCATAGAGTATCCCTATAATATCTCCTCCAAGCCTATTGCCGTGACAAAATTTAGAATGCCGCTTTTGGTGTCAGTAATAACAATTCCCCGCATGGCACTCGATATGCACCCAGGTGTTTCTTTCTGGGATGTATTCAGGCACAGGTTCCAACAATGTATTCCGACGATTCAGTTTCCTCGTCACGAAATCTACATGTGCTCGAGACAAGCTCCATTCTAAAGTGTACCTGAGTCTCCAGTGCCCTGTCAAAAGACCGGTTACCAAACTCTGGTTATTTCTGCCTAGGCTGATGTATGACTCAGATCTTCTCTTATTGTAATTTTCCAATAGAAGAGTCTTTGCCTACTGTTATATTTTTCTTTTTCGTAGAGCATACCTTTTCCACTCCACAGAAGGGTCAGATCCCATTAGCAACGGAAGCTCCTCTCGTCGCATTACCTAGAATTTCCACATGATCTAGCAGAGAGTACACTTATTTGTGAATGACAAACCTTCCACTAAAATAAAGGACACTCCAGATGACAGTTTTGTTACATCAGAAGCGATTTTAAACCCGTATTTCGCTTCAATACACTCCTAAATTGATAGTGCTACACTTTAACCTCAATGAAAACTAGACTATCCATCTCACGTGGTACCATAGTCCTCCAAACTCTGTATATCATCGCCACAAACATGTTTCGCATATTTCTTGGGGAGCAGTTCTTTATTTGGTTGCCTCCATAAGTTAGTTGGCCATCATGTTTAGAGATTCTGTAAATGTTTTGTCTTTAATATAATTTTACAGTGACTACATGACACCGCGGTACAACTTCACGAGGAGATTCAGGACATTAGTTCCGGACAACGGGGTCTGGAAGGGTGGTGAGATCCACCCGGTAAGAGACTCTGTACAAATCTACACCGACGGCTCAAAGCTGAACGGAACTGTTGGAAGTGGAATTTATTCGGAATTGGTTGGAATAGCCCAGTCTATAAGACTGCCAGATCACTGCAGAGTCTTTCAGGCGGAAGTGGTGACAATACAGGCTGCGGCGAGAATTATTGGGGTCGGAACGTCACCATACTTTCTGATAGCCAGGCTACTATCAGAGCTCTAAGTTCTAACGTGGTGAACTCCAAGACGGTACACGGCTGTCTTAGATATCTCGACGAGATAGCGGAGCGATATGATATCCATATCGTATGCGTACCGGAACACAGTGGTATTCCGGGTAACTGCAGAGCTGATGAACTTGCCAGGCAGGGGACGACTACCGAACTCTCCGATGAATTCTCAAATCTGGGCATCCCTATGAGGACCTGCAAGCTCATAGTTGATAATGCGATCGTCGATTCCGTCAACGACAGATGGGCGGCCTCGGACACGGGTAAAACGGCTCGTAAAATCTGGCCAAGGCTGGATGAGGGGCGCACAATGAGTCTACTTAAACTCCAAAGAGGAACGCTCAGTGTAGTTGTCGGTGCCATTACGGGGCATTGCATTATGGGTACGCATGCGAGGCGCATTGGTCTTGGACACCTTACTAACGACTTCTGCAGAAGCTGCAGAGATGAGGGGGAAGAGAAGACGGTCTTTCATCTGCTGGGTACATGCCCAGCTCTTTGCCAAAGGAGAAGGAAGTACTTGGATACTTACTACATGGATGATCTGGAGGAACTGTCAAGGATTAGCATTGGCAGCCTAAATCGCTTCATCAGGAGTTCCGAGTGGTTTTGAGACTAGGGGATATCGGATAAATTGTGGTAGCACAATGGCCCTAATGCGGCCTAAGTGAGTCCATCCAAGAAAATTTCTCTTGAATGAGCAGCCACCTCTACCTATGTACCTACCTAATATAATTTTACTCAATATTCTAAGTTTATACCGTAGTCTAGCAGGTAGTAAGTTGGCTTGTTAGACGCGTACGTTACGTATGTATGTATGTAGACCTTAAAAAACATTTATATAAGGCCTGAAAAATATAAACCTGGCTGGCAGTTTCCTCCCAAAAGATGTTTACAATGCATATGTATGTTTGAGTAAATACATATTTACATTTCTTTTTCTCTTGTTTTTCTCTTTTTGTATTTTCAATTATTTTTTTTCTGCTTTTTTTTCTTACTCTCTTCAATGATAATAAAATTTCTTGTTTTGTTATTTATTTTTTTTCTTCCATTCATTGCTGCCATTATTGTTGTTATTGCTGTTTTTTTGTTGTTGTTTATTTCAACTCCTCTGTCGTATACATACATATATACAAGTACAATCGTAATATGAATTTATTGTCGTAAACAAACTGGATATTTTTACGCATTTCGTTCATATTGTTTTACAAACAAGAAAAACAAAAACAAAACAACAGCGACGTTAGTTCTTTTGTTTACACAGTACAGTATGTGAAACTAGCAGAGAGATGGCAATTTAATGCGTTCAGAAAACAGTGTGAGATAACGAAAACTTAAATAAACTCACCAGTGCTGATACAGAGAGTAGAATTTCCGACATGTTACGGAGCATATGTAGATGTTCTGATCGCCTCAGTTAAAACGGAGCATCCTTCGTCCTTTGTAGCCGACAGATGGCAATTTAATACGTTAAGAAAACGTTGTGAGATAATGAAAACTTAAATAAACTTACCAGTGCTGATACAGAGCGTAGAATTTCCGACGTGTTACGAAACATATGTAGATGTTCTGATCGCCTCAGTTAAAACTGGCATCCTTTGTTCTTTGTAGCCGAGAGAAGGCAATTTAATGTGTTCAGAAAACGTTATGAGATAATGAAAACTTAAATAAACTCACCAGTGCTGATACAGAGAGTAGAATTTCCGACATGTTACGGAGCATATGTAGATGTTCTGATCGCCTCAGTTAAAACGGAGCATCCTTCGTCCTTTGTAGCCGACAGATGGCAATTTAATACGTTAAGAAAACGTTGTGAGATAATGAAAACTTAAATAAACTTACCAGTGCTGATACAGAGCGTAGAATTTCCGACGTGTTACGAAACATATGTAGATGTTCTGATCGCCTCAGTTAAAACTGGCATCCTTTGTTCTTTGTAGCCGAGAGAAGGCAATTTAATGTGTTCAGAAAACGTTATGAGATAATGAAAACTTAAATAAACTCACCAGTGCTGATACAGAGCGGAGAATTTCCGACGTGTTACGAAGCATATGTAGATGTTCTGATCGCCTCAGTTAAAACTGGGCATACTTTATCCTTTGTAGCCCTTTTATAACATAAGGGCACGTTCAGAATTTGTTGGAATGGTGTGGAAGCAGAAAGCTTTCTTTGACTTGAGTGATCATTCGTCGCACTATTGCAGGTTTTCACGTGCCTCTGCTCTGTATGTCGATAGGCATGACGTAGCTTCTGCACGAGCTCATTTATTCGAGTCCATCTCTTGCTATAAACAGATTTTCTGCCGACTTCTACTAAAGTGAAATTTATTTTGTTATTCAGATGGTTTTCTATAGGAGTTGTTTGATCCACGAATTGGATATTGTCTTGTAACTAGGTGGCCTATTCTCTGGCCTAATTAAATCCTCACCCAATCTCTGAACTTGAAATGGCGTGTAATTTCGACGATGTTAAATAACTGTGATCCCAGTACAAAGTTGCTTGATATGAATATTGCGAGTTTCATTCATTAACACTATGATTGGGGGGCTTCATTACAAAATGGTATTTTCTTAGAATCCATTGGTGTTTCCATTATGGTTACCACTGTAACACGACCGGAATATGGATATAAAGTACTTATTCATGTACATTGCATATACGGTATATTGTACTTATAAATATGTACGTATAGACATGCATACATAAATAAATATAAATATTTATACAATTGTTATTATTATTATTGTATTTTTTTACATTTTTTTTTGTTTGTTTATTTTATAACAACATTCACTCAATTTACATCCATGTTATGCTATATGGCGTAATTGCAACTCTATTATCATTATTTTTTTATTGTTGTTGCTGTTATTATTTTCTATTATAATGTGGTTCACAAAAGAAAATTGTGGGATCATGTGGGCTTTTAAGGTGATTCTTTAAAAATCCCAGTTTAAATGTTACACAATCATGTTACTGCCATATAAAAAAAGTTTAAACCTTTGTACTATGTTCAGACATGCATTTTTATTGCGTAAATCGCAATAAACACCATTATTGAGCTCAATATTTCATATAAAGTTTCAATTAATTATTGTGCAATAAATACGCAAATTGTTATAATATTGAGTAAAACTTCAAATACAAGTCTGTCATAAGTATGTTTAGTGAGTATATTACAATTTTCCGAACACTTTCTGTTGATATTTGACAACTCAAATGTCCAAAACGAAGAATAAAACAAAAAACAAAATAAAAACAATGTTGTTGAAACAACCAGCTGTCAAATGAATATTGCTTATATTATGTCTGAACACTTAAAATATTGTACTCAAATAACCGAATATTGACTCAATAAAAGTGCATGTCTGAATATTGTATTACATAGGATACTAGGGTTGCCAGTCGTACTGTTGTCATTGGTACATTGTAGTGTTTTTATTCTTAAAAATACTAGTTAATTAATGTGCTGGTTTTTTATACACAACACATCGTGTTGCATTCTTTCCCTCCCTCTGTAGGTACATACATACGTATGTTGTCTTCAAGTTTCTGAGGCGTATTGCGATACCTCAGGTTGCGCCTTATACCTTTTCATTTACAATTTGGATTTATATTCCTTCCAGAAGTCTTAAAAAAGTAGGGTCCAGAAAGTAATGCCGTCATTCTGCTGAAGCCTATTGCGCTACGACTTTCGCTCTGGTGCAGGATCTTTAAGTGGTAATGGTAATGTACATAGTTTAGCAGGTAGAGTGCTGGTTTATCACACGAGAGCCCAAGGTCAAGGTCGAAAAATGAAAAATATTTCTTCCGGCGACTTCCTCTCAACAGTCTTCTGGCAAAATAACTCTGTGTAAATAAAATTACAATGAAAAATTTCTCCAAAAATCTGCTATTATAAATGGCGTCGTGGTTAAAAGTGTTCGACTTCCAGTGAAGATGGTCATCACCTTCTAATTTTAAAATCAGGGCCCACGTGAGCCTAGCGATAGAGCAGGACTCCTCATTGGCCCAGGATAGCTTGGCGTCTAGAAAGAATTTTCGCGCAATGGCCACCTTGACCGAGACGAGTGGCATACATAAGTCTACAGAAGAGGATTCCGGAAGCAGTGCCTCAGCTCTGGTGAGCTCATCGGCCCTACAGTTCCCCGGAATATTACTATGTCCGGGGACCCAGACCAGTGAGACACAAAAGCGCCCAGAAAGAAGGTCAAGACAGAGACGACATTCCCTGACGATCCTGGAGTTATTCACAACACCTGACAGAGATCTTATGGCGGCCTGGCTATCAGAGAAGACCGAGACGCGGGTAAAAGAAGCACCGTTGACGAGGATCCATTGAGCGGCCCGGTGAATTGCCATCACCTCCGCCTGAAGCAAGCAACTGCACCTCTTGAACAATAGAAAAACTCAATGAACAGAGTTCCTCGTGTCTATACTCAATACAATAACCCGCGATAATCGAATCTTCGTTAGGAAACGACACGACTCTCATACCGCAAAAGATTGCCAGTTCAGTAACAATTGTACTAAACTGAGAAACTTCCACCAATAACACAACTGTTAGATCTGAACCCAATTCATTCTCACAGAGGTCACTGGAAAAACTTGCTTAATGAAATGTTCTGTTTTCCTAAAAGGCACGAATAGTGTCCGTTGATCACTCTGTCACACATATTGTTCACAACACCATATATCTGTTAGTTGTGTTTTTGTTTTAATGAAGGAATGAACCTTACCTTTGGCTTTATATGTATTGCCAAACGTTATGTGCTGGTTAAGAATATTTCCACTCAGTCCTCAAATGCCAGAGATTGACAAAAAAGATGGTTAGTGATCTCCTTTCTCTACTCCATTATTATAGTGTCAGGCCTTTGGAAGGCAACATTCATGTTTTATGATTATTAGGAGGCCACGGTCTAAACTCTACATTAGGAATCTTATAGTATTCTTAGAAGATTCATTCCAAATATCAGGCCTTTGGAAGGCAACATTCATATTTTATGAATATTAGGAGGTATTCTTAGAAGATTCATTCCAAATCGTATTCTCTGTAGTTTAGGGTCAGAATAGTATAATCTCTCAAAAGACACGCAAAATTCTTGGAGAAGTTTCGAAGTAAAGCTTTTTTTAAGGATTGCGGGTGACCATGCCACCTATAAGCAGGCGAACTAGAGCTGGATCCCAGGTTATGTAGGAATTTACGGCAATAATTTTGCGAGGAGATGAGCTTCCATACCGTTGCTGAAACCTTTCTGTGAAATAGAAAGCGAAGTTTGGAAAGATGTATACCTTTGCGATACGAAGACTCTTCTCAAGCCGAATGAATTTAAGACAATCTAAACTTTTTCGGGATAATTACAATTGAAAGAGGTTGCAGTAGAAGTAGCTTGACTAGAATCAGCTTGAGGACAGTAAACGATCTTTTGCACTGTACACTGCATAGTGCAAAACACTTGTTAAGGATAGGAACCGTTCTGTGAAGAGAGAATGAATCATCAAAGCACATACTTAGAACGAGTGGATGTTAATGCATCTAAGAAGGAAGCAACTGGGTACTTATCAAGTATTAAGCAGTTAGTTATTCTTATTGGCATCGAATAACATTCTGAAGTTTATCTGGGCAACAGATTTGAGGAGACATACGGATATCCCATATAGATAGAGGGTAGTACAATAAATCATATTGTCGTAGTACTGTAAAACCTCTATGCGACAATAGTAATATACACTAACGGAATAATACGAAAATAATATAAGTTTCGGAAGAATATTAGCGCGCAGCAATATTGCGAAGAAAGTAAGATCAGTAAAGTCAGCTGGCTACTCCACGAAGTAATACCAAATGCCAGTTCAAGATGTGTTGATGGCGATGATTTTAGTTAATAGGAATACAATATAGATCTCCAGTTACAAATCCAAAACTGGAACAGATTTTAGTTACTCAGGAACTCACATCAACAAACTGTGCAAAGAGGGAGGGATGGGATGCATGCAAACTTGGTAAAGTTTCTGACTGTGGCCAACGTGGCGACCACCAGGACGATGCTTGTCTTGATGTATTCAAGTTGACACGCAGCTTGATACGGGAATCTGCGGAAGTCGGCGAAAAGGACGGCCTTGTATCCGTTGGAAGGACCAAATTAAGGAAGCCCTGTCATCGATTGGGGTGATTTTTTAGCTATTATCTTTTTGGCAACACTGGTTTAAACAGCTCACGTACGTTTCGTGTTTTGTTTCACTGTCAAACATCTTCAGTTTGTTCTATAATTTAACCATGAATCGTCTTCCAAACGAACAACGCTTGCAAATCATTGAATTTTAATTATCAAAATGCGTGCTCCAAAGATCAACTCCTTTATCGAAAAATTGTGTTCAGCAAAAGCTACCAATGCGTCCAGAAAAAGTCACAGTTTGGTGCGGTTTATGGGCTGGTGGCATCATTGGACCGTACTTCTTCAAGGATGCTGCGAATCGTAACGTAACTGTGAATGGTGAGCGCTGCCGTGAGATGATATCCAACTTTTTTTTGCCCAAAATGCAAGAGCTTGACTTGCATGACATGTGGTTTCAACAAGACGGAACTTACCTATTATATTTACAATAAGCATTTTCCATTTCACTAAACAAAATGGCAGCGATATAAAATATGTATTTAATCTGCGCAATTTATTAACACGACGACGACCTACAAAACAAAATCATTAACCAAGTTTAACTGTAGGCCCATTTATATTTGATTTAATCACCCGCTTTAGAGAAATTTTGGCGAGCCTAATAAATTGCATGTAGTAATTGCTGTCGCCTTCACATACAACATACAATACGTGGGTTTCTTGTATTGGCCTCACGTTATTTACAAATATTTACGTGTTTCTATTGCGTTAACGTGCCATATTGACTTTAATATTTCTGCATAAATTAAATGCGTACGAAATTTTCACAATATTTCATAATAAATTTTATGGCAGCTATACGCTAATCGACTAAATGCCTTTGGCACGGGGTGCCAGTAACTGATAAATAATTGCGATCGAATAAAATAGAAAATAAATTAACTTTTTTTTTTTTTTTTGTTTTGCCAAACATTCATAATTTGTATGTATGTGCTTGAGATTAAAAGGATACTCAGTAGGAAGAAAAATGGAAATTTTTGAGATGATTGAATGGATTTTTCTATTATAAATTCACGTGCAAGCCTTTATGTGAAAAAATATCAAATAATAACATGATTAATCTGTCAAATTTATGATATCTGCTGTCATTTTACGCTGATGCAAGACTTGGCATCATTGGCTATAATCACACGAGAACGATTTTTAGTCTCACAATTTTTGTTCTTTTCAAATCACACGGGATGAATATTAGTTTTACACAGCTTTGTATGTATTAGTGTTTTTGCATTTATTTGATGTTAGGCTGATTTTTAAAAATGTGCATGTAAAGGGTTAATGCCGAAATCCGTTGAACGGGTTGTTATGGCCAATTAAGTAAGCATGTAAAGGGTCCGCCAAATAACTTCTTTTTTTTGAAAATGCTTAAAAAAAACTACTGAATATTTTCTCATATTTCTTTTTTTTATTTGAAAGTACAATCCTTCCGGTTAATAATGGAAAATAATTTCATTCAAATGGCTGCCTCGGCTGGCCATGCAGTAGCCTACACGATCGGTCCAATTTGTAAGCACATTATCGATTGTGTGCAGCTGTATTTCACCAATGGCTTCACGAATATTGTCCTTTAAAGCGTCAATTGTCTCTGGCTTGTCGGCGTAACACTTATCATTGACGGCATCCCACATATAGTAGTCCAACGGTGTCAAATCGCAGCTCAGAGGTGGCCAAACGACATCAGCTCTGCGGCTGATAATGCGATCTTCAAAAACAGGGCGCAAAACATCGAGTGTAGCTTCGGCTGTGTGGCACGTAGCGCCGTCCTGTTGAAACCAAATGTTGCCAATATCCTCCTCTTCAATTTTTGTGAACAAAAATTCGTTCAACATGGCCCGATAACGATCGCCATTGACTGTAACTGCCACTCCTTGCTCATTTTCGAAGAAAAATGGCCCAAATATGCCTCTGGACCAAAATCCGCACCAACAGTGACTCGTGTTGGGTGCGTCGGCTTTTCAATGTATGCGTGCGGGTTTCCTGTGCCCTAAATGCGACAATTTTGCTTGTTTACATACCCGCCAAGATCGAAATGAGCTTCATCTGAAAAGAAGATTTTTTTTGCCAAAATCGCCATCTTCTGTAAGTCGATTTTTCAAAGTAATGTCGCAATATTTCCCAGCGTTGCTCAAGCGTATACACAACCATATTCGTTCAGCGGAAGGATAAAACTAATTATCTGTCAAATCAGACATGAGCTAAGTGTTACAATTCACGAAATAAGCACTAGTTGAAAAAAAACGTTAGATGGCGGACCCTTTATTAGTTTTGTGCTGGTAATGCGGAGTTGTAGCTGGTGGAAACTTTATGCCACCGAAAAACCATTCTCTTCACCTCTCAGCACAATTGTTCTCGTGTGATTACAGCCATTGTGTATGAGAAATAAAATTCCATTTCCTTTTGTGTCACCCTGTGAGCTCTAATTCCTTTAATTCTCGTTTTCCAAAGCAATTAACCTGCATTAAATGGCTTACATACAAATGTATTTTAATAAATATCCTAGTAAATCACAAATAAACATATTTTCGTATTTTATCCATGATTTTTTATTCTTTTTCCCATAATTTTTTTTTTCAAAATTGGCCTATTTGTGTTTTGTTTTTCCTTTTTTTTAGATTTCGTGTATATGCATTAAACATGCGACTAATGACTTGACTGAGTGTATGTATTTGTATCAGAGTGTTATTAATGGCCACATGTAAACACAAACACACACACTCAGGGCATGTTTTTTTTTATATTTCAATATTATACATATTTGATTATTATATGTATTTATGAACATGTTTATGCATGTTTATTTGTTTGGTTCGTTACATTTGTGTTTTTGCACTTGACCTTGTTTATGTCATCATGTAACCAACAGTGGGAGAGAGAGACAGAGCGACAAAGTAAACAATAGTAAAGCAACAAACACGAATTGAAAGAGAAAAAAATTGCAAACAACTCAACTCATACTTAAAGACAGTTGAAACCATTAACAATAACAATAACAATGCTAGCTACAGTAACATAATAACAGTATATAGTATGTACCAAAGAAAGAAAAATAATACAGAATTGGTAAACGACAAACACAAGCAAAAATTACACACAAATAATATAAAATGAGTTCAAAAACACAGAAAAACGAAAAAGACCACTAAATCGTTTTAGAAAGAATAACAGTCGATGCAATACGATTGTCATAAACTCTACTAATGGTTTGGTTTTGCACTAAAAGACTGATTTTATTAACTCTTATAGATTGAGCATTAAAAACAACATTAAAAAGTTTGAAGTACTTCACTAAGGGTGCGGATATTACTCACTTAATCATATCCAGTCCCAGTACTGTTGTACGGACGTGAAATCTTCGCCTCCTGTGATTCTGCAAGGAGAATAAATGTGGCTTTTAATGTAATAGTAAGATATGTATGTCTATCCATACATAATTGGCCATTACAATCCTCCAGTCAGGATTATGGCCTAGCTTCTCACACCACTCATGTTGTGTGCCTTAATTTATACTTGAGTGGCGGCAGGATCGACAGTTTAACGTCGACTCCGATCTACAGATTTTGAGAAACTTTTTAATGACAGGTTTATTTACTCTCAGAGTTTTTGCCAGAAATCTGCTGAGAGAAATCGCCGGGCTCGAGCCCGGGCTTTACGTTTACTAGATTAAAGCGACTTCTATTTGTAGTGGTAATTATTTAATGTTACAAATAACATACAAAATTTCATACACTGAACTTCATATATGTAGGTTAATGCAACATACATAAATACTACTCCCCCTATGTATTACAATAATTGTATGGATGTGTGTGTGTGTATGTTTAAGAGTAAATTTCTGTATGAGATGATTTTATAAGTACGTTTGCATGTAAATAATATTTATTGTTGTGCGACAATGTACATACATACATATGTATATACATATTTTTGTAAGTGTGTTTATATTTTATGGTTTGTTACCATTTCATTGAAAACGAAATCTCATAGTGAAAGGAGAGGTAAGAGTACAAAAACGGTAATAGCTGTGTCGTGTTTTGTTCTGTTTAGACGCCATTCGCCGTCATGTGTGACGAACTCTCATAAAATTTGTTTTTATTTTCATTTCATTGCATGAATGGAAAGGTATGGCATTTTATGTATATTTTTTCCTTTTTGTAGTTGTAGTTGTAATTTTTATTACTCTTTGTCTCTCTCTCTCTCATCTGAACCATGTTTATTTTTTTTTTTTTGTTTTTATTCTCTGCTGTGATAGTTAAATTGTTGTTGCTTCAACTAAATAATCTCAATAGCCTCAGTAGTAAAGTAAAACGAACGTAAATTACCAAACAATCCTTTAAGAAGCGCGAAAGGAAATTAAACCAAAACGGCCATTAATTTGTAACAACAAAAAAGACGCAAAAAATTAAAATTTCTTTATTGCTAGTCATTCTGCGGAAGTTGTGCTTTAAATTGAGTAACGACTTGCATATACAGTCTACAGTTTTTCCTGCTAATTTGTTCTTTCCAATAATTTCTATGACAGTCACCGTAGTTAGTAGGTAGTGTGTTTGCTTATTAGACGTAAAGAGCGGGTTCGAGCCCCGGGTCAGACATCAAGACGAAATATGAAAAAAAAAACATTTCTTCGGCGACTTCCTCTCCTTAGATTTCTGGCAAAATAAAATTGCCATGTATGATTCCTCAAAAAATCTGTTTTTCTGGGTCGACGTTAAACTGTCCCGCCACTCAAGTATAAAATTAAGGCACACAACATAAGTGGTGTGAGAAGCTAGGCCGTAATCCTGACTGAAGGGTTGTAATGGCCAATTATGTATGTATGTCCTCTGAGCTCTATTCACTTTATCCAATGTGTCTGCAAGTTTTAACGCCTTCCAAAAAATCAAGTTTTACCAATATAGGTTTATAAGAGAAACAATTTCATTGTTTGGACGAAAGCTCTTCAGGTTTGGAAACAAGATATGGTCACTCGAGGATAAATTCGCAAAATTTGGTGGACGAGAGTACAATTATTTGCCCAATTCATGGCTTTACTGGCTGAAAACCCCCATCGTTCCCTTCTATTGTGCCGACTCATGGCAAAAAAAACCCATTCCTTTTACTGGTTCCCGGTGTTTTAAAATGGATCACGGTTAGGAAACGATGTAAAAACTCTTCTATATTGCAATCAAGTCATACAAACACTTCAAATCGCCGGGAACAGATGGCATTTAACTAATAGGGCGACGAAATCAGCTCTCGCAAAGAGTGGATTGTAATGGGATGTATACACATTTAGGTTAGAAGAGTGAAAAGAGGTGAGGGTGGTTTTCATTCCCAAGGCGGGAAAAGCGAGCGACATAATACCGAAGGACTACAGAGCGATAAGCCCCTCCCCATTTTTCTTGAAAACTTTGGAGAAGCTCATTAATGTATACGTTAAAAACAAACTCGAAGTCAGTGGATACAGCACCAGTTTGGGCCATACAGAAAGCTCTTGGCTTTAAATAATGCATAATGGCCCCTTCTAGATATAGAATACGCGTTTAACAATGTAACCACAGAGGCAATAAACACCGGTCTGCTGAACATTGGCTCGAGTGACATGATAAACAGATGGTTTAAAAATATGTTATCAACTATGAAACGAGTAATTAGGGGCACACCGGAGGGAGGTGCAGGAGAATGAGGGAACTACCTTAGTTCGACAAGAAAACGGTTTGCGTTCTAACGGGACAATGCGTTATTGGCAGTTTCGCTGAAAATCTCGGTCGGCCGCACTAGGATTACTGCAGAAGTTGCCATGATGTGGAGGAAACGGTTTATGCGAGTGACATGCACTCCAAGACAGATGTCATCGTTTGATGATATTGGCATGGTGGCGAACGTGCCACTAAAGGACTGCCTGGTTGCCCCCGGAACTCGGGGGTAGTTGAAACACACCACAAACGGATCATTACAAGGGGGTAACACCTACTGAGTAACACAATGCGTCATACGACTACCGAGTGAACTTGCCTGTGAACGGCAAACTACCTGCTAAGCTACAGCACAATTGCTGACAACACCATGAAATTGACAAATTCACATTGGCTGCCAAACTTCTTACAGAAATTGTATTTTCGTCAGTGTCATTGTCATTGTCATAATTCACATACCATGACCATGTCTGTAACGCTTTCCATATGTCCAAATCTTTATAATCCTGGCAATTCTCTGCCAAGAATATAATATCACGATGTTACTTATATCGCTACTTTTGTAAACAGTTGTAACTGTTTTACGCGATTTTCGTAAGTGGCTAACCCTTGACATGTCAAACAGGCGGTTTTAAAAACACTAAATGGGTAACCTGATGTGCCGATAAAATGCACATGATTGTGGGTACCTTTTAAGGATGCCCTCGTCGTGCTCGATGCTCTAAAATTCTATCCTACAGCCAGAAAAAGTGTTTTCGTCCCTCAAATCTTATTTGGTGCATTTGAAACAAATTTTTTCCCTCTCTGTGACCCTAGGTGACCCTAACACCAGTGTAAGTTAATTGCATACGTTTCTTAAATTCAACTTCAGCTCTTTACAGCTTTTTTTTGTTTTTTGGTTTGTTTACAAACTTCAACTCAAACTTTTGCTGTTTTAATGACCCGGGAAAGAATAAAAAGAAAGCGAATGCAAAAAAAAAACGACAAAAACCACGACAAGGCTCCACTAAAGTCTGCAAATACAAAAACAGCAACAAAGAGTTTTAAAAAGGCAAGAGAAGAAAACAAAATAAAGGCAGCGTCGGTCATAATCACTCTCAAAGAACAAAGAAGACGAATAAGAACAAGAATAAACAGCGACTGGCTGACATTATGTACTTATGTATGTGTGGTGGTAAAAGTAATAAGAAAAAAATTAAACTAAAGGCCACGACAACAACAATAACAACAAAAGCAAGAAACAACAATAAACTTTGTTTCGCCAGAAAATTGAAATAAAAACAACAAGAAGAAAAAAGAAATGGCTGAAAAACAACACTAACAATTACATACATACAAATACATATGTATATACTCTCAATAAGAACAAAACAATGTAAGAGACCAACTACAGATGCAAATTACACTGGAAGAAATATAGCATTGAGACCGATGCTCACATCATGAGCATAGGCATCAAGATATATCGGAGTAAACTTTGCAGAACGATTGATGTCTGCCTGGCAGCGTTCAGGCAGGCAGGTTATGTGACTACACGGACCTCTAAACTTTGGCATTTGATACCAGCCGTCTTGTCGATACTACATTTATTAAAGTAGTTTTCATTTATTCAGTCAGATTTGATAAACCATCGTGGACGGATATAGTGCTTAATAACTCGTGCAAATTAAAAAATTGTTTCATCAAAATAGGTGTTCTGCTCGGGCAATGTACCGCCCACTTTTCATCAAAAAATCAGTTTTTATATATGAGACCCATTTCTGGATGAGTTTATCGAATTTGGGACGTTTGGTGTGGATATGGATTTGATCCATAATTCTTGAAGAACGACATTGGCTGTCAACGACGACATTATGGGTCGATAATTAGAAACGTATTTTGGCCTGAGTTATGATCTGGAAGGACATGTGGTTTCAACAAAATGGCGCTACTTGTCATATTAGTTATTCTGCGAACAAGGCTGTGTTATGTGTCCCGGGTCTTCTTAGAGACCGCCTTCTACCTCTGTATTTATTTATTTATTTTATTATTTATTTATTGGTACCTGAAGAACTAAGCGACAAAACCATGTGCACTGCTAATCGACATAGGTCAGCAGAGAACCAGATGGTTCGGAATAAGCCTTTGTAAACCAAAACCATGCCGACGGAGCCATTATGCCAGTCAGTTGGAAAGTGGTCGAATCGGCATTACAGTGTTCTTTTAGGAGAATCATTACTGACAATCATCATTTTGTTCTTAATCATTTTAGCAATGCTGATATGGTGACGATTGCGGTGAGCTCCAACCGCCCTTAGGGCAGATCTTTATGGATCTTTTCCGCCCATGGTGGAGGCCAGACAAAAATCAATTCACGTCGGAATCGGGTGTCAAAGCTCACCATCGCAAGTGCGAAAGCTCGAAGACTCTTAACCACTGCCAAAAAGGAGTTTAGATAGTCGCCGACCCCTAACCAAGAGGGAAGTCATGTCCAAATGCATTCGAATTGGTACTCTCGTATGGTGGTGTAATCAATGATAATGTTTGTTATGTCATGTGATTGCATCGTTGTGCTTGGGTTCGCTGGTAGACGCAAGTAAGCCAAAATGGCGTTACTCACGTAAAACCCTGGACTAATGTAAGAGGTGAGTCTGACAAATAGCTACTAGCAAAGCTAATTCCAAAGGGGTAAACACACTAAACCCCCGCGGTGGAACCTCGAAATTGCAGCATTGCGAGGCGAATGTAGGTGGCTACAAACAAAAGTTGTGCGAATTCAAAAAAGTAACACAGAAGGTGAAGAAAAGCTCCTTTAAATGTGCTTTAACCTCCTCTGTAGATCCTTTTGTGAGGAAATGGAAAAAATCCAATGAAATTAGGGCAGACTTAGCAAACGTCTGACAAATACCAACTGGGATGTAGGGCCTATTAGCTCGGGCAGTGCAACCTAGACTTTATCGAACGTGTGGAGACTCTTTAAGTACTCATTGATACAATTTTCCGGGTAATTGTAAACCCAGGCATGGCTCCAATCGTTTGGAGACATCTAACGCTCAACACGCCTAAACCAGGGGCATCTCCACTGGGACTGTACTGAGCTCCTTGGTGGGGAACTCTGGCATACAAATTTTACTTATTGCAGCTTTCGTTGAAGTGGATTTTGCCTTCAACAACAAATTTTGCAAAACTTCTTTGATCTACATAGGAGCTAAGAGAACTTATGTATTATTATTGTTATATTTTTCGGTGTATTTTTTATTCCATAAAATTCAAGTATGCATGTACACGTGTTCGTGGTAAATTACTTGCAAAATATTTTCATACTCATGTATGCAGCTGTGTTTGAAAAGTATTTTAACCATATTTACTCGACCTCAGGACAAAAATAAAGAAGAAAGAAAAAAACAAATTAAAACATAAGAAAAAATACTAAAGGCAACACCACTAGAATGTGAAATGAATGGTTGTAAACAGACACACACATACACACTCACGCATACACAGTTATTTATGTATGTATATAAGCGAGTGGAAGTTGATGTTGCCATAGCTGAGGGGACAAAAAATGATAAACAACAACAGAAATGCCAAACAGGACAAACGACAAAACGGAAAAAACACCACAAGAACAACAACAACGAATATTAGACTTCGCTTTAGCAGTAGCAGTGAGTGAGAGAGCAGGAGAAAAAAATAATAGCAGCAATGGTAACTACACACTTAAGCTCAAAACAAAGTGTTGGCGAAAATAATAGTGACCATTTCTTTTCTTTCTTCTCCGTGTAAAATTGTTTTAAGTGGAAGAAAATGTACACGTAGAAGAAATGATAGAGACACGTTCATTAAATCGAAAATGTCTAACCTTTATTAGTTTTATTTTTCGCTCTTATAGAGCGCACTACATTTGAAGAGACTGGGCTCATTGCAGCATCTATAGCTTTCAGAATAGTAAATATATCTGCTTGAAGAACGCCACAGTCATCACACAATCCAAAGTTAAGCGTAATTTCCATATCCTTACATAGGAATGCCAAAATTATGTATGAATTTGTTTGAACTATCTGTTGTAGCAGGATTTGAAGGTTTTTCAGCTTTGTTGTTAGCTAATATGTATATTCATGTGGAATCCTTGAATAATCTTATTATGTTTTCCACCCACTGTGTGTATGTTCTACACTTACACCACACGCACTGTGCTACAGGAATAAATTGGAAAAATAAAAATTTTCTGCACATTTTTTTCTTCCGCAACCCTCTAATATACTACCATAGACACGCAAGGCATGTGTGTGAGGGTGAACGCGTTCGCAATAATAAACAGAAACGTATGTTATTTGTTTCAATAGAAGGAATAAGACCCCCGCTCCATTTATTTCTTAGAATTAATGCCCTCGTTTTTTTGTTTTTATTTTGAAAGCATGATTCGTAAAGCATTAACGTTTAAAATTAGATACGGAATTAATTTAAAATTAATTGGCTAAACGAACAGAATATTCACAATTCCATGCTGCCGCCACCGCCGCCGTAAACAGATGGCCTGACTCTCAGCGTTGTTGACCGCCAAATAAAAGAAACCACCACCACCTACCTACGCTTTCCTAGAATTCTTTTTTTTCTTGATTGCGAGGCGGGCATGTGTGCATGAATAAATACTGTGGCGTTTTTTCTTTTCTAGATTTAAAAGATAATGGGAATAGGGGATACTGGAAACGATGACGGCGATGAGATTATACGCCAGTGTTAAGCATTTAAAGACGCATTTGAATGTGACCCAATTTTAAATTAAAGGGGATTTTGAAGAAAAAGAAAACGTAAATCCTCACGTAAACACTTTAAAATATTAAGCAAGCACACAAGTTAAGGTGGGTAACAAGGTAAAACAAGCTGCAGTAGTGATTATTATGGATAAAAATATCTCCGAAAAAGATATACTTTCTGATAACCGGGCGGCTGTCAAATCACTGGATTTTAACGTAAAGAACTCCAGAACACTCCTGTTAGTTCTCTTCATTGAAAGCCACTTAAAGGACCTACAAGCTTATGCTTGACAATGCATTTATGAACTCTGTCAACGCTGCAAGTCTGGCTAAAGTTGAATAGAGGGCGCAGGAAAAATCTGTTCAAATTCTCATGCTGAGTTTAGTTACCAGAGTCATTATTAGACACTGTTCTCTTCATTGGAAACCACTTAAAGGACCAACAAGCTTTTGCTTGACAATGCATTTGTGGACTCTGTCAACGCTGAAAATCTTGCTAAAGTTGAATAGAAAATCACGAAAAATCTGTTCAAACTCGTGCTGAGTTTAGGTACCAGAGTCATTATTGGACACTGAACTTCTGGTACTCGTGACAGATGTATTAGTGTTGCCTATATGGCAATCTACTTCTGCAAAACTTATGGTGATTTGGTGGAGAAGGAAACTATTATTCACAGACTGGGTATACTGCCAGCCCTATGCCAAGAGAAAACAGTCACTTGGTTGACTGCTATGTAAAACATTTGAATGACTCATCAGCATCGCCGAATTGTGGTATCACAATGCGCATAATAGTTTGTTTACTCCAACTTTTTTCCACCAGGATGTGTATTTAGCAGAAAATTCCAGAATTTTTTCTATCAATTCACACGTGTTTTTGATATAAAAAAAAACACCAAAACTTGTCGAAACAATCAAAATTCATAAATTATGGGACAGATAAGCTAAAAATATAAAAGATAATCTACAAACTATTTAAAAACCCGATAATATTTTTTCCAAACAAAAGCAAAAACAAACACTGTGCAACGCCAATAACATTAAAATTAAACAACAACAAAAACACAAAAATAATATAGCAGCTCTATAGGCAGGAGAGAAAGAACAGCAAAAAAAAAACTGAAATTTAAAGAAAACACGACCTCACCAACAAAACAAATTCATAATAATAAAAACAAAGAAGAGAAAAAACACTAATATTTAAAGAATGAGAACACACAGCAACAACAAGAACAACAGCATGAAGAAGAAAACAAAAAATATAGAAACTTTAAATGTGAACAAAAGCAAAGAAAAACTCAGACGGGGTATACAAAACACAAAACAATCCATTACATACATACAAATCTACACACATAAATAAAGTAGATATGTATGTAGCCGTGAGTATGTATACCTACACTTGAATACAAACAGACAACAGAAATCAAATTTATAATAGACGACGGCGACTACTTGAAAAACGATGTTAACGCAGAGCACATTGTCGGGCCAAGAGTGGTGGGAGAGCCAGAGAGCAAGAATTCACAAAAGCCCCAAACCACAGCACAATATTTTTCAATAGAAAAAAAAACATACCTACATACACTCACACAGAGAGCAAAATACGTAAACAGATGAGCAAAAAAAAATAAAAAATTGCGCACGAATAAGAATAAGTAAAAACCGGTCTGATGGTTCGGTTTACGAGTCTGACTGTCAGAACAGTCATAACGAACGAGCGAACAAACAAACAGCCAAAATGCCAACAAAACTAACTGTCCCAGAATCGAACAACCAAAAAAAAAAACACATCGTCAGTAGCAGACAACAACAAATGGCTTCATATTATAACAGAGTATACCACAGAGTTGCCAAAACAAAATATTTGCATAATTCCGCGTTATTATCGGCCAAATCTTACATGTAGGTTGCCGTAGTCTAGTAGGACGTAGTATTAGAGGAGAGCCCAGCTCTAAAAAAATGTACTATATACGGAGATCAAACTGACCCATTGTATCCGTTGTATAATGGATCTGAAAATAGACAAAAAATGGTGGCTCTCGATAGAGGAATTAAACCCTCAAAGAAGCAATCAATTATATTCCACTAAAGACTGGACAGTTATGGAGGAAGTCTTCGATAGTCTCAAACTCTTCTTCGTTGCAAGGAGATCCAGCGATCTAACCGCCAACTCGTTCCCAGATTAGCCGATGTGTCCCGGAACCCAACAAATGCGGATCTAAATTTTCTTATGATTTCCATAAATTAGCGAACCGAGCGCTTAAAAAGCCAATAAAAGCTCAGTGCATGCAATTAAAGCCGACAAAAAGACGTCACAACGTTTTTGCTTGGTTTGAAAAATTATAACTTATTACAACCATGGCAACACTGTTATTTACAACCGGTATGTAAAGATGTAGCAACATAGTGTTGGTACAATTTAATTGAGAAAAAAGAAAAACAACGCAATGTTGGTTGTGTACATGAAACACAAGCACACACAAATTTTATAATACACAAGCGTCTGTATGAGTGGATCCCCTTAGCACGAACTCGTTTACTCGATATACGATACAAATACACACACACACAATAGTCGTTACGATTTGTTTTTGCACGTTTTAATGTGTGTTTTAATATTCGTTCGTCTCAACGACAGACTGGCCCACCATTCATTTCATTTGACTGTCTGTGCCAGTTAGGAAATCATCATCATCATAACCGTTTAAAAGTTGATAGGGAAGAGAAAAAGTGTGGAGGAGAGTGGGGTAAACATATTGAGGTTATACAAATAGCAACAACAACACAAAAAAGAATGTTAACGTACTATGAAGCAGAGTTAAAATGGCGCATTATACTTGAAAAACATTTGCTGCGCCATCATCGTCATCATCATCATCAGCGTAGTCGTTGTTATCGTTATTAGTGCTGCTGCTGTTGCTATAGCTTTTGTAATGCACATACACACACATATACACTATGCATCTAAAATACAGACATGGTTACAAAATCTCCCTTTCGTTTCGTTGCGCTCAAAAACAAAAAAAAAATGTTCTTGGAATTCTTGTAGTTCTTCTTCTTGATTCATTCGTTTGTACGTTCATTCCATTCTATCATTTATTTACCATGACTTGCAAGCTTATGTAGACAGGCACTACTACTCGTAAAGAGAACTTGAATATTTTCATTCGTTTTTTTCCTCGTTTTCTTTTTGACCAACAACTACAACAACTAATGTTTGAAAGTACATACACTGTAAAAATGTAAACGCAAGGTATTGAAGGAGAGATCGTATTCATCAAAAATTTTTAAACTACAGATTGAATTAAGTTTTCTGCGCATGTATGGGAAATGACGTCTCGCAATGTGTTGGCTGGATCCCAGACTAACATTTTCGTATCAGATTCAGAACTCGGCTAAGAAGATCGTTGACAAGCTCAGCAGATTAATGGCGACTACCGGCGAGACCGAGACTCCTGATGGAGGTAGGAAACAGCATTATGCTCTATGGGAGCGAAATTTTGGGCCGAAACGCCAGATGTTAAAAAGCGGGCAAACTCACTTGTATCGGTACAGAGAACAGCTGCATTGCGTATCACGTTAGCATATCGTACAGTGTCCGCCCCAGCCGTACTTGTGATAGTAGGTACAATCCCAGCGAGCGGATGGAGATTTATAAGGCGAAATCGGCTGGAAATCACATAACCGGGCACTTCAGGGGAAACATACATACATACATAATTGGCCATTACAACCCTTCGTCAGGATTACGGCCTAGCTTCTCAACACCACTCATGTTGTGTGCGTTAATTTTATACATGAGTGGCGGGACCTACAGTTTAAAGTCGACTCCGAACGACAGATTTTTTGAGAAGCTTTTCATGGCAATTTTTACTCTCAGAGTTTTTGCCAGAAATCTGCTGAGAGGAAGTCGCCGAAGAAATACTTTTTTGTATTTTGTTTTTGATGTCTGGCCTGGGATTCGAACTCGGGCCTTTCGTCTAATAAGCCAACACACTACCTACTAGACCACGGCGACTTCAGGGGAAACACCATCTCAAAATGGCAACAATGAAGATAGAGGAAGATGGACGGCGAGACTTATTCCGGACATAAGGCCATGGATTGGTCGGAAATTTGGAGAAGTAAATGACTACGTTACACAGATGCTATCGAGTCACGGATATTTTAGGAAATATCTGCACAGAATGGGCAAGACCGCCTCCCCTTACTGTCTTTACGAGGATGGGGAAGTAATTGATGATGCAGAGCACACTGTTTTCGAATGTACACGCTGGCAGAGCTATCGCTCTGTACTGACGTCAATAATTGGAACGATCACGGCAGCTAACATTGTCGGGGTTATGATTGCGAGTAGACAAAATTTGTCCTCAGTGGCGAATTACGTGGAGCGCATTCTAAACTGAGGTCTTGAGACTGCAGAACATGTAGGTACGCCGGCATAGATGATACTGGCACACGTGTCAAGCGGACCTGGACAAAAGGAATAGTGGAGACACTTAGATTTCTCCTCAACTTTCGACACGCAATCTGGACGCAGATATGAGCACGCAGGGGCCAAAAGGACTCCACTCCGAAGTAATACCACCGTAGTTCCGGAGTGGGCACAACGAGTCCACGAGACTAGGGGGATGTGACGACTTCCTCTATGGTGCGGTTAGGTACATTTACCCCTCGGCGAAAAAAAATGCGTTGCCATTGCTTAATAATTAATACCTAAATCTTTGAACTGGAGATGGTCTGACAAGCCTTTCATTTCACGTGGCCTTTAATCAACCCAAGAATGCGTTAAAAACAAAAGCGGCGAATCAAACGTGTCAAATTTTCGACCGTTGCGAAGCGATCATTTTCATCATAAGCAACCTACTGTGAAGGAAATTGGCAAGATTATAAAGAAATCTGAAGAGGCTAGAAGCATTACAGATGTAGTTAGGCCTGTACATGGCCAAGTACACCCTGTCAAAAATATCGAATGGGAATGAGTCATTGGAACATTCTTAGAACCTGTAGGGCATTACTGCATCCCAGAACTTATACCCTGGGTATATATCAAGCGCTAGGGAATTGTAATTGCTGACCTTGAAAAGCATTCTGCCAATTGCCAGGGCAATAGGCTTGAAGGAGACATTGTAGTAATACCTTATAAAGTTTGAGGGAAAGTAAAAAGGATCTTATGAAAATATTGACCGGTACGATAATAAATTAAAAGAAACAAACTATATTCAACAAATTAGGTGCGATTAAATGATTGATTGGTCTTCTGGCTGTACTGCCACAATACCACAAATTGTTCGTGTCCTCTATGGTATCACATATCGTTAGTCTAATTCGCAAATGTGTTAAGTCGCTTTTTTCAAATTTTACAGGAGACACAAAAAACATTGTAATATTTCCAGTTTTTAAAATTTGTAAACTTTTTAAACGCAATTATTTTTACAAAATAGCTCTCTTTAAATGACCTAGATCAAAAATCAAAAAATTAGCACGTGTTTTTAATATTTTTCGTAATTTTGTGGACTTAGCGTTTTTGCCAACCACAAAATTACAACAACTTTAAACTACATAATGACATTTTTTGTTGTTGTTAAATATGTATTTTGCATAATGTTACTGTTTTGCATTAAAATCTGAATTTTGGAAAAAAGTGGACTTATAGTGTTTTCACACCAAAAGTTAAAACCTGATTTTAACATTAAAACCATAATCAGCTGATTTTGCGTTCACACTGCAAATTTTCTTAAATCAGGTTTTAACTTTCATACATTCATGACGGAACAGAAATGTTTTTGTTTAAGAAAAAACAAAAAATATGAAAAATTAAGAAATAATATTAATATTATTAATATTATTGTTAAAATATTGTTATTTATTATTGTTGTAGCATTCATTATTTGAAATTTTACATTTTTATACAACCGGCTTTCTATATTTTTACATTTGTTTTGTTTTTATTTTATTTTAATTTAATTTTTATCAGCTGTTTTTACCATTTCAGAGCTGGTAGCTCTGATTTAGTACATAAAACAAGGTTGTATTTCATAAAATCAACTTAAAACCAATTCAAAAAAGGTTTTAAGTTGATTTTAACACAATAATTTTGTATGGTAAAAGCTGGTTTTATTTTTGATTTTAACGTTAAAACCAACTTTTGCGTTAAAACCACTCGGTGTGAAAACACTATTAGCGTCTTTGCGAATTATACTAACGATATATTTTATTGTTCTAAAACCTTTGAATGTTTTCAAATTCTTTCTGCTATTGCTGTACTCACTTTTACACCTACATCCTGTAAATGCGCCGTGTTAATTTAAAATTTCTCTCAGTGTGTTTACATCCCCATATATCTATTCGTATCGTATACACAACATACATCGTACATCCATTTATGTATGGATGTAGGTATGCATGATGTATGAGTTGGGTTTTATGTTACTCTCCTTTTTTTCATTAAAGAATTGTTGTTTCAAATTGCTTTTAGCGTAATACTAAACTAAATGGAGAATAATAGATTCGAATACACACATACAAAGAGTATCCCATACATATGTATACACACTAAGAGAATGATAAAAACAATGTTGCTAACAGACACAGAAACACGTTTAAAACTTTAGCAACATATAAGAGTTGAATTAAAAAAGCACTTACACTTATATGTACATGCATATATACATACATATATATTGTAGAGTAGAATAACAGTGTTGAGTATTCGTTTTTAAAATAAGGAGGGAGCTGTGATGGTACATTTTTTTTATAATTTGCCATCGTGTAAGACATTTGCTCAGTTTATTATTACCTATTTTAGTAATTTTATTGAACAACTACAACATCAGGGAGAAAGATAAAGAACAAGCAGAAAAGAAAAAAATATTGGAAAATTGAAGACATTTAAGCTCAAGAACATATTTCTCCTAGAATTTATTTTCATTAAATGACAGACAGGCCAAATACTTCATATTTATTATTAAAAAGAACTTAAAAATTTAATAGAAATAGAGATTATGAAGGGAAAAAAGATGGCGAATGAATATAGAAAATATTCACCAGCTAGTGGAAGCCGCAACTGGAGTGTAAGAATTTCATGAGTCTTAAGTCCCGCACTGGTCATTCACTGTTGTGTTCCAGACCATACTGTTATTCCTTGGAGCCGTTCTAAATTTGTGCCCTATGAGTATACTAAAGAGCCTGATATTATAATCTTGAGATTCTGACATAATCTTGATTCAAGAGAGCGCCATCTTGCAATCTCCCAAGTTAGTGATTTTCCACATTACTATTGTCTTATTGTAGAAAAACTTTTTATCACTTTCGTGACACGTGTTAAGTTTATTTATTTTAGTATTCAGGATAATTTCCCTTTCAATATAGGGTAGCAAAGCTTATGCCAAATTCTATTTCTCACATGTGCTTCCAGCGCCTACACAAAGTCTTCTAATGGCAGAGTATAATTCACCCTTGTACCGAATTTGGTGTGAATAGCAGCCAGAGGCAGATCAAGAAGAGCAAAATCTACCCTGAAAGATGCGGGTTGTGCTCGTTGGCAACATTAGGTCGTATTTATTCAAGAACTGTGAATATTGCAACATTGAAGTCAATAGAGTAAGATACCGCGCGAAAATGGACTTGATTGAAAGGAATTTTAACAAGAAACACAACTACACGGCTTATGATTTTATGAACGTACTTAAAGGCGAGTGAGGTGAGCAATTATTCTGCCATTTTACAGCAGTCTACTAGCGGTCGAAATCAATGCTGCTTTACTTGAAATGACTGTATAGTCGTGAGAAAACTGATAAAATTCCTTGTTCTCCAGCAAGGTCTTCCCTCTTCAAAACTAAGTTGAGGAACACTGAGGGCATAATACAGTATCTACTGCCTGCTAAGTAGGATGTCCATATAAAGGATTTGAATGAGGTTACGGTTTAATAACTCATAGGGAACCTCTCCAAGTGCGAAGTGTATAAATTAGCGGGAGAGAGTATCTAGCTAGAAATCGATTAATATTAAATATAATGGAGATAGAAATTCCAAAGATTGTTCTACAATAGCTCATGTAAATCGTCATGATGGAAAACCTGTTTAATCTACTTTCAGCTCTGGCAAAAGTTTGTCCAATATTTGTTTTGAATTTGTGTGAGCATAACTTGTTGATTGTACTTAGGGCAGTTACCTCAGTCCGTTAAATCCCACTTCTTCCTTAGGTTTCACTGTTGTACGAATATCATATATGCTTACATAATGATCGTATTTCCCGCAGGGCACATTCGTTTTGTTGTCAACTGATCAGTGGATCTCACACTGCATTACAGAAGAAATTGCCGAATTATATGTCGTTTCGCTGAACTATTCTTTCCTGTCAGTTTTAATATAAATATGTAGTTCTAAATCTAATATCCACAAACACTACTCCCTCTTTCCTCCTTCCCATAAGCAATTTTCCTAGTTTCAATACAATGTACTGCATTAGAAGGGGCCATCCCCTGAGTGTTGATCGTAATAATACTGGTGAGCAAGTAATATCACGTTTTGAATAACAAGTTTAACCCCATTGGATTAACTTTTGTAGAGAGACTTAAAGTCCCCTAGTGCACAAGGGCAACTACATTAAAGGCTGTTACTATTAAGATAACAGTCGAAATGCTGGAAAAATTTTCGAAATTGGATGAATCAGTACTGCAGAAAAGCGATATTTCCATGAAATAATCTTTAAAAAGTAAAAGGCAGATATTCATTTAGAGTCTAATACATCGTTACAATCTAATACCGCCTCTGATCGAATTAGGGTATTGTCATTAGATGTTTAAATTCCTCGTTTTCAAAACGAGACTGCTTAAGCATCCTTTTTCTGTTTCAAATTAAAAGCTCAGGTTTTAATGTTGCTATTCACCGGTTTCCAAACGTTAAGACTCAGTCTTGTCAAGTTAAATTTAAGCCCGACTTTCTTAAATTTCCTATAAATACACTACAATGCCAGATTATATGCGCACTCAGCATCATTTCTAAAGAAGCCACTTCAACCTATTGGTTGGGTTGGCGTCATTGCCAACTCTGTTAAAAAAAAACGAAAGAAAGAAAACTTTTCCTCAATTTTGTTTTTTCCTTAATTTTCTATGTCGAAAACACTATAATTTACCATTATTATGCTGATGGTTTTTTTCATTTCTTTTTACTTCTCAGTTCTGGTTTTTTCTGCTCAAATAAATTGAATAAGAAAAATACATCCACACACAGAATCCGTTGTTATGATTTTCGATTTCTTCATATTCTTGTTGTTGTTGACGCTGTCGCTGTCAAAAGTATTTTTGGTTTATTACCGTTGCAGTTGTTGTTGCTTATTTCCTTTCTTAACCACCACACACACTTGTACACGCTAACTGAAGAACACAACCGATAAGAAAAAAAAAGAAAACAAAGTTGGTCTCACGTCGAGAGTTCATAATAATAATTCTGAACTACATTTCGCCTAAGAAATGTGCTGCTACATTCATCCCCCCGCAACCCTTCTCTTCCATTCAACAATTAAAAACACGATACGGTTAGACACCTTGTTCAACTTCTTTTCCTCTCACTCAATATCTCTCTCTCTCTCTCTCTCTAGCTCATTAGTAAGACATTTTGTTGTTTGTTAATGGCAGCGAAGCAGCAGACTACTGCAGTAGCAGTAGTGGTTCTGTTTTGATTGCAAAGGAGGCAGTGAGGCCAGAACTGGAAATACGAGCAATTTAAAAAATTAATGTGTCGTCTGCTAATGGCGCTTTTGTTGGGTTTATTAATAAAAATAAAATATTTGGAGTAGGAAAAAAAACAAAAAAAATTATTTTTGTTATTGTATTTAATTTTATAAATAATACAAGAAGAAAACAAAATTAAAAAAAAAAAAATTTCTTTATATCGCTTTTAAATTCAGCCAAGTCACATTAAATAGAAGAAGAATTTTGCGACAGCAAAATATATATGTTTCTGAGACACTATTAGTCATTTAAAATCCAAAATAATTAATTTCTTTTATATACATACGTCTGTACATATGTATGTATGTACATAGCATATGAATTGATAGATCAGCAAACTCACTATATAGCGACGCGCGTCTCATAGAAGCTAGACGCCACTCCCACAGCAATAGAGGGGAGTAAGAGCCATTTTTAAGGCCAAAGCAAGTCTTTCTGCTTCCAAGACCTTGCGTAAACTCAGTTGCTTTCTTGGTCATTACAACCCCTTAGTCAGGATTACAATTCAGCTTCTTACACCACCCATGCTGTGTGTATTTAGAGTTTAATACCAACTCCGAACGACTCAGTTTTCAAAAGGTTTTACCAAAACACTGAAGTCGCCGTGGTCTAGTAGGTAGTGTGTTGGCTTATTAGACGAAAGGCCCGAGTTCGAATCCCAGGTCAGACATCAAAACGAAAATATGAAAATATTTCTTCGGCGACTTCCTCTCAGCAGATTTCTGGCAAAAACTCTGAGAGTAAAAATTGCCATGAAAAGCTTCTCAAAAAATCTGTCGTTCGGAGTCGACTTTAAACTGTAGGTCCCGCCACTCATGTATGAAATTAACGCACACAACACGAGTGGTGTGAGAAGCTAGGACGTTGTACAATGGGTCACTTCGACCTCCGGGTACTGTAGTTGTCGCAGTTGACAAGTACACGTCCTCTAACCTAACCTACCAAAACACTGCCTAGAGGATGTTGCCAAAAGAACAGCGTTTAAGGTGGTAATAACCAAAACAATGGTATCCAAAGAGTAAGGGCCTTCCATCTTAGAATTTTTTGTGACTTTTACCAATACCAAGCATTGAAAGGGAAAATATATTACTAAACGAGGATGTAATACCTATGGGCGCAGACCCAGTGATGGACAAGACTGTAATGCTAGCGTTGTAAAGTTTTTGGAACACTAAAGCTCCAGTGCACCTTAATGGAATTGCGAACTGAGATCTCAAGCTAGCAATAAAATACAATGTACGACTCTTTATGAAGGCTTGTACGAAATGTTTTCTGAATGTGTTCTCTGGAAATATGGAAAACTCTAAGATTGACTTTATTTTCTAAACGTCATGAGGTGAATGCTCTTTTCGACCACTTCGTACGATCGATATGACCAGAAAAACTAAACATATTTTGTCTATAACCGTTTGGAACAACATTCTGAAACAAAAGCCGAAGTTCCAGCTTATAATCATGAATTTCCTCACCTATAGTCGCTATTAAGAAATTAACAATCATAGCAAGCAATGCGATTGAAGGAACCTGATGAATGCATGCTTCAAAGGAATATTGTGCTGTCAGAACATTTGATATTAAAAGTTATTTTAATTCTGCACCTTGGTCCCGTATTTTATAAGCATTATAAATTCTTATGCTTATCATTAGACACCTCTCTGAAAGATTACTTCTCTATGACAAGGCTGAAGAAGTTAGGAAATATAGTATGACTGGTGTATTTCCTCCAGGGCCTGTGCTAAGGTCCCTCCTATGGAATATATTTTACGCTTGATCGCTACGCTTACCAATACCCAGATGAGCTTAAATAGTTGGTTATACCGATGGTATAGCACTGACAATACAAGACACTCATTGCAGATGGACACAACACAACATCTCAGTCGTTGCTTAGGTAACTACGCGTACAGTAATATTGAAAAGTCTTGTCGGTAATCGCCACTAGCGAATGCTGTCTTATCTGGCATTATTACTAACATAAGAGAACCGAATCAAAGTTACTCAGTCGATAATAATGTGTGCAGTCCTTTTTTCGATAAAGCGGTTTTAGAGTTACCGTAGGATTACACACGGTGTGACATTAAGCTTTCGGGGTTGTATCAGATGCTAGAGATATACCGGATGTAATGGCCCGGCAACTGAGGTGACTATGTAACAAAAAGCCTTTTTTAGACCTCTAATATCTGAAAAACGAAGATGAGAAAGGTAAACGTGTCTATACCAATGGTATGCTGGGAGAATGCAGGCAGCATTAAATATAATGGATACACAAACTTATCAGAAACGTTCAAAACTGGGTTGAAAACAAGCATGAGCCTGTTGATTTTCACATGACGCGATTGCTGACAGAACATGGCTGCTTCAGAAAAAATTTCTGCAAGTATGGCCGTGATTATGAAAATAAGGACGAAATTTTAATGTTTGCTAAGTTTCAAATCCTGGTAAAGACCCACGAAAAACAAGTCTACACACACCATCTTTTTGTCGACTATAAGGCAGCCTTCGATAGCCCCATAAGGGATCGTGTTTTTAGCGCAATGTCTGAGCTCGGTTTACCTGCGAAGCTGATACGGCTATGCAGCTCCGTCAAGGTAGGAAAGGACCTCTTCGAACCTTTTGGTACCGTGCGAGGTTTCAGACAAGGCCACCCCTTATCATGCGACCTCTTCAATTTCGTCATGGAGAGTGTTCTGCGAAAGGCGGGCGTGCATCCCAATGGCACCATTTTTCAAAAAAGTGTCCAGTTGCTTGCATACGCTGATGACATTGACATCATAGGGCGTACCAAGCGAGATGTTACTGCTGCCTTTTGTGCTATTGAACGGGAGTCTACCAACATGGGTTTGGCAGTAAATGAGGACGAAGCAAAGTATATGTTATCGACAAGTAGAGACGTGCGACGTATTGATTCTCAGATTACGGCCGATAACTATACTTTTGATGCAGTCAAGGAATTTATCATGGTTCCGCCATTACCACTAAAAATGATGTCAGTCTGGAGATCAAGCGTAGGATCACTCTTGCCAATAGATGCTACTATGATCTCAATAGCCAATTGAGTAACGGAGACCTCTCGTACGACAAAACTAGTACTCTACAAGACGTTCATCCTCCCCATGCTTCTTTATGGCGCAGAGGTATGGGCCCTATTAAGCACTGATGCAGAAGCCTTGAAAGTATTCGAGACAAAAGTACTACGTAAGATCTTCGGTCCAGGACTAGTTTGCGATAATTTCCGCATCCGATGCAACAGTGAGCTGTATGAGCTCCTCAAAGACATAGACGTTGTGCAGCGTATTAATATTAATAACGCTGGCTCGGCCATGTCATTCGAATGGAGGAGGATGCTTCGGCGAGACGGGTGTTTGATGCGGGGATCTGCGGAAGTCGGCTAAGAGGACGATCTTGTATCCGTTGGAAGGACCAAATCGGGGAAGCCCTGTCATCGATTGGTGTGACCAACTGGCGTAGTTGCGCAAGAAGCAGAGGTGCCTTGAAGGATGTGTTGCGGCAGGCCGAAATTCGTTAATCGGGTTGTTATGGCCAATTAAGTAAGTAAGTAAGCTTGAAATATTTACTTCTTTTCAATGCCAAAGTATCCGGTTAATCAACATAAGCTCAAAAAATAACGGCATATTTTCCTCCTAACAAACTTGGCTGACTTACTAGCATTCTATAATATCACTGCCAAATACCCAATAATATCTGCAACAATTCATTACTTCCAAATGCCATTGCTTCGAAAATACTGTTGAAAACGAATTGACTTGCCCCCCACTAATATTATTCATTATGTTAATTTTTTTATTATTATTATCATTGTTTGAAGAAAACTTTCCATTCGAAAAAAAAAACAAAAAAAAACTTCTCGTGTTGACAATAACAACATATCCAGAGAGATTGTAGACAATTTCTGTCTTTCTTTTTTCATGCTGGATAGCGTTATTATTGTGTTTGTTGTAGTTTTTATTGTTGCTGGGAATAAATGGTCATTTGCCGCGGCTGTGTCACCTTCTGAAACATGCATACGATCAAAGTTTACTTTCTTTCGTGTACGAAGTACATACATATGTATTTAAATGGTAATGTAGTATGTGAGAAATCACAAGGTAGTATTGTAAGTAAATTTGTTCTCTTTTTTTTTTCTTTCGTACTTACGTGTGCTTAAGTGTTTGAAAAGGTTTCTTGGTTGAGTTCATTTGTAATCCCCTGCTAGCATACGAATGAAAGAGGCACAAAAAAATGTGGTTTTATGGCTTGTTTTTCTTTTTTGTTGTTGTTTTTTTGTGGTATTTATCTCTTTTTTTCTTCTGGTTTTCCTTCTTATTTCAATTCTCTTCCTCTCCTATTGCATATTTATTTGTTTATTTGTCTGCTTGTATAGTTTCTTTCGTTTTGTTATTGTTTTTGATGCCTTCGTATCGTTTTTCGACCTCTCACGTTTAACGATTACAATTTAATGCGTTTATTGTATGTTCATGTTGTTGTTGTTGTGGTTTCTTCTTATACATAACTACTATTTTTTCTCTTTTTTATTAGTTCTTATAATTGTTGTTGTAGTTGTTACCACATCATATGGGCGCAACATTGTTTCTCTTAATTAATTAAAACGTGATTTTTGTTGTTGCTGCTGTCGTTCGGTTCTTTTTTTTCTGTGTGTGTTTTACTCGTTTGACGTGTTTGTTTGTTGTTTTTTTTGCACATGTTTTCAATTGTCAAATTTAATGCCAATAAGACATCTAGACTAAATTGAAATGTTAAATTGTTGTTTTTTTAATTTATTGTGATAAGAATGTATTAAATGTTGCTGTTGTTTTTTATGCTTCTCATGCACTTTATTTGCATTGGATTTTAGCTTTTTGACCACTGTTAAGATTTTAAGGTTAAAACGTCGAGATTTCTATTAATTGTACAGAGTGACTTAAATTATTTTAATCAAACTGTGTTGGTTCCTGCAGGGTTCCATGCTTGGCCCTATACTGTTGAACGTCATGTATGATGGTGTACTGAGGCTTAGACTCCCTAGAGGAGCACAGATCATGGGATTTGCGGACGATATTGCCCTGGTGATAAGAGGAAAACATTTATATGAATTGGTGAGAACGTGTAACACTGCGGTGGGCACGGTCAGAAGCTGGATAACGGGAATAGGTCTCAAACTTCCCGACCACAAAACAGATGTTCTACTTGTAACCAGTAGAAAGATGATTGAATTTATTACCATAACGGTGGGCGACCAGCGCATGACATCAAAGCTTGGGATTAAATACTTGGGAGTGATGATTGATAACAGGCGCACGTTTAGGGAACACTTGACGTACATCGGTGGAAAATGTTCGACGACGACATGTGCACTTGCCCGAATAATACCTAACCAAGGAGGCCCGAAACAGGAGAGAGAACGGCTATTGATGAAGGTAGTGACATCGGTCGCCATATATGCAGCCCCTATATAGCCCGAGGATATGGATAGGAGGACCTATAGAGCAGGAATAGAGGCGACCCACAGGAGGTCAGCTCTCATGGTAATTTCTGCCTTCCGGACGGTGTCAACTGATGCAGCATTGGTGATAGCGTTAATGATGCCCCTAAAACTAGTAGTAAACGTAGAGAAGAGGAAACATGATGCAGGGAGGGGAACAGACCTTTTGAACCCCGTGCAATTGGTTGACGATGCCATGAATAGATGGCAGCAGGACTGGTCCAATTCCAGCAAGTGAAGATGGACCTACAGACTCATACCGAGCATTGGCTAACGGGCCATGGATGTCATAGAGCATATCTCTATAAGTATGGCCACGACGTAGATGAAGCATACCCAGAATGCCGTAAGGAGACGGCGGAGCATGGTTTCTTTACCTGCCCGCGATACGACGATCGACGAATTTGCCTAGAGAAGGACAATAGGATCCCAGATAATGCCCGATAATGTAGTTAGCCTAATGGTAACAGGGTGTGTTTTCGCAAGGAGGATATTGATGCGGCAAAGATTGGCTGAGAGAGCAAGGTCTGCAGAATTTGAAGGCGGCACTCGCTGAATCTCCACCCCCCCGAAGTAATACGTGATTGTGGTCCCTGGAGAGGGGGGGGGGAGGTGCAAATGGTTGGAAGTGTGACGAACGAGGTCGGCAAGCCGAGAGTAAGCTACCAATGTCTTGAAGATTCCCAGCCTTTAACTCGTAAAGCTATAAAAAAATGTTTGTGTATAGTAATAATGAGTAATCTGAGAACGACTTCCTCTAAGGCATTGTTTATTATGCTTAAATAGCTATCGTCAGATCTAATGATTAAAACAGAACGAAGAAGAACGTCATCCAAATATTCACTGTAGGATCCAAAACGCAATCAAAATGATGAATCTTTTCGGAAGAATTTAATCTTAGATCGTTCCTCAGACTCCCCGATTACTGTAGTACTACACAAGAATGATAAACTAAAGATTACGCCTTGCGCATGATTTCCCGTTAGATGACGTAGTTGGACTATTTGAAAGGTTTCCAAGTCTTTTTCAAATATGAAAATTAACATTTTTTCTGAAAAATGTGTGTATTACGTGAAAGTTGGCAGCCCTACAATATAAATTGCGTTGAGAGTTGTCAAAAAAATATTTATTTATTCTTGAAATATACAACGAATTTTGTGAAAAATTTATTGAAAAAGAACGTTAAAAAAAAATTAACATTACAAAAAAAATTAGTGAAGTTTGTTAAAAAAAGCTGCAACACAAAGAAAAACTAAAATGAAATATTGAAGGAAAATGTAAACATGGCGTGTGCAGTGGGCAAATGCAAGCAAAATAGTGGTAAAGAAACAAGTGAGAAATTTTAGAAAATAAAATATCCCGTGTTTCAAATTCTGTATTCTAATTCATATATTCTGGGCTATAACGAAGGCATTTTGGGTGCCAATGCAAATGTGGTGGTCTACAATACTCCTGATTTAGAAGTACATAATTCTTTAACTGGTAAATGTCGACATACAATTTCAAATAAAGGAGTTTAATTTTCCTTCTGGTTTCTACAGGCACTATATTTAAGAATATTAATACTGAGATCCAAGAGGACTTATTACAGACCGAAAATAATGAAATAGAATTAGAAAACCTACAGTATGTCGGTTTAGAGAATTTGGCCGAATATATTTGTCGCAAATTAAAAAACAAAAACCCCAATCTTGCGATCAAGCTTTTACAGGACTCGACGTATACCTGGGCCAACCACCTAAGTTAAGGTGGGCGAAGTAAGCCATCAAATTCACTAATGAAAACGTTAAAATCGTGTGATGCCATTTTTTTGAAATGGAGAACAATTGATGCTTATGGTCGGGTATATCCAAGAACATTTGTTGGAAGCAAAGGACATTGAAGGAAAGGATGAAGTGAAAAAACTTTTTTAGATGTAGAATGTACTTCAGAATGATATTACTAAACACCGAAATTTCTCAAAATATCAACAAAAGAAAAAGGAAAATGAATAAAATACCAACGTAAACAAAACTTTTTTCACTTCATTTTATTTTCATATAATATTTCAATTAATAAAATATTGTTGGATAATTTTTCTTTAATGAATTTTCAATAAATAAATGTTTGAAAAAAAAAGTTTTTGCTACTAAATAATTTTGTAGAGACATAAGTTAAATTGTCCCACTGTTATGTTTACATATAAATATAATTGTTTGACAGTTGAAAATCATTAGCCAATAGGAACACAAATTGCGTGACGTCATTGATTCAACATGCGCAGAAAGATTTAATTTTGTGTGCGTGATGGCGTAATCTTTAGTTTATCATTCTTGGTACTACATACATAAATGGCCATTACAATCCTTCATTCAGGATTACGGCCTAGCTTCTTACACCACTCATATTCTGTGCGTTAATTTTATACGAGAGTGGCGGGACCTACAATTTAACGTCGAATCCGAACGACAGATTTTTGAGAAACTATTCATGGCAATTTTATTTACTCTTGGAGTTTTTGCCAGAAATCTGCTGAGAGGAAGTCGCCGACGAAATACTTTTTCATATTTCGTTTTTTTATGTCTGGCCTGGGGCTCGAACCCGGGCTTTACGTCTAATAAGCGAACGCATTACCTACTAGACTACGGCGACTACTACTACTGTAGTACTATTCAAGTTAAAATGATGACTAAAGATACAGCCCTTGTGTGAACACACTACATTTGAACTGATTACTGCAATCGATCCTTTTGAGGAACTGAGGTACCATTTTTTTATCACATATCGAATGGCACCTCGACGACAAAGTTGTCCTTTCTAGTAAACCCTTAAAAAAAAGGAACTCATGCAGGCTAGAACAAAATTATAGACATAGCACTAAGAAAAGAACGGTTCGGTTTATCCTCTAAAATTTTTTATAATCTTGTCAATTACGACTTGCAAGTCGATTTTGACGACCATAACACCCAGTAACAATCGAAAAGTAGACACGTTAGAATCTCCACTTTTGTTGTCACTCTGTGACTATTCTTACGTGTTCTTCAGTCTTTAAACGGTACATGTTTGTGAATGACAAACGTTTTACTAAGTAAATGACAATTCAGTTGAAGGATATTCAACAGCCGTCAGTCAGACTTGTCAGAAACAGAACAAATTTGGCCTCGATAGAATTGACACACTTAAACCACGTACGACTCTTACTAAAGCCATTCGGAGTTTCTAATGAAGCCACTTAGGTCTTGTATGGATGTATATACCGACGGCTCCAAAATCGATGGCGGGGTGGGTAGCGGAGTCTATACCGGGAAATTGGATTTGAACATTTCACTCCGACTGCCGGACTATTGCAGCGTGTTCCAGGAGGAAGTAATGGCCATCTACCGGGCCGCACAATGAAACCTCGCACACGGTGTTCCTTTCACCCGCGTCTCGAATTTTTCAGATAGCCAAGCTGCCATAAAGTCTCTGTCGAACATTGCGAATAATTCTAGGAATGTTGCCTCAACCTTCTATCTGGGCGCTTCAGTGTCACACTTGTCTGGACACTGTGAAATTCCGAAACGACAACCTCTCCTGGATCAACGAGGAGTCCTGCTGTACCGCTAGATTCACCTGGCTCCGGATGGATAGAAGGCGTACCAAGCAGTTACTTGGACTTGGTCGCGGCATCATATCAATCACAGTGGCCATGCTTACAGGTCACTGTATTATGGGTAGACACGCGGAAAGAATGCGGCTCCCATTTAACGACTTCTGCCGTGGGTGCAGATCCGCTGAGGAGGACGAGACTGTGATTCACTTCTTTGTCAATTTCTTGAATTTTAATACACAGTTCCTATATTTGTGAAAGCTGTTTTAAGCAAATTTTTTGAAATGCGTTTTAAATCCTTTAAACGAGTGAAGCCAACAATGGGGCATAAATTCTCAATTGCAGTGAATTTTTAAATTATAAACGTTTTTTTTCCTTTTTAGTTCAGTTCATAGTTCAGTCCATAAATGCAATTTAAGGACAACAACAGCAACACTGAATACACATCTCTGCATATCGAGAGGCATACTTCTCTCCCTTTCTCTCTCTCTATCTAACTCTACGTCTTGAAAATAATAAAACCTCAAGAGATTACGTTACAGTAGAATTTAATGCAGCAGCAACAACAACAACAACAATAATAATAATAACGTAACTCTGAAGGTTAAACATGTGAGAATTCTAGTTGAAACATTTTTTTCTTCTCTTCTTTTTTTTTTTTTTTTTTTTTTTGGTTACCATAGGTCGCAAAGTATACAACCTTTTATCAACGAACCCATAAAGAAAACAACGTCAACAGCAGCAGCAGAGCCACAGCTGCTGCAGTTTCAACACAATAGTCAACATTATACAATAAAAAACGATAAACCCAAGGGGGAAAAGAAGAGAAAATAAAGAAAATTGCAAAAAATAAAACAACATTTTAATGAATACGTTTGAGATGGTGCGGCGGATGTATATATGGGTGAGTGTGTGTGCGTGTGAAAAAGAGACAATTGGCGGGTTTGACAAGTGAGTTGGTATGAACGTGAGTGTAAAAATAAAACGATGAGTAGGTGATCTAACGAGTTATTTACAACAAAACCTTACACACACACAGTGAGAAATGCACACTCACTCGTGTATGTACCCACTCTCTCTTGAGAGTAAAAGAATTCTGAAGTCAATAACGACAACAACGCACACACTCTGGTTTTCACTTAAAACAGTGTTGCCGCTGATTATGTATGCGTTACATGTTTTGTTGTAATGCTCCAGAGACACAAAAAACTGGAATTACAGGGTTAGACCACGTGTATTTTGTAGAAAAATTTAAGAAAAGTACAAAGTTCAAGGAATGGAATCCTAACCGAAATTGGGAAAGGATCACTCTTGTAATTCTGGGAAGTTTATTCTTTGCTCCGCAATATCGAGTGGACTTGCATCGATTATCCTATTTCTGGTATACTTTTTAATAGCTAGTATAGCGCCTTCAGTGCATTGTCAATTGCTTAGCATCTACATTGGGGTGAAACACGTCTTTTACTTCTTCGGTATATGGCGTTGAAAACGGCACTTCTTTGGCCCAGGGGGTGAATAAGGTCACCGTTAACTGCTCCGATCAGAGTGTTCGATTACGTTCCTTGAGGAAGTCCACTAGGGTTTCCAGGTAGGTAGAGATGCTGGACGTAATTCCCTCAATCTTTTTACCGGAGGCAAACACTATGATATCATCGGAAAATGATACCATATGAAGGCGCTGTGGAGGTTGTGGCAGCAATGAAAAATACAAGTTAAACAGCATTGGAGAGAAGACTCCTCTCTAGGATACACCCAACATGATCTACCGTAATCCTGGAACATTTTTGACAATGTTTTGCAAATGTTTAAGCACTATTTTCGAATCTTGATTGTTGGCTTCTACAGTCCTTCTTAAAGATTGTGTGGAAATTGTCTTGTCTTTCAGATTGAGGGTTTTTTTCTCCATATTTCATAAGTTTTAATTATTGCTTGGACAGTATTAGAGTAACATTTGCCTTTACTTCAGAGTTTGATCACGATATTTAAAACTGAATATGAATTTTACTTTTGAATTTTGATATTTAACTTTACAGTTAAACAGTCGTTCTAATTGTAAAATAAATTAAAATCGTAAAAGCTAACGGTTTTCTTAATTTCCTATTTCATTTTAGAGCTTTTATGACGGATATAGACAGAGAAAACTGATCCCAAAAATGAATACTGATGGGAAAAATTTCCGGATTCAAGATTTACATCGCAGTGAAAAATATAAAGCTACATGGCACTATCACCAAAAAGTCAGATAGCACCCACGAACGTAAAATAAACGTAAAATAACACTTAGTCAGGACAGACAAATTTATAAAGCAGCTGTTAAAGATCTTATCAAGAGCTCGCGTACTTCAAGCCAAGAGGAGTGAGGAGTTGTTTGGATGAAAACAAAATTACAGTTTAGCAGGTATGAAAATTAATATATTAAACAATTTATGAGAAGAAATGTTAAGATAATTTTATTAAGCTGGACTTAACTTTAGTGCATTAGCCATTATTTTGCCCATGTCCTAAATTAATCATCAAGCTAAAGGTTTTATTAATCTGTGTAATATGGAAATCAAAATAATACATACATACATACCTACATAATTGGCCATTACAACCCATCAGTCAGGATTAAGGCCCAGCTTCTTACACCACTCATGTTGTGTGTGTTAAGTTTATACGTAAGTGGCGGGACCTATAATTTAACGTCGACTCCGAACGACAAATTTTTGAGAAAATTTTTCATGGCAGGTTTATTTACTCTCGGAGTTTTTGCCAGAAATCTGCTGAGAGGAAGTCGCCGAGGAAATATTTTTTTTCATATTTCGTTTTGATGTCTGACCTGGGATTTGAACCCGTGTTTTACGTCTAATAAGCGAACACACTACTTACTAGACTACGGCGACTTCAATTTTGTTTCATGCACCTTTTAAAAAAATGTAAATTATTGGAATGTACATATATTCGTAGATTTGTGAAAAATTGTCAGAAATAAGTGAAATTCGTCGTCACCACAGTACGAAGTAAAAAAAATTGAACAAAATTAAGTGAAAAATACGAAAAAAAAGTGATCCAAAGCACTCAAAATATTTAGTGAAAGAAGTACTCCTCATAAAAAATGTATCCCAAAAGATGAAAGTTCAAAATTGTTAAAAAGTTTCCTCTTAAACGTACATACTAAAGCATTCACATCCTGGTAACTCTAATTTACATTCACACCACTCATTTCTGTATATTAATTACAAATAAAGGCAGAAGCAAGAATAACGGGTACAAACAAAATAATAATTATTATAACAACAATAACAACTATTTAATACTACAAGAATAACAACTTTTATTGTTAGCACACAAACAAACAAACAACATACACCAACAACAACTTCAATAATAACTCAGCAATGTACAGGTAACCCTCGATTTACGCGATACTTCATTTACGCGATTTTGATATAACGCGTTTAAAAAATAGTGGTAACCCTCGATTTACATGAAATCCAGCACTGACGCCATGACGTTATGTTCTTTGTTTTATATTATTTTTAATTTTGAGAACTATAGTATTTAAGAAAACACAGAAATTTAATTTTAATAAATGAAAAGTACAAATTAAATAATAGAAGTTTAATAATAAAAAATAATTTGGTGTGTTTTTTTACACGATTTTTAAGTACCAAAAGTGAGTTTTACACGTATTTTATGTTTCGAATTACGCGATATACGTAAATTTTGGTCCCAAAATAAGCTTTTATATGAATTCTTAACCTCATTTTACGCGTTTACGATTTAAACATAATATCTTCGGTCCCAACAAACCGCGTAAATCGAGGGTTACCTGTATGTACATACACTCTCTACTCAATGATTATAATAAAATAATGAAACAAGAGACAACAATACAACAGAGAAAAATAACCCCAGCCAAATGCAAAGTAAAATATACTCATACATACATACATACACTTCGAACATACATACTCACTAAAAGATAGCAGTAAAGTCAGCAGCAAAAACAAAAAATAACGACAACGAGTAATACCAACGACTGACGTCGTTAACTATTCCAACAGACAAAAACACAGACTTTCACACACACACACATACTCAACATACAAAAAAATTTAATGGCGCAAACAGTTTGACGTTAAGCTTTACTGACAATCTGACTGTTTGTCCGTTAAATTGTTTGTCTGCCTGTCATACTGTCAAGTGTCTTTATAAATGAATATGATGGTG
The DNA here is from genome assembly GCA_930367235.1 of Sarcophaga rosellei. Lineage (NCBI taxonomy): Eukaryota > Metazoa > Arthropoda > Insecta > Diptera > Sarcophagidae > Sarcophaga > Sarcophaga rosellei. The sequence goes on along the minus strand of OV884018.1, from coordinate 57,499,845 downwards.
TGTGTGTGTGTGTGTGTGTGTGTTGTTGTTGTTGTCTGCCTCTGTTAGTTGCACAGTCATTAATTTTCCATAGAAACGCCTGTGCTCAAGTCTACTAATGTAAGACAAGTGTGGCCAACTTTATATTTTCAATTAAAATTAAAGTAAAGAAAAAACGGCTTAATCGTATTTAATAGGGGATATGAGCTTTAAGCTGCTTGAAAGGAAATATCCGGTAGTATTTTCTAATGCCTAGCTCTATCCTTTCATCTTCTTTTCTCTTTCCTCCTTTTTTTAGTCACTTTTCTTATCTATTTTAGAACGAATATAATTGATCAGCTTGTGCCAAAAATTCTTTCGTTTTTTTTTTCTGTCCAAAAACCCGCTCAATTAGCATTTACTTAAAAAAAGAACAGACCAAAGGCGTCAAGTAAAAGAAAAAAAAAATACTATTTAGGAAACACAAAGAAGATAGATAATCTTATTTCTTTTTTTTTTTTTTTTTATAACAACCTTTCACTCACACGCATACACAAACATATGATTAATTTATTTTTTCTACGTCTTCTTCTTAATAAAAACCGCTTTTCTATCAGCAATTGTTTTGTTTTGTTTTCTTTTCAGCTTCTTTTTTTTTGTTTTTAATGAAAAGCAAAAAAATCCCCAACCGTAATATAAAAGAAGAAATAACAAAAAAAAAATAAAACAGTCAGATAACAAAAACACCGTGATATTTTTCTCTCTTTAGTTTTCTTTGTTATGCTATAATGTGGGTTTTAAAAAAAATAAGAAATACGAAGATTGTAACAACAAAAACACTATGAAAAAGAGTCTGTATGATATTACAAAACCGAACCGGTAAATTTAATGTAAAGAAAACATAGAGAATTCTGGTTTATTTATACTGAATACGAATAGTGAGAGAATTAAAAGAGTGAAACGAACGGTCCTATGTATATGTATGTATGTACACAAAATGCTAATGCTGTGTGGGGTGATTTAACAAAAATCTGAAAACAAGAACAAGAGAATGTGTAAAGTTTTTAGGTTGTGTCTCGTTATTTTTAAAACACCCACCCTCCCTCTCACTCTCTCTCTTTAACCATATAATAATGTTGTTACTAATGTTTGTGTTGGTGTCAGCAAGTTTTTAGCTGGTTTTTATTTTTGTATTTTTTTTATGTTCTGTGTGGCTAAGGTTATTGGTACACGTACATAAGTGAGTGTGTGTATTCTCTACTTTATATTCACCGTTTAACTCATGATAATAATGTTGTTGTTGCTGTTTTTCTTTCTTTATTTTTTTTTTATTACGTTTTTCTTTGCTGGTTTTTTTTTCTTTCATTTGATATAAATTGCAGATGAGGTGTATAAAAATAATTATTATTATAACAACAACAACGTTATATGTATTGGGTAAAAGCAGCAAATGAAAGCCAAGAAGAATACATACATACACGTACGACTGCACGACAGCAAACGTGAACGACAATAACAACGAAGAAGAAGAAGAAGAAAAAAAAACACTGGCTACAGTAACAACAATACTTGAACAACAATAACAACAGAGAAAAGAAAATATAGAAAAAAAAAGGAAAAACAAAATCAAACGACGACGACGACGTTGAAGAAGAAGCAGAGTTAGTAGCAGCCGTTGTATTGGATACTGGGTTGCCATAGCTTGCTTTTTTAAAATTCCAAATAATTGAATTGACAAAATAATTTAATGTACTCGTAAACTTTTTTCTTGTTGTATATACGACAACAAAATATAATGAGGTTTTCAAAGTAAATTTTGAACATGCAAAAGGTGTTTACAGTATCTACGATTAAGTTTCGCTTGCAAACGCTAACTGATGAGAGAGATTTTCACATTACCCATCCAAATTTAAAAAATTTTTGATATTTATAAGGTCATGTGTGCAAACACGAATTTTGCCCTATTACACGAGGTAGATGATAAATAACTTGTTTGAGATCAAAATAATGAAAACGGCAACACTACTGGTAAACTGAGGAATGAGTAAATACGGCACAGAGTATAATAATGAGACGGTGAGTAAGTGAGTGAGTGAGTGTGTAAGACCGAACAACACACAATGTGAACTCTGACAACATAGCATTTTTTACCATGCCATGTTGCCACATTTCACTCACTATGTGTTTTTTGTTGTATTTTATTTTATTTTTATTTCTTTATGGTATTATACGTTATGTATGTATGTAGTACATTTATGTGTATAAAAGCCAGCACAGTGCTGTTGTATTGCAAATAAAAAAAAGGGAAAAAATAATAAAAAACAAACATTTTAATGTTTTTCTTTTTTTTTTGTTTTGTTGTTTTTGCTTTTTTGCTAATGGTGCTGCTGCCAAATCAATATGAATTTAAGCTGCTTTAAATTTTTGTGATTTTAGGTAAAAAAATTTTTGTTGTATTTATTTTCGTTTTCTTTTAGAATTATACATATGTACATATAAAAAATTTTAGTTTTTTCTTTTCGTTTTTTGCTTGTTTGTTTGTGTGTGTGTATGTATGTAAGCTTTTTAAAATTAATGATTTTTTTTCTTTTTCTTATTTCGTTAATGCCAGAAAATTGCAAATATGCAACACTTACTTACATAAATAACTGTATTAGTGGGATACATATGTGATCATGAATGTATGTATGTACATATGTACATACATCCATTCATACGAATATGTAGAGGAAATTGTTATTTTTAATCGCGATGATTTTTTGTTTTTCTGTTTTCGTTTGTTTTTAATACGTTGAGGATATTGATCTAAAGAAAAACAAAAACAAAACCAACAACAACAACAAAGAAAAAAATAAAACGAAATTTATATTTTCAATTGAAACTTGAAATCTACTGATAACGCCATCAAGTATTAAACGATTTGGCCTAAATACGTACCGCATTTGATGACCAAGCCAATAAGTTTCATTAATTGCATGAATTTGAACTCGTCGAAAGTCTTGTAAAGTAATGTTAATGGCGAACATAACCTTACAAAAAAACCATATGCTTTTGCATGATGTCTCTTTATAATCACATAACTGGACTCTTCCATTTAATAAAACTTATGATTCGCTGTTGTCATGTAGGATCTCACTGCTTAACTGTAACCTAGACAGAACCAGTGGACTGGTATGATTTTGGGAAATGCATCGGTCAAGAATGGATCCTCGAACATTAGCGATAGACGTCCTCAATTCAATTTGGATAGAAAGGTGCAAAAGACAGGACCTAGCCATAGTAACCAACAGTCACAATGCCTTTCGATCACTCAGTTCTTATAAGTTTAAATCGAAGATATTATGGGATTGTCTGTAGAAGCTAAATCGGCTAGGCAGGGAAAGTAAAGTTATCCTCTACTGGCTCCCAGGGCATGTGGGAATACTGAGGTTTGTAACTGTTCTTTTGACAGGTAACTTGTCTCAAGAAAAATTTCCCAGGAAGAAACATCTGCGTGCATACAGGTGCTAGACAGGAAATTGTCGTTGCTCACACCGAACAGCATGTTGAAATTTTCAATGCAATAAGCTTGGAGGAGCGACTGTAACGATTGTGCAGCCCTTGCGCTAACCAATTTCTTTCTCTTCCCTGATTTTGGTGGAACTTGGTCAGTACAGGGACTGCGTTCAAATTCGTCTCTGCATACTGGGACAGATATTGGATCCTGGAGACTCTACAATCTCTCCTATTTCGCTCAACGTCTGATTACTCAATCGATCAAACTCCCCGCAGTGGGCTAAAGAAGGCCTAATTGATCTCTACACCAGAAGAACGCATTTCGGCATGCCATCTCTTGCCAGCTAAGCTGCAATGAGGCTCGGACCCGGGCTTTACGTCTAATAAGCGAACACACTACGTACTAGACTATGGCGACTTCATCAATAATTATAGTTTTCAAAAATCAAAAGCAATCGTCTTAGTCTAGTGTTGCCTCAGTGGGCGAGAGAAAATAGATGATCAGAAGACTTTGTTTCCAAAATCCCACGTGGATCAATTGTGAACGTCATAGACTTTGATTGCAGATTCTATTTAGACGGAGACTGATTAGCTATGGAACTCAGAGGGAAGCATTTATTTTCGATACAAAAATTGCTCTTCGGTAGTTAACAGCACTTTAAAAAAATAATCACTCTTGGATAAGTCCATCATCATTACAGGGTTCCAACACCCCCTTACACACATGATGAGCACAAAAAAGTGGCATAAATTAAAAAGAATTTCATAATTTCCGAAGGTTTTTGAACGAAACATTTTTATTTTTTCTTGCTTTAAAAAAACAAAAGAACTTCACTCTATGTATTATAAAATCAAAATTAATTTCTTTGCAACGTGGTTAGAGACAGAAAGAGAGAGAAAAAAAGAAAAAACCTATAAATCATGTTTTATAGCAGCAGTAGTGGAGTAGTAGTTAGAGTGACCATATTTTAGAAAAACGGAGAGACAAAACTAAAATCCATGCGAAATACAAATAAAAATTGCTGTTTTTCCCAAATAATTTTCACTTGTCCATATAAAATGAAATGTGGCAGCAGGGCCCACATAAATACACTCATACATACTTACTGCCATACACACATTATACTTGTAAAATAACAACAACGGCAGCAAAAACAACAAGGTTTAATAAAGCAATGGAAAGAAAGAATGGAACCAAAAAAAATAAAATACAATAATAACACTAACGTAAAGAAGAAGAAACAGCGGTATGGCAATAAAGGAGGAAAGACACATTTTGCAAAAGAAGAAAATTAAAAGAGAAAGAAAAAAAATCAAGAATAACAACAGCAACTTATAGAAGACAAGACCATAAACAAAATGAATGGCAATGCTATGATATGTATTTAATGTGTGTGCGAGTGTATGTTTGAGACAAGAATCACGTATGAGAAAACATTAAAACCAGTTATAACGTGGTGAATTTCAATAAATACAATAAAAAAATACTGACAACAAGAAACGTGTTGATGGTATGAAACGAACTTCTTCTGTATTAAAGAGAAAATTCATATTTTTTTTACGGAAAAAAATAAGAAAGAATTCATTTAACGACGAAAGTTAATAAAAAATATTTAAAAAAATGTTTAGTATTTAAATTTTGTTTGTTTAAACGTAATTTTTTTTTATAAAATATGCTATTGCAGCAAACGTGTTGTAAGGCTTATCAAACTCATACTAAATGCTACTGGTTACCTTAAAACATGTTGTGTGTTGTGTAAAAGCGCTTGTGTGTGCGAATGAATATTTTGTGCTGTTGTTGTTGTTTTATATATATGTATTGTTTGTCTTTCTTTCGTCGTTGACGTCGTCGACGTTTGTGCTACAAAAAAAATTTGTTTAAAGCAAGTTTCTTCGTCGTCGGCCGTGCGTTTTGTATTGAATTAAATCGGGTTCAGTAGAAATTGCAAAAAATTTCGTAAAAATTGTGCGAATTTATTGCAAAAAGGTAAAAAATAATACAATTAAAGTGTAAACGAATTCAAAGAAAATTATTTACAAAATTTTCCATTAATTTTCAAGCCCCAAAGCCTCAAAATTAAAGTCAAAAAATGAAAAAAAGAAAATCTTGTGAAAAAAAATGAAATGCGAAAAAAAGGGGGCGAATATAGAAAAAATCCATATTGTGCTGCTTCTTGTTCATATGAAAAAAAATTTATATCAAAATGAAAATTGAATATGAAAAAAAAACATTAATACGTGTGCATATTTATTAAATGCAGAAAAATTAAGTGTTATAAAATCTTTATACATACATATATACATATGTACATATACATATTCTATATAATTAAAAAAAGGAAAAATTAAATATGTATATACATATGTATGTATATAATACCATAAGTAAAGTGTTCGTATGCACAAAAACACGACCTTTAAACGTCTGCTGGTTTTAATGATTAAAATAAAGCGAAAAAAATAAAAAAAAATTGCCAAATATACCCAGTAAATAAAGTGTATTAAGCAGTTATAATTTTCAAATTAAAGCCTATATCAATAACAGTGCAACGTAATAAAAACTAATTGTTTAAAATTTTATGCAATAATTTTTCTAAAAATAAGCAGAAAAAAGTTCCCTTATAGTTCTGTTCCAAAAAAAAAAAAAAAAAACAAAATTGCCTCTTTCTTCAAAACAGACACACCCTGTTTTTCTATTACTCTTATTTACTCCATATAAAATCTCTGCAAAAAAAAGAAAAAAATTAAATAAAATTAAAAGACAGCAGCTTAATTGTTGTTGTCAAGCCTTAAAAAATTTTCCATATTTTGCTTCTTCTGATTTTTTTTTTGTTTTTGTTGTAAAAAGTGTTGAAGTAATTATTTGTATGTGTTTTTATATGTGTATATGTCAAAGTTTTATTGTTCCTCTTTTATTTCTACGTCAATGTCATCCATTTAAGTGCGTTTTTGTTTTGTTTAGCAACAGAGTTGCCTAAATTTATTGATTTCCTAAATTACAAAGAAAAAAATTCATCCTTATTGCAAATCAATATTAAATTGAAATTCTTGTGGATTATTAAATTAGTAGCAGCTCTCAAAAAGGATTAAATTGGGTAAGTTTATATTGTTTTTTTTATTTTTGTTGTTCTTTTCTTTCCTTCAATTATTACTTTAATGTGTACGTTAAACTATAGAAACTATTGACAACACCGTCGAAACCCTTTACAACACTGTTGTATATAGAAAATTTTAGGTTATATTAAGAAAACAAATTAATTTGTTTTAAAATCGTGTATTTAAAATAGTCCTTAATTAATTTCATAACATTTTAAAATCATATTCATGGAAATAAACAATTGATTGAATTTTCCGTTTATTTTGAGGTAATTTATCTTGGAAATATTGAAATTCATCATTCCCATTTAATTTCTTTTTTAATTATTTTGAAAAACTAGGAGTATTGTTGCTATGATGAAATCCAATTATTTATCTTATGGAGATTTTGATTAAACACAAAGCTATAAAAGGGCTTAGCGCCAGGTCCATTAATATTTGCTATGACACTTGAACTGAACGTTCCCTTGGTATGAGTTGCTGCTGAGTTGACAGGACTTGATAAAATAAATCAGAATTCGCTATGCTGTCTGTAGTAAACCGTTTTCCAGACTTACAGGTATTAAAACCCATTCGTTGAATGTTTTAAATTGTAACCTTAAAGGGTACCATTTAATTTCTCTTCCCTTCAATTATAGAATTTACAATCTAAACAAATTTCACTTAGAAAAGGGAAAACAGAGTTTTTAAGGGGCTGAGTGAGCAATGATTTTCAAATTTTCTCGGTATTGGGAAATGGATTTTTCATTTCATCAGAGTAGAATGGTTAGGTTTTGCAGGCCAATCCAGAGATCGAACCAATGATAAATTGAGGGTGCAGATCCCTGACTACATGGTAGATGTATTCAAACTGCCAATCTAAAATCTGCCAGCTTCTTTCGAATTTGTGATATATGTTATGTTATGTTTATAGGTATGACAGATTTATCGAAAATACCAGTTAAGCTATCTCGATTAGGTTAGGTTAGAGGACGTGTACTTGTCAACTGTGACAAGTACAGTACCCGGAGGTCGAATTGACCCATTGTACAACGTCCTAGCTTCTCACACCACTCGTGTTGTGTGCGTTAATTTTATACATGAGTAGCGGGACCAGCGTTGCCATTTGCCAAGTTTTCCCTTCTTTTCCAAGTTTTTAGGATGCGAAAAAGTTTTCATTAAATTTGTTTTCTAACAAAACAAGTTTTTTTCGACAAAATTAATTTAAAATTTTTTTTCAATAAATTTAATGATAATAACGCGCAATAGTTACATTTTTAAAGGAAATGTTATGTATTTTATTAGTCCCGGGCAAAAGTAGCAGAAAACACCAATAGAGGGTACCGGTCTCCCGTGTTTCCTTTAAACATTTTAGACCTTTTGTAGAAAACAAGTTTTTTTTTGGTAAAAAAAAGTTTTTTCCCCAGAAATAAAAAGTTTTTTTCAAAAAATTCTGGCAACGCTGAGCGGGACCTACAGTTTAAAGTCGACTCCGAACGACAGATTGTTGAGAAGCTTTTCATGGCAATTTTAACTCTCAGAGTTTTTGCCAGAAATCTGCTGAGAGGAAGTCGCCGAAGAAATATTTTCGTTTTGATGTCTGACCTGGTATTTGAACTCGGGCCTTTCGTCTAATAAGCCAACACACTACCTACTAGACCACGGCGACTTCCTAAGCTATCTCGATTACTGCCAAGACCTTTTTTTATTTCATTGATATCAACAATCTGGGTTTTGCTACGGACATCGAAGCTTTACCTACATTATAACATATGATCCATATCGCCGATTATCGATCACTTCAAAAATGAAATGGAAATTCCGTCCTTTAAATTTTATGCTGATAATTTAAATACTTTTTTGTGTATTGAAATTTCTTTAAATGGTGATGAATGCCCTTTGTTCCCTAGAGGTGTCCGCGGTGCATATGCGGCAGACACATTAAATTTTTTCTATGATTGGATTGAACTTTTTTAGTAACTTGGGTATTAGATTGATAAGAAGAAAACTATTTAGCTGATGTTTTTCTCGAGATAATACCTATCGGCTTTGTAAAGTTTACAAATTTTTTTCATTTCTTTAATAGAAAAATAAAAATATATCGGCAATGTTGTGTTAATTTTCATTAAATTTAAATTAGAAATAACTTTTCACACATTACTGACATTTTAATTATATTTTCTAACAAAGTGAGAAGCAAGCTTTACAGTTTTGTCTAAAATTAATAGCCAATCCAACAATTATTGACCAAAAATTTTCTATTCAAAGGTTATTTATGTATGAATCATAGTTTGGAGCAAATAGGATGACTAGGATTCCTATTCCCGAAGTCAAGTAGGAGGTACCGATTTGGTTTTAGGCCAAAAGAAAAATATATTTCCTTCGTTGCCTCCTCTCAGCAGTATTTTATTAAAATTCTGGGAGTTAACTAATAACCATCAAAATGCTTCTCAAATCTGACGTTCTTTTAAACTGTAGACTCCCTAAAAGGATAGGAAAGAAACGAGTATAATAACAATCACAAATCAATAGTATTATTCTAGAAGTTGCTTACCTGAAAACAAAGTAACATAATCGGTTCTTCATTTAGTGCTCTTAAAATCGCTGCACTGACAAGGTTGTCTACCATTTGGTAAAACTTTTGCATTAGAAATTGCATTTATTGAATAAAAGTTTAGCAATTTGCGAATATGGACCGTTTTATACCGATGAACGCATAAGAATAGTTAAAACTGACTAAAGAAAACTGGTTCTTCAAACTTCACCACTTTTAGAGCATTAAGGAGTGCCTACTAGAAACTGTCGTAATCGCGGACGTGGTTATGTCATCGCTTATAAAGCTCAGAAAAGCCTGAAGTGATTGTAGAAAAGCCTATAGGTCAGCACAGATTGGTGCTCGTAATATATTGAGGTATCACTAATACGTTTTTTTCCCCTTCTGAATTTAGAGATTTAGATTTAGACGATACCATACAACATGACCATTTGCCATTTTTCCATAAGAAGTTTTCAGAATATGCAATTCCATGTTTTGGTTCTAGATTATGCGATTTAAAACTGTTAGACTTATATTATATTTTACCGTCTAAAAATCGTGACTATGAGGATAAACACCACCTACTTTTAGAGAATTTGAAAAGCAAATTTCATTAGTTATCGTCGATATACCGCCCAAAATGTACGACAAAGTACACGAAAACCATATTAAAAGGAACGACGACTGCCACCATTCCGGATGCCATCATTTAGCACGTTGACTGTCGAGACTACGAGATAACTCGTAGATTGCGTTCCCTTCTAGGGTGCCAACTACGAGTTATTTCGTACTCAACCTGTCATTTTTGTGCAGCTACGAATAAAATCGTATTATATCAGTGATTGTATCGATAAATGGCTTCTGGGAAAACAAAAAATCAATGTTGACTTGCGTCGCCAGTTTTCTGAAAATTGCCGCGGCAGTCGTCAACAATGTGTTAAATGGCATTCTATTTCGCACTTACATATGCTAGCAAGGTTCAAGCATTTTAATGAAATAAATGTTCTTCGAGTAGTCGCCGTAGTCTAGTAGATAGTGTGTTTGCTTATTAGACATAAAGCTCGGGTTCGAGCCCCGGGCCAGATATCAAAACGATATATGAAACAATAAAATATTTCTTCGGCGATTTCCTAGCAAAAACTCTGAGAGTAAATAAACCTGCCATGGAAAAGTTTGTAAATATCTGTCGTTTCGGAGTCAAGGTTAAACTGTAGGTCCCTCCACTCACGTATAAAATTAAGGCACACAACATGAGTGTTGTGAGAAGCTAGGCCGTAATCCTGACTGAAGAGTTGTAATGGCCAATTATGTTATGTATGTATGTATGTAAATGTTAATCGATCGAAAACTTTGGGCCTCCAGGCTTTCATTTATCAATATGAACTGAAGGACTGGTATGCCTGCTTTACTTACTTAGTTATCGATTTTTATTATTTTTATTTATGTTTCAAAACAGTTTATAAAACTCATTTTAATGTAATGAGTAGAAAAAATCCTTTCAAAAATATATCAACCAACATTGACCAACAAAATCATGAACTCTTTTCGGGGTGTGTTTGCTTCATATAACGACTCTCATACACGAAATATTTCCTTCGTGATTTTCCCGTCTTTCATCCTTTATTGCGTTCCTTTAATGGAAATTTCCTTTAAACATGCAAGCAATAAATAAAGGAAAAAGAAAAAAAACACTCAAATTCTTCATCTACGACTAACAATCAACGTAACGTGTAGAGGAGGAGAGTGTTCTCTGTTGAAATAGATTGAAAAAAAGGGTTCCAAAAGATCAAAATAATTGAAAAAATTATAGAAAAAAAGGAATAGAAAATAAAAGAAGAAAAAAATAGTATATTTCATGAGAACAAATTAAGGTGAAAAGCTATTAAATACAGAAAAAATACTCGTGTTTTATTATCATATTCCATTCCATTTCATTTTTTCCTTTTCCATTTTGGGTTCTTTACAATTTTTTTTCTTTCTTTCTTTTTTCGGTCCTATTGTTTGGGATTCTTTGCATTCGTAATGGGATTCAATTTTTTTCCTTTTTGTTTTGTATTGGGTCTTCTCTTTTTTTTTCTCGGCTTCATAATTGGAAAAAATTAAAGAAACCTGTATTTTAAGGAGGGATTATATGGAGTTTTTTTTCTACCTTTTTCGTTTTTTTTTTGTAGAAGAAGAGAGTCATAAAGGTTGTCGTCGTCCGTCCGTCCATTCACCTGGAATGAAATGAAAATATGATTGACTTTTCCACATGAATTTTTCAGGCTTTAAAAGGCAAAAGTCGACAAAAGGCTATGCTTTTGAATGCTACTTTAGAATTGAATTTAGAAAGTTATTCGGAAATGTTATCGTTCGTTGTTGAAAATATCCGTTGTAATGTCATAGTTGTACCAGGTACCATTGTAGCTGTTGTTTGCTCGTTTTCAAATTTGAAAATTTTGATGTCAAAGATTTACTTTCCTCTGGTCGACTAATCACCGCAGAAGGTCAAAAAGGACATTGGAAACATTGACAACAATTCAAGAGCGTCATCAAATACTTATCAACCAAGCTCAGTGTACCGTTCCTAAGTGCCACATGAAGTAACAGTGAAAATCGTATGCGATTCATTGTTAAAACTTAACTAAATCGACAAATTTCTGAAGCGAATAATTACGGGCGATGCCAAGTGATTTGCGTAGGACAATAATGTGTGAGAAAGACCGTGGGAGGAGAAAAGAGAATGAGAAGTGAATTGTTCGTTATGTGTTGCTACAATCTGATCAAACGATTGATATTTAACGGTTATCTTCCCGTAAGACGACACACAAACCAAATGAGTATTTTTCCATACAAACAAACGTTTGTCTGAAACCATTCCCATTTAATGGAAGCTTTTAATTTATCCAGGTCATGTGTTTCGATCTATGCATACCTCTCTTAATAATAGTGTAGATTATATCTCTAGAAGTCTCCGTAGTCTAGTAGGTAGTGTGTTGGCTTATTAGACGTAAGGCCCGAGTTCAGACTCCAGATCACACATCAAAATGAAATATGAAAAAAAAAATATTTCTTTGGCGACTTCCTCTCAGCAGATTTCTGGCGAAACTCTGAGAGTAAATAAACCTGCTTGAAAAGTTTCTCAAAAAATCTGTCGTTCGGAGTCGACGTTAAACTGTAGGTCCCGCCACTCATGTATAAAATTAACACACCCAACATGAGTGGTGTTAAGAAGCTAGGCCGTAATCCTGACTGAAGGGTTGTAATGGCAAATTTGGAATAGAACTGCGAATTTTGCGTTCTAAGTTGCTGAGAGCATCGTTGGGAGCAGTACTGAAGGGTTGTAATGGCCAATTATGTATGTATGTATGTTTCTTGATTCCATAGCGAAATATCTCAGAGATCTTACTACACCAGCTGTTATGGAGTAGCGGCAGGCCAGATTTTTTAAAATTGTTTTTATTTATCGATAAATACTGAAGTAATGTCACATTTTGTGATATTATCTCGTGGATCGCTATCCAAATATCACAATATATGTTTATTGACTGTGTAATAAAGCCCGACAAATATGGCCACAAAAGTCAAAAATGTTGCGATCTAGAGGATTCATGCTCAGTTTGGATTGTTGGCAACACCAACGTGTAGCTGTAATCCTTCATAAGGTCTCATTTTAGGTTGTTTTGAATTTTTTTTTCTCATAATTGTATACAAAAATAAAAAATTCTCGTAGTTGAGTTGAAATTCTCTATTCTAGTGGCACTAGTTTCATTGCAGTGTCATGGGTAAACGTATTCTTATATGTAATAATGTTAATAACAGAAGTCTTTCCTAACTATTCTAAAAATCTAATCCTAACAGATACTGGCTATTAACTTCGTTCAGAGACACTGCCAAAAAATATCGAGACGGCTGTTGAATGTTGGTCGTATAAATTATAAAAGCTTTACATGTTACATGTCACATGTTTTATTGACCTTTATAATCTAATTTAAGTCCAACTTACGATTGAGTTACCCAAACTCGTGTACTTGTTCTTATCTAAGAGTGGCGGCAAGTACATTTTAGCATCAGTGTAAGAAGCTTTTACATGGCAATTAACTTTGCTTTGATAACCTTCTCCCTAAAACTGCTGGAAGTGGGTTTCACCAAGGGTCTTCAAGCTATCAGATCCTTGGTTTACAGAACCCCTTTGGCCCAGTAAGCCATTTCGTTATCCATTAGACTAATTTGTTTCTTAAAATCCCATAAATTTTCGTTTTTATACGGATCGTATTATTAGTTAATTTCCTTAAGACTATATCTTGGCCATTATCCTTTAAGAGGCATTATTGGTTGTATAAATCTCCATTAACAAATGTCTGCTCTAGATTCTTAATATATGTATACTGGGGCTCTCCGAATGGTATCTAACAGCTCTCCATGTGATCAGAAACTTAGTATCAATGGATGTACGAATGTAATCCGGTAGCGATCCCCCCTTTATGAGTCAGCTGACAGATGATGTCGTAAGACAAACTTTAGATAGGAACTCAGTAGACATGGAAAGAACGTGGAAGACATCTACGACCTAAACTAAACCTCTTGAATGTTACAATCATTAAAAGCGATTTGCAATTTCACAAAGATCTAACTTTTTCCCCCTTTTATTACGTATGTACGTTCCTTTCTAAATTTGTTAAGCAATTAGTATCGATTTTTCTCTGCTTCTTGTTATTTATTCTTCCTCTTCTTCCTTATTCCTACTTGGCATTAAAATTCTAATGCAGTCTTTTGTTTTTTTTAAGTGGCTCTTGTTTTTGTTTCGAAGTTTAATGGCCACCTTGGCGTTTAGATTTTTACTTTTTTTTGTGTTTTTGTATTTTTCTAAACCCCCCTGTTTATTATTTATTTTTACATTCTCCCTGTTTTTGTTGTTGTTTTTTTATAAAACGTCGTCTCTCCATTATTTCCTTTTGCTAAACACTGTAATCTTTTATTTGTACAATAAGTTTTTATGATTTTTTTCTTTCTCTCTCTATATATTCCATTATTTCCACACTGAAATTATTTCCGCCACTTGAATAAAAAAAAAGAGGAAAACAAACAACAAAAAACGAAAAGCAGCTGTAACCACTTCTCTATGTCTCGTTAGTTGACTGACCATTTTAATGCTGTCGCTGCTATTATTTTAGGTTATTTTTTTTCTTCATTTTTTTTCTTTATGGCAAAATGATGGATTACGTTATGCAAACAAACAAACCAACACTCACAAGCAAATTTATTACGTTTTAAAATTTTATTTTATCACTTGAAAGTACATATTTATAAAAGACTAGAGCCGAGATAAAAATGAAATTTAAATAAAAGAGATTACTTATCATCTGTGAATAGTGTGTAATACCACTACAACTACAACTACTGATAGTATGTTTAACAACAACTATAACTAAAATAAAGTTGTTTAATATGTATTCTTGCTAATCATAAACAAACATCATTATCTCACAATCATTATTAACATGGTGTGTCGTCTTCGTAGGCACAGTTATAAAATAAAATTAACAAAAGAGAAAAGATAAATAAATTTAATGCGAGTAATCTATGTATGTACTTCTAAGTAGAGAAGAGAGTGAAGAGTAAAACTTTAGAAAAACTGTAAATTTGCTGTAGATTTGTTTGTTTTTTTTTGTCTTTTTCTATCTCAGTGTCCTTAGAGAATAATTATACAGGCTTGCCATCAGCACACATTTTAATATCGTAAAGCTAACTTAAAAAAAAAAATTAAAATCGACTGTTAACACGTTGAATGCCAACTACGAGATAGTTCGTAGATTGCGTTCCCTTCTAGGGTTCCAACTACAAGTTATCTCGTACTCACTAAACCTGCCATTTTTGTGTAGCTACGATCAAAATCGTATTAGTGCTAGCTAGTATCGATAAATGGCTTCTGGGAAAAGAACTGCTTCTGTAAAGTAGTTAAAGGATTGACAATCAATTAAGAGGCTTAAAATTAAGAAAACCGACATGTTTGGTGAGATCCGACAGAAATCGAGAGAGCTTGGTTGGGCAGTTTTGATGCTATATTCACCTTAAGATTACTGCTTTCGGATTTCTGCAGAACCCTCTTTTTAGTTTATATATAATGTAGTTTAAATACTGCAGAGTTGTATCTCCGAAATTCTAAGAGTTCTACTCTGACGAGCTGTAATTTCGGCGTTGCCATTTTTTTATTTTAAAAAACTTTTTATTTCTGGAAAAAAACCTTGTTTTTAGCAAGAAAAACTTTTTTTTTACTAAAGTACCAAAATTTTAAAAAGAAAGTACCGGAGTCCGTTGAATCTGTTACTTTCAATGTTGGTGCTTCTTTGGTATCTTGCCCGGTAGTAAATATTTCGAGTTATTATTAAATTTATTGAAAAAAGTGGAAATTCAAATTTGATGAAAAAACTTGTTTTGTTAGAAAACAAATTTAATGAAAACTTTATTCGATCTCAAAAAACTTGGAAAAAGGGAAAACTTGGCACCTGGCAACGCTGGATGTAGTGTTGTTTTCTGGAGTTGAAAAAATTCAATTCACTTGAGATATCGCATAGAAGATTAGTCATTCTCTTGTAGCGAAATTGTATGATTTTTGCGGTCCATGTGAAATTAATTACCCACTAAACTAGCCTCTCTCAATAAGTGCACGGCATACCGTGTATCTTATGTCAACCAAGTCTAATTATTGGAGAAGCTATTTAACTGCTTCCGGATGCTCTTTACATCAAATACAGCAATTTTGTTCTTTGAGCTAAAATTGTGTTTGGCCAACTCGGCTGGATGGTGTGACACCAGGCAGTGTTGCCAGGCAAAGTTGGATCGTGTAATAGTAACTCTTCTCTCCTTCTATCCTATGATGAAACTGTCAATCTTATTTTATTTTTATTCTTTTTTTTTTTTGTTTAGTTTTTACATCCTTTTATTTTTCTCATGACAGTTGACAACAACTGCCATTCACAGCTTAATATTACAGCGCGTATATGGATGTGTGTGTGTGTGTCTTGCAGGCTGTATTGTTGGCATTTAATCTTAATTACTACATATTTATATGGGAAACTTGAAATATATTTCTAATGCAGTTATTTCTATACAAAGTTTTTTGAAAAACTGGTTTAATTTTTTGTGTTTTTTATTTTCTTTTTTTATGAGAATAATTTATTCAAAACATTTCTGCTGTCAATGTTTGACGACAATAACAATCTCTGGAGGTTTGTCGAGATCATTAAGCAAGTAAAGTGAAGTTAATTATTAGACATACATACATAAATAAATATTATTTTATTTTTTTTTTTGCAATATTTATAAATTAATTCCACTCAGTTGTTTACTTAATAAATTTTTAAATTTTAAATTCTCAAAACACATTGAATTTCTTTCTTTCTTATCGATTGGAATGGGAGTCGCCGTAGTCTAGTAGGTAGTGAGGTAGTCAGACTGACCCATTCTAGATGAAATGAAAATGTAGAGAAAAGTAGGAAAGATATAGAGTGTCGAAAATACTAGCGCCTTGATGTCATAGCACATCTTAACCAGCTTAATCCCATAATAAATCTGAAAGAAGCGCCTATCCTCAACTTACCTATCCTATTGTCCTTGCTGGACAGTCATAGAGAAGATTTTCAACTTCTCCTAGCCGCAACACAATCTACAAAAGTCCAGGCGGGATCTGTTCCGCATTGTTTTCAGCAATCTAGCTCGTCGCAGTAGTGCTTCGTTAGAAACGCGATTAAAAACCGTCAACTCTAAGCCATCTAATAGTGTTTTCACACCAAAAGTTAAAACCTGATTTTAGCATTAAAACCATAATCAGCTGATTTTGCGTTCACACTGCAAATTTTCTTAAATCAGGTTTTAACTTTCCTACATTCATGACAGAACAGAAATGTTTTTGTTTAAGAAAAAACAAAAAATATGAAAAATTAAGAAATAATATTAATATTATTGTTAAAATATTGTTATTTATTATTGTTGTAGCATTCATTATTTGAAATTTTACATTTTTATACAACCGGCTTATATTTATATTTTTACATTTGTTTTGTTTTTATTTTGCTTTTATTTAATTTTTATCAGCTGTTTTTACCATTTCAGAGCTGGTAGCTCTGATTTAGTACATAAAACAAGGTTGTATTTCATAAAATCAACTTAAAACCAATTCAAAAAAGGTTTTAAGTTGATTTTAACACAATAATTTTGTATGGTAAAAGCAGGTTTTATTTTTGATTTTAACGTTAAAACCAACTTTTGCGTTAAAACCACTCGGTGTAAAAACACTATAAGGCAGTTATAGAATTTCTTGCCTAGTTTGCAGCAGAGCAAGTTCTAAGAGGAACTTGGCTGTATAAACTTCTTTGTTTGGTCTTCACTGGTTAACAAATGGCTCAGCAGTAGGCTCTTAACCTTCAATATGACCATTTAATTATGGATCCCCGGTTATCGGTTTTCCCATGCCGATTTAAACGAGAATCGTTCTATAATTTTTTTGTTTGAAATAAGAATTTTATTCAATATTAATTAATTAAATTAATTTCTTCCCTACGTACCCAGGATTATTTTTTGTAACATCTAATAACGTTTACAATAATTTATTTTTAATTGCATTGCAATGTCTTGTATTGTCTTACGTTATTTAATCATAATTTAATTGAATAGATTTTATTTTTCCACTTTTAAACAAATTCACCTGGAAAAAATCCCACGATAAAAACCAAATTAACTTGTTTTTTTTCAATTCCACATTTCCTATTAAAAACAAAATATAGGGGGGGTCTAGTTTTATTGTGTAATTAATAATTTAAAACGAATTAAAAGATTCTTTTTTTTTATATAAATTTTTTATAATTAAGTTTTATAAGAAATTCAACTTTTTTTCCTTCCATAACTTAAGTTCGTAATCATTATCGTTTTCGCTTTTTTATTTCACATATTTCTGATTTTCTTTTATTCTTCTTAGCCACCCACAAATGATTTCTTCTTTTTCTTTTTTTTTCTCTTTAAATACAATAATAATTGATTGGTTTGGTTACCCTACTCATAATTATATGTTTTGTTATACATATGTGTGTGCACATGTGGTAGTATGCCTTGCCTGTTTTCTTTTCATTTTTGTTATTATTATGAATTGTTATTGTATTCAATTATTTTGATTAATCTTTAAATAATCGTTGTTGCTCTCGTTAATAATGTTATTGTAGAGCAAAAACATTCTTTTTTTTCTAAAGTAATGTTAAACATACATACATACATACATAAGTATTTACCTCTCCCGCCTCTTTTTCACTCTCTTCTCCTAGGGTAAATATAAGCAAACTCATGCTCTTAATAGCCGGTTTAATTTGTCTTCTTCTTCGTCTTTTTTTTTTTCATGTGTAAACGCATACACTTGCTGTTTTTATTAAATTTTTTTCTCGTTCCCTACTTTTTTTTCGTGGAGATTTCATTGTTGCTGTTGCTGATGTTTAATATTTCATTTGAGTTGTATACGTTGTTATTGTTGTAGAAGATTTTTTATAGCTTTTATTTTTGTTGCTGTGTATATATGTATACATGTGTGCGTATATTGTTATTATTGCTGTGTTGATTTAATACATTGTTGCTTTAATAATTGCCTGGCTGTATGGATCTGGTCATTGTTGTATGCCTTGTTGCCAGTTTTCATCTACAGTGCTTTAGCAGCAATTAAACGTGGAGAAAAAATATTTTGCATGATAAGAATTTTGTTTTATTTTTTTTTTTGTTAATAAGAGAAAATTTTTAAAATTAGTGATACTAATGAAATAGTTTATATTTACATAATATTGTTATTTGAAGGGCGCTTTCTAACCTTCCTATAGATTAAGAATAATTTGAAAAAGTTAGCAAATGGTCAAGATTACTAAATAAGTAACAATAATTTAGTCCGGCCATTAAGGTAAAAAGGCGGAATTGAAGTAATGTATTAACAAATATTCATCATATTTTAATAAGAACTACAATTCGCATTAAGTTGTACAACCAATTGTATTAAGTTTGGGCTGGTTGGTTAAAGATTAAATAAGTTTTGTTTTTATTAAGCCAACGACCCACATGATGCTAAACGAACAATTTATAAGTAAAATTGGTGGAAAGGAATTGACCAACCTGTTCATTCAACTCCATTGTACAACTAATTGAAACGTATAGTGATCTTATATTTGCCACTCAGATCTGCAATCGATACAATTGAACTAGGATTTTATCGTTAATCCGTTTTTTTAATATAACTTCGAAATCAACTGTTTTTTTTTCTTTGCAGAATATTGTATTGAAGGGAAATGAGAAATATTTGAAAAATCTAGTTATAATGCTTTTTTTAATATTAGTATCAAATAGTATCCGTTACAGCGGAAATAATTAAGAACAGTTACGCTCATTTTCTTCTTACACCTTTCTCGAAGATTAAGTTTATGGAAATTAAAGTTTTTTTTTTAATCTATTAATTACAAGATCTTTCATTGGTGACAAATCTGCAATGACTTTTCATGACAGATTGCCAAATTAAGAATCTACGGTTTATCTTTCTTTCTCTTTCCAAAAAAAAAAAAAAGAAAGGCGTGAATAAATTCAACAACAACTTTTTTAATTAAAAAGAAAATACAACATTTGTCTTTAACTTTTCTTATTTTAAGTGTCTTGCAATTGGTAATAAACTGCAGAGTCTTTAAAGTTCATAATAAAAAGTTTTTGGTAAGCAGGTGCCACAAAGTTCAATTGTGAAAGCCAATGCCCAAAAAGTAACGTTGTTTTAACGATTCCTCTTACTTCCATATAATGATGAAATTTGAGTTGTATCGGCAGTTATAACAATCAGAACTATGCATAATTCGAGGAAATTTTGCCTTTCACGTTATATTTTGTTAATACATTTTAATTATTTTCGAATGATATGTGAGTTCAATTGAAAAGGTTTTTGGTATAAAATAAAGTTGAGGAACTTAGCTTAACGTGAAAGTAAGAAGTGAATCAAATATAAGCCAATTTTAAAATATTAATCATGTTACAATATTCTTATGCCCTTAATCGGTGACGTTATATTACTTTGGGTTACGAAGGCAGGTGCAAAGGAGAGCGCCATTACCCACTGGTCAAAAGGTCTTCGCATCACCATAAGAAAACGAATAAGAAAAGTGTTAAAGAAAGTCTTACAGTTAAGGCAAAAGGGAGAAACAAATAAAAAGAAAGAATTGATTCGTGCCATGTCGAAAAAGTCGCACAAGAGATGCGTAACTCATCGTTGCTTCAGGTCCATGCGCTTTGCCGCCGCTCCATTCCGTGAGTGCCTTTTTGCAAATAGAAGTCAATTTCAAGGGCTTTTAAGACAGCCTGGCTGGCCTGTGCAAAAGACGTCGTACGTTATCCTACCGCTCCTTTCTTAAAAACTTCCACAACATTATGATTTTCCCCTTTACGACTCGTTAAAGAAATTACAGAAAATATTGGGCATACGAAATTAAACTCGTTGGTCGCAAAACATAATTTATAAATCAAAATATTAATTCTTATTGATTTTAATAGAAAAATACTGAGTTTTTTAATGTAATTTTAACGTATCTGTTACACTGTAACAGTGTGTACGAATATTATGTTAGCGCTAACAGCAACACTTAAGTATAACTGTGCGTATGAGCTGAACATGTGTGCCAGAGAGAGAAAGAGCGCACATTTAAAAAAAATCTAAACACGACGTCAATATACAGGTTTTTTTTTCTGATCGTTGTAGTTTTCTGTGACCCATCCTGCATTGTTTTTTTTTCCTTCGTTACAAAATGCCAGTGAGCCAGTCAGACTGAGTAAATGAACCAAACGTACGTCGGTTAGGCAGGCAGACAGCTAGTGAGCAACATACACATGCATTCAGGTTTTATTGACATGTTATGTATGTACATATCGTCACCTGAAATGCAAAACAACGGATCATCAAAAAAATGAAAATCGGGTTTTTGATTGATTATGATTCATTAGATAAAAATACACGTCTCCAAAAAAAATTATGCATCTGCGTCAAAAAATAACGATTTTATAAAGAAAATTCTAAATAAACTACAGTGTGTTTAGAAAAAAAACCTTAAATGAATTACATTTTTTGTTTAATTAAACCGAATTTTATGCAATAAAACACAGTAAATTGAAATATTAACAAAAACAAACAACTCCATTGCCTTTTATTGAACCTCATTTAATCGCTTTTCGATTTTTCCACTTCATATTAAAATTTGTTCATTGATGATACGTCATTTTGTTTCAGAAAATTTAAATTCAAAATAACGTAACAAACATAACTTTAACACGTTTTTGAAAAATATTATTTTTTCTTCTGGAATTGATCTCATACCCTTTTTTGAGCTTAGCTACAAAATTTTTCATTCCTAGATGCAATATTTTCCATTTTATAACGTTTTTTGCTTCTCCTGTAAAATTGTGAAAAGTGATGATACGTTATTTTGCATTTTAGGTGACGATATGTATGCGTGTATTTCACCACTCTCTTATTAAGTTTTTTTTTCTTCCTTTCTTATTGTTGTTGCTTTACTTAATGTATGTATGTACATACATATGTACATATACAATTTTGTTTGTAGGTCTTTATCGTTAAGTCGTCATCAACATCATCATGGTGAGGACGTATGGACACACTAGCAAACGAACGGACGGACGTTGTCGTCGTCGTATAATATACAAGCAAGTCATTATTTGTACATGTGCGCCCCGGCAACATGCTTTTTTCTTTTTCTGCTGCTTCTTCCTCAATTTTTTTCTCTTTTATTTTTTATTACAAATTGTTACTATTTTTTTTTTTGTAGTTTTTGTTTTGTTTCTTTTTTCGTTTTTTTTTTGCTTTGCCGTGTCTTATTTGATTTTTAAGCCTATTTGTTTTGTGTTTGTGTGAATGGGATAATAATAATAGTGTGTCTTCAACATGTTTTTGAAACTTGACAACATGGCATTTTACTCTCAACATAGTTTTGTTATTGTTTGTATGCAGGCCAGTCTGCCAGGCAGTTATAAGTTTGCATGATTGTTTCTACATACACTCTGTTTTTCTTTTTTTTGTATTTTTTTTCTGCACAGTGTATTGTTTTGTTTTGAACTCGTTACGCGTTTTTGCCTTTTTTACATTTTCTTTCTTTTTATTTATAATAAAGTAAAAATAAAACAACAAAAAATACAATAACAACATTATTCTCTATAGCAGCAGAGCAAACATCATTATTATTGTTCTCGTCATCATCATCACCACTATATTGCATTGTGTGTATAAGCGGTATGTGTGTTGTATGTATATGAAATTTGGCAACGTAGCATTTCTTTTTATTTTTTTGCTTTTCTTTTTCAATTTGTTTAAATTTCATTTAATTAAAACACAAACAATCAAACAAATAGAAAAAAATTTTCATTCTTTTGAATAAATTGTGTTGCAAAAATTATTTTTTTATTTTCATTTTCTGCTTTCTTTTATTGTATTTTCATTTCTATTTCTATTTTTTTTTTTTTTCGGTTTTTAATTCTTTCTGTTTAGATTTGTTAGTTATTGCTGCTGATGCTTAAAACATACTATTTTTATGGCGTTTTTAATGAAAAATGTTGGGAATTTAAAACTTATAAAAATTTTACGAATTTATTATACGACTGAATTGGGTTTGACACAATCTGAACTCTTGTTTGGTAACTACAATAGAAAAAGTATTGATTCGTGAACAGCCTGTGAATAGTAACGGGTCTTTTCACCCGGGAATTCTAGGCTCGAAGTACTGTTGTTCAGAATAGGAATCGCTTCAGGTCAAATACATACATACATATGTGATGAGGAATATGAATCATCAGAACATGTGCTTGGTTGAAGCCTTTACATCGCAAACATACACTGCTGTTCAATAAAATAGATTCACCATGATCAACATCTTGCTATTAATTAAAGAAGAGTCACGCTTCAAATTTTTGAAATGTATCGGAATTATATTCATAAGAGGCCAGTAAACAAAGTGAAGTTACTTTTTTACATATACTCCATTGCATAAGAGATGTCTAGTAAACTTTTCGGAGAGCAGGTGAATCTATTTTTTTGAACAGCAGTGTATTACCCACGTTAGAGTGGCGCTTATATTATACTCCCAGACAGTCATTAGGCCTTAACAAAAATCAAGCACGTTGGCAAGTTTTGGAAAAACTTGGTACGTCTAAAAACAGACAATGGAATTTCGAAGAAAATAGCAGGTCATATAGAGGGGAATGGTGAGATGCCAATGCGTTGTCGTGCAAAGTTCTTACTGGTGCCCAAAATAGCGTCTGCGTGTGGTTTTTTTATAGCTTTACGAGCTAAAGGCTGGGAATCTCCAGGTAAAGAAAACATGCTCCGCCCTGTCCTTTTCATTACGGCATTCTGGGCATGCTTCATCTACGTCGTGGCCATACTTATAGAGATATGCTCTATAACATCCATGGCCCGTTAGCAAATGTGTTAGGTGGAAGTTCACTTGGCCGTGTTGCCTTTTGGCCCACTCGCCTATACTCGGTATGAGTTCTCTTGCTAGAATTGGACCAGTCTTGCTGCCATCTATCCATGGCATCGTCAACCAATTGGACGGGCTTAGAAAGATCTGTTCCCCTCCTTGCATCATGTTTCCTCTTCTCTACGTCCACTACTAGTTTCAGGGGCATGCGTGTGTATGTGTAGTATTTCCTTTCTGGGTTATTTTTTCATGTTATTTAAGGATATTTATCTTATTATTACTTGATATTATTTTTCTTTCAATTACTACAAGCAACTCTAGCAATTTTATTAGAATTTTTCATTTAATTTAATTTTTAATACGTTTGTCGCCTGTAGTTTTCAATATGAAACGGTATTCAACTGCTATTTCAATTAATAGTTAACATATGATTTGCAGTATACTGCTACTATCATTTAAACAAATACATAAATCTTCATTTAATATGTGTTATATTATTACGGGGTTTTCCAATATACAATTTGTTTTCATTTTATTCTTCTTCTTATACTCTCTGTTAATGATGAGTCACTTAACACTTTGATTCCATAATGTACCACGATGCTCTTTAATGTGATAAACCCCACTCACTCACACAAACACTAAAACTTTCGGTCATATTTTGTCTATGGAGCAAAAAGATTTCAGGATGTTTAGCTTTCATATGGCTGTAATACTATAATACCATTACTTGTTTTTTTCTGTAATTTATCTCAAGTAATTTTAACTTTAAATCGATAAAAATTTTATATCGTTTGTCTGGCGCAGTAAAAAAATCAAAATATAACAATAAAAATGCTTTTGTTTTTTCTTTTTCTTTCTTTAGGAAGTGAACACTAGAAAAGTAATAAATTTTTATGACAAAACACAAAAGAGTACTAAAAAAACCGCCTATAAAAATTAAGATCAGATGATGTTTGAACTCAAAAAAAAAGCAAAATTTATGGCAATTTTTTTATTGACATTTTTTTTATAGTTTTTATTGGCAAGCTCCGTTTTTTTTTAATTTTTTTATTACTTGGCTTAATATGAAATTTGACCTTTTTTCGGGTGATGACACACATACTACATAGTACATACGTTATTAGGAATATTGTGATTCACTCTTATGATTGTACAAAAATACAATAACTTTAAGGAAAAATTAATTTTTATTCTTTTAAATTTGAGAAAGTTTTTTCCTTGAAGAACTTTATTCTTTAAAGAGAAATGAATTCTTTAGTAAGTCATCACAATTTATTTATATTGCATTCAAAGCTGTATCATGTTCATACATACACTTTAATGATGCAATTAAGACATTTTATGCAAATACATAAGTCCTTAAATGAGTTCAGTTTAGCATACAAAAGTTGTGTTAATAAATTACGCAATTCTCGTACTTATCTGCGGTATGTTTAACACGTTGACTGCCGACTACGAGATAACTCCTAGATTGCGTTTCCTTCTAGGGTGCCAACTACGAGTTATCTCGTACTCACTAAATCTGGCATTTTTGTGTAGCTACGAAATAAATCGTATTATATCAGTGCTGGTATCGATAAATGGCTTCTGGGAGAAGAACAAAAAATCTATGTTGGCTTGCGCGGCCAGTTTTCTGAAAATTACCGCTGATGTCAACGTGTTAACGAGTAGATAGGTAAATTTAATAGAAATTTCATTGAGTCTATAAGATAATAATAATTGCGGCGAATTGGCAAGGTCAGGTTGAGCCTTGGAATCTACAAGAGAGTAATTAATGAAACCACCAATCGGTTTCTTCGAAATCACTGAAAAAAAGTTCGATTTACTCGTAAATTAATCCCAGGGTTGGATAGGCGAAAGATGAGAGCTATTATTGGGGTACTAAACTGAGCATTGAGCAAAGGAAACACTAGCATTTTGTATGTCAGATAGTCGATTTGTAGTCGGCTAGATAAACGATATGTTGAGGAGCTTGTAGATTTGAAAGACTACAGCCTTGAGGATCTAATAAAGGCTTCCCTTAATTTATCTAGGGTTGAAGTCGCCGTAGTCTAGTAGGTAGTGTGTTGGCTTATTAGACGTAAAGCCCGGGTTCGAGCCCCAGGCCAGACATCAAAACGAAATATGAAAAAAAAAAAAATTTCGTCGGTGACTTCCTCTCAGCAGATTTCTGGCAAAAACTCTGAGAGTAAATAAAATTGCCATGTATGGTTTCTCAAAAAATCTGTCGTTCGGAGTCGACGTTAAACTGAGGGCCCGCCACTCATGTATAAAAAATGAAGGCACGCAACATGAGTGGTGTTGAGAAGCTAGGCCGTAATCCTGACTAAAGGGTTGTAATGGCCAAATTTGTATGTATGTATGTATGGATGGTTGGAAAATAAATAGGCGCTGTCGATATTAAGGTGGGACCTGCCTGTCACTGTGTGTGCCTTGCCTGCCAATGACCTAATCCATGTATCTTAAAAAGTAATTTTATTTTTAACACAATTTTTATAGAATGTACACACAGTGTGTTTCCCCTGTATGAGTATGTGTACAATATTTATTAAATAATTAAGACCTGCATGCTAATGAATTTGTTAATCAATTGAAAATTATTCCACTCAACACATTTAATGCCTACGCGTAAGTAAGTACTTTGATATAGAATCGATAAAAAAACAACAACTAAAGTAGGGGGGTCTAGAATACGTCAACAAGAGGGAATGTAGGAGGGGATTTTCCTTTGTATTATTTAATATCGTGTTTAAAATTTTAGCACTTTCATAAAACCGTGACTGGTATTTATTTAATGAAATTAAATAAATAAAATAAAATTAAGCAGAATTAACAATTTAAATTTTTGCGGTATTTAAATACAAAAAAAAAATAAAATAATAATAAATTAAATATTAAAATTCAATGGCTTGCAAGTTTAAAACGAATTTTTTTTTTGCTTTAAATTGAATTTTAAAAATTGCACGTGGTTTCCAAGCATACCTTTGAAGCAAAATGTTGAAATTATTTTTTTGTCGCGAAGCACATTTTTCGCGCACTGTTATACTGCCAATAAATCGGCGAATATCACACCACCCACGCCAGTGAAAGAAGTAGGCCCAAAGAACATCGTGAAATTATATTATCGACTATACACCAATTGCAAAGAACATGGTGAAATTATATTATCGACTATACACCTTCACCAATAGAAGCGATATATTCATCGGAACTTCGAAAATTTTTAATAACATTTTCAATATTTTCAGTATCTTAAAATTTCTTTATAATCTTACCTAATTCCTTGCACGATAGGTATATTTTGAACACATTTTTCTTATTATCATTGTATTTATACCCGGCGTCGGTTGTAAAACGATTTTAACAGCATGCGGCTTTGCCCCCACACCAGTACTTTGGAAACCACTAAGTGTATAACCCGATATTTAATAGGCTTTAAAAAAAAACTTGTCTTTAAATGCTGTATCAGGTTTTTTTTTTTATTATTTTTGTTAATTTTTTTATTTAATTTTGTTTGTTTAATTTTTAAATTTTTTTTTTAAATAATTTTCAACATTTTTTTCCAATTTTTTTTTATTTAAATTTCAGCAGATTTTCATATTACCAGCCAATAAATTAAATTTCATTTTTAATTACAACAAAAATATTTCAATTATGTTACCAATTATCCATTTTTAAAAGCTTGTATTGACGTCAGCAAATAAATTTTAAAAAAAGTGAAAAAAATCGTATTGAAATTCAACAACAAAAAAAATAAATAAAAAAAAACATTGAAATTTAAATAGTCTGCAATTAATAATTAAATCGATTAAAATGAAAAAAGTGTGAAAATGAATTTTAATTTGAAATAAATGTGTTGCACACAAATTTTTCATAAAATTAATGGCAAAAAACAAAAACAAAAAAAAAATACAATCGATAGCAAAATTTTAATATGTGGCACACGTTTATCGTAAAACGAGATTGATTTTATTTTTTTTTTTTTTATTTTAACAAAAAAAAAAATAATTAAAAAATATGTATGCTTGACTACTTTTAAAAAGACTCATTTTAATATAACCCTTACGATATTGAATAGGGGTCATATCCGTGGCCTGTCTAAAACATTAATTTTAGTGTCCCTATAAATATTTTTTTCCTATTCTACTAGCAACCTTAACATCTTTTGACACATATTAAATTCAACATGTTGCTAACGCCATATCATGTTTATAAACATTTGTGTTTCTCTTGAGAACAATGAAGTAGGGATAGGGATCATATTAGTAACCTGCCTAAAGCATTAATTTTAGTGTCCCTACACTCCCCGAAATAATTATAAGACCAAACGTATTTCTCGAAAAACTTAAAATCTTTTAGACTAATTCGTACCATTTTTGGGTTAAATATAACTAACTATAATATAAATCTTTTTATGTAAAAAAAATATTTTTTTCTTTGTTTAATAAAAGGATAGCACAAAATGAATTTCATTTTCAAACGAAAAAATTATAAGACCAAAATTAAATAATATTCACCTAAAGCTAAAATAACAATGATGAAAAACAACTACTGAGTAATTTTTGTATTTATTAGTAATTAGTGTGTCCACAGTGATTAATAATGACTTCCTGAAGTCGACGGGGCATATAATTTATTAAATTTTCAATGCAATTTCGACCAATCCCACTCCATTCTCTTATGATGGCACTTTTTAAACATTTTGCATCCTTATACTGAGTGTTATTATTGAAAACTTGGTCTGATAGTATTGCCCATAAATTTTTTATCGGATTTAGATCTGGACTACATGCCGGCCAATTCAAAACTGGTATGTTTCTGGAGGACAGAAATGATTTTGTTGCTTTTGATTTATGGATTGCGGCGTTATCCTGCTGAAATATCCAATTGTTTCCTAACGAATCATCCCCAAAATTAATTAAAACGTCATCTAATAATTCAATATACTTCTCGCTATTCATTTTAGTTGATATAAAACAAATAGGAGTCCTTCCCGTAGTCGAAATCCCAGCCCAAACCATTAAGGTGCCTCCACCGAAATTTCGCGACATTCGTTGAAGTTTTTCAACGTTATCAGTTATTTTTCCTGATGAAAAAAAGTTGATTTAGATGGTCCAGATGGTTCCCAAAAATATTGGATGGATTCACGTAAAAAAAGAAATCAACGAATGCCGCGAAATTTCGGTGGAGGCACCTTAATGGTTTGGGCTGGGATTTCGACTACGGGAAGGACTCCTATTTGTTTTATATCAACTAAAATGAATAGCGAGAAGTATATTGAATTATTAGATGACGTTTTAATTAATTTTGGGGATGATTCGTTAGGAAACAATTGGATATTTCAGCAGGATAACGCCGCAATCCATAAATCAAAAGCAACAAAATCATTTCTGTCCTCCAGAAACATACCAGTTTTGAATTGGCCGGCATGTAGTCCAGATCTAAATCCGATAAAAAATTTATGGGCAATACTATCAGACCAAGTTTTCAATAATAACACTCAGTATAAGGATGTAAAATGTTTAAAAAGTGCCATCATAAGAGAATGGAGTGGGATTGGTCAAAATTGCATTGAAAATTTAATAAATTATATGCCCCGTCGACTTCAGGAAGTCATTATTAATCACTGTGGACACACTAATTACTAATAAATACAAAAATTACTCAGTAGTTGTTTTTCATCATTGTTATTTTAGCTTTAGGTGAATATTATTTAATTTTGGTCTTATAATTTTTTCGTTTGAAAATGAAATTCATTTTGTGCTATCCTTTTATTAAACAAAGAAAAAAATATTTTTTTTACATAAAAAGATTTATATTATAGTTAGTTATATTTAACCCAAAAATGGTACGAATTGGTCTAAAAGATTTTAAGTTTTTCGAGAAATACGTTTGGTCTTATAAATATTTCGGGGAGTGTATAAATATTTTTTTTCCTATTCTACTAGCAACCTTCGCATCTTTGGACACATATTAAATTCAACATGTTGCTAACGCTATATCATGTTTATAAACATTTGTTTTTCTAATGAGAAAAATGAAGAAATCTTCCGCGCTAAACATACTCTCTTTTTCATTCCTCTCATTAATAACGGTCGTCAATGCTGCCAATTAGACGGAATTTATAACAAAAATTTTTTTGTCGCGATTGAATTGCAGCTATAAAAAGCTTAAATTTGCTCTTTTTTAAATATTTTTTTTTAGTCTCAGGATGTCAGTCAGGAACATAATTTCGTAGAATAAACAATTGATCGTTTTTCAACGTCCATAAATAACGTTATTTTGAGAGAGATAGAGATGTGAAATATAATTTTTTTCACACAATGTTGCAATCGTAGTTGGCACCCTAGAAGGGAACGCAATCTACGAGTTATCTCGTAGTCGGCAGTCAATGTGTTAAATTTAAATTGTTTGCATAATTTGAGTTGACATTATTGCTCTTTTCTTAAAAGTCCAGGTTATTTCTGAAAAGGATGCCATGATATTAATTTTTTTAAAAATTTGATTTTCAATGGGGATCTTAGTAATTTCAAAAAGCACGTGGATGTTGTATAACATTTGACACTGTGCTGTAACTTACCTTTTTCAATAGGCACAGATTTTAAATTGAACATGTAATCTGATATTTTGTCACCTGCTCGTAAAGAAAAATAAAGAATGTCATATCAGAGTTGTCATCTGATAGCATAGAAAAATTTGATCGCCTGCTGCATTTACAATAAGAACAACAGCTGTCGTCTGTTGATATGGATATTCAAGAACAATCGAAAATGATTGTAATCGATATTCAAACGATAAAATATTTTCTTTAAAATATTGATTGATGGTATTGTTCAATAGTTTCAAGTTTGATTATTATTTTTCTTTTTTATTGTAAAATAATAAAACTAAACATTTTATTAATTATTTTCTTTTGTTTTCTTTTTTCTATTTTCAGGCAATTTTGGTAACTCTGCTTTTCTGTACGTGTACGAGAATAATGAATGTAACAGTGTTGTATTAAAAAAAAAGAAAATATTTTTATTGCTGTAATTAAATAAATAATTGCAACAGCAATGAACATTAAAACGCTTGAGAGAGCCCATTTAAAACAAAAAAATAATAATTTTTCGTTACAATTAATGATTGAAAAGTAAAAAAAAACAAAAATTGCTCAATTTACATTCACTGCCGTTTGTGTGTACCCGTGTAATCACGAATAATAATTACTTCAGCATGAAATCTAATTTTTTTCTTTCTTAAATTTTATCACAAATAAGCACAGAGATATTAAAAAAAATCAGAAAGGAGTGAAATGAGAGACTAAAATTTTTCGTTTGCATTTTTAAGAATATCTTAATTTCTTTACACGTCATACTTACAGGAAGTGTCCGTTGTATGTGATTTTTGCATAGAATTTTAAACAAAAAAATGTCTAATACCTACGTATTAAAAAAAATTAATTAAATTATTAAAAATCTAAATCTCAATAGTGTTGAATAATTTTCTTTGAATTCAAAAACAAGTTCTTTTTTTCGACTTCTTTACCGTTTAAGCAATTTTTTTAATATTTTTCTTTTTTATTTACAGGATGTGAAAATTTATGTAATATTTTCTCCAATTTTTTTATATATAAAATCACATAAAAATCCAATTTAAATATATAATAAATGATAGAAAGAGAGAAAAAAAAATGTGGAAATTCATTATACTGGAGAAAACTTGTGTTCTTTTATAAAAATAAAAATTAATTAAATTTAAATAATTAAAAAGTATATAATATATATACATAATATAAAATTATAATAAAAGAAAAAAATATAAAAAAATAATTTTAATTAATAATAAATATAGTAATTGAAAAGAAAATATGCAAGAATATGTAAAAAAATATAAAAAAGGGGTTTAAAAAGTAAAAAAAAAAAATAAATAAATAAATAAAAAATAATAGTTTTTAAGGCTTAAAGCTGTAAAAAAGTGTTAAAAATAAATGTAAAATATTAAAATTAAATAGAATATAACAAAAAAAAAAAAAATAATATGTTTTAAAATAATATGTAATATTATACCCGGCATCATTTATAATTACTATAGAAAAAGTGTAATAAATAAATAATAATTAAAAAAAAAGAAATAAAATTAAATTTAAAAGCAGAGCATTTTCAAATTAAAAAGTAAAGAAAAGTAAATAAATAAAAAGAAAAATTGTTGCTTCTAGTGCTGTTCAGTTGTGTAATAATTGAATTGTAATTAAAAATTTATTAAAAAATAATGTTTTAAGCCCTTAAAAGACTCCCAAGGTATAAAACAAACAAAAAAAAACGCTAATTTTACAATAAAACGTTGCTGTCTCAACATCACTTTAAAATACCACACCACCATCATCATTGGATATACAACCCTGCACTCTCGCTCTCTGTCCTTCTCTTTATTGTAAGCAAATTGAGCCGATAAGAGATAGAAGAAGACAGAGAAATTGAAAAAAAGAAAAACGAGGGAAAAGTTGCGTGTGTCTCCACTGCAAAGAAAGAAATTTAAATATAATAAATAATTAGTTGCAACAAATAATAAAATAATAATAATAATGTGTTGTAAAAATTCTAAAGATCAGCTGTTAAAATAAAACAATAAAAAAAATCATTTTTATTGTAATTTTCGGCATGAAATGGAAGCAGCCATACGTTCATCAGTGCAGGTCGGTGGTCCACAACCGCCACCTAATGGTGGTCAACAACAGCAGCAGCAGCAACAGCAACAACAGCAGCAACAGCATCATCAACAACAACAACAACTTCATCACCATCATCATCAGCAGCAGCAGCAGCAACAACAACAAAAACAATCACAAAATACTGATAATGGACCAACGTCCAATCAATCACTGCAGCAACAGCAACATCATTCACAGCCACAACAACAACAACAGTCTAATCAACAGCTACAAGCAGCCAATATGTCAGCTTATAAACAGCAACAAAGGCTGTCAGCTGCTGCATCACCAATTCATAGGTAAGTACATGAGACATTTTTTTGTTTTTGTTTTTTGTAAGATCAGAATAAGACTTGCATCAAGGAGAAAGGGTAGATCGCAAAGGTACATACATATGTACACACATACATAGGTGTGAAAAACATATGTCCATGCAGACAGGAGAATTCGAATACGTAGTAAAGTGATAAGAAAAGAGAAGATTAAGTAAAGAATTAAAAGATCATAGAGGAGAATAATAAAAAACTAAGCTAGAGGTGAACTTCTCAACGTATATACTTATACCCTAACAGATGTTAACTCCCTAAGGTCTTTGAGAATATCTCGTCCAAAATGCAAGATTTTTCGGCTCTACATGCCAGCGAATTGACAGGAAACTGCCCTTCAATTTCAGAATGTCTACACACTCCTATAAACTCTACAGAAAGAAAGAGAACATATTTCCCATACGTTACTAGTTCTTGTGCTCAAGGCACACACTGACCACTTAAAAACTTAGAACGGTCGAGTATGGATTCTACAATCTCCCCTCTCTCTCTCTGCATGAAGTATGCTCTCTCTACCTTGCTTTCATTTCATTAATGTATAAAAAGAAGAGTCGCCGTAGTCTAGTAGATAGTATATTCGCTTATTAGGCGAAAAGCTCGGGTTCAAACCAGAGATCAGAAATGAATCGTTTTTTCGCTACTCATAAGTACTCATGAAATTTTGAATATAAGTGACTCAACAATATTGAATATTTAACTACTCTGATTCATTCCAACTCACTACAACATTGATTTATAAGTACAGGTTGCAGTGAGTATGAGTACAGCGTTGGCATCAAACTCATAACATTCGAAATATTTTGGATTCATACTCCTACTCATTCAGATTCATAAATTTAGAAAAATACTTGTTATGAGTATTACATTGATTCGGATGTCTACGAATAGCAAAGGGTGAGTCAAGGAATACCGCAAGACTAAATAAAATCGTAAAGATAGACGAATCAAAGACTGGCATTAGATTGTCGCATATAAAAATGCACAGTTTGGTTAGTGTTCTATTAAGTTGGTCACTAAGAGGAAATGTGAAAAGACGAAATTAACAATGCAATCTGTACGGTCGTCCTTTTATGATCACAGAAAATCTTCGATATTAACCAGCATTCTAAGAAGCCCGTGTGGGCAAGTAGGGAATGGTTGACAGAGATTTAATGGGGTTTTGAAGGACCATTCTTCCTATTACATATGTATGAGAATATTATTCTCCCTCCGTGTTGTACCTAAGAAATTATTTTAACATTATCTACCTATGTATTTTAATATATTTTATTTAAGTTTTTTTTTTATTTTTTTTAATTTAATTTAATTATTTTTTTTATTTTTTTTTTATTTTTTATTTTTTTATTATTTTATTTTTTATTATTTTTTTTTTATTTATTATTTTATTTTATTTAATTTGTTTTACTTTTTATTTTAATTATTTTTTTAATTTAATTTAATTTTTAATTTTTTTGTTTTTTTTTATTTTTTTTTTTTTTTATTTATTATTTTATTTTATTTAATTTGTTTTACTTTTTAAAATAAGTTGATGCTTTTTGCAATTTTTCTGGGTATTTTTTATTACTAATTTTCCAATTTATATGCGCATTCAGAAGTATTTTTAGAAAATGACGACATTTTTAGAAATGTTTCAAAAACCTTTTTAATTGCACATACAGAATACAACAAATAAATGCTTTCTGGGCTTTTTCTTTCATTTTTAATAGATTTTTGAAATGAAAACAATAACAAAACAAACAAAAATTTTTTAAATTGTTTCTTTGTAATTGTTTTCTAATTTCAAAATTTCTCTGTGTACTTTTGCCAAAAACAGTGAAAATTTATTTAAATTTGTTTTTGTCTACAAAAAAAAATACCAAAAATAAGAAAAGAATTAATTTTAACACAATATTCTATAATGCACTCGTAGAGTGTTGCCAAAAGAAAACAACAACAAGAAAAGGGGGAAGAAAATTGTCAAAGTGCCATAAATTTTATTTGAAACTAAAAAACGCATAAAGTTGGCACACAATCTTTCATTTCCTTGCGCCTGCTGAACGAACCACACTAGCAGGAGCAGCAGAGCAACACAGACGGAGAGGAACAAAAACACACACATACACACATAGTACATACAATATGACAGCAAGACAAAACATAATAAATGAATTTTGGCAACATGGCATGAAATGTTTGTTTCTGCTGCATCCATTATTCCTCCAGTTTTTTTTTTTTTTGTCTCTTTTGGTTTTGTTGTTTTTATTGTTTTTCCTGTTAAAGTTTTACTTTAGAAAACTTGAAGAAAAAAAAAAAACTGGCGCTTTTTTTTTGTTTTCCAAAGAATTCCACGTGTACATCATCATAAATTCCGTCATAACCAAAAATATGTTTCCTTTGTTTGCCTGCTGCTACTGCCTGCCACCACCACTTAAGAATACAACCAACATGCCTTGCCTTGCCTTGCCTTCATGCCATGCCATAGTCTCCTCAGTAGCATTGCACAGCTAAGAAACCATGTCATGCCATTAAATGGATGACAGGGCAAACTTTCCGTGAACTCTCTCTTGTTCGTTTTTTTTTTTTTTTTTTTTTTTTTTTTTGGGTTGGCATTAGGACAAGAGCATTTGAGTGAGTGTGTGTGTGTATGTTTGTGTCATAAAAATATTTCAGTTTTTCTGTTTTGTTCTTTGTTGTGTTGTTTAGAATTTAAGAAAATATTTTTTGAAAAGAAAAGATATCCTAGGAAGGAAAGGGTAAACAAAGGAATTAAAAGTCATTCTTACCCAACAACAATACACATGTTTCATTCAGGAATACTTGAATGAATTTTTGATAAAATATTCAGTAAATTTTCCTTTTACCAAAAACATACTTACTATACTTCTTAGTATAGAGTCCTAGAGAAAGTACTTTAACAATACCAGTAAATGCTTTGAAACTGCGCAATATCCCTCATAATATTAATTGTATCAGGCAACTCTGATACTAGGTTCAGACATGAACTTTTATTGAGTCAATATTCGGTTATTTGAGTACAATATTTTAAGTGTTCAGACATAATATAAGAAATATTCATTTGACAGCTGGTAAACAAAACGCTGGTTGTTTCAACAACATTGTTGAACGTAATTATGACAGTGCTGTATTTTAAGTTTTACTCAATATTATAACATCACATAGTTGGCCATTACAACCCTTTAGGCAGAATTACAAACTAGTTTCTCACACAAGTTAAGTTGTGTCCGTTAATTTTTATACTTTAGTCGCGGGACCTACAGTTTAACGTCGACTCCGAACGACAGATTTTTCTTGAAAAACTTTTTCACGGCAGGTTTATTTACGCTCAGAGTTTTTATTTCCAGAAATCTGCTGAGAGGAAGTCGCCGAAGAAATATTTTTTTTTTTTTTTCATTTTGTGTTTTGATGTCTGACCTGGGCCTCGAACCCGGGCTTTACGTCTAATACGCGAACACACTACCTACTAGACTACGGCGACTAATATTATAACAATTTGCGTATTTATTGCGCAGTAATTAATTGAAACTTTATATGAAATATTGAGATCAATAATGGCTTTTATTGCGATGTACGCAATATAAATCATGTCTGAACATAATATAAGGCTTGATCGAAAAGCATTGAGTTTTTCAAACTTTAATTTGTTGAAATTTTTTTCCAAAATCAAGTAATTCTGTGTAAAGTTATCCGTCTGATACGCCCTTAATAATTAATCAATCAAACTACAACTAAAGAGTTAATAAAACCATAGAAAAAATTGAGAAAAGTCCGCACATACATAGTTAGCGTGGATTACTCCTGATCTCTAGTGTCAGCAAACAATGTAATAAAAACGATTGAGATTGATTAACAGAGATGGCTTTGTGTTCCATTAAGATGAAGCCACATCTTATACATGTCTTTAAAGAGCTGACAAAAGCTGAGAAGGCTTTAACACATCCATCATGTATAGCGGAGCTTGCATCTTCAGCCAATCATTTGTTTTTATGGCGGAAATATTAATCCCTTAGAGACATGAAGAATGTAATGGGATTAGATTTTTTTTGTATGCTGATAGCATTAGTCCCAAAAATGACAAAACGTTATTGATACAAATTTGATGTCTTATAGTTTAGGTTAGGTCGAAGTTTCAACAAAATCAGAGAAGAGAAAGAATTTGCTCAGCGCAGTGGCTGCACACGTTTTACAGTTCGGAGTGTGTCTTAATTTTATAAGTTCGAAAGCCATGATTAAAATGTGATCGCCTTCTTTTTCGAGCTGGAAAATTTTATACCTCGGATTTGTAGTCAAGTGTCTCTTCCCCACTAATACACCGTGATGGTATCTAAAAAATGTTTCTTTTAGGGCCATTATTACAATTTGCCGTTAAACTTGGGTTTAGTTAAAGGTTCCTTTAACTTATTTTCGTTATTACAACTTACAAATAAAATAAAGGTAATTTTTTTTTTAAATATGGCAGTGCCGGAGCAATGTCGATAGAACTAATCAATTAAACAAGTTTTGTTTTATCGCAGTGGCAACGAATTTCCTTATTTTCTTTATATTTGAAGTTGCCATTTTGAAAATAATAATATATAATATGGCAAGTTCAAACATAAACTTAACTTTAAAACTTAAAGGTAGGATGATCCTCCCTTTAGCTTTTTGTGTCGGAGTGGTAGCTCTGATATCACAAAGCTCACTTGAGCACGCATAGCGGCCCGTTGTGATGCCACGGGTGAACGCAGTCCCTGTACTAACCAAGTTTCACCAAAATCAGGGAAGAGGAAGAAGTTGGTCAGCGCAAGGGCTGCACCCCTTTAGCTTAACGCTCACTTCTATCTTATTGGGTACTCATAGTAATGAAAGACAATTTATCTGTCCGTTAAAATCCTCCCTTTAGTTAACCGCAAGTTGTAATAATAGCCCTTAAAGTATGGCTGTTTGACAATATTAAACCATATATAGTTACTGTGACGTCATTTGTCACAGTTAAATGTAACATTTAAATATATGTATAAATGGGTTAGAATGAGGAAAAGTCTTAGTAGATATTGGCACATTGATGTAAAACTTTTTACATATTTTAAAATTTAAATCCTTAAATTATATACGATTTGAGGGTTTAAACATCTCTTTTAAATAATTTTTTTTTTGTCATTTCTAGTTCATTGAACGCCAAGTGGGTAGTGGGTTTAATTGAATTCCATTGTTTTATTGAATGTGTATAATTTGTAGAAATGTTTGTTTTGTTATCAAAAGATAATTAATAATTTAATCGAATTTGTTATGTCGTCTTAATAATGGGTCACGTTATTCTTGTCATATTTTCATTATTTTTTTTAATCTTATCTAATAAGTACTATATAAATGTGTTTTTTTTTAATCTCATGCTGTATAAATAAAGTCTATGATGAGTGCATTTATTAAATATAATAAAAAAATAATGTACAATAATAGCACGAGATTACGAATTTTATGACTTTTCCATTTTATTTAATTTTTTGTTTGTTAATATTTTTGTTTTTAGATTAGATAACGACAAAAAAATTCTATTTAACCTAGAAAAGCCTGTTTTTTTTTCTTCATATCAATCAATTGGTTTTTTTTGTTTTGTTTCGTTTTCAGATAAGATTTGAACTCTTATTTCAATTTAATAGTCGTCGTTCATTTAGGAAATATTGTGTTAATAATGTGTTATAATTTTTTTGTGTCTAGATCATTAACAAGAAATATTTCACCGATAAGTTAGTTTAGTCTTATCACTGAAGATAACGAAACCAGATTTTTCAGAAAATATCGATATTTTTCATTAGAAATCATCGATATATATATTGTTTTCATGTTAAAACATCTGCCAATTTGTTGGAACACAATAACAAAAAAGTGAAAAAAATGTGACAAATTCCCACATTTATCTTATTGACTGCATTAATTTTCTAAGGAAATGGTGTAATAGAATTATATTTGTTTTTGCTATACCTTTTTATTAATTCCCTAAAGGGGATATGACGCATGAACAGTACTTTTTTTTTATTCTGGTCTGTTTCATTTCTCGATTTGTAGACAAATTCTGATAATTTTTTAATCGATTACAAAGAAATCAATCGTTTTATTATAAAAATGTTGATATACTATGTACGCGTACCTATGCGTACCTATGTACATATACGATCTTAAAATTGCAGGGAACGACCAGTCATCATTCTCAAAATGTCAATATTCTGTGCCTTATGTACTTGGGG
Source organism: Sarcophaga rosellei (assembly GCA_930367235.1). NCBI lineage: Eukaryota > Metazoa > Arthropoda > Insecta > Diptera > Sarcophagidae > Sarcophaga > Sarcophaga rosellei. Next base: position 57,461,077 of record OV884018.1, on the reverse strand, counting down.
AACCTCTTCTGACATTTATGTTTCTCGCTAAAGGGTTGCAATTGCTTGTCTTGAATGAAAGATGCCGTAAACACTTTTTAATTATGTCTAAAATCTATCCTCGACTATTGGGAACCCACAGATGCGTTGTACTTTTTGCGATTCTAGATGTTTCTTGCAAGTAACATATGCCATTTCGGAAAGGAAGCATTTCTCCCACATCTTCTTATTTATTTTACTTAGCACTGCGAGACTAGGTCGCTGACGGAGATCTAGAACGTATCCCAACTGGATTGTTGCAAAGTATGTTGCGTTGAGGAGGAGTTTGAGACTGTCGAGCATCTCCTCTGTAACTGCCCAGCCCTTAGTAGATTGAGATTGAGGACCCTTGGCAGGGGCTTCTTTGAGGGTTAGAATTCTGTGTCGTGAGCCGACATCAAGGCTCTCCACAGATTCATTAGTAGCTTGAGCTGGTTGAGAATTGCTAGGTCTTCATCAGTGTAGCCGCGTTCTCCCTTTTTTGTTTTATATGGTCTGCGTAATTCCTTCGCTTCCCATTCTCCCATTCTCCCCTTTCCCACTTCCTCTTCATATCACCTTACTTAGTTTACAACCACGTACCTGAATCTACTCAATTTGTAAATGACAAGAAAAAAAACTTGAGCGTTCCATATACGTAATGCATTGAGCATTGGGCCAATTGACATTGAACGGATGTGCTCTATGAGAAAGCCGAGTACCACGTAAAAATAAGGAACAATTCTAATTACTTCGTTTGTATTAGGAATAGAATAGTGACGCAAGCTACATTACACTGGTATTCCAATGTAGAAATAGGGGTGGATAGACTTTCGTAATTAACTCGTTGACGAGATAACTCGTACTCACTAAACCTGCAATTTTTGTGTAGCTACGTATAAAACCGTATTATATCAGTGCTAGTATCGGCGTTCGTGGCCAGTTTTCTGAAAATTGCCGTGGCAATCAACGTGTTGATGAGCACTGTATTGACCTTTTCTGCATGCTGTAATTAAACCTCACTTCGATGTACCGACACAGACTTGAAACTTGTACTCTATTTTCGATTGGATAAACGAGGTGTAAATAGTAATCAGATCGGATCAGGAGCACAGATGCCGACAGCATTGTGTTGAATTTTCATATCCAAAACATCGAAAGCCTCCCATTATGCATTATGTTATTGAATCAATCGAGTTTATTCACATAACCTCATTGGGCGATTGCTGATCGGTTTGAATCAATCTCCAAAGGACTTGGTCTGCTATCAATGGAATATGAATGATAAATATTACTGTTATCTGAAAAAGACTAGATAGGATAAGAAGTTAAACGGGGAGAATATCATGTAATCGATTGGATGTTGATAACTTTTCTTAGGTCCTTGCATAACCGTGGTTTTTTCTACTCCTAAAATTAATTTTTACGTGTACATCTCCAAATATTGTAAATATTTCGAAATTAAATTTGCTATTATTTTGGGAAATGCCATTAAAACAATTAAAAAAAAATCTGTTTTGACCTGAAAACAAATGTGCATGTCCTGGCCTGGCCTACTGCTGTGTTTTAAACATTTTTTTATTTTATCGCCATATTTTAGGCAATTTTTTTTTTTTTTTTTTTTTTTTGGCTCATAAACTTTATTTTTTTTTTAAATAAAATTATTCAAATTCATAGTTTTTTCATTCTTTTTTGGCATCAACTGCGCTACTGACAAAAGACTAAAAAAAAATAAAAATTAAAAAGGCGACGCAACATTTCAAAAAGATGAAAAAAAAAGAGAATGATTTTGATTTTCTGCCAATACCTCAAACAAACCACTAAAAACAGAATGTGGCACCAACTAACCAACCAAGACACAACAACATTTTTAAAAATAAACAAATTAAATTAAATTGTTTGCTTAACATTTTCTATTCTTTTTCAGTCTTTATTTCTTAATGGCATGAAAAAAAAAGAAATATTTTTAAACTAATTAAGACGCCTCGAACTCTTTGAAAGAGTGGGTGGGTGGGTGTATGTATTCTAATGACACTTCTAAAGAAAATTCTCATTTCATTTGATTTTATTTTTATTACAACAGATGATTACCCGAATAGAATCGGAATTTCATTTATATTTTTGTCGTCGAATTCAAATTACAAAATATTTTGTGCATAAATATCGTGTAATTTGTTTTTAATTTAAAATTTTCACGCATTCCTTTGAAATTTGAATGGTAAAACGAATTGGTGAAACTCTCCCCACTGTGCTTCCTTACCTTCACTGTAGTTTCTGTAACACGTTGACTGTCGACTACGAGATTGCGACTCGTAGATTGTGTTCCCTTCTAGGGTACCAACTACGAGTTATCTCGTACTCACTAAACCTTCCCTTTTTGTGTAGCTACGAATAAAATCGTATTATATCAGTGCTAGTATCGATAAATTGCTTCTGGGAAAAGAAGAAAAGCCTGGCCAGTTTTTTGAAAATTACAGCGGCAATTTTGGTTCCAACAGTATGACTCACCTTGTCTTACAGTGGACTTAATAGTCAATTAATTGCAAATTACATTTGATGACAACTATTTTTCTAGAAGTATTCCTTTCAACTGCTCTTTTCTTTCGTTCGTGCGATTCAACCATCCAAGATTATTGTTTATGGGGATATGTTAATTCATTGGTTTATGCCGATAAAACAGCAGCATTTTGGAGAATTTGAAGCCAATATCGAAGCAATACTGCTGCCAGATTTATTGAAAAATGTTGAGTGATCGAATTGACCTTGTAACTTGTAGCCTCGGCTTTCATTTGTCGGAAACCTTATTTAAGAGTTTGTCTACCAGATTATTGTAAAAAAATAAGTGTCATTCTAACAATATTTCTGTCTTTTATTGTGATTATAAGTTCTTAATATCTTAAAGCAACTGATGCATACTTACCAGAGGTCAGCAATGAGTATTTATGAGTAGATTCGAATTATACTCATAATTTCTGATACTTATATGCATTCATACTTATTTTAATATCATACTCATACTACTCATATTCAAAGTTAGGAAGTACTCATTGTACTCATACTTAAAAATACTTGCTTTGTCTTTCTTCTTTTTTTTTTTTTTTTTTTTTTTTTGTAAATGCAACAACAACTAAGATTAAGTTTTGCTGAATGATTCGAATCACTCGAATCATTTATGAGTATTATAAGTATATTTAATAAATTTATGAATCAAAGTATTTCGAATGTTATGAGTTTCATGCCAACGTTGTAAATCAATGTTGTAGTGAGTACGAATGAATCAGAGTACATAGTTGAATTTCAATACTGTTGACTCACTCATGCTCAAAATTTCATGAGTACTTATGAGTAGCGAGAAAACGATTCATTGCTGATCTCTAATACTTACATACATACATGGTCATTACAACCCTTCAATCAGGATTACGACAGTTTCTAACACCACTTATGTTGTTGGAGACGTCTGACCTAGGATTTGAACCGAAGTCTCACGTTTTTGTAAGCTTTTTACTACGTCACGTTAAGCATGAAATTGTGCATGTGTGCCTATAATTAATTAAAAGAATTAAGTATAGAAAGGGTTTTTTATTTTTTAATACAAATATTCCCTAAAAACGCATTTCAATGGAATTTCTTATTAGAGCCTAAGTGTGAAGTGAAAACCAAACAAAAACCAACAATTATTTGAAATGACTCAACTGCGAGATCAGATCGAACATTTAAAAGTTTCGTAATGATTTTTTTTTAGCAGAAAATGTTAATTGTTTAAAGCTAAAAAGAAAGAAAAAAATATAAGCAAAAACAATAAATCACTAGAAACTATTAAAAATTATAGAAAAAAACCCAACTTTTTTTCATTTTCTAATAAATATTTAAATTAGTTTTTAAGCACAACAAAACAAAACAAAAAAAAGCCCCTATCATTACAAATTTATAACGGTATACAGAAAAAATAGAAAAAAAAGTGAAATTACATTGGCCGTGATATTTTGTTTTTTCTTTATTTTTTTATTTCTCTTTTATTTTCTGTGTATATTAGACAGACCCTGATGATGTTGATAATGATGATGATGAGATAATCTACGTGATTTTTATTTCAAATTTTAAAACACAGAAAAAAAAAATTCAATTAATTTACATAAATATTCATTAGGTTATTGAGCGTGTGTGTGTGTGTGTGTGTGTGTAATTTATATCGGGCCTTAAAGGCAATGAACTATTTTTAAATGGTTACTAAATTATAAATTTTATTATACAATATCCACAGCTATTTTATAATTTTTTTTTTATTATTTTTTATTTGCAAAAAAAAAATAGAAATTATTTAAAAATTATGCAAATTTATGCATTATTTAATTATGATAATCTTTTAAATCTGAGCCGCCTAAAAACTTGATTAATTTAAAGCTTCAAGTTTTTTTTTTAAATTATATTCTTATTTAAATTAAGCGCCAAAAAATTTAAAATGCCACGAGAGATTATATCTAAACACCAATGAAGAATTGTTTTTAAAGGTGGCTTCACTCATATTGTTTAAACAAAATATTGCAATGCCATGTGGCAGCATCCAGTTATTTAATTTTGGGCAAAACGATAGCAGTAATGCTATCCTGATCATTGTTCTTGAAGGACCATAGTTTAACACGTTAATCGCCATGTCAGTCATATGTATTTGTCTGACGCTAAGAAGTTTTACATGAGCCATGTCTTATATGTCTGACGCATCCAAACAAGATACAACAAGTATTAACCTGTTCTTTTGAATACAGCGTCGTTTGCGTCGGACATCTGTGATTGACGTGGCCTTCTACCAAATCGCCATTTCAGACATATGTATATTGGTTTAACACGTTCACGACGGCGCTTAAATTCATGATTCGCTCTATCGGACGGCAGCTGTTTAGTAACAATACAATGGTGTCGTTTAAAGTTTTGTGTATTTTTTCGGAAATTTGTCTCATCCTCATTAAATCTTTCGAATTTTTACGGTGAAATAGAACAGTGTGACTCTCAGGTATTTTTTTCGGCAGTCGAACTGTTAAAGATCTAAATATTTGGTATTACGAGTGTTCTAATGGCACGATTAAGTGCGGGCCACCGGTGGTACACGCCGCCCGATGAGGCAGTCTAGTGCGGGCCACCGGTGGTACGCGCCGGCGTGAACGTGTTAAAATGGGAATTTATTCCCTTTCATAATTAAAAATAAAAGAATTTCCTTCCTAAATGGAAATATTTAAAGTCGTCGTAGTATTGGCTTATTAGGCATGAAGCCTCCGTTCAAACCACAGGCGACTTCCTCTCAGCAGATTTCTGGTTTCTGAGAGTAAATAAATCTCCCACGAAAAAGTTTCTCAAAATCTGTCGTTCGGAGTCGACGTTAAACTCATGTATAAAATGAACACACACTCCTGCCACTCATGTATAAAATGTACACACACAACATGAGTGGTGTGAACAGCTAGGCCGTAATCCTGACTGAAGGGTTGTGGCCAATGGCCAATTATGTATGTATGTACATAGTATGTATGTAACCCCTATTATTCTAGTTTAAGCACAATACAACACAGAATTTAACTCTTGACTGCGTTACACCAATATTTTCATGAAAAACAATCTCCACATTGGTTTCATATTCTGTCTTTGGCATTTAAAGTGAAAGTCACCGCCAGTATTGTTTGAAATATTTCATGTTACTCTGTAAGCAAATAATGAAGCTTAATTTTTTTTTTTTTTTTTTTTTTATAACATAAAAAATATAAATTATAATCAATTTTTATATTTATTTTTATATACAATTATTTTTTTGTTGTTGTTTTATCCGACTATAATTATTATTTGCACACCACAATTGTATTTGTACCATGATGATGATGAAGGAAGGGAGAGAGGAGCGACGAAGAGAGCCAAACGTCATATTTTTAAACAAACGATACAAAAAAAGCACAACACCAACCAACCTAACAACCAGCCAGCTAGCCAGTCAGGCAAACAAAAACGTCAATGTATCGTTTAATTTTTTTTTTGCTGTTTTTGTTGTTGGTGTTTTTTTTTTCTCATATAAAAACAATAATAAAAATAAATAATTTAAAATGTTGTTGATGGGGCGAATTTATTTCTGTTTTTTTTCTCGTTTTAATTTTTTTTTTCTTTTTTTGTTCACATACACGCAACCTTGACCGTTGAAAAGCAATTTAAAATACTACTCTTAACACAACAACAACAACGACAACAAAATAAAAGCAAGATAAAACAACATAAAAAATTTTTGCTTATTTATACACAGGCATGCATGCATACATCTGTATGTTTAATATTAATTTGTGTGTTGTATTCATTTTTATCTCTCTTTTTTTTATAAATACTGTATTAACAAAAACAACAACAAATAAATTTTTTATACGAAATAAATAAGTAATTATTGCTATTGCTCTTATTCATTTTGCATGGCATCCATAACCTGCATTCCATTTAATAATGAGAGAGAGATGTGAGAGTTTCAATAGAACAGTTCTTTAAATAATGTGCAATGGTTAGTTTGTTGCCCAGTGGCGTGGTGTATTGCACTCATTATTATCAGTGTAGGGAATATCTTTGTTTATAGAACTTGTCAATACGACTATTCATGAGTAATTTCTTGTTTATTTATTAATTTTTCTTTTTTTTTTGTTTTCATCCATTTTTATTTTAATAAAATAATAAATAATGAGATTACATACATATATAGTATATACATACATACATTTGATAATAAAATAATAATAAAAAATAATAAAACTGCATTAATAAACCATGAGAAAAATTTTTATTTTTATTATTTTCATTTTTTGTTTAATAAAAATATCACGGAAATTGCATTTATTTTTATGGCTAATGGCCTAGCCTGCAGTGTGTTATTTTATATGCCCATGTTTGCCTGTGTGATACAGTCGAGTTAATGGACTTTATCTGTAATTATAATTTATACACACATACACACGCACGCACAGAAAAATAATCATTTAAAAACATTTTTTTTTATTTATTTTAATTATTTAAACTTCCTTTTTAAGGTGCTTTGTCTTGCTATTGTGTGCTGTTTTGTGCACAATAGTGGCTATAAAAGAACCTGAGATTTTATGATGAATGAATAGCATGTGAAAATGACATTTTTACATGTACATGTGTGTACATATATGTACACTGTGGTGTAAAAATTAGTTTCTAAGGAACTAAATAAAGTATATTTTGTTTAAATTAAAAGAATTTATTCTAAGCCTCAGCATTTAATCAGATACGCAGGGTTTTTTTGCACTGGTTGCTATGTTAACCGATAATCACATTTAACGCTCAAATCCGTCATACGTTGACATTTTCAACTGATAGCAAAGTAAGAATTTGGTTGCACACGACAAAAAAAAGAAAATTTATAAAAAAAAGCACAACAATTCCAGCTAATAGCTGTCAAAGTACTCAATGCATTGTCGCATTCTATGTGAATCAGCATTAAGATTCTATTTCAAATTTTCTAGGGTAAATTATGCAACAAATTTAAATAAATTTTTATTCTACAATTTTAAAATCTTTTGATTTGATTCAACAAATTATTTCTTTATTTATCTATTAACTAAAATGCAATTAAAAATTGTATTTAAGACGTTGACTCCTGCGGCAATTTGCAGAAAACTGGCCTCGCAAGCCAGCATTAACTTTTTGTTCTGTTCCCAGAAGCCATTTAACGATACCAGCACTGATATAATATGATTTTATTCGTAGCTACACAAAAATGGCGGGTTTAGAGAGTACGAGATAACTCGTAGTTGGCACCCTAGAAGGCAACATAATCTACGAGTTATCTCGTAGTAGGCAGTCAACGTGTTAATTATATGCAAGCTGAGTAACTTTGACTATAAGCTCGGTGTAGTGTAACAGACCATAGTGTTTTGTGGGAATCACATTCAAGAACCTTACGCTAATAGTCTATACTACCAGGCACCCTAGATTCAAAAAATTAATTTTATTATTATTAGTTTTATGCTTTACTTTAAATAAAAAATCTTCTTAGTCTGTATTTATTTAAGATTTCCTTCAAATTTTTATATTCTCTTATTAATTTTTCATTATTTTCTTTTATTTTCAGGTAAATTATTCACTTCCTTTATACATACATATTTATCTGTTTAGAAATATTTGAAGTAAGTAATAATAATAATAATAAATAATTTCCATTTATTAAATTAAATGCCAAAACAATACAACTCGGTTCACATTATAAATAGTAACCCTTACAAAATAAATCTCATTTATCAAGAGCAATACAATTGGCTCTAATCACACGAGAACAATTGTAATGGTATGATAGTTTATAGGCAAGAGAGGTGAAGAGGAGAATGGTTTTTTGGTGGGGCGTAAAGTTTCAACCAGCTACAACCCCGCATTACCAGCAAAAAACTACTAATTCATGCACATTTTTAAAAATCAGCCAAATATCAAATGAATTACAAAAATACTAATACATACAAAGCTGTGTATACGTATACATTGCATGCCAAACTAATATTCATCTCGTGTGATTTAAAAAGACTAAGACTTTGTGAGACTAAAAATTGTTCTCGTGTGATTAGTGCTATTGAAAATAATATATTGATAGTTAAAATACGAAACCACTGTGGTGTAGTACTCGTTTTAAAGTACTGTAAGAGAAGTACACACATTAAAACAAAAAATAGTAGTATGGCTCTCAAATAGAACTCTTACAACAGAGTTACCAACAATAACATTAGAAATCTACTGTTAAAACGCTAGCAAATAAAAGTACATGACAAAATTTAATGCAAAAATTATAACAACAATGCAAGACAAACAATAATACACTATTGTCACTATTTAAGCCGTGAGTGATACACATGCAGAGCCAAACTACATACATACATACATATTTATGTACACAATGTTATGTTTACATGAAAACAATGGCTGCCATAAGTAAAATAATAACAACAACGTGTGTTAGTAGTTTGAAACACAATGTAGTGTATGTACTTTAGTGTACTCTTATTGCGAAAATAAACTTAATTACGCACACATACACACACATCCATATGCATATATTTGGATATGAATTTTATTTACACCGGCATTTGTATTTATTGTTCATGAGATGGTTTTCTCGGTTATTGTGCTATCACACACGAGACTATTTTTTTTTTGCCGCACAATATTTGTTCTTTCAGTCACACACGAGACTATTTCATCTGGCATGAAATTATATATACATATGTACTCTGCTTTGTGTGTATTAGTTTTTTGTTTTACTTATTTTTCTGAACCAGCTGTTTTATAAATGTACAGTGCTGTTCAAAAAAATTGATTCACCTGCTCTCCGAAAGGTTTACTAGACATCTCTTATGCAAAGGAGTATATGTAAAAAAGTAACTGCACTTTGTTTACTGGCCTCTTATGAATATAATTCCGATACATTTCAAAATTTTGAAGCGTAACTCTTCTTTAATTAATTGCAAGATGTCGATCATGGTGAATCTATTTTATTGAACAGCGGTGTATGTGTATTGGTTTTGTATTGTTTATGTATTGGTTTTCGAGGGGTAGAAAAGCTGGTTGACAAATTATGCCAGCAAAAAACCACTCTCCTCACCTCTCTTGTCTGCCTACAAGCTGCCATTTCATGCCAGTATAATTGTTCTCGTGTGTGACTGCCCATTCGCACAAAGTTTAACTATTTTGTATAAAATTGTATTTTTGATTCATGATAAAAGTGTTAGTTTAATTTAAAATTTATATTTGTTGCTAAAAAAAAACAAAACAATAATATTTGTTTCAAAACATTTATATGTAGAGAGGGTGTGTGTGTATGAAAACTTTTCTGCTTGACTGTAAATATTTTAACAATTAAACAATATTTCCTTTTCCATAAATATTCAATAGAAATTGTTGTTATTGTCTATTCATATACTTATTGCAGTATTCTCACAATTAATCAATATTAAAAATTAAAAAAAAATGTAAAATCACCTTCAACTGTCATGTTGCCCGACAACGACCCCAACAAAATAGAAAAAAAAAAAATAAAACGATTAGAAATACGAACACACTCATGCAAATAGTATAGAAAACCGCTGTTACTCTCTGCCTTTCTCTCGATGGTTATTCGGAATTTTTTTTTTGCTTTCACACATGAATACAATCTACGTACGTACGTATGCACAAAAGAAACTAGAAAGCACACAATCATTGTTGTTGTTATTTCCCTAGAATTTATATCAGTTTTATTTACAACCAAAAAAAGAAACTTGAACTGCATACACACGCATAAGAAAAACAAAACAACCACAATCTATTTGTTGGCAACCATATGCATGTATGCATAATGATATTTACATACTACAATCTAACGGTGCAATCTTATTATGATAAAAAATTTGTTTTCTGAGAACAAAAGTCAAAATCAATATGATGGTAACTGTAAATATTCCAATTAGAAAATCTTCGTAAAATTTCATGTTTCAAGAGTTTACTCCTTCAATTTGCTACGTCTAACTCTCTAATGTGTAGGTATTTTTTTAAAAGTTTTCGGTGGGTATTTGTACTCTTTTGAATTTAAATGTTAGATATAGGAAATCTAAAGTTATTTAACACGTTGACTGCCGACTACGAGATAACTCGTAGATTGCGTTCCCTTCTAGGGTGCCCACTACGAGTTATCTCGTACTCACTAAACCTGCCATTTTTGTGTTGATACGAATAAAATCGTATTATATCACAGTGCTAGGTATCGATAAATGGCTTCTGTTGAAAGAATAAAAAAATTAATGTTGGCATGCGTGGCCAGTTTTCTGAAAATTGCTGCGGCAGTCAACGTGTTAATTAAACCAAAATAGAAAATAAAAAAAATTTAAATTACACATTTACACCACATTCGTTGCCACTGTGTACTGTAAAGTTGTACGGCAACACGTCAAAAAAAAAATAAATAAAAACTACTCATACGTATAGGCGGCCGAGATGAGTTTGAAGGATATCAAAATATTTTTGATTTTTACTATTTGCGTTGCATAAATCATCTTTCTTGTTCTGTTCTTCTTTACAACAACAATACAATGAAGTTTGAAGGTTCAGTTTACAATATTATCAACAACACATATGCATATTTTATCAGTTAAATTTGATGTGTCGCCATTCAGCCTTAAACGCTACTGTGTACAGTAATTCCTCGATATGCGTCGCAGTTGGTTCCAAAAGAAGGTGACGTAAATCGAAACGACGTAAATCGAATTTCATATTGCTCATACTACAAAGTGGTATGTTTTTAACAAGGATCTTAAAAGAAGTTATACTAATCCCTCGATATGCGTCGCAGTTGGTTCCATAAAAAGGCGACATAAATTAAATGACGACGCAAATTGATGTTAGAGGGAACAAAATATTTGACGACATAAACCGAAACAATGTTATACTATGTTCGCACATGCACCTTTATTAAGTAAATCGCAATAAACGCCATTATTGAGCTCAATATTTCATATAAAATTTCAATTAATTACTGCGCAATAAATACGCAAATTGTTATAATATTGAGAAAAACTGAAAATACAGCACTGTCATAAGTACGTTCAGTGAGCATATTACAGTTTTCCGAACACTTTCTGTTGATATTTGACAACTCAAATGTCAACAACGACAAAAAAAAAAACAATGTTATTGAAACAAGCAGTTGTTTTGTTTACCAGCTGTCAAATGAATATTGCTTATATTATGCCTGAACACTTAAAATATTGTACTCAAATAACTGAATATTGACTCAATAAAAGTACATGTCTGAACATAAATAGTATTAATCGAGGCTACGTAAATCGAAGAATTACTGTAGTTTACTAATATTATAGTACTCATATGAACATCAGATTTCTCAAGTAAATCGAAATCAATTTCGTTAGTTAGAAGCTTTTTGATCATTCAAAGTTTACTGTTTATAAAGGGTGTTTTTTATAGAGGTATAGAACTTTAAGTTGCAATAAAACAACGATGGATTATTCGATTGACATGAATTTTATTTATCCGAAAGATAATCTTGTGGCATTACATTTTAAATATGATTTCTGGCATATGACCGCCACGGCACTTTTTCCAAAATTTGTGGCCGTATATCGGCAATAACACGGCGAATGTTGTCTTCCAAATGGTCAAGCGTTTGTGGCTTTACCGCGTAGACCAATGACTTTACATAGCCCCACAGAAAGTCGTCTAGCGGTGTTAAATCACAAGATCTTGGAGGCCAATTCACAGGTCCAAAACGTGAAATTAGGCGGTCACAAAACTTGTCTTTCAATAAATCTATTGTGGCACGAGCTGTGTGACATGTTGCGCCGTCTTGTTGAAACCACATCTCCTGGAATGAGAAAGTTAGTAATCATGGCTCAAGTCTTCCTCAACGCTACGCTCTACAGTAGCAATAGCTTCTTCTGTACGCACCGTACAGCGTCTCTGGGGATGCGAATTATCAATAAGAGTAAACGTGGTGCGAAAACGTTCCATGGTTAATCGAATTAACTGCTCTGATGGACGATTTTGTCGACAATAAAATGGACGTAGTGCGCAATACGTTTTCCGCACAGAACCATTATTTTCGAAATAAAATTGCACTATTTGCAAGCGTTGTTCAGGCATGAGTCTATTCATGATGAATTGCCAAACCAAACTGAGAATAAATCACTTGACAGCTGTTAAATCGGTCGCCATCTTGAAAAGTAATGCCAACTTAAAGTTCTATACCTCTATAAAAAACACCCTATAGATGTGTTTTTGCGCTATGATAGCACTGTAGTTGATAAATGCAAGCAAGGTGCAGTCAAGTTTATTAGAACAAAAAGCGGTAAATTATATATTAAATCCCTTGACAACAAAGTGCTCTCATTATTTTTTTCTAAAAACAAAACAAATAAGGTAAATACTTGAAATTAATTAAAGTTTTTTTAATGCGTTTGGAAAAGTTTTTTTTTTTTTGTTTTTCGCAATAAAGATTATTTTCAAGTATCGTGCCGCCTTTATGCACAAAGGTTGCTCTCGATAATTTCCTTTGAACATTTAAAATATGTACTTTTAATATTTAAGTAAATAATACTTCTGTTTACAACTGCATATTTATAAAAGAGACTTCAGTATTTAAAAGGTGAAAAACACGAGTTTATTTGTTTTTTTTTGGCTTTCTGAGAAAACAATTATTTAAGGAACTGTGGGATAACAAAAAATTGTATTTCCTTTAGAGATTATATTCTTTCTTATCGTTACTATTTATTTACTACGTATTTAATTTTACTTTATAATGACTATTTAAATTAATTAAGAAGCATTAGGTAATTGCCGAAACAATATAATTTAATTATTCGTAAAGGGGGATTCTCCCTCAAGTATATATTTTTTTTCTTTTGCAACGAAGCATTAGAACTTATGTTTAACACTTTCACGCCGGCGCTTAAACTCATGCTTGTGGCCTACTGACAGCTGTTATGGTTATAAGACATTATTATTTATAATTGTTATTAAAAATAAATACTTTTAAGAGAACGTGACTCTCAGGCAGTGTTGAAAAATTCAGTACTTTATTACTTTTTTCAGTACTTTATTACTTTTTTCAGTACTTTAGTACTTTTTTCAGTACTTTAGTACTTCTTTTTAGTACTTTAGTACTTTTTTCAGTCCTTTTCCATTTCAAAAGCCCCACAGTACTACCCCGCTACAGTTTCAGTACTTTTTTTATTGCATATTTTATGGTTCGCGCTTTTCAACTATTAATTGGTTATTAGCAATGTGTTCAACGTAATGCGAAAGGTAGAATTAATCCTTAGCCCCGGTTAGCCTAATGTCCTCGGAACGCACATTTGTTTTTAGAATACGAAAAGTAATGCGAACGCTTGCCGAACCGTAATGTAATTTCGGTAAGCATTTAATTTGGTCTTCATATCCTAAAAATGAACGCACGTTACGCTGACGTTTGACTAAACGGGACTTTTACTTTCTAAATCACATGTTTTTGTTTTGTATGTGAGAAACATGTACATATAAGTAGTTAATTTTGCTATTCCCTCCCTTACGTGTATTTAGTATAAATAAATATTTTTTTTATAAAAGTACCATTTGATGCAAAAAAGTGCTCTTTCAGTTATAGTTCAGTACCTTTTCAAAATTTCTATTTTGCAACACTGGGTATTAGCATGATCAATTGCGTACCACCGGTGGTACACGCCGCAAATAGGGCGTGCCAATTTTGCAATTGGTGCCCTAGCCTTAGCAATAGTTTATTAATTCCTAATTGTATTGACAAGACGGATCTGTTCATTGCACAAATTACATACATACATAATTGGTCATTACAACCCTTCAGTCTGGATTACGACCTAGCTTTTCAACACCACTTATGTTGTGTGTGCTAATTTTATACATGAGTGATGAGACCTACAATTTTAAAGTCGACTCCGAACGAAAAATTTTTTTGAGAAAATTTTCATGTGCAATTTTTATTTACTGAGCGTTTTTGCCAGAAATCTGCTGAGAGGATGTCGCCGAAGAAATATTTTTTTTCATATTTCGTTTTATTGGAAATGTCTAACCTGGGGTTTGAACCGAGGCTTTACGTCTATTAAGGCAACTAACATTGCACAAATTAGCCTAAGTGAAAAGCAGTTGCATTGGTGCAATCATTTCCATACACACATAACAATTTCACACAATTGGCGCGCAGCATTTGCAGCCTTTTATGTGTTTATGGCATTACAATTGATGCTTAACCTTTACCTTTACTTAACTTTGTAGTTTCGGGCTAAAAAGCACAAGACATTAACAATGATTTTTAAAAAAAGGAAAATAATTGCCAAAAAATCGCCAAACCGTGAAGGCTAATTTTAGATTTCTAACATTGTTGGTTTAGCAGAACAAAGAAACATACAAATTACAACAACAACAATAATAATAATATTGATATTCTTTAAAGTTTTCTAAGCATACAAACAAAAACATCTACCATACACTTGCACTTTACAATTCTAATAAATTATTCTATTGTTATTATTATTTTCCCTATTATAGCAACAACTCTAAACAATACATGATTATTTTAGAGTTTCTTCTTCTTCTTCTTGTTTTTGTGTGTGCCCGTCCAAGGTTGTTTGTACTTCTTTGAAGGAAACTGAAACCCTCTCTATAATCATATAAATACGATAACTTTACGTATAATAAAGAGAAACCATTTAATATCTCACGTTCTCCCCCCTTTACTCTCAGCGACTTGTTTTGTTTACTATTTGTGTTGTATTATATTCCATCTCTTGGTCTCTCGTATTACACACTATTGCCAGATTTCATTTCATTGAAAATTCCTTTCCATTGTTCACTGTTTGTTGTTGTAATTGTTGTTTTTCTTTTAATGTAAAATTATACCATCTTGTTTTTGTTGTAACTGAAATTCATCAGCTGTGTAAATGTAATTTGATTTACATTTACATGTACAACATTTACATACATGCTCTGGTATTTGCAATTGTTATTGCTGCTGTTGCTGTGCTGTTATTATTATGCATTTTTATGTTAATTTTTTTCTTCCTTTTCTTTTTGGTCTCTTATTAAATTTAACCACAAACACACATACAAACTTGTGTATAACCGCACATAAATACAATGTAATGAAAATTTAGAGTATTTGTTGATGACTAATGCTATAAACACATTAGACGCGCTAAGTGTTGCGCGTCAATCTATAAGAAATGTAAATGTAAATGTAAATGTAACACGTTGACTGCCGCGGCAATTTTTAGAAAACTGGCCATGCAAGCCAACATTGACTTTTTGTTCTTTTCCTAGAAGCCATTTATCGATACTAGCACTGATATAATACGATTTTATTCGTAGCTACACAAAAATGTTAGTTTTAGTGAGTACGAGATAACTCGTAGTTGACATCTTAGAAGGGAATGCAATCTACGAGTTATGTCGTAGTCTGCAGTCAACTTGTTAATTAGACTGATGACAGCTGAAGCTATTTAGTTGCAGATGTGCTTGCCATATTAAAGTTAAAATATTTTAGTAGAAATGAAGACTTTCATATGAGATACGTAAGCAATGGTACTCGCAACTTTCAGCCACAATTGCATGTTTGATTGTTTTCGAAGCTCCAAAAAAATATGAAAAATTCGGATTCTATCTACCTATCTTTGCAAATATCATTTGTATTTGTCATTCATATTCCATAGACGAGGCTCTTCTGAAGATTGAAGTGCAATGACATTGATCTTAATGACTTACAAACAACCTATCTAATACGGTTAATCACCCAATGGGGTCTTGCAACTATTGAGGAATTAGAAATCTTGATGATGTTCTGAGCATGAAAATTCAATGTCATTTTCGTTGGAACCAGCTTGAAAGAATCATTCAAGTTTCTTCGGTTTTTTTTCTGGTCCGTTGTCTTGGCGATATATTTTGATAGTATTTGGAAAATAAATCACTTAATTTGATGTATTGGGGCTATGCAGATTTAATTAAGAGCATTAGGGTATCAAACTCAAAGGGGGGATTAGTATGTAGTATATGAAATAGATAAGATGCGTAAAATAGAGCCTTGCACCATTGATAAAGAATTATTCGACTGTTTATTTTTTTACTTGTTTTACTTATACTTTGACGCTGCACGCGTTTAAATAATGAACGCACATATGTACATACTGCTTGTCTGGTGCACCAATTAGGAAATTGCTGCGCAGCATTTGCAGCCTCTTATGTGCTTATATAGGGTGTTTTTTATAGAGGTATAGAACTTTAAGTTGCAATAAAACAACGATGGATTATTCGATTGACATGAATTTTATTTATCCGAAAGATAATCTTGTGGCATTACATTTTAAATATGATTTCTGGCATATGACCACCACGGCTGGCGCGGATGTAGTCCAATTTTCGATGACTTTTTCCAACATTTGTGGCCGTATATCGACAATAACACGGCGAATGTTGTCTTCCAAATGGTCAAGCGTTTGCGGCTTTACCGTATAGACCAATGGCTTTACATAGCCCCACAGAAAGTAGTCTAGCGGTGTTAAATCACAAGATCTTGGAGGCCAATTCACAGGTCCAAAACGTGAAATTAGGCGGTCATCAAACATGTCTTTCAATAAATCGAAATAAAATTGCACTATTTGCAAGCGTTGTTCAGGCGTGAGTCTATTCATGATGAATTGCCAAACCAAACTGAGAATAAATCACTTGACAGCTGTTAAATCGGTCGCCATCTTGAAAAGTAATGCCAACTTAAAGTTCTATACCTCTATAAAAAACACCCTATAGTATTAAGCTTAAGCCAATATGTTTATGTATGGAAGTGTGTAATGCAAGTATGGAGTGTAGGCGGGAGAGTACATACTGTTTATTGCTGTAAATAGAATTACAAAAATAAATCGTCAGTTTTTGCCTTGTCATCATATCTGTTATTGCTTGATTCTATGAATATTCATACTGTGGTACTGTTTTTTTTAGCATCATCGCATATGTACATATTTTTATAAAATTTTATTTCACATTTACTTAAACAGAAAATCTCGAAACTAAAATTATTTTAACCACAACAAAACCGCAGCAAATTGGTTTAAAACAAAAGTATACCAGTTTCCTATCTATTATTCATATTTAGTTATTTTAATTAATTATTTAATAAGGTATTAAAAATAATTATGCCAGCAGTACAACAGCGGATCTCTAGACTTTAAGAATTCCTCTAAATAACTGGCAGCTTCTAATTGATAGTATTCGCCATAGTCTGGTAGGTAGTGTGTTGACTTATTAGAAGTAAGGGCACGGTCCAAACCCCCCAGGTCAGACGGAATTTAAAAACATATTTCTTTAGGCGTCTTACTCTCAGCAGATTTCTGGCAAAAACTCTGAGAGTAAATAAAACTACCATGAAAAGTTTTCTAAAAATCTGTCGTACGGAGTCGACTCTAAACTGTAGGTCGCGTCAATTATGCTTTAAATTAAAACTCACATCATAGCTGGTGTGTGAGAAGCCAGATCGTAAGCCTGACTGAAGGCTTATAATTACCAATGCAGTCATTGAATCCGTCGAGAAAGAAAAATTCACTTTGGTGCCTATTATATACATAGATGATCTGAAGCAACTGCTACGCATTTAGTTTGGCAATCTAAGTCGCGTCATTAGAAGATCTAAGTGCTCCCTTGGGCTATAATGGGTATAATCTAAAACTGTGGCATCACAAGTTAACAGTTTAATATGTATATAGGCACCAGAAATCAGCAATGAGTGTTCAAAAAGCTGAGTAGATACGAATCATACTCATAATTTCTAATACTTATACGCATTCATACTTATTTTAATATCATACTCATACTACTCATATTCAAAGTTTAAAGTACTCATTGTACTCATACTTAAAAATACGCATGATGTTGTTGATTTCGACTCTCCTTTACTCAACATTTGCAAGAATTACAAAATAAGTATGATTCGCATACGAACACTAACAATACTCACTAGAAGGTTGTGTGTTTGCTTTGCCTGCATTCCTTGTTTTTTTCTTTCTTCTCCTTTTTTGTAAATGCAATAACAACTAAGACTGTAAATTTTGATGAATGATTCGAATCATTTATGAGTATTATAAGTATTTTTCTAAATTTATGAATCTGAATGAGTATGCGTATGAATCAAACATATTTCGAATGTTATGAGTTTGATGTCAACGTTGTGCTCATACTCATTGCAACCTGTACTTATAGATCAATGTTGTAGTGAATACGAATGAATCAGAGTAGTTGAATTTCAATACTGTTGACTCACTCATACTTGAAATTTCATGATGAGTACTTATGAGTAGCGAAAAAATGGTTCATTGCTGGTCTCTGGTGCTTATTATACATATAGGCGGTCTAAGTCGCTCATTAGAAGCTCTGAGTGCTCCCTTTGACTAGGGTATAACGGAAAACTGTGGCATAACAAGTTAACAGTTGTATGTAAGCACTAATGACATAAACATAAAGGACATAAAGGGAAAGAGAGAGAGAGAGAGAGAAATCTTCATTTAGTAGTGATGAAACCTGACGTACTACTTTAAAGTAAAAGTTATGAGGGGAATTACTGGGAAAATGTTTAATTTAAAAATATGTATTTAAACTAAATGAAGTTATTAAGTTTTAAGTTTTTTTTTAAATTCTATTAAACATTACAAGGTTTTCTAATATTTTTTTCTCTTTTGAATATTCAATTGTTTTTTTCTTTTATTGTTATCATTTTGTTTGTTTACTACATTGGCATTCTAAAAGGTCATTAAATGTAATTTTTATTGTTTAACAAAGTTTGTTTAGCAACAGACAATTTCAATGTTTTTTTTTCTTTCTTTATTTGTTGTCGCAGTAGAAAAAATTTGTTTTTTTTTTTTTTTGTAATTTGTCTGAATTTACCATGTATGCATGTACTATGTATACAACAATGTATAATTTTATATTTATTTTATTTATTATTATTGTTTATTTATTTATTCATTTTTTCTTCTTCTTCAACCAAGTTGATGTTAATTGATGGATGGCTGGAGTTTGTTCATTCATTGTACATACAATGCCAATTTATTTAATTTTTTTTCTATTTCTTTCCTCTCTCTCTATTTTTTTTTCATGTACTTATTTTATGTTTATTTTAATGCTGAGTTCATGGTCACAAATAAATAAATAAATATAAATTATACAGAGAGTGAAAAAAGCAACATTTTGTTTAAGTATTTGACATAAAAAAAAATCATACAACATAGATATATTAAATGTTTATTTGCAGTATTTAATGAAAAAAAAAAAATTAAATTGAAAATTATTTTAAAATATTTTTGATTTTCATTTAATGTTAATGTCAGAATTTAGAATAATAGGGTTGTCATCTTTCATTTTTAATCTAAGTTTGATTTACTCATAAATCCTGCAAAGGGTTTTAGAATGGACTGTAGGGTTATAGGTTAGGTTAGGTTAGGTCGGAGTGGTAGCTCTGATATCACAAAGCTCACTTGAGCACGCATAGCGGCCCGTTGTGATGCCACGCAGTCCCTGTACTAACCAAGTTCCCCCAAAACCAGGGAAAAGGAAAAAGTCGGTCAGCGCAAAGTCTGCACATTTAAAGCATGACTACCCCGCACTGGAAAACCAGCCAGAAAGTTTGATGAACGAAGCTATATCCTTGACATCAATAGATGATAGCTCCGTCAAGCTGACAAGAAATAGAGAGCCAAACAACCTAGATCCCACCTCGCAAGAGATGGACACTGACAAGGAAAGTGAACAACAGTCTCCTCTTCCTCAGTGGACCTGCATCCACGGCAGAAGTCGTTCAGTGGGAGTCCCATTCTTTCCGCGTGTCTACCCATAACGCAATGACCTGTAAGCACGGCCACTGTAGTCGAGATGACATCACGACCAAGACCAAGTAATCGGTTGGTACGCCTTCTATCCATCTTGGGCCAGGTGAGTCTAGCAGTGGAGCAGGACTCCTCATTGACCCAGGATAGGTTGGCGTCCCGAAAGAACCTCCGCGCAATGGTCAACTTGACCGAGGCAAGTGGCATACCCATGCTGTAGGGTTATGGTCAAAACTCAATTCCATAGGAAAAAAATACATAATTGGCCATTACAACCCTTTAGTCAGGATTAAGGCCTAGCTTCTCTCACCACTCATGTTGTGTGCTTTAATTTTATACTTGAGTGGCGGCACCTACAGTTTAACGTCGATTCGAACGACAGATTTTGGAGAAACTTTTTCATGACAGGTTTATTTACTCAGAGTTTTTGCCAGAAATCTGCTGAGAGGAAGTCGCCGAAGAACTTTTTGTTTCATATTTCGTTTTGATGTCTGACCTGGGCTTTACGTCTAATAAGCCAACACACTACCTACTAGACTACGGCGACTACAATTCCATAGGAACAAAACTAATATTAAGCATAAGCAGGCGAGAGATGAGAGCTATTATTCAGCGACTACGTGTTGAGGTTTGTTATATACATAAGTAATTGAATTCGTAATTCATGGGCGTCACAATGGCTAATTGTCGCCGGCTTTCTTTCTTTCTTTCTTTCCAATTTTAACTTTTCTTGATAATTCCCTTTCTTCTCTTTTTCTTTTCCCTTATTCTTTTTCATTTATGAGCAATGGACCAATTGACCTTTGGGTGAAGGCCATGAAATTTGCATATAGTGGTAGCCTTCCAACCTAACCTAATATCTAAGATAAGGTATGCTAGGTTGATTGGATGTAATGGAACGCTGCTCATTTAGATATATTGGGTTTCGACATTTAGCCCCACTCTACCTCAGGAGAAGTAGCACTGACCCTTCTATTAACGTTCGCTGTAGATGTTATCGTCTTTTGGACTTTGAACTTTTTATTCTCAAGAAAAAATAAAAACGGAAAATCATAATGAAAAATTCGTTGTCTGAGGGCGATACTCGAAGCTAATATGCTTAGGTTTGTAGTCAAGCAGTTTTAATTACTACACCAAGCCAATCATGAGTACCTATCATTACAAAGGGTCCTTCCAGCTGGAATAAACAGCAAAATCCAGCTATAACTTGAGGAATAGATCCTTACAACAAATATACATATGTACATAAATCATAGTTGCTTTGTGCATTTATATCGTATATTGATGCAATGTGACCAAAGATAAATTCGAATTGGAAAATCCAAGACTTAAACCACAAATTTTAGCAGAGTAACATTTGGCGTTCACAGAGTACAATTTTCTCTTAATAGAAAATTCAGTAGTTCAGTACTTTTCCATTTCAAAAATACCACAGTATGCCCGCTACAGTTTCAGTACTTTTTTATTGCATATTTCAACTATTTGCGCTTTTCAACTATTAATTGGTTAGCAACGTGTTCAACGTAATGCGAAAGGTAGAATTAATCCTTAGCCCCGGTTAGCCTAATGTCCTCGGAACGCACATTTGTTTTTAGAATATGAAAAGTAATGCGAACGCTTGCCGAACCGTAATGTAATTTCGGTAAGCATTTAATTTGATCTTCATATGCTAAAAATGAACGTACGTTACGTTGACGTTTGACTAAACGGGGCTTTTACGTTTTGAATCAGATGTTTTTGTTTTGTATGTATGTGAGAAACAGGTATAAGTAGTTAATTTTTCTATTCTATTCCCTTCCTTACGTGTATTTAGTATAAATAAATATTTTTTTTACAAAAGTACCATTTGATGCAAAAAAGTACTCTTTCAGTTATAGTTTAGTACCATTTCAAAATTTTAATTTTGCAACACTGCTTAATAGACTAAAATTATGCACAATTAACTGCTTAAGAGTATCCAACTTAAAAGTCCACATGTTTAGGGGCTAATATTAGGATATAAAGGGTGTTTTTTATGGAGGTATAGAACTTTAAGTTGGCATTACTTTTCAAGATGTCGACCGATTTAACAGCTGTCAAGTGATTTATACTCAGTTTGGTTTGGCAATTCATCATGAATAGACTCACGCCTGAACAACGCTTGCAAATAGTGCAATTTTATTTCGATTTATTGAAAGACACGTTTGATGACCGCCTAATTTCACGTTTTGGACCTGTGAATTGGCCTCCAAGATCTTGTGATTTAACACCGCTAGACTACTTTCTGTGGGGCTATATAAAGTCATTGGTCTATGCGGCAAAGCCACAAACGCTTGACCATTTGGAAGACAACACTCGCCGTGTTATTGTCGATATACGGCCACAAATGTTGGAAAACGTCATCGAAAATTGGACGTCCAGATTGGACTAAATCCGCGCCAGCCGTGGCGGCCATACGCCAGAAATCATATTTAAAATGTAATGCCACAAGATTATCTGTCGGATAAATAAAATTCATGTCAATCGAATAATCCATCGTTGTTTTATTGCAACTTAAAGTTCTATACCTCTATAAAAAACACCCTATATATGTATGTATAATAGGTCTATGAGTACCATACCACATTCGAAGGACGGTTCCAAGGCCTATTAATATAACATTAGCAATATACATAGTTACATTAAAAGTGATATGTTATTGAGAAACGTGCCTCTGGAAATATCGCAGACGACTTTCTACAATTTTATAATAGATTGAAGGGAAAATGATTGTGGTCTCTTCATGATTAAATCTTATTTTAATATTAAATTTCTATTTAAAGTCCTCGTTTAAAATAGAGTACATATTTAATTTAAATAAATCCAATAATGATGCAGAAGTCCATTTTAATTAAATGTTAAATTCTTGTTTGTGTAATAAAATCAAAACAAATTAACCAAGAAAAGTATCTCCCCAACCACACCGACCAAATTTAATTGTAAAAAAAAAAGTATCAAACTTGGGAGAAGGCACTTTTTCTTTCTCTCTTTAACCAAAATGAGAATAAAAAAATTGATTTCAAAATATGGCCCAAAGAGTAAAAGAGCATTGATTGAAGTGCCTGAACGAAAGCCTAATTGGGTATGTTTTTTTTTATTTTTTTACATTTTTTTTAATTACATTTGACAACAACAAAAGTATTCATTTCAATTGCAAATTTGTAATTGAAATTTTTGTGTTAATTTACACAATTGTTGTGTTGCCAACAGCACTGGAAAAATGTAAAATAATTTAAGCAGGGTTGCCACGCCCATTTGCATTCTTCAATTTTAATCAAATTTTATCGCATACATTTTATTTACGAAATCATGTTCTAGTGTTGTTGTTGCTGTTTATGGTTTCCATTTTTTTTAGGTCTTCGTATTGGCAACCCTTGCAAGTAAGAGATATGACAGAGAAATCTAACTGAGCGTGGAAAAAACAGACAAAAAAAAAACCAGAATTCCGAACATTTTTTTAATTTATTTTAGAAAATTGAATTGAATTGAATAGAATAGAAATGAAATAAAAAAGCATGAGAAGAGGATGGAGTGGAGGTGTAGTATTCATAGACACAGTTGCTAAGTGATATTGGGTGGTACATCATCACATAGGCAGAAATCTGTAGTATTTGGTGGTATTATTGTTGTTTGTAGGCATTCATGAGGTTTCATTGAAAAAACAGCACAGAGAAAATGAAGCCTCATTGAAAAATTTAAATTAAAATCACATGAAAAGGCATGGAAAATTAAATGGCATCCTTAGAAAATGTTAAATTTAATTTTTTTTACTCAGTGTAGCTAAAATTTTAAAAAATTTGCCATATTTTATTTTATACTTATTTAAATAATTCATTAAACATTTACAAAAAATTTTCTACGTTTTATTTTTTTTTCCTGCTTTATTTTTTTATTTTTTCATTTATAAAATAATTTATAAATAAATATTTACATTTTCAATCGATATTTGCAAATAAGTAAACAATCTCAAGAAAACGAATGTCAATAATGCTGTAAAAAAAATCACAATACAAACACATTAAAATACGTTGGCAACACATAGTATAATACTTCCGTATGGATCTTGAACTAAAGTTATATCAGGTTTGCCTCTTTTTTTCTTTCATACAATATTGTTGTAATAATTTCGTTCACACATTCAATAAGTATGTATGTCCCCTTACATTTTTAAACATCTTTGTATAGCTAAACACTAGTGGTAAATTTTTTATTTTTTTTGACCCCCTTTTAAGTGTTTTCAACACACATACACACACTTCTCGCTGTAATTTTGCATTCACACTCAATATAATGAATGAGAAATAAAAAATACAACTAAAGTGCTACAAAAACAAAATAAAACAGACCAACTGAAACTGAAAGAGAGAGAGACAGTGAGAGAGGCAGCATGGCTGAATGATTGAACTTAGCGTCGTAATAAATTGGGTACAATGACTCATTTTCTGCTGTTGTTTTTTTTTGTTATTGCTATAACTGTTGTAAGTGCGCATACAAATTATGAATACAATCATGCATGCAAGCAAGCAAGCGCAAACCAACAAACAAAATAAAATGAACAAGCAAATACACCTACTTACATACAAATAATCATTATAAAATGAACAATAAAAAAAGAAAACTAAATACACAGCCAAACACATACATATATGAACGATGATCTCCCACTACAGTTTACATGCATGCATGCATGCAATGTGATATAAAAAAAACTTGCTTAGTGGTGTGTAGTTGTTTACATTCCTTGTGAGGGGTAAAGAGTGAGTTGTACTACGGGTACATAAATTACTATTCGTAAAGAGTGGGTGTTTTTTTTAAGGAATTTTGTTTAAAAAAAAAATAATAATAATAATAATAAAAACAACAACAAACACACTTGCATACATACATTTTTCTTAATAATTCATAACGTTTCATATTACATCACTATTGCCGTGGGGTGTGTAGTTAGTACTCGAGAGAGAGAGAGAAGGAAGTAAAAGTATTTGAGTATTCTAATAAAGAAAATAAAAAAAAAAAATAATAAAACAAAACCTAGAACAACTTTAATAACGAAAACAAATTTTTATTTTACCGCTTACGTGTCACGTTGCCAGTTTTTAAAGCTTTAAAACAATAGCAAAAAAAAATGTGTGAAAAACACGTAATTTTTGAATTAAAAAATAGAAAAAGAAAATTTAATTGCATTTTAGTGGGGAAAATTGGAGGAGAAATGCAATTTCATAGGTAAAAAGATAAATAAAAAAAAAATTGTGTGCGTTGACACACTGTCATTAACCTAATTTCAATTTAAACGGTATTTGTTATCGATTGAAAATCAATAAATACAACAGAGATTACAGTAGGCGACTAATAAATTTGTAACTGTTATAAAAACAGACAGTCTGGCAATGATGGCTACTGTTAAATATCTGGAGTGTTATTTATTTAACACGTTGAATGCAGCTGGAAATTTTCAGATAACTGGCCATGTACGCCAACATTGATTTTTTGTTCTTTTCCCTGAAGCCATTTATCAATACTGTAGTAGTCGCCGTAGTCTAGTAGGTAGTGTGTTCGATTATTAGACGAAAAGCCCGGGTTCGTGCCCAAGGCCAGACATCAAAACGAAATATGAATAAAAAAATATATCTTCGGTGACTTCCTCTCAGCAGATTTCTGGCAAAAATTCTGAGAGTACATAAACCTGCCATTAAAAAGTTTCTCAAAATCTGTCGTTTGGAGTCGACGTTAAACTGTAGGTCCCGCTACTCAAGTATAAAATTAAGGCACACAACCTGAGCGGTGTGAGAAGCTGGGCCGTAAGCCTGACAGAAGGGTTGTAATGGTCAATTATGTATGTACTAGCTGTACCCTGCGCGCTTTGCTGCACTACAAACTAAAATTAATTTGAAGGAAAGACATTAGACAAATATCCAATTAAGTTTGAATCATTTTATTGATTTTGTTTCCCGTTGTCCAGATGATTCAGACGAACGGGCCTGAGTAGTACGCATTCGATCAAGTGATTCATTGTTCAAGTGATTCATGCGAACGGATCTGTGCGGCATGTACTCGAAGATTTTTCAGTCTCAATGCTGATTCTGAGGCTAGTAATGCTCTTTTCTTTTCAACACAGGATCAAATGCATAGTTTACGATTTAATTAATTTCGAAGAATTTTCAGTGGCGCCACCTGTCGGAAATTGGTTATACCAACTTAGAAACCTTCGTCGGCTCATGCGCAACAACTTTGCTAAAGATTAAATGCATAGTTTACGATTCCATAAAGTACATTCATTTTTATATATATAGATAATTTAAACTTGAAAAAAAATAAATAAAACAAAAGTCTACGAATTTAATTTTGGTTATATTTTTTCTTATTTGGTGAATTTTTTCACAAATGTTGGTTACAAAATTTTTTTCTTTCCCTTCTATCTTTCCCCCCGCTTCGTTCTTTACACTTTATTTTCTTTGGTTTTATACATCAAGAATCACAGATAGCATACTTGTAGGGGTAACTACTATGCGTATGAGTAATATATTTCAAATGCAATTAAATATTAAGTATGTAGTATGTAGCATACGTGGGCATGGCCCCTCGCTCATTTGGAATATCAACATAAAAAGTAGCTTATAACTCCTTCCAGACATACAGGAAGATACTGTGAAAATTTCAAGAAAATCGGTTCAGCCGTTTAATCGTCTATAAACTTCAAACATACAAACATACAATCAAACACACATTCATTTTTATATATAAGATGTATGTATAAAAAATGGGACTTGCTGCAGGTATCCCACTATGTATCCATAGCATCAACATTCCAAAACAGATGCCTTAACGGTCTGGCGTTACTTTTATTTATTGCATCTACGATAAATAAAAGTCTACATATTTAGACGTATTTGGGTAGGAGATCGAACTTTGATACCATAGAACTTAGTGGTATCTTGAAGCAATCAGTTTGTAGATTTTTATTCATGTTTCTCTTTACTGTGTTTTACCCAATGCAGATACACACATAAATATTTTCGAAAGTCATCATTTTATTTTGTAAAGTTTTTTTTAAATGAATTTAAAAATTTTAACTAAAAATAAACACCCATTTTTACATTAAATTAAATAATAAAATCTAATAATTTTTTTTCTAAATTCTTTCTCTTTACAGGTAAATAAATAAAACTAACATAACAAAAAAAAAAAAAAAAAAAAGGATTAAAAATTGTTTTATAAAATGTGCCAAAAGTGACAACAATGACAGTTGCCAAGAATCACGATATAATGCCACAACACAGTAGTCGTATGTATGAATGAATGAAATTTAAATAGAAAAAAAACGAACAACTTTTATTTATTTTCGAGCAATTAAATTTTTTTTATTACATTGTCGTAAATTTTTAAAATATATACATACATATGTTTTTATATATGTATATGTATATACAATATTCTTTTTTTTTTAATTTTTGTGTGATATAATGAACAAAAAAGCAATTCAGTTATTTTTAATAGAATTGTTAAATGTTCTCTTGTTAAAGATTTAGATTTTTATAAGCTTTTAAACCTCTAGTATGTATGTATATTTGGGCAATCCACACAAGCCCTTGTATCGTTGTATTCATTGTATTGCTGGACGAATATACAATAATGTATGTTGATAATTTTCATATAAAAATCCGATACACTTGTACACATTTTTTTCATATGTTTTTGAAAGTTGTATTGGTTTCGTGCTATCAGTTTATGTAATGAAGAAGAAGAATAAAAATACAAAATATTTTCTATGCAACTTGAGTCAACAATTATTATTTAAAAATTATACTTTTTTCCGTAATATTTTTCATTTTGTTGCTTGAAAATCAAATCAAAAAAATCAAACTGGTGTTCTTCTTCTTATCGTTTTTTGAAATTTGGAATACGAAATACACAATACAGAGCATAGCATTTTGAGCGTTCACAATCAAAAAGTGTATTCAATACAACATACACGATATAAAGTCGTGTGAATTGGCCAATTGTTTACATATACCACATTCATAGTATGCCGCCATATTTCTCTAGAATAACTCATACGCACCGTTATATGTGAGTTCAAACAATGTTGCCATTTAGTAATTATATAACAAAGCTTAGGGTGTAAAGTTTAAGGGTGATAATTAAAGAAATAAAATAAAAAGAGATTAATTAATCAGAAATTTTAATATTTTCACATACACAATGTAATCTGATTTAATTGCTCTCATACAATATAAATTCATCATGTCTATTTCTAATAATTACTCCCATAGCAATTAACCTCAATTTTAATTTCGAAATTATAAAACATGTTTTTTTCTCTCTCTCTCTCTCTCTCTCTCTTTTAAATAATTACTCCCCCATCTAACCCATTTTTGTTGCATAATAAAATTACATCAAAATGTAATGCAAATTATTTCTATTTTTTTCTTGTGAGAGAAATATTTTACACAGTATGCTAGAAAATTGCAAATTATTTTAGTGCGTGTTAAACGCACTTTTAATAATTATTTATGAGTGCATAAAATGCTTTTTTTGCATAATTAGTGAATACGTTTTAATAGTTAGAAAATTTCGTATTTATTAATATCCATTTAAGAATGAGTGCTTGTGTAGGCAGAGAACTGAAAGGAGTTTGATATTACAGCAGGAAAACAAGTTAACCTCAAGTTAAGACTTTAAGATTATATGTTCTGCCCGAAATTCATTTCTAGTAAGGATCTGTGCAGCCCCCGCGCTTCCTTTTTTCCCTGATTTTGGTGGAACTTGGTCAGTACAGAGACTGCGTTCACTCGTGGCATTACAACGGGCCGCTATGCGTGCTCAAGTGAGTTCATTGATATCAGAGCGACCACTTCAACCTAACCTAAGGGTCTGAAACGCACTAATTAAACTAGAAGTGTGTGGCGTTTTGATCGACATAATTTTGTCATTGATGAGAATGTTTTTTACCCCGCCAAGTTCTGTTTCTGTTGTGTCATAAAATATCTATGTGTATTGTCTGGAATACGAACACATACAGTCAGAGAAAAAAGTCTACATACACCGGTGTATTTTTGCTTCAATATTGTTTGCTGTAGATAGAATCGAAATCAGAAATAGTTTGATCACGTCAATGATCTTTTTTTCGTATAAGCAGTGTATCGTTAATTCATGTTGTACCCAAATATTGCGCATCTTTCTGTAACCACCTTTCTTCTAATGGTTGATAATACTATGTTTAGACATACACTTTTATTGAGCCAATATTCGGTTATTTTTAAGTACAATATTTTAAGTGTTCAGACATAATATAAGCAATATTCATTTGACAGCTGGTATACAAAACAGCTGGTTGTTTGAACAACATTGTTTTTGAGTTGTCAATTATCAATAGAAAGTGTTCGGAAAACTGTAATATGGTCACTGAACGTACTTATGACAGTGCTGTATTTTACGTTTTATTCAATATTATAACAATTTGTGTATTTATTGCGCAATAATTAATTGAAATTTTATGTGAAATATTGACCTCGTTTATTGCGATTTACGCAATGAGAGTGCATGTGTGAACATAGTATAACGTAGTTTGTAAGCAAAAGTTTATGCTGTTAAATTGGCGGTCTTTCTAAATTGCTTTTCTATTATCATAGAATTTTTAAGGACTCATCGATTTTCATACGTGTCCTCTATATTGTGTAGAAAGAAATTTAAATTTTATTTTATATTTAAAATATTTTAAAGCAATGTTAACTGTAATTCAAAATGTCTAACAACACTGATTTTGAGAATAAACACACACGCAGACAACTTCTACTCCTTGTATTTTTCATTTTTACGGTTCACAAATGAAAAACAGAGATGTCATATAGTATATGACGCCATTTCTTTTTATACATGCAAATCAGCTCATACTTTTGCCCCCAACTAATGCGCTGAAAGAAAACAATGTGGTTAAATTGAAGTTTTTACATTCTCACAAATTGAGAAGAGTAAGCAATTTAGAAATTTGTAAAGTTTACGTCTCAATGACTATTTTAAGGATGCACATCTTGAACGCTTCCATCTTTTTGACCACAACTGTCTATATAGTACATATGTACATACGTATGACGCCAGCATATTACGTAAACCCTTTTTACGAGTGCCTTAACATTTTAAGAAGATTACTTTTTTATTTTTGGCTCTTAAAAAAAACCAAATTTTAACCCAGAATCTCATTATAACTGAAAAGAAATACACATTTTTGATGACAAATAAACTTAATAACCAGAAAACAATGTCAGTCATATACAATAAAAATATAAAGAAATTGTTTAAATATTTAAATTTTTGTTAAGAACAAACATTCTTGGAAAATTTTTTAATATTTAATGATAAAAGAAGTATGAATCAGCTTTGTAGATACAGTTAACTAACTGGTTAGTATTCAAATTTGTTTAAAAATGAAACAAATGAAATGAATAAATTAGAATAGGGAAAGAAACACAGTGTTTCAATAGCTTTCAATCATATCCTCTAATTATTTTTCTTTTAAAAATGTGGAGTTAGGAAACTCCGAACCATATGAATTTGTTCCTCAAACAAAACAAAATTTAAATTGGCATCGAATTTTATTAAAATTTAAAGAATTGATGAAGCTTATACGGTGTTCAGATATGCACCTTTATTGCGTAAATCCCAATAAACGCCATTATTGAGCTCAATATTTCATATAAAGTTTAAATTAATTATTGCGTAATAAATACGCAAATTGTTATAATATTGAGTAAAACTTAAAATGCAGCACTATCATAAGTATGTTCAGGGCGTATATTATAATGTGCTATCACACACGACACTATTTTTTAAGCCGCACAATTTTTGTTCTTTCAGTCACACACGAGACTATTTCATCTGGAAATAAAATTGTATACATGTACTCTTTTTTGTGTGTATTAGTTTTTCAACGCACAACGAAAGACTAAATATGCTCTATGCAAAAAAAATTTCTGAATCTGCTGTTTTATAAATGTATGTGTATTGGTTTTGTGTTGTTTATGTATTGGTTTGTGCGGGATAGAAGCTGGTTGAAAAATTATGCCAGCAAAAAACCACTCTCCTCACCTCTCGTGTCTACAAGCTGTCATTTTGTGCAGGCATAATTGTTTTCGTGTGTGTGATTGTTCAATTATCCGAACACTTTCTGTTGATATTTGACAACTCAAATGTCAACAACGAGAAAACAAAATAAAAAAATGTTGTTGAAACAACCAGCTGTTTTGTTTTTACCGTCTGTCAAATGAATATTGAATAAACAGCTGAACTGCGCATATTGTTATGTCTGAACACTTAAAATATTGTACATACTCAATAAACCGAATATTGACTCAATAAACTGAATATTGACTCAATAAAAGTGCATATCTGAATACGGACGAAATTCTTTAAGCAATAAGCATAGCGATTTCATATAAAAATTATATTTTAAAGCCACTTGCCCCCACATTTGCTCCAAAATTTTAATAAGCGTTTGCATTTTACACGTTGTCAACACTACTTTTAATTGTAATAAAACCAAATCAATGATGGAGTGTTCTCTTCTTTTCTCTCTTTCAAAAAAATAAGCATCAAGATTCATGATGTATTAAGAAATATAGAAAGAACGAGTGTGGTGTATAGCATGTCCCCCCAGTTATTCATAAGAACAACAACAATAACCTTAAAGAAAAAGACGACGAGCACAAGGAAAAATAAGCAACATCTCGTGTGACTACGACACGTAACATAAAAAACGCACTTTTTTTTATGCAACACTTAATAACAAGTGCACATCGCACTCATACTAACATATATAGTATATGTATATAGTATATGTGTGTATGTATCCCTTTCAACTTGATACAGTTTGTAAGAAGAGGGTTGAAATTGAAGGAAAAACAAGAAACGCACAAAACATGAAACCCCCATCAATCAATGCTTATTTAAACAGACACACACATGCAGTACATGTATGTGTAAATATGCAACCAAGTACTTAAAAAAACTTGCATGTTTTTATAGTGAAATGTTGTTTTTTCTTCTTTCTTAAAATTTATGATGTTGATGACAACAAAAACCAAAATGTATTGGTATGGTTGTTGGTTTAACGTTGTGTCGTTACAGTGGCCTCCTTTACATGCCAACAACAACAAAATCATCATCATCATCGCCATCAGCATGTCATACTACTCTGCACACACACACACAGAGTGAGCTAAATTGTTGTAGACAATTTTAATGTTACTTGTTATGGTTGTTGGTGGATGGATGGGTGGAGAAAGAGGGAGATGGTGTCATGTTTGTTACTGTCACCAGAGTTTGTGATTTTTTTTTGTTTTTATTTTTTTTTGTTTTTATTTTTTTTTACGTTGCTTCTCTTGTTACCAACTACCGGTGTGTTAAGTTTTGTTGTGGTATGTGCAGCAACAACAACTGCATACAAACCAGATTAAATTTAATAATAATAAATATAAAACCCGTCGTCGTTAGTCTTTTTTTTTTTTTTTTTGATACGTAAACGACGACAAAAGCTATCAATTTATGGTGAATTACACTTGAAAAACTTGTATCGTATAACAACAACACATATGTATGTATTGTGTTAGTCGGAGCTTAACCCATCTGAAAGCGTTTCAAGTTGTTGTTAACTTTGCACCTTAATTTTTTTTTGTGTGTGCAAGCGTTAAATATTAATTTATTTTGTTTTTTTTTTTTTGCATATTTATTTAGAAATTTAATACCAACCGGTATTGTATTTTGTTTGTGTATTCATTTAAATACAAACAATAAATGCAGTTCAAACCGGTCATATTTCTTGTTTGATATCCCATTATTTATCGTTCCTATGATTAATCGTGATATTTTTCTTAACGATTGAAATGTGAATTTTATTTTTGTTACTCAAATACAACAGCAACAACAATTGCTTGCAAATGATTTAATCAAATTAAAAACGTTTTAATTAAAACATTTCAATGCAAATGATTAGATAATTAATCAATACTTTATTTTATTATTATTGTTTTTTAATAATGATGAAAGCAATTAAAATATTTTACAAAGGAAAAAAATTTAAATTGAAATAAAATAAAGATTTGTAGGCGTTGCTGTAAACACAGGGATGGCATATACAGTAGTTTTGACTTACCTGCACAACTAACTTTTGCAAGAATTTTTGTGCAGATAAGTCAAAAATGCAGCTAAATTAATTAATACTTTAATTATAGATTACACTCTCAAAATTTTTGTGCAGGTAAATGCAATGCGCACGTAAATAAAAGGCAGCTAAATCAAAACTACTGTATATTTGTAAAATCAGACTAATACTATGTTCAGACATGCACTTTTATTGAGTCAATATTCAATTATTTGAGTAAAATATTTTAAGTGTTCAGACATAATATAAGCAATATTCATTTGACAGCTGGTAAACAAAGCAGCAAGATTTTTTTTAATATATTTTTTTCCCTGGCATTGTTGGCATTTGAGTTGCCAAATATCAACAGAAAGTGTTCGGAAAACTGTAATACGCGCATTGAACATACTTATGACAGTGCTGTATTTTAAGTTCTAATCAATATTATAACAATTTGCATATTTATTGCGCAATAATTAATTGAAATTCTATATGAAATATTGATCTCAATAATGACGTTTATTGCGATTTACGCAAATAAGAGTGCATGTGTAAACATAGTATAACGTGAATAGATTTTGTAGGAACATACATATCGTCACCTGAAATGCAAAACAACGGATCATCAAAAAAATGAAAATCGGGGTTTTGATTGATTATGATTCAATAGATAAAAATACACGTCTCCAAAAAAAAATTATGCATCTGCGTCAAAAAATAACGATTTTATAAAGAAAATTGAAAATAAACTACAATGTGTTTAGAAAAAAACCTTAAATGAATTACATTTTTTGTTTAATTAAACCGAATTTTATGCAATAAAACACAGTAAATTGAAATATTAACAAAAACAAACAACTCCATTGCCTTTTATTGAACCTCATTTAATCGCTTTTCGATTTTTTTTTCGCATTTTCCACTTCATATTAAAATTTGTTCATTGATGATACGTCATTTTGTTTCAGAAAATTTAATTTCAAAATAACGTAACAAACATAACTTCAACACGTTTTTGAAAAATATTATTTTTTCTTCTGGAATTGATCTCCTATCCGTTTTTGAGCTTACTTTCAAAATTTTTCATTTCTAGATGCAATATTTTCCATTTTATAACGTTTTTTGCTTCTCCTGTAAAATTGTGAAAAGTGATGATACGTTATTTTGCATTTTAGGTGACGATATGTACATACGTAGATTATATAGAATTAGTCGTCATCAATGTTATTCATAAGAATTTGAGACAAACTTTTTGAAAACTATGTGATGCATAATAAAAACCCGATATTTAGCATTACCACTCTGTTCTATATCTTTCTTGTCCAGAGTAATATTTCAAATTAATCAAATTGAATTTAATATTTAAACATTTTTTAATTCAGGAAAATTTCTTGAAATTTTTCCAGTTATTATGAAATTTTCTATTTCATCAGTGTATCCACTGGTTTAAAACACATATTGTCATGAAAATAGCTTTGAAACGGTTTAAACATGTTTGGTACAGGTTTCTTGTGATACATGCATAATTGGCCATTACAACCCTTCAGTCAGGATTACGGCCTAGCTGCTCACACCACTCATGTTGTGTGCCTTAATTTTATACTGGAATGGCGGGACCTACAGTTTAACTTCGACTCCGAACGAAAGATTTTTCTTGAGAAACTTTTTCATCGCAATTTTATTTACTCTCAGAGTTTTTGCCAGAAATCTGCTGAGAGGTAGTCGCCGAAGAAATATTTTGTTTTCATATTTCGGTTTGATGTCTGGCCTGGAGCTCGAACCCGGGCTTTACGTCTAATAAGCGAACACACTACCTACTAGACTACGGCGACTACACATCTGAACATTCTGATTGCTCTAAATACAAAGCATTACCTTGGATCCATGCACATATATTTGGCTGGTTTATCCAGTTTCACATTTAATGTCTGGCCTTTCGATTTGTTTTTATGTCTTGAGATCGGGGTTTAGTCTAAATTAGTTTTTGTCTAAACTACACCTAGCACAGACGGCTGTCCTGAAGCTACTTGCGAAGGATACAAAGAAATCGTATTCAAGTATTGAAGCAAAAACATACAGAAAGAATTCTGAAGTTGTTCCTTATGTTCCAATTATGTCACAAAGTTTTATGGTTGCCCTCGGCTGTCTTTGTCTTAAATGTTGGAATCATAATTACCGCAAAAACCATCTTCCGCGCGTTATTAGTCAGAAAATAAATTCAGGTTGAACTTATGGCTGCAAAAGACGAATTTAATCAAATCTTAACGCAAAATTTGACTCTTTCTGCCGAAGCTATTTCGTTCAGTTGGCAAATAGAGGAACACATGGCGAATTTTAAACCATTAAAATGCCGTATAAGATATTAAATATTCAAAACATGTGTAACAGATATGCTAATTGTCCTGCATTTTTTTATGAAAAAAAAAAACCCCACAGTAAAGTATCAAACAAAATATAGAAGTACAGTCAACCCTCCTATAACGCGGTACTCTCAGAATGCGGTTTCCATATATCGCGGCGCTGAAATTGCGACAGCCCTCCTATAACGCTGTAATCTTTGAACGCGATTTTCACATAACTCGGAGCTGAAATTGCGACAGCCCTCCTATAACGCGGTATACGTACAGAGCGGTTTACGTTCAACAATATGCCATAAGTTCCTTCCGCACAGCATCTGAATGAATCTAGTAACTAGATATTGTAAGAGGATTTAATATCAGTTTTATTTTCGACACAAAAGCACAGCCTAGATATACAAATATATTTTTATATAAAAGGCCAGCTTATCTCATAGCCGTCTACGGCATTCAAAAAATTTTTCTGGAACTCATATCTGACTGTGAGGATGAATGTTAAAAATTTACATGTGGGCAATTCACACAACTTTGCATCGTGTATGTTGTATTGAATACATTTGTTTGTTTGCGAACGCTCTATGCTATGCTGTATTTTGTATTTCGTGGCATTCAAACAATTTGATAGCCCGAAACCAACACAACATATGAAAACATATACACATTCTTTTCATTCACACAATTTGATACCACGAAATCAATACAACTTTTAAAAACATATGGAAAAAATGTGTATGAGTGCATCAGATTTTTATATGAAAATTATCAACAACAATTATACACTGTTGTATGTTCTTCCAACAATACAATGAATACAACGATACAACGGCTTGTGTGAATTGACCAATGGAAAAAATGTGTATAAGTGTATCAGATTTTTATATGAAAATTATCAACAACAATCATACACTGTTGTATGTTCTTCCAACAATACAATGAATACAACGATACAACGGCTTGTGTGAATTGACCAATAATTTTACAAGGCTCTCTTATTTTTGTTGGAAACAGTATTTTAGTTTCGTTTTTGTTTCATTTTTTTATTAATCCTTATATGAACTCTTTAAGTCAATAAAAATAATTTATCTTGTCTTGGTCTCCATATAACGCGGTACGTTTGGTGTGATTTGTATTAATTCCGAGTTTCTTACAGCGCGGTTTCCGTACAACGCGGTAGACGGTTTCCATAGAACGCGCTACGAATTTGTCTGGTTTGTACGGATAAATCCGAGTTTCTTATAGCGCAGTTTTCATACAATGCGGTACGCACTCACCGCGTTATAGGAGGGTTGGCTGTACACACATGACAGGAAAACATCAATCATTTAATGTCCTACACAGAGCGGCGGTACTCTAATATAAAATTCCCCACTGTAATACAAGGAATACATATAAAAACAAAATTCTTCTTAATCATTCGCATTTATAATGAATTTCCAAGAATAATATGTACATAAAAACAAATATTATACATACTTAAATATGAATGTCTCTAAGATATTTATTTGAAGACCATAAAATAAAAGTTATAAAAATTAAAAACTTATTTAAGATTTAAAATAAGAAGAAAACAAAAAAAAACAGCTTGAAAAATGAAACTTCTCACAGCAGTAACGTATACAAATTACGAAAAATAATTATTCTTTGTTGTTTTTAACACAAAGCAAAACCAAATAATGTTTTACAAATTAAATATTTATTTTTCAATTTCATTTCTTATGAAAAACTTTAAACAAAACGCCTGCCTGCATTGTAAACAAACGATGAAAAAAAATCGCAAATACTCAATACTGATGCCGAAGTTCACACTGAGCTCTCTCTATCCTCTATCTTTTACTGTGGTGCTGATTGTTTACATAAACAGAGTTGCGTTGTATACTTATACGAGTAATAATGTTTAGTGTTGTTTATTTAGCCGTTTTTTCTTTTTTTTAATTGAACAAATTGCCATGGTCTTTACGGCCTAAGACTTCTTTCTGTGTCTATCAAGGGCTAAAACAGTATTTGGCCGCGTTGTCTTGTTTATAGTGAAAGATAAACATGTGTTTTGTGTATTTTCTCTTGAATTTTTGAACAAAATCTTGAAATTTTGTTTTATTTGGCTCTAATCACACGAGAACAATTTTTAGTCGCACATTTTTTTGTTCCTTTCAAATCACACGGGATGAATATGTATACGTACACACAGCTTTGTATGTATAAGTGTTTTTGCATTTATTTGATGTTTGGCCGATTTTTAAAAATGTGCATGTAGTATTAGTTTTGTGCTAGTAATGCGGCGTTGTAGCTGATTGAAACTTTACGCCACCGAAAAACCATTCACTTCACCTCTCTTGCCTATAAACTTATAATTTTAAGCCAGCGCAATTGTTCTCGTGTGATTAGAGCCTTTCTGAAGAAAATTAAAAAGTTAAGAAAAAAAGTATGTTGAGAAAAGTAAATTTACATATGGCCGAAATATGGTAAAATTTTATAAGAAATAATAAAAAAAAAATTTGGCAACATGGCAAAAGTAAAAAGCTTCAAAATTCGCTTTTAAAACCTCTTAGTGCATTATTTTATGATTTTTGCACGAAAATTATTTTTTATTGTTTGTTTTGGGAAGCTAAAATGTTCTTTGTTTACGCTTCTGGCCGGCTAAAGTAGGGCAATTAGCTTGATTTATAGAAAAATATCTATTAATACCTTAATAAAATATTAAAAGCTGTCCTGCCTTTAGAAATGTGGGAGGCAGGAACTCTTCTTTATTACTTATTACATGATCGACTTTCGCCTGCAAACGCTGCCTAATTAATTAACTAAATTAAGCGCATATACATATATTTCATACAAATTTACACAGCGCTGTTAAATTAATAATATCCTTTTAAATATAAATCTGAGTATACATTCATACATAATTGGATATTACAACGCTTCAGTCAGGATTACGACCTAGCTTCAAAACTAGGCCCTATCCTACTAGATCTTAAAATGAAAATTGGCAACATATAATTTTTTTTTTTTTTTTTTTTTTTTTTTTTTTTTTTTTTTTTTTTTTTTTTTTTTTTTTTTTTTTTTTTTTTTTTTTTTTTTTTTTTACATTACAAATGTGTTCAATAAAACTCATCAAATACATGCATGCAATGCAGGCAGAAAGGTGAAGAAATAAAATTTCATATTTTTCAAATTTAAAGAGCTTAAATTTTAATTGAAACAACAACAACGTCAACAACATTCACACAATAATAAATGAAAACATAAAAACAGATTAATTTTAAAGCCATAATTCTCAGATCTGGTTTATTTACATACATATACACACGTTCATATAGTATATGCACACACATTTATTTCAATGATAATGCATACATGCATCAATGTGTTTGTATTTGCTTTTACAGTATACTCCCCCACTCTAACTTAACGCTATAAAAACATAGAGAGTGAAAGTGAGAGAGAGATAGCGAGCAACGAAAACATGCATATGAATGCAAACCAAAGTTTTGTTGGTATTATTTGTTGTTGCTGTTGCATATGCCGAAAATTGCAGTTTTGTTTACTTTGAACCTCATGTTAAGTAAATATACATAATAGATGTGTATGTATGTGTGTGCATATTAGAATGTATATATGCTAACATGGATGGACAAGAAAGTTACTCATACATACATGTATTCTCTCACAAAAACTCTTTGTTGTTATTTTATAACGTTGCTTTAGTAACTGCTAATACTACTTCACTTCCTTAGAAGCAATTCCGAGATCAGTGATGCCATTTCTTTGAATTTCAGTTTCGTAGTTAATTGTAATGGAAAATGGAGAGTTTTTCAAATGAATGATAAAATTATTGATATTCTAATTACATATAGTATACAACAACAATAATTTTTACAATATCGCGTTGTTTTTAAACCTTTTTGAAACTCGTAGAACTAGAATTCTCTTCGTTCAATAAGTTGACTGCCAACTACGAGATAACTCGTAGATTGCGTTCCTTCTAGGGTGCCAACTACGAGTTATCTCGTACTCACTAAACCTAACATTTTTGTGTAGCTACGAATAAAATCGTATTATATCAGTGCTAGTATCGATAAATGGCTTCTGGGAAAAGAACAAAAAATCAATGTTGGCTTGCGTGGCCAATTTTGTGAAAATTAACACGGCAGTCAACGTGTTAATAACTCCGCCGGGCAGGTGTACAATTTCCTACATATTACCGGGCGTAGGTTTTCTGATTTCCTCAAACTAAGTATCCTTCGGTCTTTGTACTAGGAGGCTCTATTTTATTGGCAACTTGAAGGCACTTGCACTATTACACGGATCCGTCGGACTGATATGTAATAGAAAAGCACGATGTCCTTGAATCTATCGCTAACCCTTATGCTAATGTATTTCTCATTGTCCATAAGCGAACAAAATCATTCTCTAGCATAGGTTAAGTTAGGTTAAAGGACGTGTACTTGTCAATTAAGACAAGTACAGTACACCGAGATCCAATTGACCCATTGTATACAACGTCTTTAAAAAAAAAGGATGATAGAGGGAATAGGAAAAAGGTGAGGAACCAAACAAAAAGGGAGAGCGCGACTACACTGATGAAGCCCTAGCACTTCTCAACCAGCTCAAGCTACTAATGAATCTGTGGAGAGCCTTGATGTCGGCTATCGACAGAGAATTCAAACCCTCAAAGAAGACTCTGCCAAGGGTCCTCAACCTTAACCTACCAAGAGCTGGGCAGTTACGGTGGAGGTGCTCGACAGTCTCCAACTCCTCCTCATCGCAACATACCCTGCAATAGCCCGGCAGGGATCTGGGACAGCATCACCGACCTAATCTCGCAGTGCCGCGTGATAAATCCGATAACCAAGCAGCATAACTACTACATGAACTGAAGAGAAGGTGCCTATAACATTACACCTCATCAACCAATGCCAGTTTTCCAACGAATTGCGAAGGTTCTCCTACCTTTGGCTGTATTTCTCACAATAGCGAGATTTATTTTACAGTCGAGATGGTCCACAGTTGCCTTTATGGTTAAATATTTACTTCTAGCATCTTAATGGATCAAACCTCTGGCCAAAGTGAGACTCTTTTTAGTTTCTTTTAAGAAAAATTCAACTCTCTAACTTAGTTTTCATTTATTATTTGCCATGTTGCCAATTTTCATTTAATAGGTGCAGAAGGAAGCTTAAGTTTTCATAAGTTCTTTAATTCCTCTGGCTTTAACAATTTATTTTTCTTTGAAAGAAGAAGAAGACAAAATTATCGAAGAAAATTAAACTTTTTGCATTCCTTTCTCCGAAATAAAAAAGAAGAAGAAACTTTGGAAAACATGAAAAGTTTTTAAGAGTTTCTCCTTAAAGTAACAACAAATTCAATATATTTTTGAAAAAAAAAAGTTTCACAATGAGTTAGAAAAACTATAAATATCCACATACATACATACACATACTAGCTCAACATATTCTAGAGAAAAAGAAGAGTAATTTTTTACAACATTTTCGACATTCTCGCTTATTTTTGCTTTTATTTTCGCCAAAAAACTTTGGCAATATAATCGCTTTGTTCTTTTTCTCTAACGTTCTATAAAAAATACTGAGACCAGGAATGTCCATTTCACAGCACAATTTTGCAGAGAGTATATACATGCATATCAACAAGACATCATCTAAAGTGTCATTTCTCTAGTGAAAGATTTGACATTTACGAATATGGATCGTTGAGCAATCAAAGAATACATAAAAATAGTGGTGATTAAAACGTTTGGTCACTTTTCGAGCATTACGGGGTGATTATGAGACCCTACCACTGAGAAGATTATAAAGATATTTGAGGAAACTGCCACTATGAAACACACTGCCGAAAGTATAGTTTCTGATGGATAAAGTTTTGCGAATAATCCGAATATGCCGATTACGTACTTTTCTCAGCAATTAGGCTCATCCTACGACTTATGCCATAGATATGTCAATTGCACGCTAGTGCAACACGCCTTCAATGTTGATTTTTCAAATAAAAT
Source organism: Sarcophaga rosellei (assembly GCA_930367235.1). Classification (NCBI taxonomy): domain Eukaryota; kingdom Metazoa; phylum Arthropoda; class Insecta; order Diptera; family Sarcophagidae; genus Sarcophaga; species Sarcophaga rosellei. The sequence continues at coordinate 57,419,194 of OV884018.1, read as the reverse complement.
TTTATGAAGCTTCATTATGTCCCAATCATGATTACGTTAACGAGCACAACTTACCACATATAAGTCTCGCAGATTTTGAAAGTGATTGTGGAAAAGAGATTGCATCGGAAAAAGTAACTGTTTTGTTCACATTATAGGGTCTTATTTTCCCAAGTAATCCTGGAAAACCCGTTTTCGAGAGCTATAGCGCTATGAATGATTACCGAGCTTTTGTGACCTGCATTTAAAGATTATGATCTAGACGACGTTATGTGGTTTCAGCTAGACCTTGTCAGGAGTTACACAACACGACTGATTTTGGTTCTAACGCATGAGAAGTTTCCAATACGCGTTTTTTCAGGTTTTGACGATAACAGATGGTAGCAAGATGTTGCCACACACTAGTACTGATTTTGGTCTAAAAGCATAAGAAGTTCGCAGGACGCCATATTTCAATTTTTGACAACATCAATTGGCCACTAAAATTTCATTTGATTTGACACAGTTGGAGTTTTTTGTGAGATCACGTCAAAGACCGGGACTTTACATATTTCTAAATTGCCTTTGTTGCTTGCCATCTTTTCATAAGGCTTAATTTACCGCTTTGGCAATGTCAATTAGCCACCAAGATCGTACTATTTGACGCCGTTATACATGTGGACATATGTAAGAAATTCATTGTGTGGACGGTCTGAACAGAAGGAGCTACATGAAACATATTCTCTTTATACAGATAGACCCTTAACGGAGTACGTCAAGTTATTGCCAAAAAATTACTGAATGCCTGAGAAAGTTCTCAGAAATAATCTCAAAAGGATCAACGCCAATCTAGAGATGGATTGTTTAAATTTTTTTTATTTAATTAACTTTTGAACTTTTATTTAATTTACTTATGTACGTTTTTTGCCAATACTGGAAATTAATGTTTTCAATAAACAATTATTAAACGTTTACCAACACTGGAATAGAACTAAACCGTACAATTGGGCAAGTCACACGACTTTGTATCGTATATGTTGTATTGAATACACTTTTTGTTTGTGAACGCTCAATGTTATGTTGTATTGTGTATATTTCGTATTTCAAACGTCAAAAAGCGATAAGAAGAATAACATTATTAATAATTTGATTTTCAAGCAGCAAAATGAAAAATATTACGGAAAAAAGTAAATTAATTAATTATCTGTACAAAAAATATCATTTTGAAATAATAATTGTTGACTTAAGTTGCATGGAAACTCTTTTCTTCTTGATTACTGGCATTTACATAAACTGATAGCACGAAACCAATACAACTTTTAAAAACATATGAAAAAAATGTGTATAAGTGTATCGGATTTCTATATGAAAATTATCAACAACAGACATACACTGTTGTATTTTCGTCCAACAATACACGCCATACAACGATACAAGGGGCTTGTGTGAATTCCACAAATATGAAAACGATTCATAAATGCCGTCTGTATGCCTGCTTTATTCTAAAATTAAACGGTTTCCGTTTTATTTTGGAAAAGTAAGTGCTTTTAAAACTTCCATTACACATATAAAATTATGAATTGATGAAAAAGTTTAATTTAAAAAAAAAAAAAAAAAACGAAAATAATGAATAAATAACAACAATAACTATTACAAACTACTCCAATATGTAGTATCTCTCTTGCTCTCACATAAGCTATAATGTGTGTGTATGCGTAGCAAGTAAGTGTGTGTATACACATAACAATAAAGGAAAAATCGATAACAAAAAAAAAAAAAAAATAATGAGAGAGAAAAAAAATCTTGCTGAGGCTGACGTTTAAAAATATCACCAGCAATAGCCCCAACAACAACAAAGATTGCTATGTGAAACAGTTAGTTGTGGTTGTTTTTGTTATTGTAAGTACACGATAAAGGCAGACATAATGGAGCACATATACACACACACACAACTACACTCCTATACACACCCATACATTTTTTGCCAATGTCGTTTTTGTTGTTGGTTTTTTGTTTTTTTCTTATTCATGTTACAGACAACCAACAAAACTATATAAACACATACACACAAACCACAGTATGCTCATATACATACATATGTATAAACAATATTTAATAGAACTTTCCTGATCAAATATATACAACACACCTCTTACATATATATGTATATACCAACATACATATGTATGTATATACATAAGTATGTAAATATATTATATAGTCTTGTTCGATTGTATGTGTACATAAATACAGGACGAGTACATAAAACCGGCTTGCTTGTGGGTGGCTTCTACCATTCTCCCTTCAATAAAACTTAATTTATTGTATGTGTCCGTGTGTAAGCGTATTTATGTTGTTGTTGTGTGCATACTGTGTACATACATAACAAGGTCTGACGTACTTTTACATACATAAAGAGGATTTTTTTGTGTGTTGTTTCTAGTTGATGTACAGGGATAATTGCCAGAGTGTTGGCAGAGAGAGAGAGAGAGGAGAAACAGTAAAAACAAGAGGAAAAAGAGATAAACAACTATGGAGTAAAATTAGTTGATGCGTAAAGCGCATGTGCAAAAAAACAAGGAAGGTATCCCCATAATTTTCATTAGAAGAATACAGAATAAAGGACTTTATGAATTAAAATCGAATGTTTTAAATAAAATTTTGTATTATGTATGTATGTATTGTGATAATACAGCAATTAAATCAGACTTTAAAGTAATTTTAATAAATTTGAGATTATTTTTCACAAAAGTGTCAAATTGCTATCAAACGCCAATGACATTGACAGCAGCATTGCACATATCAAGTGAGATCTACTATTGCCTTTAGCGTTATCGCGTCTGGCAATAAATGAGAGCAAAACGAAGTACATATATGTTATCGATAGATAATGGCAAGTGGCCGATAACTATATCTTCGGCATTATCAATGAATTTGCTTATCTTGTCTCCACTGTAACTAGCCAAAGATGATATCAGTCTGGATTTCAAGCTTAGCATCACTCTGTTATTATGCTGTTACACACCTGTCCTTTTTAAGATTTTCGATCAAGTGCTAGTTGGCAATGATTTTCGCATTCGATTCAATAACGAGCTTGCGGAAGCTCCTCAAAACGTGGACGGTTGTGTAGCTCATTTGAAGTCGCCGTAGTCTAGTAGGTAGTGTGTTCGCTTATTAGGTGAGAAGCTCGGCTTCGAGCCCCAGGCCAGACATCAAAACGAAATATGAAAAAAAAATATTTCTTCGGCGACTCAAGTATAAAATTAAGCCACACAATATGAGTGGTGTTAGAAGCTAGGCCGTAATCCTGACTGAGGGGTTGTAATGGCCAATTATGTATGTATGCGTAGCTTATTAAGATCCAGTGTCTGCACTGACTCGGCTATGCTGTTGGGTGGAACAGAATGTTCCGGCAAGTTAGGTATTTGATGCCAAAATTAGCTCAGAACGACCTTTCTGTGTTGGAAAAACCGAAATAAAGGAAGCCCTATCATGGATTGGTGTGACCCATTTACCGAAGTGTGCTAGTAGCCTGGAGGGATGTGTTAACTTATTTACTTAAATTACCAACCAGTTTATCGACAGGTCTAGGTCTGCCTTAACGGACTGTTAATTCCAATTAAGTAAGTTACGACACCTGGAAAGGAACAAGAAGAATTAGACAACAAAACAATATAGAAATTGTTGTTGTTGTACTACAAAACAACAACAATATAGAAATTGTTGTTGTTGTACTACAAAACAACAACAATATAAAAATTGTTGTTGTCAAGTTTCCCTATAATATTTGTTGCAATTTTGTTGAACTGAATAACTTCAGGATGTGGTCAGTAAGGATAACTCTCTGCCTTCTGCAAACTCCCTGTCTTCTGGATTAACACTGCAAACGTTCCAAGCAAGACTGCTCATGGTTCTTACTCAGAATTTATGTAGTAGCCTCCAAGCCATCGCCATTCTGGTGTACAATTCTAATCCATTTGGAGCAGTTTCAACCCCTTTCCCTCTATTCAATTAACTTGTATACGCTTCTAAATATCTCTTGCTACCACAGGGAAAGCTCTGTTCCTATTAGCAACGAGTGAACTCCCCTCATCGCAAGGTAACATGTGAAAACTTAACACAATTTTGCCTATACTGTGCAAATGTGTTATTGTACATGTGTAAAGCCGATATTATCACTGCAGTTTCACGGTCCATATACTCTTTCAGTTCCTCTCGCACATACTACCTATCAAAATTTCCGGACATTGACTGCTGTGACGTAGGCTACGAGATAACCCGTAGATTGCGTTCCCTTCTAGGGCGCGAGTTATCTCGTACTCACTAAACCTGCCATTTTTGTGTCGTAGCTATAGGAATAATTTGAAAATGATTAACACGTTGACTGCCGACTACGAGATAACTCGTAGATTGCGTGCCCTTCTAGGTTGCCAACTACGAGTTAGCACGTACTCACTAAACCTAACATTTTTGTGTAGCTACGAATAAAATCGTATTATATCAGAGCTAGTATCGATAAATGGCTTCTGGGAAAAAGAACAAAATGACTTGCGTGGCCAGTTTTCTGAAAATTGCCGAGGCAGTCAACGTGTTAAGCAGTATACATATTTCGATTTATTATGTATTGCAGCATACATTATTGACAGATGTGCTGCCAGTTGTCAATAGACGTACTATAGATTGCAGCACTATCAAATATTTTATATTTTCTTGAACAATTTTGTATTAAATTAAGGGAAAAATGCTCCAGTTGTGAAATTCGTCCCCAATACAACAACCTTAGATAGTTTTTCAGACCATTTCTGTAAGTTTAAAATTTTAATATTTTTAACGGTACATTTGTAAACGTCAATGGTCACACCAGAAGCTGTGTTTTATCGTCTTTCAAGTTCAATTTGCCTTGGATTTGATGTGTAAATTAATTTTATTTTTCAAAATTTTTAATCAAATCTTGTTTAATCATCTTTAATTGACCTTTTTAGGCATGAAATGAAATTTGGCAACATAGCATATAACAAATGTGAGTTATACTTCCCTCCAGTAGGGCTTAAATAATGAATAGCACACACAGCAGTCAAAAGCACGTTGTTTTAAATTTCTTTACATAAAAACAGCAACAAAAAAAATATATATATATATGTACTTATTTATGGCCATATACGTACATACATATTGTATATTATATACAGATGTATGTATGTGTATATAATCTCTAAACAATTTATGTAGAGAAGGCTATTAAAACAAAGAAGAAAATTGAAAAAGAAAAAAACTCTACTTGCCATGTATTGCATGCGTTTTTATATCCTTTTAAATACATAGTGAGAGAGAGAGAGAGAGAGAGAGATAGATGTATGGAGAGAGTGCGAGGGTGGAAGTAAAATAGGATAAACAAAACAAGCCCTGGGAATTTTTATTTCGTTATTTTTAGAATTTTTCGCTTTTTTTTCTTTCTTTATTTCTGAAAATTTAGAAAAGTTGTAGTAAAAAAATATCATATTTAAGCCGATTTAATTCCAATAAAAATATACGCTCAAGTCTAATATTTTTCTACAATAGAGTCGTACTACGAATCGGTCTTAAGACCACTGTTGAGAATAATTTGAAATTTTTGTATGTAGCATTGTAGCATTGTGTAGTCGCCGTAGTCTAGTAGGTAGTGTGTTCGCTTATTAGACGTAAAGCCCGCGTTCAAGCCCCAGGCCAGACATCAAAACGAAATATGAAAAAAAAAATATTTCTTCGGTGACTTCCTCTCAGCAGATTTCTGGCAAAAACTCTGAGAGTAAATAAATCTGCCATGAAAAAGTTTCTCAAAAATCTGTCGTTCGGAGTCGAGGTTAAACCGTAGGTAACGTCAAAATTAAAACACACAACATGAGTAGTGTGAAAAGCTAGGTCGTAATCCTAACTGAAGGGTTGTAATGGCCAATTATGTATGTATGTATGTATGTGGCTTTTAAATATGCCATCTCAAAGCCTTTAGTGTTGCCTGATTATCCACATAAATTGTTATTCTTGAGCACTTCGGTCCATCTTTCCCGTTTAGTTTCATTTGCAGAATCTATTCCCCTTGAACATTACACGATTCCCCAACATTTGCTCCCGTACCGATTTCCATTTTGGACCCATCCATGAAAATTATACAGTTTGGTCGAACTTATCCAAAATACCAGAGGTAAACTTGTACTACAGAGGTAAACTTGTGGCTGCATAATCTGTCATACCGGCAGACGAAATGGAGCTTAGTTTTTCAGCTATACTGGGTGGCCAATCCTACTTTAACTCACTAGACCTAAATCTTTATGTCTAAAGATAGGCTTGTAGCTGCCATCTTATTTACATACATATGTACTCCTCAATCGGAAGTAAGTGAAGCATAATGACTGGAGTGTGCTTCCTTTGGCATTTGTGACTCCAACAGAGGAATAACAAACATAATGTTCCTGTTGATCCTTGTTAACAATGCATTCCGTGCCTTCGTTGCTCTGAACTTTCGTCATTCACTGTGAAATTACGATTTTTATCGATCTGGGTCGTCATCAGCACATCAAAACTCATCAAATAGTGCATGTTTTGATGTGCTTTGTCAGCTTTTAAATTGGTCTGTTGACCTATTAGTGCTCTGTCATCAAACTAGGCATTTCTGTTTGTTATCGCACTCAATAAACCCCAACGTTTGAAGATCATTTATCGATAGAAACACATTCCTAACACACAACGATTGCTTTGCAAACTGTTTTCCATACAGTTAGTCTATACATGGTGAAATGGCAAATCTTAATCGATAAATTCTGTCATTGCCACATACTACGAAATTTCTGTTTGTTATCGCACACAATAAACCCCAATGTTTGAACATCATTTAGAAACACATTTCTAACACAAAACGATTGCTTTGCAAACGGGTTTCCATGGTGAAATAGCGAATCTTAATCGATAAATTTTGTCATTGCCACATGCTGCGAATTCTATTTTAAACCGGAAAATTTCCACTGAGGAACAATATTGATTAGCTTTTGCTCTCAGAAAGAAATCGGGCTTTGCCTGGATTTTTTTTTTAATATTTTGATGGTTTTTGCTATTTTTTGTTGTCTTTTTGCTATTCCTTTCCCATCATTTTGCTATTTCTACACTATTTTCAATTATTGTAGTAATAAGGATTAAATTTCATTATTTAATGGTTTTTTGTGTGTTTTTTTTTGTATTGTGTTACGCAAAATAAAATGAAAATTATCTTGACTTATTACTAATTTATTTATTAGATTTTTTTTTTTATTACTTTTGAATTTATTTTCGTTTTGTTTTTTAATCACTTTTTCTTGGTATTTGTTATTCAATCCGATAACAAAAAAAAATTACAAAAAAAGGTCTACGTTTCTGAAGAAATTACTCGCAATATGATGAGTGTTCCTAAGAAATTTGATTAGGGGCCGGATATTGTGTTCAATTAAATATGAAAAATAAAAAAATTAAATGTATTTGATAAAATAACATAAAAAAGGGAAATGGAATATAACAATTTTTAGGGCGGGGAGCGGTTAGTGTAGCACAAAATGAAGAAAACTTTACTAATAACAAAATAATTTCAAACAATTTTTATTTCCAATTTTTTTTTTTTTTTTTTTTCTAAAACCAGAAAATTTTTCGTATGACCGATCGTTCGACCAAACACTGGCAGGCAACATATGTTGGCATAATTTTCATTTTGTATGACCCTAATCACACGAGAACAATTGTGCTCGCGTAAAATGATAGTTTATAGCAGTGGTGCTCAAACACATACTATCATAGGTTTGGTTGTGTTGGTAAAGCAGCGGAGAACAAAATTCAACTTAATTTTTGAGAATCGTACACTGTGAAAATAATAAAAAAAAGAAAAAAATTGGTTTATTGTGTTGTGTGTATGTTATTACAAAAAACAAAACACATTTTTCGCCAAAACAACTCAATACGTCTGTCGTCAAATTCAAGAAGAAATTTCCATCATCGAATGGACGGCCCTGCTTTGCTAAAGCCAAAGCAACTGTATATGATGCCTTTTTAAGAGGCAACGACAATTTCTCGTTACTACATGGTAAATTATTGTAAATTCTGCTTTTAATTGCAATAATTTTAAAGTCATATCATTCGCTTTAATGTTGTCGAAAAATCCATGGCTAGCCTCGTAATGTCTTTTTATAAAAAAAAAAATTACGACATAAAGTGCAATAACACACAATACATTGTGCATTACCATCCATATTCTCTATAAAAAAAATCATATTCCCAATTTTCATTAAACATTTTGCTGCGTGTAAACCGTCAGTAGAATTGATTTTGTTCTCTGAGAACAACACAAAACAACAAACAAAGCAACAAACACACGATCATTATAAGAAACCACACAAGTAAGCTTATAGTGTACGTGTGCCAACGGAGCGTCAGCAGATTTTTCTTTGCCTATCACATGTGATAGGAAATTTCGATTTTGAGCATTACTGGTTTATAGGCATGAGCGGTGAAGAGAATGGTTTTTTGTTGGGGCGTAAAGTTTCAACCAGCTGCAACCCCGCATTACCAGCACAACAAAACTAATACATGCACGTTTTTAAAAATCATCCAAACATCAAATAATTGCAAAAACTCTAATACATACAAAGCTTTGTATACGTATACATTGCATGCCAAACCAATATTCATCCCATGTGATTTGAAAAGAACAAAATTTGTGCGATTAAAAATTGTTCTCGTGTGATTACAGCCTATAGCATGGAGCATGAAATTTGAACTTTGCCTGGGTATTGGTTGGTAATTCCATTTCATTGGTTTTTGCCATCAGCTGTGCTGATGTGGAAAAATTACAACAACAAAAACAAGAAAGGAAAAAAACAAAATCTGTGAAATACATAGCATTTCATTTCCTTTTCTTCTTGTTTTTTTTTTTTTTTAAAGCAAAAATTATTGTTGCTGCCGTCATATACTGAGTGGGTATAGAAAAAAGAGATAATCAGAGAAAAAGATTCTGAGGCAATCTGAGTTGTACATGAGAATATCCAGGAATAATTTGAAAATGCTTAACACGTTGACTGCCGACTAGGAGGTAACTCGTAGATTGCGTGCCCTTCCAGGGTGCCAACTACGAGTTATTTCGTACTCACTAAACCTACCATTTTTGTGTAGCTACGAATAAAATCGTATTATATCAGTGCTGGTATCGATAAATGGCTTCTGGGAAAAGAACAAAAAGTCAATGTTGCCAGTCAACGTGTTAAGCGGCATTTTAACAGTGCACACTGTAGACTCTGGGTACACTTATTCAGAATGTGAATTGTCTCAATTCCAACATGTAGGTTTTATAACGATGAGAATTAATCATCGTTCGTAACACATCCTTAGAACCTTTTTTTTATATTATTTTCCAGTTTCAAACCTATAAAGGCAATCTAATTTTGCAAGGCCCCCATAAGAAACGCAATGATCACTCTTAAGCCGTATTTATCGAAATCCTGTCTAATACTGTCTATTAAAACCAATAAATAAATCTTAGACTCATAACAAACTGATCCATCCTTGCATTACCTCGTAGTATTGCTAAGAACATATGTATTTATCTTATATGAGGATACCAGTTTATCCATTTCTCCTATAGTAAATCATTAATTTTCCTGTCTTTAGACCCATTTAAGTGAATTTCAACGATATTAAGTGCCCGTTATTGATACGTGTATACAGTACCGTGCAAAATAATAGCAGTGAAGAGTTTTAAGTCAGACATTGCCTATTATTATAAAAATTATTAGAGAATTGTTTTAAACTATTTTGTAAATTCATTATTTAGTATGTTGTGTATTCATTGAGGATACTATTTTTTTTGGACAACATTTTTACAAAATGTGAAAATAGAAAATTTAAAACTTATAGAAAAATTTGATTGCAAAAAAATAGCAGTGTTTTTAAAATTTCAAACATTTTGGGCAAAAAAAATAAAAACTATTGTTTAAAATTAATATTTATTGGAATATTCTCTATTCTTAATTACTGCATTACATCGACGACCCATGGAGTTAACCAGTTTTTGGCATCTTTCTACCGGAATAGATCCGCCACAATGATTCCACCACAATCCATAACTCCTGCTCATTTTTCGGTTTTGCTGTAAAAACTGCTTCCTTGATGTCGGTCCACAAATTTTCAACGGGATTAAGATCCGCTAACTGAGCAGGTCAATCCATAACATCAATGCCATTGTTAGTAAACCACGATTTAGCTGCTCTGCTTGTGTGTTTCGGATCATTATCATTTTGGAAAACCCATTTTAAGGGCATATTCTAATCGGCGTATGGTTTCATAACATTTTCCAAAATATGTACGTATAGATGGGTATCCATGTTTCCCCTTATCCAAAATAAAGGACCAGTGCCGTAATAGGAAAACAACCCTATACATTTATTTTCGCACCTCCATGTTTTACAGTAGTTAAAACATTGCGTGGTTCAAATGCTGTATTAGGCTTACGTCTAACGTACTCACGGCGACCTTTTGAGCCAAACAGAACAACCTTAGTCTCATCAGACCATAAAATATTACGCCATTTAGATAGAGGCCAATCACAATGCTCTCGGGCAAATTTTAATCTTTTTACAACACGTCGTTTTTTCAAAAGCGGGACTTTGCGGGGAGTTCTTGCTGGTAGATTATTATTAAGTAGAACCATTCCTATCGAACACGGATGAACATCAAGATTTAGATTTTGTTTCAACTCTGTGGCTGAAGTTTTGGGCTCATCTCTTACAGTTCGCAAGAATTTTTTAACTTCAAATTGGCTACTTTTGCTCTTTCTTCCCCGTGTTTCTGCTTTGTATGACCATTTTTTGGCATTGGATATCATTTTAGCTGAGCAACCAACAAGATCTTGAATAAATTTTTAAGTTTTCCGAAACCGAAAAACGAGCAGGAGTTATGGAATGTGGTGGATTCATCGTGGCGGGCTATTCCGGTAGAAAGATGCCAAAAACTGGTTAACTCCATGAGTCGTCGATGTAATGCAGTAATTAAGAATAGAGAATATTCCAATAAATATTAATTTTAAACAATAGTTTTTATTTTTTTGCCCAAAATGTTTGAAATTTTAAAAACACTGCTATTTTTTTGCAATCAAATTTTTCTATAAGTTTTAAATTTTCTATTTTCACATTTTGTAAAAATGTTGTCCAAAAAAAATAGTATCCTCAATGAATACACAACATACTAAATAATGAATTTACAAAATAGTTTAAAACAATTCTTTAATAATTTTTATAATAATAGGCAATGTCTGACTTAAAACTCTTCACTGCTATTATTTTGCACGGTACTGTATATAGCTTGAAGTCGTTGTAGTCTAGTAGGTAGTGTGTTTGCTTATTAGACGTGAGTCCATGGTTCAAATCCCAGATTAAACATTTGCAACAAAGAGAAATATGAAAAAATAGTTTTTTCGGGGACTTCTTTCGCCCTGAAAGTAAAAAAAATGCTTTGGAAAGTTTCTAAAAAAAATCTGTCGTTGGGAGTCGCCGCTCATGCATAAAATTAACATACGCAACATATCGATGGCTTAATATAGAAAGGTCGTATCTTACATTTTCAGTATTTTACAGGAGAAGGAAAAAACTAAATAAAATCTAAAGCAAAAATGTTGTATTATGTTTCTTTTAATTACTGTAAATCAACTATTTGTCAACATAAGAACCTAAAATTTTCAGAGGATGTGTATGGGGGTTTTGACTACCAGAATATGCAAAAACCTCGATTTTGAAAAAAAAACGAGATACGACCTTTCTATATTAAGCCATCGATATGTAAGTGGGGTGATAAGCTACGTCGTAATCCTGACCGAAGAATTGTAATGACCTATTTGTGTTTGTATGTATACCTTGCTTTCCGTTATAACCAGACTTCGGCACAAATAGAACATGATAAAAATGTGAGTGCATTTTTGAGAGGCATGTGTTAACCCAGAGGAAAATTGTTAGTAATATTTTCAAGTCTACTTATTAATCCAATAATATGTATGTATATGTGAGTGGAAAATATATAAAAATTGTAATGTGCTAAATCCCTAAAGACACCTTATTTAGCTTGGCAAATATTCTTTCAAAAATCGAAATCATTTCTCATTGATATTAGTGAATCCTACTGTAATATTTTTTTGGGTGTATAATTGAAGTCTGCAAAAAAAGCGACATGAACCTTCTTCTTTAGAAGCTGACAAGCAACTGAATGTATTTTTACGCTTTTTTTAACCAACATTGTTGATGTTCGTGACCTATGTGTGTAAAAAGCTGAAGATGTTCTTATTGTATCTATATAGTGTTGGTAAACGCATTGTTTTCTTGTAAAGACACCTCTTCTCGCCTCACTCCTCGTTCATAAACTAGTATGTTTTTATTTTAAATTCATAATTTTGATCTATTTAAGTAAAACTCATTAGATTATCCTCTATAGCAAGCGACTAATTATGACTACAGCAAAATATTCATAAAAATAATAAATATCAGAGTAAAATTGCCAATTACTGTACATACTATGAAATGGTTTTATTTTCTTTAATTTAGTAATTTTTGAAATTTACTTTTTTAGGTAGTAATTATCAAAGAAAACATAAAAACATTAATTATACGTTTTCTTACTTAATAAACTTCTCTTTCATGCTTTCAAATCAAACAAACTATGCAACTTAATTGCAGTTTTACGTGTTTTAAACAGAATATGGCTGCTTAGCATGCATAACAAAAGCAACATTTTTTTTTTTCAAATTTCATCACAAAAAAAAAAGTAATAAACTGTGGTGCATTTTCTGAGGGAAAAGAGAAAGCGGAGAAAGGAAGGGAAACATAATAAAAACCATTTCTAATCGGTGTTACCATTAAAAAATACTTAAAATCGAATTTTATTTAATACATGCTTACATAACATACATAATTGGCCATGACACACACTGTCGCGATTTCATATAACGAGTGGCCAAAAATAGAAGGAGTAATAGTAGAGTAATGAAATTTGGCACACCTATATTAATTGGTAAAACATAATCATACTTTAAATTTGGTCGTTTAAACTCAAAGGATTCGTGTCCTTCCCATATATCCTGAAATTAAAAATTGCTATAACTTGGAGGAAAAAAAAGATATGTTAACAAAATTTGGTACACTTATTAGTTTTAACATGCTTAATACTTCCTCCAAATTTCGTTCAATTTGAAGCAAGGATACGCCCACCTTAAAAATGTCCTTTTTCAAAAAAGTATCAAAAAGACATAAAAAAGTTGAATATATACTTTTTTCGAATCGGAAATTATGATTTAAATGTTTTACTAACTCATTAAAATTTAATTTTCTCACATTCCGTATATCCTTAGAAAATTTTAAGGATAAATTTTTACCATAGCTGAAATACTAATTAAACAATATTTTATTAAACAATTTAAAATTTGTTTATATATATTAAAATACTTAAATTTATACATATAAGTGAAAAGACACTTGTACTTGGTTCCTAATTGAATTTATTTATGTTTAAATATAAAAAACCGATGATCTAGAAAAATTTACATCACTTGCTCAACTCAGTTTCAAACCTACTTTTTCCGCGTCTATATTTTGTCCAATTACTACTAATTTTCAAAAGAATGAATTTTAATTAGTCCTTCTCTATATCTGTTAGAAATCTTTGAATACAACTTTCCACGAATTGTACAAAATAATGCAACACATTTGTTGCATTATTTTTCTTCAGCTCATTGTTCAAAAATATCACGAATCTGCAATGATGTTGACACTAAAAAACATTTATAACACCCAGAAAAGCAGTCAGAAGCAGCTGAAATTTATATATGTTAAAGTACATACTTGTGGCAATAAAATATCAAAAAATTTCAAAAGTGATATTGGGTGTTTTTTTTTAATTCACTACTGAAGTTAATAAATGTACGAAAATCTTAATTTTTTGAAGACCTGTACTTTGGCTAACGATATTTCACATATGATTAATATTTGTAAACAATTATAGCGTTGTAATTACAATTACATACATGGCTTACAATTCTATTACAAATAATTTAGTCATTACCAAAAGAATTTTTGAATTTTAACTATGACAAAAATATTTCAATTTTCAAGTTTTCGCACAAATTTTCTATATTGCATATAAATTCTTAACTTTGAGATACAGTAACTAAAACACTACGCAAAAGTTTATAAAAAAATTATACATATCAACTAATAGAAGTGTTTTCTATAAGACAAAGGTAAAAAAATATTGAATTTCCCACATTGACTTTTACCATTTTTGGCCACGTTCGCGACAGTGTGTGACATCCCTTAAGTTAGGATTACGACCTAGCTTCTCACACCAATTTGTTATGTGTGGTTATTTTATACATGAACGCCGACAGTTCATGTCTACTCCGAACGACAGATTTTTGAGAAACTTTTCATGGCAATTTTATTTACTCTTAGAGTTTTTTATCAGAAATCTGCTGAGAGGAAGTCGCCGCATATTTCGTTTTGATGTCTGTAAATAATTAAAACATATGCTGCTTGACTAAGATACCGATTGCTAAATTAGCGCGCAGCATTTGTTGCGTCTTATGTGTTTGCTTACCTAAGGTACCGTTTGCTAAATTAGCTCGCAGCATTTGCTGCGTCTTATGTATTTATAAGATAAAAGCTGACATATGCTGGATGGAGACTTTTTTTCCTGCCGATTATTATTTTTATCGATAATAGTTTCTAAACTACAAATATTTTCATATTTTTTTTATTCCATTAAATTTCATAATAAATATAATATGAAATGAAAATATTTTAATGGATGTATATAAATTATTTTTTTTTTCATTAACTATGTATGTATGTAAATACAAAGAAATATGTATATTAAACATTAAATTTTTTTTGCCTATATTTGCATATTTCTAATATGCCAATACATACATACATAATATGTATATATTATATTTCAAGCCTTCTTCTTTATGGTGATTTTTTCCAGTCAAAAGCCATTTACTATACATGACCTGTGAAGAAATTCTTTTTCCTTTATTGCCAACTAAAGGATTCCTTAGAATAAATACAAAGAAAAAAAAAAGAATAAAATGGCTTATAATGCAGATTTTTATACATACTTCTATTAGCAACCATGTGAAAATATGCAACGTTGCCACCAACACGCACGTGTACCAAATTGCCAATTTGTATGAAAAAAAATTAAAAGAAAAGAAAAACCTAAAATGCTTTCGTTACAAAAATTTTACAAAAAAAAGAAGAAAAAAAAGACGTGTTGAAAGAAAAGAAAAAAAAAACGCCATGTAATTCACTTTTTTTTTTTTTTAATACAATATACATACATGTACATATGTATTAATAAAACCTGCACTAAATTATGTTGAGTCAAGTAGAAATCCGAAAAAGAAAATGAAAAAGAAAACGAGATTTAGAAAAAAATGTGTAACATGAATTACATTAAAGCTTGAAAAAATAGAACTAACTGAATGAAAAAAATAAAAAAACGCTAAAGGTGTAGTACATATTACATATATCTATGCAATGCCATGTTGCCAAATTTTACCTTGACTACATGCAGTATTCTTCACCCATTACAGCACATTCATCGTACACACATATGTACACAAACACCAATTTCAAATTACACAGTAAGAAGAGCTGCTAAAAAATGCAATTCACTCACCTTTTCTAAGTCTATTACCTCTCAAGTACACTCTGCTTTCCACTCTTTTCCTCTTTCTCTCTCTCACGCCTTGTGCACTCACACACAACAGATTTGTGTGCCAAACACTAAAAACCAAAAAAAAAAGAACAAGAGTCGAAAAAAAACACAAACTATAGTAAAACACTTTCATCTTATTGTCTGTTTTATTTTAACTTTTGCTCCATTCCTTCTATAAGTGCATATGTGCATACATACATACATACTTACGTCGTATTACATACAAGTATGTGTAAGCACATTTATACTTGCTGACATGTTTCTTACAAGTGCAAGAGAAAAAAAAATTGCACAATTGCTTACGAAAAGAAAACAATATGACGATAACTTAACAAGGAAATGAAGAAAAATTCTATTTAAATTGTTGTTTTCAGGGAAATTTACAACAATAACAAGAAGAAGAAAAAACGTCTTGCAAGACATGCTACTATCTTCTCTACTCTCTCTTTTTTTTGTAGAGCGAATCTGATAAAGGGAGCGAGTCAGGGCTGCCTATGCACTTTAGAATAAATGATTGTAAAGGATTTTCAGTTTCTGAAGTAAAGTTAACACGCTGACTGCCGCGTAAATTTTCAAAAAACTGACCACGCAAATCAACATTGATTAGATTTTTTTCTTTTCCCAGAAGCCATTTATCGATAATAGCACTGATATAATACGGTTTTATTCGTAGCTACACAAAAATGGCAGGTTTAGTGAGTACGAGATAACTCGTAGTTGGCATCCTAGAAGGGAACGCAATCTACGAGTTATCTCTATCAACGTACCTTTAAGCGAAATTTATTTAACAAGTTGGTTGCCGACTACGAGATAACGTTCCCTTCTAGAGTGCCAACTACGAGTTATCTCGTAGTCGGCAGTCAACGTGTTAAAAAAATTTCGCTTGAAGATACTTTGAAACTTTTTTTTATTATAATGCTAGGATCTTCCCATTTCGTATGAAAGGCTGGTTTAGTTGTAAGAGCTAGGATCTTGCCATTTCGTATGAATGCCTGGATTAGTTGTTGTTGTAATAGCTTTTTGCCTTTTGCAGGCATTTCTCTTGTGAAAAGAAAAATCTTTTGGAACAGCTAATGTTGGGTTGACAATCTTTGACCCAGTTGTACTTGGTTCATTCAGGAACGTAAATTATACTACATTCACACATGCACTCTTATTGCGTAAATCGCAATAAACGCCATTATTGAGCTCAATATTTCATATAAAATTTCAATTAATTATTGCGCAATAAATACGCAAATTGTTATAATATTGATTAAAACTTTAAATGCAGCACATACAGTCATAAGTACGTTCAGTGAGCATATTACGTAGAGGTGGCAGACTGGGAGGTCAGGACAAACTATTAAATCGCCCCCAGAAAGCGAGCCTAACCTAGCGAGGGTATCCGCCGTCTCATTGCCCAGTATTCCGCTATGACCCGGAATCCAGCATAGACGGATACGGTCTAGTCCAAAAGTCCTCAACATTTTCTCTAACTAAAGCAATATTATTGTGGTGATGCTCTGACCTGATCTCATGTTTAGTGCTTCACATCTCTTCAAATTGCTTCGTAATTTCTGCATTTTCTTGTATTCTGAAGGTTGGCTCCATGAAAAATGTAATTTCTACAGAAAATAAATAAATACAGAAAGAATGATGGGTTGAATCCGGGAATGACCCGTATTGAAAAGGAAGCCCTAAGTATTGCCCTAGAAACCCATATAAATCTACTCCTATAGCACTATTCTGACAATCTTAAAATATCTAAAATTCCTTTTTTTAAGACTCTAAATTTCGAGCAACATTTTTCTGACCAGTTTTGTATTTATGGGCCCCTCTTTAAGTTTATACAAATATTGCTGCAAGATTTTTTTGGTTACCTTTATCTAATATTTCTAGAATTTATAAAAAAAATTAAAATTTGAAACTATTTTTATAGGTTTAGTAAACGCTAAACGACTCATGTGTCGTGGATGATAACACTTAAACAAACAAGACCTTGTCTCACATACATACATACAATATAATATTATTTACTATTTATAGTCAGTCAGTCAGTCATTCTTATCATTTATTATTTTAAGAAAAAATAGAAAAAATACTTCCTTTTTTTCATTTTATTATAAGAGACCATGGGTGACGTGACTTGTGACTTGCGTATGCAATGTTTTCATATATAATTTCTGCAATTAGATTAAATCTTGAGCTAGAAAAACTATTTGAAAAATAGTTTCCTGTACTTACGTAGAGAATGTACAGATTATAGATTAACTTCTGGAAATTCCCCGCATTTTGAAACGTAATATTAGGTTCTTGAGAAAATTTGATGATAAATAGTGGAAACAGTAGTAGTAGTGGAACAGTATATATGTAAGCCACGTGGGCGTTGTTGGGAATAGATGCCGACTGTCGCCTGAATTAACTGTACAAAATTGTGAAATCGAACCGACTTATTAGGGATCAGGAACGAAAGTAATGTTAAGTTTCGCAAACTGTGGGAAAACCATGATTGATACATACATAATTGGCCATTACAACCCTTCAGTGAGGACTACGGCATAGCTTCTCAGCACTACTAATGTTGTGTGTGTTAATTTTATACATGAGTGGCGGGACCTACAATTTAAAGTCGACTCCGAACGACAGATTTTTGAGAAACTTTTCAAGGCAATTTTATTTTTAGTTTTTGTCAAAAATCTGCTGAGAGGAAGTCGCCGAAGAAATATTTTTTTAATATTTCGTTTTGACGTCTGACCGTGCATTTGAACCGTGGCTTCGTGTCTAATAAGCCAACACACTACCTACTAGACTACGGCGACTTCACCATGATTGATACTGTGAGTAATTACAAATTCAGTTTATTCAGTATGAGCTTCTCCAACTTGCTCAAACTATTGATTCTGATTTCTAATGTAAACAATTAACGAAACTGAAGCAAGTAATTCAATTGAAACGCCGTAAATGGACTAACAGAAACACATTTAACACACTGGTTCCATCATATTGTTTGAACTTTGAACCTACAAATTATCATTTGTTTTAATCTCTGCGGAAGTCCTTTAACGGAGTAAATTTTAATTCTTTTCGCTAAGAAAATCCAGTAGTTTTTTACTGATGGGATAACTTTTTCGCCCCCCAATTAACAAAATTTTAGCGACCAATAATGATATTTATTTGGTTTAACACATTCACGTATGCCACTAGCGATCCGCAATAGATTTCTTCTTTGGGCAGACTTCGTAACACCTGTGATGCGCCCGATACTGCCTCAAAGGGGGCGTGAAACACCGGTGAAACACATGACACTACCACATCGAGGTGCGTGTAACAAAGTTGGTACGTACATACATAATTGGCCATTACAACCCTTCAGTCTGGATTACGGCCTAGCTTCTCACACCACTCATGTTGAGTGAGTTTATTTAATACGTGAGCGCGGGACCTACAGTTTAACGTCGACTCATAACGACAGATTTTTGAGAAACTCTTTCATGGCAGGTTTATTTACTCTCAGAGTTTTTGCCAGAAATCTGCTGAGAGGAAGCTGCCGAAGAAATATTTTTTTTTTTCATATTTCGCTTTGATGTCTGGCCAGGGATATGAACCCGGGCTTTAAGTCTAATAAGCCAACACACTACCTACTAGACTACGGCGACATCGCTGTGGTACGTAGATTGTGTTATTAGATGGCACGAACTCCATATATTTAGAACTTTAAGACTGAATGCCGCAAAGTAATACCGTCCTTTAGGTCGAAAAGTGTTAAGAACAATAGGAAGATGCTTTACATCAACGGCGCGATTGTGGTCTCATGTCTCATACAATCCGTTATACGTTAAACTTTGACGTTTCTAACTGACAGCAGAGTTGAAGTACCTGTTTTCTTATGTGCTTTGTTTAATGCGGTACTTCTCCGCTAACATAACGTATAATGTTTGACAGTTTTTATCTTTTGGCATGCGTTGTTGAGTACTTTAGCTTTTTTTATTGCTGTGTGCACGCAAATTTAATACACATACGTCAAAGTGCACTGATTGTGTCAATCTGATACATTGTTACTTTGCTGTCACTTGGAAATGTCAATGAACAACATCTGACGGACTGTTTAGGACTCTTCCTTTTTCGTGAAATCAATTCCCTCAAGTAATATTTTATTTTTTGAATTCATTTTATTTCAACTATTTTTTTTTTAATCAAATTAACACTTAAAATTGACCTATTTAAATATTTTTCTTAATTATTAACCTGGTAACTCTATTTAACGAGTTTTAAAACCACCATTATTATATGTACATACCATCATCCGTTATATTAAAAAGAAAAAAGTTTATTTTAATCGAGTGTTTTAATTTTAGAATTTAAGGTGATATCAAAGCTTAAGCTTTTATATGATTTTTATCAAATTCCTTTCAATGAAAATGTTAAACGACGTCATTCACTCATTGGTTTTAGTAGGTACTCATACAGATAAAAAATTATAAAAACTTTCCATGTTATGTTGTGTTATTAAACTCTCAAGTATGATTTGCGTTGTTGTTATTGCTTATAATAACGGTATGTATTATTATTTTATTGTTATTATTTTTTATAAATAGGATTATACGAGTATATGTACCCCAATAAGAGAGTAAAAGTGTGCGTATGTGTGTGTGACTGAGTTTGTTTTAGATAAGAGTGAAATAGAGAGGGAGGGGGGAGTGTGGAATTATTTTATTTACTCGTTGTTTATTTATTCAAAGATAATGTCGTGTTGTTGTAATCCGTATGACATTTGTCATAAACAATTAATTTTTTTATACACACATGATATTTATTTTATTTTTTTAATGTTTTTGTTGTTGTTCTTGTTTTTTTTTCCTTATTTACATCATTAACTGTTGTGTTCTACTTTTTTTTTGTTCTTGTGTTTGTTTATCAATTGAGAGTGAATGAGTGTTTTTTTGTGTATGTACGTGTATGTATGCATTTTTTTCTATTTTCTTTTTTTAATCAGTTCTGCGTTGGCATTTATAGGTTGATTTGTGTTGTTGTGTTGTGTTGTGGGGTTTATTGCCATTGCTGTTGTTTTGTTTTTGTTGTAGCTTTTACGGTTACTTCTCTATCATTGTTGTCAACGTCGCTGTTGATTTAATTTTAATTAGCTCACATGTTTCTCCTTTTTTCATTGTTGTTGTTGTTGTTGTTGTTGTTATATTTTAATTTTAGCTTTTTTCTATTTATTTATTAATGAATTCTAATTAATTTCTGTCATTTATTTTCTTTCTCTTTGCAGGTAAGATATTTACTTCAAACTGTCAATTAAAAATGAAAAGTGGATTGGGTTTGTTAACAAAAGTAGAATAGTATATAGTACATACATACCTACATACATATTTCATATCTTTCATATAAAAATTAAAAGAATGAATTCAATTTTTACACAAACTAACTTTAAATAATTTCTAAAAATTATTTAAACTGGAATAATACCTCGTCTAAGTGAAAAGCCATCATAATTAATAATAATTCAACTAGTATTATTAGTTTTCAGATCTATTAATTAAACTATCATATAAAAATTTTGTTTTTGTATTAAAGAAAGCTGGCTGACCCTAGGTTAGGTTAGGTTAGGATCAAAGCATTTGCAACTTAAGCGGTATGTCCTATACACGTATCCGATTTCTTTTTAATGCTTGATTGTGAACCTTATTAGACCAAGTCCGTAGTCTTTCGACAACTTAGTTATCTCTTTCTACGTACCTTTAGACGAGGACAGTGAATCATCCATACCATTGCTCCTTCACATAGTCAGAAATCTGAGATATTTCTGTTCCATATGCCGAATCTGCGCTTAAGGGGGCCATGTCCCGTTATTACTTCTATAATAACTCACACCTCTCACTTGGGTTAAGTTTCGTTCCTGTAGGATTGACCTTTAGTCATATAGCCCGCATAATACAGTGTGTTCTACATCTTCTGTTTTCACTACCACCGCTGTAGAAATCATAGGTTTCTTCTTCTTGACAACACGTATAAAATGAAGTTTGAACGATAGATGAAGAACATAGCAATTTTAACGCATTTGCACGTTCGAAGCTTAACGACGAAAGGAGAACAAACCAACTTTACGAGTTTGCAAAGTAAATTTCGAACGTGCAAAAGGCGACCTAGTGTTTTTATCCACTTTTCACCGTTAGACTCGGTGTGCTCTCGAACATCACTACGAGATCACTAAATCAATATCAAAGATCTCACTTGAGCACGCATAGCGGCCCGTTGTGATGCCACGAGTGAACGCAGTCTCTGTACTGACCAAGTTCCACCAAAATCGGGGAAGAGAGGGAAGTTGGTCAGCGCAGGGGAGGCTGCACGATCACTAAGTTAGGCGTTCTAATTTATAAATCAATTTAAAATATTACAAAAACTTTTTACCTTGGTATTGGAAATCCTTTCTTAAAATTTACTGTTCTGTAAACACTGTAGAAATTTCCATACACAAATTTCAGGTTGGCATCCCTTAATTTGTTATCATATATGGCAGTGTTGAAAAATTCCGTACTTTAGTCAATACTTTTCCATTTCAAACATACCGCAGCACCCCCCGCTACACTTTGAGTACTTTTTTACTTTACATATTTTATGCTTCGCGCTTTTCAATTATTAATGGGTTAGCAACATGTTTAACATAATGCTAACGGTAGAATTCATCTTTAGCCCCGGTTAGCTTAACGTCCATACAACGTACATTCGTTTTGAGAACAAGAAAAGCAATGAGAACGCTTGCCGAATCGTAATATAATTTCGGTAAGTTTTTAATTTGCTTTACATATGCTAAAATGAACGTACATTCCGTTACGTTCCGTCGACAATTGACTAAACGGGGCTTTTACGCTTCGAATCAACTGTTTTATAGATGAGAAACATGTATAAGTCGTTAGCTTCTCTATTCTATTCCGTGAGTATAAATAAATGTCTTTACAAAAGTACCATTTGATGCAAAAAAGTACTCTTTCAGTTATAGTTCAGTACCAATACTGATCTATGCTGTCAAAAATTACAAAGAACAATAGAACAACCTCTCTATACGATTTCTACGTCTTATCTGTTTCACGAATCGTTTTTATCAATCGGACATAGTTGTTGTTATTGTTAGTACTTTTCCAAAAACAACAAATTCAAGTTTTGGTGCACTGTTGCCAAATTTTCTTCACACATAAAATTACATTTTTGTGCTATCGTAAGAACAACAATAGCAATGTGCATATGAAAACAATCATCATAACAAAAATAAAACAATGGAAAGGTTGTTGTTTTGTTTTGTTTTGCAAAAGCAAAACCATGTGTTGTTTTGTTTGTCTGCTGCTGCAGATATGCGTGCATACATTTGTATTTGCCGACAATTTTTGCATTTTGTTGTTTTTGTTTTTACTGCGCCTTCTTTGTACTTTAAAAATTTTTTGTTTGGGTTACTTATTGTTGTTATTGTTTTCATTACAATAACCAGCAGTACAGGCGTAAATACAACACATACTATTAAATAAATACGTATGTTCGTATATAGTATGTAAGCAAGCAAACAAGTTAAAATACATTCGTTTTGTCTATGTATTGTGCATATTGATGCACATACTATTTCCTCTCATATGATTTAATTTCGTATATTTTTTTATTGCCTATCTAAAATTTTTTTTGTTTTTCTCTATTAAAATAAAAAAAAGCACAACAATATTCAGTTATCAATATTTATGGTGGTAGTATTGAGTGTGAGTGAGTCATAAAAAATGAACCCAAGAGTCAATGCGGGAATTAATGAAAATAAGTTGTATTCTTGGTGTAAATATTTTTAGAGATTACAAATACAATACACGTACATATATGTAAATACATGTCTGCACAATGAAACTGAATGACCTTTAAGGAAGTAACTGTAATTTAGTAAAAAGGTTACCATAGCATTTAAAAAAGGGAATATTTCTTAATCAATGGGTAAATTAAACTAAAATAAATGTTTTATTGAAAAGAAAAAAAGAGAAAAATTCAGTTTGATGAATTAAACAATTTGTAAATATTTTTCTTGGTATTTATTTAAGAAATTTATTTCATTGCTCTACTCCTGCTTTGCAATTATGTACCAATTTTACTGAATTTCTTATGTCATACTTTGACTGACATTCATAACTGGCCTTGTGAAATAGAAATGGAAATAAAAAAGAATAGCTTTTAATTTATAATTGAGAATTTCAGCTGTCAAATTTACGCTGTCACTTAAAATTAAAGTGAATTTACTTGCATTTTTTTTATAGAATTTGTTTGTATAAAAGATTGTTACGAATTTAGCATCTAATATAGTGTAATAATTTTAATACAGTAGTTTTGATTTAGCTGCCTTCTTTTACGTGCGCATTGCCTTTACCTGCACACAATTTTTTCGTGCTTTGAGAGTAATCCATAATTAAAGTAAAAAATTTAATTTAGCTGCATTTTTGGCTTATCTGCACAAAAATTCTTGCAAAAGTTAGTTGTGCAGGTAAGTCAAAACTACTGTACTATGTTCAGATATGCACTTTTATTGAGCCAATATTCGGTTTATTGAGTATAATATTTTAAGTGTTCAGACATGATATGATATAGTGATGCCAGACAAAAATAAACAAAACCCACTTATTATTAAACCAAAAGGGAAACAAGATATCGTAAAAACTAAGGAGGATTTAAATAAAAAAGTTGATCCTATGAATTTTAAAATTGTTAGTATAGAACAGCGAAAAAATGGTTCTGTAGTTATACAGAGCGAAAGTAACGAAGAAAGAGAAAAGATAAAAGAAACAATGCAAAAGAAAATGGGTGAAAACTACGAAATTAAAGTTCCTAATCAAGTTGATATGAAAATTAAAATAACTGGTATGTCGTTCAAACTAACGGAAATTGAAATTATTGAAAAATTGAGAAAGCAAAACAATTTTCTTAATGAGAGCCAAATGGAAGTAATAAAGTTATTTGAATACAAAAGAAATGGTGAGACAATTTATAACGCTATACTCAAATTAGATAATGATGCTTATATGAAAGTAATGATGGCACAAAAAGTCAATGTTGGTTGGGAGAAATGCAAAGTTTTCGATGGTACTCAGATTATACAGTGTTTTAAATGTAAAGGATACAACCATAAATCGTCAGATTGTAAATATGAAGAGGTCTGCATTAAATGTCATGGAAATCATAAATCGAAAGAATGTAACCATGATACAATGAATAAATGTATAAACTGTGTGAGAGTAAATAATAGGTTGAATCTAAGTTTGGACGAGAATCACTCGACCCACAGTAAAGATTGTCCTGTATATCAAAATAAATTGAATGCAAAAAAGAGGAGAAGTGGTTTAGTGGCATAACAATCACGGAAAATACAAGGCATATACACAAATATACAAGGAATATTAAATAATTATAACCAATTAGAAATATTAGCTGAAATAAAAAAACCTGAATTTATAATACTTTCGGAAACCCATTTAACCAAGGAAATTAATGAGGAAGAAACGCAGCTTATTGGTTACAATCAATTTATAACGTTATCAAATTCAACGAGAACAGGTGGAATAATAACATATTTCAAAAAGAGCTGGAATGTGAAAAAAATCTTTGAAAAAATTATTGACTCAAAAATATGGATAGCGGCTCATATGGCGAAACATAATAACTACACAATTGCAATTACATCTGTATATAGATCACCTAGTAGTGCTGAAACGGAATTTTTGGGAGTATTTGAAGAAGTATTAGATGAAATGAGTGAATTAAACTGTGATATAATAATAGCTGGTGATTTTAATATAGATTGGTGTAAGGATAGTTTTTATAAAAATAAAATGCAATGTTTACTGGATGATAATGGCCTTAAACAAGTAATAGGAGAATTTACACGAATTACGCAGAGTTCGAAAACATTAATTGATTTTATTATAACAAATAACAACAATATATCGGCAAAAACCAATGGTTCAACTAAAATTTCCGATCATGAGGCAATAGATATTATAGTTGATAATATGAGACACAACACTAACAACATTGATTATAAAGAAATAGATATTTTTAAATATAATAAACGGCAATATAATAGAGAGATATGGAGCATCCAAGAAATGAATATGAATACAGATTTAAATGACATCGTGACTGTGTTTGATAGTTATCTCGAAAATGCAGTTAAAAATATGACAAGGAGGCGAAAAATCAAAGAAAATTGTAATATAAATTGGTTTAATGAGGAAGTAAGACGTTTAAAAAGAGAAAAAATTGTGAAATATAATATAGCAAAAATGGAAAACTCTAGTGAAGCATGGGCTATATATAAAGCGATGCGAAATTTATATAAAGTTAAAATTGAAAACGCAAAAAACAATTATATTAATAACAAGATTAACAATGCAACTGACCAAAAGGGAATGTGGAGAGAGATAAAAAATCTTATTTTAAAAAAAAATCAGAGTGCAATACAAACTGTAATATTTGATCAGATAGAATGTAAAGACAATTTTGAGATAGCAGATAATTTTAATAAGTATTTTATAAATAGTATTAAAACGATAAGAGATGAGATAGATAATGTGCAATATGTCAATAGAATAAATGTGATAAATTCTAGATTTAAATTTCGGGAAGTAACATTGGAGGAATTGAAAACAATTTGTAAAAGCCTAAAGAAAAAATCGGACTATAATAAAGTATCAAGTGATATGATCATAAATAGTTGGCATATCGTCGGCAGAATAATACTAAGGATAGTGAACAAATCACTACAAACAGGAGTGTTTCCAGAAAATTGGAAAACAGCGATGGTAACACCAATTGAGAAGGTGGCGAAAACAAAAAGATGTGATGAATATCGGCCGATAAATACTCTTAAGACGTGTGAGAAAATAATCGAAAAAGTGGTTAAGGAGCAGTTGGAGCAGTACTTGGAATCTAAGAAAATACTATCGAAATATCAGTCCGGTTTCAGAAAAAAATTCTCGTGTGAAACAGCAATTAATTATTTAATTAATAGATGGAAAAAAACAGACAAAAATAATAAAATATTGGGTATTTTCTTGGATTTTAAAAGAGCTTTTGAAACCATCGATAGAAAAATACTTCTGCAAAAATTGAAAGCATATGGCATCGAAGACAGAGAATTAAAATGGTTTGAAACAGGAAACAAATAACGAAAGTAAATGATATTAAGTCACAAATACATAACAATGAATACGGTGTGCCACAAGGATCGATATTAGGAGCGCTACTATTTATCCTATATATAAATGATATATCAAACATATTGAACAAATGCGAAATAGTTTTATATGCTGACGATACGCTTATTTTTACGGAAGGAGAATCTGAACAAATATGTTATAATAATCTCAACGAGGATATGAATAATGTTAGTATATGGCTAAAAATGAATAAACTTAAATTAAACGAAAGTAAAACAAAAATAATGGAAGTAAATTCGGACAGCAATATAATTTTTAAAATAAATAATCAAATAATAGAAAAAGTGAACCAAATAAAGTATTTAGGCTTTATAATTGATAAAAACTTAAAATTTAAAAATCATATTGACTACATATGTAAGAAGATCGGCAAAAAGATTAGTTTTTTTAAAAGAATAAGAAACCAAGTCTCAATTTTAACGGCAGTTAATATATACAACACAATGATAAAGCCTCATTTCGAATACGGTTCGACAATACTATTCACATGTTGCACAGCTCATCAAATCGAAAGATTGCAAAAATTACAGAATAGAGCAATGAGAGTCATACTTAAAGTCAACAGATATACGTCGATCCATTTCATGCTTGAATCACTTAAATGGTTAAATGTAGAACAACGGCTTAAACTGAACACACTAAATTTCATACACAGAATTAAAAACGGTGAAGCACCAGAATATCTAACCGAGCAAGTGTCGTACGTGAGAGATTCTCAACCGTACCAGCTTAGAAATGCGGAACATTTTAGGATTGAAAGAGTAGAATCATCTGCAATGCAGCGGTCACTATTTTATAAGGGTTTACAACTTTACAACTCCCTACCGAATAATGTGAAAATTGAACGCAATTTTAATATATATAAGAAACATATTGTTTTTTTGGTAAAATATAACATGTAAAGATATGTAATATTAAAAAATTTTATATGTGATGAAATTGTAATACAATTGTTTTTAAAAAGTATTTTTTAATACTAATAAAGAAATTAATAATAATAATAATAATAATATTAATAGTATGATATAAGCAATATTCATTTGACAGCTGGTAAACAAAACAGCTAGTTGTTTCAACAACATTGTTTTGTTGTTTTTTTTTTTTTTTGTTTGTCGTTGTTGACATTTGAGTTGTCAAATATCAACAGAAAGTGTTCGCAGAATTGTAATATGCGCACTGAACAAACTTATGACACTTGCTGCATTTTAAGTTTTACTCAATATTGTAACAGTTTACGTATTTATTGTGCACTAATTAATTGAAACTTTATATGAAATATTGAGTCCATAATGGCGTTTATTGCGATTTACACAATAAAGGTATCCAGTAGAGTATTGCAAAGCAACATGCAATAACGCAACTGAAAATCTGCAAAGCAGCCATTATTAAGAAGCCTTCTTCTCAATTCTGTAATCCTATGTTCTGAGCCTGACTACAGTGTTGCAATAAATAATTAAGTGAACACGATATGGTCGTTAATTTTTATCTACTACGCTTTAGTTATTTTACTTGAAAGAACTTTTTCCCATTTTATTATGACGAATCTACCCTTTTGAACCCTACAGGATTCCTTACATTTAACTGTAAGAATTGTGTTTTGCAGGACATATGTTTTTATCTTATAAAATCGTGTATTTTATTGTATTCATGTTCGACATGGTAACTTCCAGAAACTTACTGCTGATTTGTTATTGTTTATTTGTAGTTTTGTTCATATTTTTCTTGTTTATTCTGACTTTGCAACTGTATTATTTTTTAGAAGATATACATACATATGTATACATATAAGCTTTTCGTCTCTATTTTTACGCTTTATTATAGTGTATGGGTCTCTAACATTACTTTTCATCACTGTCTTGCTATGACTGTTCTAATTTCTAAGTTTTAATTTAAATTCTATGTGTGTGCACTACATTGTTGTTACATTCTTTTGTGGTTTTTTTTTATCCTTTTTCTACGTCCTCATTTTACTTGCATCTCATTTTTCCCTTGAATTTCATTAAATAGCAATCAATCAATAAACTAACAAACAAGAAAGGAGAAAAAAAATCAAAGAATTCTCTTTATTGAAAAATATTTTTCAAATTCCTTAATACTGGCAGCCATGCTAGTAGTGTAGCAGCAGCCTCAGCAGCCATTGAACGAACAACAAAAGAAAACCGTACGAAATTAAGGACCCTACAATAACAATAAAAGAGAAGCATTTGTTTTCATGTTATCCAAAAAAAATTTAATTCTCTGAGCTCTTCTCTTCCTTGACACTTGCTCTCTCTCACAAAACTGCACAAATTTTGTTTTGCGAAAATATACAGAAATATGTATGTGTGTGTGGGTGTACATGAAAATAAAGAAATGTACACACATACATACTTGCGCCTGTGTTTTGTATCTTATAGTATAAAGTAGAATATTTGTTGTTGCTGTTGTTAATTTTATTATTAATTTGTCTACATTTGACAAGTCAGCTGTTGTGACAGTCATAAAATTCTGTCATTATCAGAGAGACGCAAATAAAATCACTCATCCGTCCGTATATACATGTGTATGTATATAAATCCAAACTGTGTGTTATTAAGTCGAGTTTTCTTTCAAAGTTATCAGTCTTTCCTTCTCAGTCTTTCTTATATTTTTATTGTAGTATTTTTTTTACATACTTTCTTCGATTTGGAACTAATTTTTCGTTTCATCTATTTCTCTCCTTACTGCTCTCATTCCATGTACATAAGTATCGTATTATCGAAAATGGTTAGTGTTGCTGTAACTCCTACTGTATTTGTTGTTGGCTGTTATAGTAACAGCAATAACATCAGCAATAGAAACAACATTTAAATTCATTCATGGTTGCTTGCACTGTTGCCATATTTCACCAAAAAAAATTAATAAACATTTTTTTTCTTGTTGGTTACAGTTTTTAGTACCTTTTTTCGTTTTTTTTTTATTTTGCCTCCACGGTGTTGGGTGTTCTTTCCCTATTTTTCTGTATCCTTGAAAATAAATCGTTTTAGTGCTGCTTAAAAATGCATTAATTTAATTCTGCGATAGGTATAAAGTGTAACTAAAAAATACAATTTAAGTGGAAAAGAACATTTTTGTGCAATAAAAAGTACAAAAAAGTACTATTTTTGAAAAACATAATACACCCGCGTAAGGATAAAAATGATAACATTGGATTTGCTTGACACGTGGTTTCAAAAATATGATTCCATATGCCATACAGTGAGCGACACCACGAACCTAATGAGAGGCCATCAGGATTATGAGAAGTTTGTCGAATTTTTAGTCATTTTTAAAAGGAGAATACTTTTCACAGAATAATGCAGTTCAGACAATAATAATTTTTGAAACATTCCGTGTTTTTAAATTCGTTAAATGGGTGCCCTGGTAGTCTAGTGGGGAGTGTGCTAGACTATTAGCGTGAGGGTCGTGGGTTCGATTCCCACCAGAGACTCTGGTCTGTGACACTACCGAGCATATGGTCTTGTTACTCCGCTCGTATAAAATTAGAATATAATTTGTAATTGTATTGTAATTAATAAAATAAATAAATAAATAAAA
Source organism: Sarcophaga rosellei (assembly GCA_930367235.1). NCBI lineage: Eukaryota > Metazoa > Arthropoda > Insecta > Diptera > Sarcophagidae > Sarcophaga > Sarcophaga rosellei. The sequence goes on along the minus strand of OV884018.1, from coordinate 57,388,715 downwards.
TAAATTCGTTAAATATTTGTCAATTAAATAACAAGAATTTTTGTGCTACAAATTTCATTTTAATTCTTAATTTTTAATATTTTTCTTAATATCTATTAATCCCCTCTTTAACATTTCAATTTTTTCGTATTATTTCCATCCATACTTTTCAAATAAAATTTCCCTGATGGCAACACTGTTGTTGTGTTTTTTTCTTTTCCAAATGATCCTTCAGCTTTAAATTACTCTCAAGACGACGTAACTTCCATATAAATTTTGTTTACAAAGTTTTTATTACAGTTTTTTTTCTTTCTTGATTTCTTCTTTCTTCGTCTCCTTTAACTTTTTCCCTTGTTTTTAATTTGCAAACAAAGCAAGCAAACAAACGAAAAAAATCTCAACAAAAATAATCAATAATTTTCTCTTGTATTGGGTGCGTGCACACACAATAATACATACATATAAAATGAAAAGAAGTTTTGTATGCATGTGTGCGTGTATTTGGTTGTTCTTCTTTTATTTCGGTTTAATTTTAATGAGTTTTCTTTCATCAGTCGTGTTTTTTATGAGAAAAAAAGGAAAAAAGAAAGAAATGAAGAAAAATAACATGCGAGAGTGCTAAAGAAAGGAAGAAAAAAATCTAACAAGACGTCTAATTTTTTTTTGCGTTCTATGTTTTGTTAAAATTATAAAAAGTTTCCATTTGGTATTTTAATGGTTTTTTTTTTTTTTTTTGTGTAGCGTGTGTTATTGTTGTTAACTTGTATGCTCACAGACTAACCCATTTTGTATCAAGTGGTGTTATAAGGGGAAAGAGTCACTCTTAGTCGAATACAGTGTGGTGGTGTCCTTTAAAAAAAAACGTTGTAGATTGGAAGAAACAAGATTAAAGATTGATTCATCAAAAAGTAAATTTATTGGAATTTATTTATTGAAACGTAGAAAAACAGACTCTGGTGTCCTATTAGCAGGGTAGATCTGAGGCCATTAATTTATCTGTTAAGGACAATACCCCTTCGAATAACAAAAAAACTGGTAATGGAAACCAATTGTGCAGAAATTTACATACATCAGCTTAACATTTGATCAAACTATGATGTATTGTCGTTTAAGGTACTACACGTGCCGGCTTGATCGTCGTCTGTATCTGTTATCTTTTTATACACACATACACACATAAGTATGTATTTTTTTCACTCTGTCAGGATTTTCTTTCTTTTGCGCAACGTCGCAATTATTCCGTTTTTTATTTTCTTACTTCCCTTAATAGTTGTTGTTATTTACTTTTTTCTGTCGTAGGGATATTTTGTTGCTGTTCTCGTGTTATGAATGTTGTTTGTGTGTGCACTCATTCCTTTTTCTGGAACTTTACAAATAATTTGTTTTTTTGTTGTTTTTTTTTTTTTTGTTCTCTGTTTACTAACTTTATGAGATGTTGTCGTGCCCAGGGTCGTAAATTTTGGGCGTATTTCATTGTTTTGTTGTGTTGCTATGTATGTATATGTGTTATTTATTTCAATAGCCACACACAATACTTTCTATTTTTTTTAAGTGTTTTTATATATGTAGTTTTTATTGTTGTTTATTTTTATTATTATTTACATTTGACATTAAGAAAATAGAATTTAAAGTCTGATTTTAGATAAATTTTAAGTTCAATGGGAAATATGTATTTTAAAGACGATATTCTTTGTGAAGATAGGATTTTAGTGTTCAAGGTCATGCAAGCAAAAGTATCACTCTTGTAATTAACACGTTGACTGCCGACTACGAGATAACTCGTAGATTGCGTTCCCTTCTAGGGTAATAACTACGAGTTATCTCGTACTTCGATGCCATTTTTGTGTAGCTACGAATAAAACCGTATTATATCAGTGCTAGTATCGATAAATGGCTTCTGAGAGAAGAACAAAAAGTCAATGTTGGCGTGCGCAGCCAGTTTTCTGAAATTGCCGCGGCAGTCAATGTGTTAAAGAAAATTATGTTTGCCACGTTAATATGCATATTAATCGAGAAGAAATGAAATGCTTTAATAAGATCCTCGTAATAAAATGGAAGTGTTGCTTACTTTAGAGGTAAGGGCGACTTCCGGTTCGCAGGAATGTATTAACATCCATTTTTTTAAATCTTGGAATGCCTGTCATTTACTTTATAAGAATTATTTTTTATAAACAGCACCCGCGAAAAAGAAATCCATTTTCCAGCTTTCCGTGCAGTCTCCGAGGTCTGGAATTAAAGTTTCCTGATCGAGCAGGATCGTTTGACGTGCCGAACCCATTTTTATAACCGCATGTTAATCAAATTCAATTTTTTCACATTGCACGGTGCCTTGAGCTATTTGTTGGCATTTTTGCTTCAGCAGCTCCGTCATGAGCTCACCATTTTGTTATCTGTAATGTTAACTTTCAGAAGGAGGGCATGAGATTTTAATTACTGACCAAAATCATCTCTCCGAATATACTCATGGTATCGTCGTATAAAGCACCCGCTTGTTGTGAAACCACATGTCAAATCTTCTGATTTGTATAATTATTATACATGACTCCGTTATCAGTGACGTACTGTATTTTTCAGGGTGCATTTGACAAACAGTAAGCTTCGTCGCCTATATCCCCCGGTCCAAATTAACGACCAATAGTAAGGAAAACTGTTTTTGAATCCTTGATATCATGGCTATCCACCCCAGAAGGTCTATTTCTTCTTCTTTTATCCGATTTAATTTAATTTATATAAAGCACATTTTTGTGCTTTTAAGCAGAAATCAATTAGCTTCGTCGTCTATATCTTTGGTCCCAAGGATTACCTGAACTCCCGGAAAACTGTTTGGAATCATTTATGGAGGGCATGTTTGATAAAAATTCTTAAAGTTTACAACGCTATTATATTAAAACAAGGTAGATTGGTATCGCGTCTATTATTTAATTTTGTTCAGGATAGCATTACGTCAAGAGTGGATCAGTCTAGTACAGACATCCGATAAAATCTATTACTTAGTTGAGATAAGCTGCTGTTTCCACAAACTTCATAAACGCGGTAGACCTACGCGGCTAGACATTCCGCCGTTTAAGCCTTAAATAACTTGTTACTGAGGACGAGGCGAACGCATTCTCCTGCCACATTAAAATGGATGGATGATGGCTGTTGTTACTACTAAATTCGGCAATTCTGCCTGTTAAAGTATCAATTGAGATAAAATGAGCTTCTCACTATAAAGATAATTTTTCGGTTGGAACTTATTTCTTGGAAAACAAGAAAACAAGCTATTTAAACAATAGCCTGATTAATATAAGATTAATATAAGAATTTTGTACCTATAATTTTTAAAATTTAAATAATGTTTGATAGATATTCGCTATTTTTTTGTTTGTAAGAAAAATTTATTTCTGAATTTTTCAATTCAAGTGATTGTTTAAATAAAATTTATAATAAAAATAAAAAAACAAACATATAAAGAATGAAAATCTTTAAAGACCAACAGAACAGCATCATCATCATCCATCCACCCAAGGGAAAAACAAAAAAAACACTTTAAAATAAACCAACTACGACCGACAACATATCCAACCTGAAACCGGTTCGAATAAAATTTCAAACCAACAAGCCTCAACAAACATGTCTCTCACAACTTCAACTTCTAACCGTGTCAAACCGAATACAACATGTTGAGATTAAAAATTCACCACTCTCATACATCAACATCAAACAAGTTGTAGATTGAACCGTTTCATCAATAGCGGCCATCATGAATTTACTAACACGTAAACAAATCTATACACCAAACTGAGAGAGATGAAAGTATATGAAATATTGAAAAACATATATCCGACTTTGTCTTTTGTATGAGTTTAAACCAAGAGTGGCAGCCATCATGGATTTTTACGAAACGGTTTTCTCAACTAAATATTCGTTGTCACTTTTACTCTTTCATTAATGCAAGCTAAATAAACAAAATTCACCTCAGCACAGAGAAGGAGAAGAAATGACAACATTTATTTTATTTTCTTTTGTTGCGTTATTCTATCGCTACATGTTAAAAAAACAACACACAATTTTTTTGTGAGTAGTTAAAAGAAAACATTAACAGGCGTGAAAAACTGAAGAAAGAATTAAAATAAATACAAAATAAATATAAATTTATGCTAAAACTTAAAGGTGGAAAATCAAAATGTTTAAGGAATAAATGTGACAATGGTTTACAGTGTGTAAAGAAATCATAAGAAGTAGTGAAACAATTATATCTTCAAAGGTTAAGAAAATATCACGCTTTAAGAGAAGATATAATAAAAAAGACACAATAGAAAAAAAATATTTGAAAACAAATAAAAACATATTTGAAAATAAATTCAAATAAAAATTTCAACGAATTCCTTAATTTGTGGCGTTGCATATAAATTTCCATTCTTGGCAGCGTTTGCCTGATTGTACTTTTTGCCAGTGGCTTTAAAACTGTTTTAGTTATATTCACCTCTACTGCCAGGCAGACAGCTGTTTGTGTTTTTATTCAACACTTAACTTTGCAAGAGGAAAAAGAAGAAGAAGCATTTGTTTACGTTTTCTTATATTTAACAAAACCAGCTGTGTTGTGAAAAACGGACAAACAACAGGAAAATGATGGCAGGCACTACAGTTCCTGCAACGGCTCCCAATCCTCCCGTGCAGACCTCCGAACGTCGTTGTGAGAATCCCGACTGCAATGTTAATAAGTTAATTGCCATGGTACCCAAACGTAAAATCTCACAATTTGTTTCCGATCCATTGGTGTGTGACAAACCCATGTTGGTTAATGGTTTTACTGCTGTGTTTCAAGTTGACGGTTCATCAGCCAAACTATTGGACATAAAAAATCCCGCGGGTGTTGAAAGCCAATCGAAGCCCATCTATCGAATTATTCCCAATTCGCATGTACATGTTGTCAATTATGTAGTAGTGGATACGGATGAAACATATTTAAGGAAAATAACCGACAATGATCCAGCCACTATGCAAAAGCTATTGACATCACAAAAAGAAAGTGCCGATCAAATGTTGAAAAAAATCATGTCGGGTCAAGGTTCATCAGCCACAGCAGCCATGACCACAGTTGTTTCTACTATAAACAACAATAACAGCACTATGTTGCCAACACAAACAACAGCAACAACATCAACCACAGCTCCGGAGCCACCAATACCACAATCACTGGCACATACAACAGCAACACAAAAACCCGCCATCAAATTACCCGTCAGAATGCATCCAAATTTAAAAATCACTGCTGTGGCTAGTGCCGAGGGTGTAAGTAGTGCTACCAATATGCCACCAAATGCTACATCAACTACGACTGGTACTGCCTACATAACACCAGTGCCACTGACTACTTTACAGCAGCCGAATACAGCAACAACAAGTCATTCTTCGTTGAATCATACCACCCCGACCAATATGGATACGGTTGACAAGTATGTTTAAAGAATAATTCAATTGTTTAAAAACAATTCCTTGACTTATTTAATTTATTTTTCTTATTAAAGGCCCACTTATGACAAAATGCAAGCCGAAATTAATGATTTGAGACGTACCGTTGCTATGTTAGCCGAAGCTCAAGCTAAAAATCAACAACAATCTACTCCAGCTGGTCCTTCTCGTCCTGCTAAACGTCCCAGATCAAGTGCCGCAAAATAAGAATTAATGTTTATTTTTATTATTATTTTAAAGTTATTTTTATATGTAGTTATATACCCTAAGAACAATTTGAACATGGATTTTTAATAATTTAGAAGAATGTTTATTTTTTTGAAATTATTAGACGTAAAGTCATTTAAATTATTACATAAATTTGCAAAACAGTTTATGCATATTTAATATACATTAATTCTGCTTATTATGCAGATATGTTGTATGGCATCCATTTTGAAAAAATAAATGCTAAAATCTTATTTCACGAAATGCAAAATATGAATTCTTATTTTACTTCTTTTCAATCTCTACATCATGGCAAATCTGTACAGTTTGACTTTCTCGTTTACAAATTTTATTTATGCTCGTCTCCAACTTACCTAAATTTTTTATTTGCCATTTGGAATTCTTCGTAGATTTAAAACTAAATAGTAAATGGATTTAGTAATCTTTTTTAAAGGGAATTTTGACACTTTTGTTAGTAAATTTTATGGTCGCTTCTGAAAAATATGAAATTTTGTTTGATATAGATATATTGTTTTATAAAGGCTTTGGGAGTAATTAGATGGCAAGGAAAAGTTTCTTAAATCTGACAAAAGGTCTGCTACTCGTTGGCAACATTAACACATTCAATATGTGAAAATCTCTCTATCAGGATTTGAAAATTATCTATAACGACCTCGATTGACCTCTTTAGCATACAATCTAACCTGTGTTAGGTTAGGTACTGTTTACATTGAGTATATTGTTGTATTTATTGTCCTATCGCTTCTACCTTTACAGATTCTTCTTGATTTGCCTGTAGCTTTGTAATCGTATTATGAATTCTTATGAAATTCGCAGTACGGGTCGTATCTAATAGAAAATATAACATTTGCCTGAGGGTTTTACAATCAGTTTTTGTCTTTTAATTTGTAACACACCGGTTTTCTGGAAAAATTCTTCCACTGGATTTTATTGTTATTTTCTTGAGGATTAAAAAATTTTCTACTATCTACCTACGACAAGTAATATGTGTAGCAGGTAGTACATATATAAGAAAATGTTGAAAGAGAGTATTGAACGCGAAACTGTAGTGACTTATAGAGAGAGAGAGCTGCCTGCTGAAAATTTGTAATTGCTGAAAAACACTTATATTTACATGTTGCCATCTACAATACTCTTTCCGGTAACTATCGATTGAGGTTCGATTGTCATTAATATTCGATCAATTTATAAACTGAACAAAAAAAAAATTAGTCGAAACCTTATTTTAATCGCTTTCACTTACAATCAAAGCAAAAATTAAAAATTTAAAAAAAAATAATTAAATACCAAGAGATAATGAATGATCTTATTGCCAAATTAAAATTCACTAAAAAAAATTCAATTTTATTTTATTAATTATATTCGCTTCGATTTTAAATTGTTTAAAAATTTTGAATAGATATATAATTCGAATATTTTCACTTAACACTGTCGAAAAATGCAACTTTACACTATCACTACACTGTGCCGCCATGTGGTGGTTATCGATTACTTCGAAAGTAATCATCACTGATAATCGTTTAAATAGCATCGTGTGAAGCATAAACAAACTGTTCTTTTCTCATTTTTAGTAGTTTTCAGTTTTTCGGTATTAGTGAACAGTAAAAAGCGGCAAAAGTAAGGAATTCATATCAAAAAAGTAAATAAATTAAATGCTTTATTTATTTAGTTTGTTTTTTGTTTTATTGGTATTAATAATTAAATTGTGATATTTTTTGTTGTTGTTGTAATCTAATAATTTTGTGGACATTAAAAATCTAATAATCGGCTATTATTCTTCTTCTTTTGATTTTACAGGCCTGTTGCCGATACAACGTCATCGTATGCGAAGGGAATTGGTGGTGGCCTCGGACCACCTCTTCCACAAAGTATACAGCAACAACAGCAGCAAATGCATGTACAACAAATGCAGCAACATCATTTGCATCAGCAACAGTTGCATCAACAGCATCAGCAGCAGCAGCAGCAGCAGCAACAACAACATCAGCAACAGCAGCAGCAACAACATCATCAGCAACAGCAGCAACACCATCAGCAGCAGCAACAACAGCAGCATCATCAGCAGCAGCAGCAACAACAACAGCAGCAACAACAACAGCAACAGCAGCAGCATCATCATCAACAACAACAACAACAGCAACAACAACAATCGTCACGTTCGGCAGCTAGTCCTCTATCACCGCCACGACCCGGTCCTGGTTCGCAAGCTGCTGCAAATGTTTATGCCAAATTTACGGATGTTAATGCAGTACGCGAAGCACCTCAACGTTTTATCCTCCAGAGTCCATACGGTATACATGGACCTGGAGCACAGTATCGCGAAAGTCCATACACTAGAATACCACCGGTACAGGACTATCATCGTGTGGCTGCTGCTTTGGCAGCTGCTGCACCACTTCCAGGTTCAGCTGGTGTGGTGCAAGGACCTCCTCCGCCCTCCAGTGTTAGCATTAGTACTGCTCATGGTTTGGAAACGTTGCATTTTGCCCATCCACCTGCCACACATCAAACCGTATCGACTGGTTCGACACAATTGCTCAGCAATGCGCCGAATTCAACAACGGGAGCGAATACCGGAGGTGGTTTGCCCGGCACCAGTTCACCCCATAGCGTTAATAATGCATCATCACCCATGGCTGGTGTTGGTGGCAGCAGTAGTAGCAGTGGCATAATTGGCGGTGGTAAACGTATACTTATGCCGCCATCACATCGTCAGCAACAACAACAGCAACAATATTCCAATGAATATCTAACAAATGCTGTGTCTGTAGCTGCGGCGTCTTTAAATCGACATGGGCCTACGCAGGGTCCATCTGATCCCGGCGGACAACAGCCCTTTAAAAAGTTACGACTGAGTGATGCCAATAATGTTGTCACCAATTCTTCAAACACTACCAATCACCTGCCTACAACACATCAACTGCAAAATGTCCAACCACCTCCGCCTAGTCAGCAGCAGCAACAACAACAACAGCAGCAGCAGCAGCAGCAACAGCACCAACAACATCTTCAGCAGCAACACCTTCAACAACAGCAGCAACAGCAGAGACAACCATCACCGGCTGTAGGTTTAACACAGGCACAAGCAAATGCCATAAGGTCTGCTAATGCTGCTATACATGGACACCCATCATTGCCACCACAAACGCATTTATCTGTCATGCCGCCCACTCATTTACCTCCTCAGCAGCAGCAGCAACAACATCAGCATCAGCAACAACAACCGCCTTCAGTACAGCAACAGCAGCAGCATCAGCATCAGCAACAACCACAAACGCCAGCGCAACCGCAACTAGTGACGATGCATCAACTGAAAGTTGAGACCCAACAACTACCGCCACCACCAAATGCCAATACACCGCCAATAAATCGTGTAACGCCCACCTCATTGACGGGCATTAATACGTCCCTAAACGTTATAACGAATACTTCAAGTTCGGCTGCCAAGGCCAATTCCTCCTCATTGCCATCTTCGGCAATCACCTCAATTACCTCTTCCTCCGTTTCAACGACAACCGCACCAGCTGCCACATCTTCTATAACGCAGTCGTCGTCTTCGTCCACAGAAGCCTATCATCCTCAGGTGGAGGCTATATCACCTACTCTGCCCGCAGACAATGCCGAAGAGCGAGGTCCCACTGCCAAAGAGGAGCTGTTAATGCAAATTCAAAAGGTGGATACGGACATCACTGGGACAGATAGTACATTAGTTTCGTTGCGCAAAAAAGAGAAAAGTCTTTTGGATGTGGCTGCAGCAGCCAAACAACAGAAGGAACAGGCTGAGGCGGCAAGATTAAAGGCTGAAGCAGATGCTGAAGATGATGCTGCGAATTCGTGGCGTTCCAAAACGCTGGCCCAAAAAATCTACATGGCGAACCGTAAAACGGCCGCCTCCCAACATTCCATACTAGACAGCTGTGGTCAGCGCTATTTGCTGCCGTTGTACAATCAACCTCTGGATGCCGAACATCTAACAACAATTTTACAACGTCACCAAGCGACCATAAAAGGACCTCTGCTCGAGCACATACGTAAAATAAAACATGATCGATGGTTGCATCACACCAAGCTGGTGGAGACGTACGCCCAAATGTCTGCTGAGTGGCAGAAGCGTGTTGATAAGTCTGAAGCGAGCGCAAAGCGCCGGGCACGTGAAGCTAAAAATCGTGAATTCTTTGAGAAGGTCTTCACTGAATTGCGCAAACAACGTGAAGATAAAGAACGTTTCAACCGTGTGGGATCACGCATCAAATCCGAAGCGGACTACGAGGAAATAATGGATGGTTTACACGAACAGGCTATGGAGGTAAGAAAAATGCGTTCTTACGCCATTATACCACCGCTAATGTATGATGCCCATCAACGAACATACGCGTATCACAATGAGAATGGTCTTATCGAAGATATGGTGGCCGTTCATAAAGAAAGAGCCAAACTGAATGTGTGGACGAGTGGTGAAAAGGATACTTTCAAAGAGAAATTCCTTCAACACCCAAAGAATTTTGGGGCAATAGCTGCCAGTTTGGATCGAAAATCGGCACAGGACTGTGTACGTTACTACTACCTCAGCAAGAAGACGGAAAATTATAAGCAGCTGCTTCGGAAATCACGCCAACGTACAAGGGCTTCAAAAACTCTGCAAAAGTCGCAGCAACAACAGACTCAATGCATCATTGATTCGTTGACAACAGGCGTAACGACACGACTGCAAAGGGAGCAGCAGCAAAAGACCGGAGGACGTTCGGCAGCAGCTGAAAGAGAGCGCGAAAGAGCCGAACGTGAAAAAGCTGCTGAAAAAGCTGCATCTGAAGCGGCCAAGACATCGACAAATTCGAAATCAAGTAAAGCAGATACCGCCACAGCTGAAACGGCTGTTTATACCACAGCTGATACCACTACAACGGACTCTACAAAAGTATCAACTCATAGTGGTAACAGTAAGCCAACTACTACTACATCTTCAACCACTACCGCCTCTTCTTCAAACGCCACCGCGTCTACAACGGCAACAACCACTACGGCCTCCAAGACAGCTAGCGAAATAACAACTACAACAGATGCTGCTTCTACAGGAACTGCAGCTAAAACGAAAGCAAGTGAAACGGTTGGCAAACTGGATGAATCTAAAGTGGACGAATCCAAAGAGGTCAATAAGAAAAAATCCAACGATTCTAACAATTCAATAACAACGACAAGTGATAAAACCAGTGGGAAATTAGATGGCTTAGCCGCCTGCAGTAGCAGTAGTAGTACATTTATGAAAGAAGAAGATCCGTTGGCAATACCTACAACCTCAATAACAACTACAACGGCTACCACTACAACGGCTCTTCTGTCGTCATCATCTGCTTCAACTGTAGTAACAACAAATGCTACAACTACACATCCGCCCTTAACAACAACGCCAAATGGCATTAAATCCTCTTATGCTGCAGCCATAGCTGCGGCATCAACGACTTCACATGCGGCTACAACAGCAGTTGCGGACAATGTGAAGTCACCAGCCAACAACGCGAGCAGTAACGACAAGGGCATGGCGAACAATCACAATAACAGCAATAATAATTCGTCCATAAATGCTGCTAATAAGGATAATGTTGGTGCGGCTATTGCCGGCGCCTCCACCACAATCAGCACCACCACCACCACCACCACCACCACCACAAATAATTCCAATAATAATAATAATAACAATAATATTAATAGTAGTAGTAATAGTAATGCTAGTAGTAGTATTGGTAGTAGCAATACAACTAAATTAACGGCCAACAATAATGTTACAACGCCGACTACCTCAACTACCGCTAGTAATTTCTTGGGTCAAAAACTTAAAGTGGCACAAGTTGAAAGCCTTATGGGGGCGAATAACAATAATAATACAGACTGTAACTCAGACGTTAGGTAAGTTGAAATGTAATATATTGTGAAAGGAAATCGTATTTATTTGATATTTTTCATTCTGTCTGTTTTTATAGTGATCCCAAAAAGAAGCGTGTTGCCGATATGGACAATTCGAATTTAACGAATCCAAATAGCAGCACTAATTCCACTTCCTCCCTTACCATTACCACCAACAGTAATACAAATATTACTAATCAACAACAACAACAGCAACAACCTCCTAATAATTCTAACAATCTTACCAAAACTGCAACAACGGCGGTGACAACAAACATGTCGTCCACGTCATCTCTAAATAGCAATCCTGCCAATATAAGTAGCAATAATAATAATGCCACGGCAGATGCTATTGCCTCAGCTGCTGGAGGCATGGGTAGTAGTACTGGTAGTGGGAATTTATTAACAACTAGCACTACTGCTGCTACATCGCTTTCAGCAAAACCAAATTCTGTTTCATCTGTTCACGTTACAGTGTCAACAATTACATCAACTTGTTCTCAATCTTCCGCTACAACCAATACATCGGCAATTACGACTGCAGCGACAACGACAACGCCCTCTACTACAGCTGGTGATCTTAATGCTATTGACGGTAAAGGTAAGTCAGGAAACTTTGAATATTATATATTATATTAGATTCGAACTTTAAAAATTAAATTATGAACGATTAATCTATATTTGTTGGTAATCAAACTGTTTGTATTTTTATCCATAAAAGTTTTTTCCTTTATGGAAGTTCTTTAATCATTAAAATTTTTCAATGTTGTGGCTTCTAAATCCATGATTTATATTAGAGATGTAGTTTTCGATCTAGGAATATATTAATTCCTTTCAGTTTCGTTATTTGATTTAAATTCCATGATTAAATAGACTGCATATTGCTTTGCAATTGGTTAATTCAATAATAAATAGTTGCCTTAATAGGTCTGTCAGTTTTCAAAGCTATTTTATATATAAAATAGTAGAATAGCTAAAGAGGTTCTTTCCCGATTAAAATCGCTACATTTTCATATCTTTATATCTCTTTTTTTTTGGTTTCTCTAACTCCACTACAATGGGTCAAATCGACCTCCGGGTACTGTACTTGTTTCAATTGACAAGTATACGTCCTCTAATCTAACTCTCCATATAAGTTCTATAATGGAAAATATATTTTAGAATCAGATTTAAAGCTTATAAGAACGAAAGAAGAATTATTTATTTAATATGCAGCATAGTTGATTCCACTCGAGCCAAAAATGCTCACTATTGTCCGGTCACTTCTAGGCATTTAGAAGACATTGCAATTATATCCTGACTTTCTTGGCAAAAAGCTGGAAAAACCGAAATTCTCAACTAAGCTGCCAGAGCTTTACTCGACTTACTGTCGTTGTTAGCGAAAAGGAATCAATAAAGCCAAAATTTTGTATGATTGACTGTTACAAGTTACAAGTAAATTTCATATAAAATATATACACATTTTAAATACCATCAGGATGCAAACTTTACTTCTTGCCGGCGTGTCTATTTCTGACTCGCTGTGACTCCTCTAATTCTCATAGTACTCTGAATTTTGGTTTATAATTCCTAGTGCATTCCATGTTACATTTGATCTCGTGCAAGGATTTTTAGCTAGAAGCTTGACAATGTTTTCGCCTTCACAGCATTTGTGTTGGAATGCGATATGCTGCTGATTCATAGTACGCTGGAGTTCTTTGGTATTATTGATATTACTTTTTTGTTTATTGATTTATAAGTATTAAAAATACTTTGAATTTCCAAATTATACAAAATCATTGAAAATCATTAAATAATACAAAATTTATTTCTTTTAAAAATATTATCATTTCAGTCATTTTTAATATTTATTGGCAATAAATTGTATGGTTGTAGCCCTTTATAAAACAACGTTTTCTGCATCTGGGTTGACTTCACTCTTAGAATTCGAAAGTCGTTCGCATTCCTCAGCATATATGGTTGGCTTTCTCCCACATATTTAATCTGCTCGAATAGGTATTTAGGCATCTCACCTTTCTTCATTTTACTCACAAACATGAGGGTGTTAAACTGTAACCTTTGTTTTATATTCATCCACTTCAGATCGTAGAGCATTGCATTTATATGCGTGTACCGATCGCATTTTAATATTACCCTCATAGCTACATATATTTTGAAGTTTCTAAATTCTTGTCAGAGTTGAATTGCGGTACTGCATGTATACAATATAGTGGAACACCGTATTCAAAGTGCGGTTTAATTATGGTGTTATATATAGTGACTGCTGTAGATTTTGAAATTCTTTTTCTAATTCTCTTCAGGAAACCAATTTTCTTGCCAATTTTCTTACATGTATAATCGATGTGTTCGTTTAAGTTTAGTTTTTTGTCAATTATAAAACCTAGGCATATTTTATACGTTCAACCTTTTCTATTACAGAATCATTTGTTTTAAATACTTTGTCAGAATTCATATTTATTTCCATTATTTTTGTTTTGTCCTCATTTAATTTTAACTCATTCATTTTAAGCTATTCTTTTATTTTCTGAACATCATCGTATTTTATTTTATCCTGGCATTCTTTATCACATTTTGCAATTTAATATAAAAGAGTGTCATCAGCGTACAATACAACTTTGCATCTTTCCAATGCTTTTGGCATATCATTTATACATAATATAAACAATAAAGCATCTAAAATTGGACATTGTGATACTCCGAAGTTATTAATCACTGCCTCAGACACAGTATTATTAAACTTGTTGTTTGCGTTCGGTTTTCCAGGTATGACCTGAACCAATCTAATTCAATTTGCCTTATTTCATACATATAAAGTTTCCTTAGTATGATATCCCTGTCAATAGTCTCGAAAGCATTTTTAAAATCAAGAAACTGGTTGCTAGAAAACATAGAGTATAAGTATGTTGTAGAAAGCATATCGTGAGAGTTTGTAATCATCTAACGGTAAAATTTGTGACCGTTACTGATTACTTACTTGTTGTATGCACACAGATTGTTAGGCTGTAAAGCTTTAAGTTAAATATATATGTATTCTCAACTTAATTCGTAGGCTTATGTTCTTAATTGATCTTTCCTACATGGTTTACTGGCTAAACTTTTGCTTTTTCTCTGCATAGCATGAGAAGATATATCGACGCCTTCGTTCTATAACATTCTAAGTCGAAAAAGTGTGTTTTGAGTTATGAGCTCTCAAAGTTTTCACGCGCCATACGATTATATTTGTATTCTAAGTAGATTTTTCCCTATAACTTCGGAACGGATTGGCGCATCTTAACCAAATTTTGACAGTATTTAAATTAGAGAACGTAGAATTTAAAAATGCAAGAACATTAAAAACGTTCTAAGTACAGTTAGAACGTTATAGAATGGAGGCGTCGATATGTACTCTGCTAAAACTATTTATTTGATCAACTATTAATTGAATTCCATTTCATAATTTAAAACCACCACAATGGTTTTCTAACTGAATATGTGTACGATTTGTTTTTTAATTTAAATATTCTAATGAATGAATAAGTGAATATTTGAAAAATACTTGTTTATTAATATAAAATTAATAATCATTTAAGGCCTCTTTTGAATACCAATTTTAATTGAATGAAAAAAAAAAATTATTGAACGAACAATCATTATTTGTAAATATTTATCAAAACTTATTATATCCATAGTATGTATAATTTCAAATGAACTCCCTACAGTTTTATCGTTTTATATCAACTAAATTGACACAACACTTAATATCGATGTCAAACGCCATTAGATTTAATAAAAAAAAAACAGTTAATATGACTCGAACAAAAAACTATGAAATTTAATTAATCAAATTCCAGCAAAAATAGCAATCGGTGTTGTTTATCGATGTTGGAATATTAAATTCTATTAAAAAAAATAATGTGTATGTCACAAAAAAATAATAAAAGCTTCTATTACAATAACATATAAAATGAATTCATTAAAAAAAATTAACTTTTAATAGAAAAATAAAACACACATACTCGTATCACAACTATTGCTGACAAGCCATAATTTAAACCAAGTTTTAACGACTAGAAATTGCCCTAAACAAATACATTTTGAATTTGAATTTTATTTCTTTATTTTATGTATAGTTTTGTGGAAAATACCAGTCTCTGGGAATCGAAACATCTACTTTTTAAGAGACAATACACTACAAGGCATTAGAATTCTAATTTATATTTTTGCAATTTCATAAATAATTTTAACCATTTAACACGTTGACTGCCGCGGCAATTTTCAGAAAACTGGCCATTTATCGATACTAGCACTGATATAATACGATTTTATTCGTAGCTACACAAAAATGGCAGGTTTAGTGAGTACGAGATAACTCGTATGTAGTTGGCACCCTAGCAGGGAACGCAATCTACGAGTTATCTCGTAGTCGGCAGTCAGTTAAGTAGAAAAATTACCACCAATTATTACCAAAAATACCAGTATTGTATTCGAAATACAGAGATTAGGGGCAGCCCCTTTATAAGGCATATACTTTCTATAATTTTTCTCCACCTCTGTGGATCTATATCAGGATCGCTAGCTTCTCCTAGTCAGCAGTCAACGTGTTAAGGAAAAGTTTTTTATTTAACCAGTATACAGGAGTTTTCAAATTTACTTTTTAAAATTTGTTTTTCGATTTAATTTTCTTTTTTTTCGCATATTTTGTTTAATATCTCTTTTGTTTTCTATCAAATATCGAACAAATTTGCCTTTAAATTTGACTTTCTTGTATTTAAAAAAATGATCTTTATTGAACAAATTATCGACGTTTTTATAGTGTAGAACTTGATTCTTTTGTGTACTCTGAGCGAAAAACTGTATAAATTGCCTTTTGGCAGGACTGATTTTAAACTTACACCATTAAGAGAATTTTGGGAAGTCTATGTCACATTGTAAGTGCATTATAATTTCCCAGCCAAGCTTTCTCAGTTGCTGCCGAATCGTCAAAGATGCGTGTGATGTGGCATTGTCATAACGGAACACACCGCCATTATTTGTGTTGATCAATTTTGATTGTTTTCATTGAATTTCTTAATTCAATCTCGTAGAGTGTTGGCTTATTAGACATGAGGCCATCGTTCAAACCGCAGTCCAGACATCTCAAACAAAAACGAAATATGAAAAAATATTTCTTCGAGGACCGCCTCTCAGCAAATTTCTGGAAAAAAACTCATGAGAGTACATAAAAAGTTGCCATGAAAAAGTTTCTCAAAAATCTGTCGTTCGGAGTCGAATTTAAACTGTAGGTCTCGCAACTCATGTGTAAAAATTAACACACTCAACACAAGTGGTGTAAGATTATAATGACTAATTATGTATGTACGAGTATGTATGTTGGCTGTAGGCATTATAAACAACCGTTTGGCTAGGTTGTAAATGCTAATAATAAACAGTTTTCTTCCTCCCTGTAGACACAGCGTACCTTGGTGGTATCTATCCTGGTTTTGCAAAAGGCTGCGAAGCGTCACCTTGCTGCGTCCCATGACTTTATTCGCACAATATTGTAGAACGGGATACAACTTTAATCGCTCTTAACTATTCCTCATTAGACTTTTTTCTGTTAATTTTGCTGTGGAACTAAAAAATCGAACTTCTTTCTGTGTATGCAGCTTTCCTAATGGTTGATAACTGTTTGGTGATGTGATGTGTAGCTTCATAGCAGCATATACGCTGCTTAAGTGTCGGTCTTTTTCATGATTTTTTCCATGATTTCATCAACCATGCGATGATCAACTTCTTCCTTTTCCCTGATTTTATTGGAACTTGGTTAGTACAGGGACTGCGTTCATTCGTGGCATCACAACGGGCCGCTATGCGTGCTCAAGTGAGCTTTGTGATATCAGAGCTAGCACTCCGACCTAACCTAACCTATCAACCTTGGTAACCAATCGTTCAAAGCGAGATGCATTTTTCACATAAAGTTATCAGATCAAAAACGAGTCAATCATCTCGTTGCAGTGTTTCTAAACTTTTCTATCAATGTAACGTTAATACTTTGAATTTTTAAAGAAAGAAAATATGATTCCTATGTCTTATAGCAAAGTGTAGTATCTGATGCACATTTTTCATAAATTTCTAACAAAACTTTCTCGATAACCCAATATTTAATTACATATATTTACTGTCACCAATCATTATGCTAAAACTCATATGATGGCTGAATTCCTACACTTGATTGCTTCACAATGCTCGACAAAAAGTGTTTATTTTATACAAAATTTATAATAAATTTAAAAATCATAACAAAATCAGCAGAAACAGCAACAAAAAAAAAAACAATAACAATAAAACAATTCATGGAGGACATCAGCAACAACAAAAACAAAAAAATGAAGTGTAAAAAATAACATCAACTAAATGACAGACATTTATGTCAAACTACTGCGGGCAATAGCAAAAAAAATTTAATTTAATTGAGTTTAATTAACTCACTAGGGAAACAAATGAGCGAACGGGTGAGTGAGTGAGTAAATGAATGAATAGCTAGCTGCATGTGTATTCCATACAGAGAGAGAGAGAGCAAAATCAACAAAAATATTGTGATGGTGGATGGTGTGCTGCTGTTATAACAACGCAATGCAGCAGTTCAGCAGTTCACCATATCCCTTTTACCCTCTCTCTCTCCCTTCATTTAAACATTCTTGTTAAAATAAAAATCAAACAACAATTTAAGCAAAAGAGTAAAAAATATTTCATATAAAATTAAATAAACGCAGCTTCTTCTCATCATCATTATCGTTATCATCATCATCATCGTCATTGTGTAGCAAATATAACACACATACACACACAGAATAAAAGTAAAGCATAGCTTAAAGGGGTTCTTGCTGAGCAAAGCATAGCATACTTGTTGGCGTTCAGTTTTTTATATATTTTTTTTTTTTATCTTTATTCACCATTAATTATTCATTGAGACATTCAAAAGATGACAGGCCAGGACACAGTTCAGGTCAGACCAATATAACCCAATCAGCCAAGCGTTAAGAGAAGGCAAAATAAGGGGATATTTTTTTTCATTTCATTTTTATTTTATTTTGCATGTATGATTAAAAAGAGAGAGAGAGAGAGAAAAAACAACAACAATGTCGATACTAAATAATAAATACTTGCATATATTTAAGAAACTTCCGTTTAATGCAATCCAAAAAAAACTGCGATTTTCTGTGCGATGAAAAAAAAAGAATGCATTGCCATCAATACCCCAAAAAAATGTTTTTTTTTTACGCAAACCAAGTTTGTACATATCTGTTGCATAATTTAGGTTGTAATTTTAATATTTCACTACAATAACTGTGTGCTGACCCCACGGTTGACGCTACCACACTTCTTTATCTTTTATTTTCAATTATATTTCCTTCCATTTATTAAAATAATTCCTAACGTACTTTGTTTCGTCGTTTCCACATTAAATTGTTGGAAAAGAGTAGAAAGGAGAGCAAGGCATAAAGGAGTAGAGGCAAAAAAGAGGAAAGGAAAGAAGAGCAATGCATAAAGGGGTTGAGGCAAAAAAAAAAGAAAGGGAAACGAAGCAAATAGTTGATTAAGTGCTTCCACATGGTGGAATTGTCAAAAGCTGTGTTTTTTTTTGTTTTGTTTTTACTGGCCTTTTTTTACCTTCTTATCTAAGAGCTGCAAAAGGGTAAAAGATTGCGGCAATTTTCTTTTACGCTGAATTGATAAAAAAAAAGAGAAACACTGTGGATAGATATTCAGCAAATATTTAAACTTGAATGTGCCCCATAACACACGCTATTTTTATTTAAATAAATATGTCTTAAGCTTGTCTTAAGCTCATGTATTTAAAAAAATCTTTGGAATTATTTTTTTTTAATTTAAAACATAGTTTTTATTATACTTTTGAAGTAAAGGCAAGATAATTTAATATACTCTGAGTTTGCCAATATTTATTCGTTAGCATAGTGTTCGTTAAGAGAATTTGCTTTGTTGTATATTCCATGGCAGTGTTACTCTAATGATGCTGTCAGCTATTTTTTGTAAGGTATTGTCTATCTACTTACATTTTCTTTTAGTTATTTAGGGTATTGCTTAACTGCCTAGTTCAGCATTTGAAATTGTCTTGGTATTTATTTATAAATACTTACAATTTCTTTCTTTTTTACTGCCATATAAAGGTAAAGGTCAAAGGCGCACATTAAAATTTTTCCATCTTGATCTGTCCTGCTCCCCTAACTTCCCTTCCTTTTGTTTCACGTAATTACGATTTCAATAATTTCGAATTCCAGTAATCTCCATCTTGAATTTATATTCCTCCTGGGGTCTTTTCTTATAAAGAAAATACAATTTGGCTATAAATTGGTATTACTTTTGCCCTCTGCTAGAGATCTCTGTTTGATATTATGCTTTTCCTACGTATATTTTCAATATCTTCCGCAAAAACGTTTAATAAAAGCGCCAATCATTTGTAGTTATTCAATAGGATAGACATCACATTGAAAGAGTAAAGACTGATCAGTGGTGTTTTGCCTATCCTTTGCAGATTAAATTTAATTTAAATTAAATAAATTAATTTAATTAAATAAATTTAATTGAATTATTTAATTTAATTGAATTGAATTATTTAATAAAATTAATTTATTTAATTAAATAAATTTAATTGAAAATTATAATTTATATTAAATTATATGAATTCAAATGCATTTGTTTTCTAAAGAACTTACTTATTGATTAATGATTCAATGATGATTTGATTTTCTTCTCCTTTTGAACATTAAATATCCTTAAATTAATACTTTTTTTTTAAATTAATTTGCATTTATTTTTCAAAAAATGATGATTAGAAAACATTTTGATATTTTTTTTTTCAATTGAGTTTATTTAAATAAATTCATTCATTTCGGTTCACTTCGATTCGTTTCAATTCATTATTATTTCTCTTAATAAAATTGTAATTATTTTATTCTAAATGTTTAACATTAAAAATGATAAACAAAAAAAGCTTGATATGTTTTAAGATTTCCAAATTATTGTTTATAAATTCTATGCTTTAATCACTACTTTGTGAATTTAAACATTCTTCTGCGTTAACATTTGCACTACCACTGGCTGCAGTTGAAGAATTTGTTGTTGTAGTATTATCACCAGCGCCTGTTCCAGCTGCACTACCACCAGTTGTCATTAGATTGGTTTGTTGTTGAGCTTCTTCATCGGCATGACACATTTTACGATGTTTGTGTACGAAATAATAACTGGGAAACTTACTGCCACACGTTTTACAAGGATAATATTGAACATTCATATCCAATGGTCTAACCTCACGCCTCAAATAGTCCACCGTAGAGGCTGACGACGTGCTTTGAAGTGGTCTGGGTGTTGTGGGCGTATTAGCGTTACCGCTATACAATTGTGTAGCTGAGCGTGAATAATAAGCACGTGTTGTATTCACATTGGCATGCTTTGTTATCTGCAGTTCTACGCTTGGCACTGCCTTAGTAGTTTCCTCTTTGAGATCTGCCGCTTTGTTGTTATCAGGCACACAAGTAGCCTGCAATGTCAAAGGGTTCAAGTGTCGTTTGGCATGCTTCTGATAGCAGTACTGCGATTTAAATGTATGCTTGCAATATACACAAACGAATACTTCACTTTGTATTTTACGACCGCTACTACTGCTGCTACCGCCACTGGCTTTATCCTGGCAGGAGGATCGAGCATTTGTTGCACTTAAACTACCATTTGAAGTTTCACTATTTTCGGACTCTTCTGCCTGTTGCAATTGCTGTTGTTGACTTATGGTTTTAGCCATTTGCTGATGAAATGACAACGAAACACTTTGTAAAGACCGTTCCACGAGACCAGAGCGATTAGTTAGAGAATTTCCTGCACACATTTCAGGTTTATGGCCATAGGCAGTATTCAATATACGCTTAAAGCGTACAGGTCCATCACAACTGGCCACATCTATAATTACCTTGTTTGCTTCAGAATTATCTAATTGGGAGGCTGGTATGGGAGCTTTAGCCACTTGTAAACCCGATGAAGATTTTTTACGTCTTTCGTTTTTGCTACTGCTACTGCTACTGTGATGATGTTGTGATTTGCTTTGTCGTTGTGATGATTTACTTTTAGCCGTTGCCTTTTCCTGATACGACTTTTTACTGTTACTGCCACTGTTTAACTTTTTAAAACATAATTTTTGTATTTCCGTTTCCACCACTACTTCTGCTTCCGAATTGGAATCTATAAATACTTCTACATCTTCGTCATCCTCTTCTGTTGTAGTATTATTGTGAATGTCATTGGCCGGTTGATAATTTTCATTATTCAAGCTGTGCCTATCAACTTCATCAACTTCTATGTCATCTTCTTCGTTATCTTTTTGTGGCGGTGTTTCTAACCTATTGGATCTCTTATCTTGAGTTGCTGCCGTTAGTGGTGCAGTATTATTGATTATGGAGTTATGGGCTGCTGCTGAAATGGCGTTAAGAGGTACTGAGGAGGCTGAGGGTGGTGCTGCATGATTAATGGGTAAAAATCCAAAATTTCCCAATTGTGGCTTACTCGCTATGGGTCGTATAATTTTACCAGCAGCACCATTACCACCGCCTACGGCCAATCCTAAATTTTGTATACTATTGCTGGCATTTAAATTGGGATTGTTGTTGGGTCCGAAATAACCCTCGTTTTGGGCACGAGCTAAGTAGGATCTAAAAATTAAGAAAATTATACAAATTAGAAAACGAAGCAATTGCTGAATTTGTATTTGGAAGCAGAGAGAGAGAGAGAGGGAGAATCCTTTGACATTAAAAGGTTAAAAAATTTTATTTCATTGTAATTTCTCTTCTGAATCGGGATAAAAATTCTAAAGTGTTTGAATAACAGGGAATCAGAAGCGAATGAGGCATGAGGGGAGTTTTAATAGTTTCTAACAAAATTCGTTGGCGGCATGCTGCCTTGCGTACCCACCTACAAATCTCCAAAGCTCTTGGCATATGTAGAACATGAGTAGCCAGTAAGACGCCGAAAATATTTTCAACATTTAAATCCAAATAACCCGTATACATATAGGTTAAAAGGGGAGCAAATTGTTCCGCTGTAACATTGGTTAAATAAACAATAATATCCGAGCTTGTATTTGGTCCAATGCCGCCAGCACTGCTATGACCTTCAGCACTGGCTGCAGCAGTAGCTGTGCGTTCATCCAGACGTATGGCTGAGCGTAGATAACCGCTATGCATGCCCAAAACTAAACCATGGGCCATAAAACGCATTGAAGTTGGAGCGGGGCCCACTTCCAATATAACGTCTGGCGGTGTAGTCATTATATTAGAATTGAAATTTGCTAAATTATGATTATTCAACAGAGATAAACTGGCAGTTGTGGCAACAACATTTGATGGATTTAATTCATTTAAGCGCCCGTTCGAATTTGTTAAACCCGTAGTACCGGTACCGGTTAACCAGTTGGTAAACATGTTTTTTTCTTGTATTTATTTTTTTCGATTTGTTTGTTTATATTTTTTAAAATTTTTATTTATTTTATTTATTTTTTAATATAATTATTATGCACTTGGTAATATAAATTGAATTTCAATTTTTATTCCGTTTATCCGATTGTATTTTTCCTTTTTTTCGTGTATCACTGTTATCTCAGTGATAATTCGTTTATAACTGTTGGTTGTCTATCATTTCGTTTGTCTATTTATACAAAATTTTATTTCCTTTTTATGGCCGTAGTAGTAGTAGTAGTAGTAGGCAGACGACAACCTTAGCATAGCAAGCGGCAGCAGGACACTCTTCATTCATTTTCATTACGTTCACGTTCAATTTAACGTTTCGCCTGATTTTTAAAATGTCAGTTTGTTTTCTTTTTTATTTTGTTTTTGTTATTGGCGGTTGTAAACTGTGCTGTGCATAACTAATAATTGTGGCAATAATAATTACAATTTAACTCTCTCTCTCTCTCTCTCGCTCTCTTAAATTAAAATTTTTTTCAATTTTTCTTCTCTTAATTATTGCCTCTTCTCTTGTGACAAAAAAAATTAAAATTAAAATTTTAATAAAAGAAATTTTATAAACAAAATAAATTTTTTTATTTAAATAATTAAAAATTAAATAAATTTCTTACAGTTTTTGATTTAAATTTTTTTTCTAATATTTTTTATTTTAAAGTTTTCTCTTTATCCTTTCTATTGCTGGTGTTTCAATTTCATTTTGTTACAATTTTTGTTGCTCTCTTAAAAGAGCTCTTTACGTTCTCTTTAAACGAGTGCGTTAAACCAAGCACGTGTTTCTTGTTTTCAGTATATTTTTATTGTGCATATAAATCTCTACGAACCAGCCAATCATCCTCCCACAACCACCCACACTCACTTACTCCCGCACTCAACTCATTCTGCTTTCGTTGTTTCTTTTTTTTTTATAAAGTTTTGCTTTGTAACAGTAAATTAGCTCTCTTTAAAGGACATTGTTGTATTATTCTCTCTTTATTGGCTTTTGTTTACATTTGATTTCATTCACTGTAGGTGGTGGAAGTGGGTTTTTTTGTTGTTTTTGTTTTGTTTAGTTCTTATAATAAATGAAACAACATCTCCAGAGTCATTTTTATTGAGGCTTTGATTTGTTGATTTTTATTCTAACACGAGAATTGTTGTTGAGATTATATTTTTAAAAGAGATTTAAACGGGGAAGAAAAGCTGAAAATAAAAATTTAATAAAAAATGTATTGTTTTTTTTATTAAATTAAGGAATACTATGTTCAGACATATCCTTTTATTGAGTCAATATTCGATTATTTGAGTACAATATTTTAAGTGTTCAGACATAATATAAGCAATATTCGGAAAATTGTAATATGCTCACTGACAGTGCTGTATTTTAAGTTTTAATCAATATTATAGCAATTTGCGTATTTATTGCGCAATAATTAATTGAAACTATATGAAATATTGAGCTCAATAATGGCGTTTATTACGATATATGCAATAAAAGTGCATATCTGAACATACATAGTAGAAGAGTTGCGGAAACCTTGATTTTTAATTAGAAGCAGAAATTATTGTTTTTATACGTAGAAATTTTAAAATATTAAATATTGATTTAAAACGCAATATGTGCCATTTAAGATTGATAACATCAGCATAAAACTTCTGGGCGTAGTTAAATTTACATCGTTAAAAAAGTTCCACACAGGGATCGAAACAACTAAGGTGCAAGATGCATGCTATATGGTGATTCTTTACATACATATATGTATTGTGTAGGCTTGTCCTTATTTCATTTCTTTTAATAGATTTTGGCTCTTTTAATTGAATTGCTTGTTCTAATCTCGTTAATTTTTGACTGTAGAGATCAGAATCAATCGTTTAATCAGGTTGTGAAAGCCCATAAGGACGAATTTGTTTTTAATTCGCCCTGAATATACAACTTTACCCCTATCTTATAGACAATCTCAGCTTTGCTGAAGCTTCACCTTCCTGTATCCATGTTAGTTTTCGCATGTTATGGCCGTACATTATTAACGTACATGTGATCATATGAAATCATTCGAAATGGTTCTATTTCGTTTCGTTTAAGCAATGTATCAAAAATTGAAATGGGGTTCATTAAATTTCAGTTATATTACGTGGCACCCCATACATCGAAAGTCTTTCTGTGTATTCAGTTTGTTCTTCAACTGGTACTTAACTGTTTGGTGAAGAACGTATAGATTCCTAGGAATGCGGCCGCTGTTTATGTGCTGGTATTCCTCAAAATTTTCTACGATTTCATGGACCATTTTAATAATTGATCGATCAAAATGGGTTACATATTTAATTTTTAGATCAGAAAACGACCAAATCATTAGCATTCATTTTCAGCAGCCCACAACACTTTCTTATATTTTCTACAATAGAATAGTTATATATGGGGATAATGTTATGAATTTTCGTTTCAATTGTGATTTTAATAATGTTTTCTAATAAAGTGTTATCCTCTCAGCAGATTTCTGCCAAAAACTCGGAGAGTATATAAAATTACTATCAAAAGTTTCGGTATCAACTTTAAACTGTATGTCCCGCCACTCATGTATAAAATTAACGCACACAACATAGGTGATGTGAGATCTTAGATCGTAATCCTAATACTATGTTCAGATATGCACTTTTGTTGAGTCAATAATCAGTTTATTGAGTACAATATTTTAAGTGTTCAGACATAACAATATGTACGCAGTTCAGCTGCTTATTCAATATTCATTTGACAGTTGGTAAACAAAACAGCTGGTTGTTTCAACCAAATTGTTTTTATATTGTTTTTTTTTGTCGTTGTTTACATTTGAGTTGTCAAATATCAGACAGAAAGTGTTCGGATAGTTGTAATATACACACTGAACATACTTATGACAATGCTGCATTTTAAGTTTTACTCAATATTATAACAATTTGCGTATTTATTGCGCAATAATTAATTGAAATTTTATATGAAAAATTTAGCTCAATAATGGAGTTTATTGCGATTTACGCATCTGAACACCGTATAATTTAAGGGTTGCAATAATCAATTACAAAATGTTAAGCTGCACGCAATTAGCATTACCAGAGAAATGTCCATCTACCGATAACCGAAAAGTTTTACAAAATTTTTCTTTGCCTGTGCAAATTGATCTGAAAACAGGCTTTAATGACTTAGAAGAATTCAATTAAGAATTGATAATTATTTGTTATTAAAATCTAAATTGCAATTTTTAACGCTTTAATTTGGCTTTGAGGTTTTTCTTTTATTTTGTGGTAAAGTTTCTTTTATAGGTTTTATTTTTCAACTATTGCCACAAATTCCATTATCATTAAAATAAAAACAATCCTTTAAAAAATTGTTAAGTTAATCCAAATTGTATACAGTTATTCTCTCACGGTTTAACTGCCATTTAAACAACAAATAAAACACACGCAATTTATATTAAAACACTCTTCTTCTTTTTTTTTTGTGCACTCACAAAAACAATTCATCTGGCTTGATTGAAAAAGAAACAATAAAAAGACTATACCGTTAAAGGATTATATTTGCGTTGGTTGGTTGGTTGGTAGTGGTGTTGTAAAGTGTTATTTTTAATTGTATGTTATCAACGTTTACTTCATTATTACACATCCACCCATACATACATATGCAGATGGCAGAGACAACAGAGTAACCAAAATTTATAGAGACAATAAACAAGAATTATTCTCTCTACCAGTTAAATACGTTTTTTGTGTCATTAATGTTGGCAACCATAGTTTTTTTTAAGCTTTTCTCTGGTTTTTCCTTTTTTTTCTTTCATTTCTCTTTGTACCCAAAGAGTAAAGACCACATCTATGTACACATAAACCTATAAAGGAGAGAGGAATATGAAAAAAACGGTTTAACAATAATACAGCAAGAGAGAAAAAAAATAAACGCTTGGATTTCATATGCATTTCATGAATTTGTGTAATGTCTCGTATGTAGTAGTGTATGTGTGATTATCATAAATGTTTTTGTGTGGTGAGTGAGAGAGAGAGAGAGAGAGAGAGAGAACAAAAGATAAATTAAATTACAGCTTTTAACACGATTGAAATATAATTGACAAATAAGAAGAACAAAGAAAAAATGGCAAAATAAAGAATGAAGTGAAAAAAAATCCCGTTAAACCAAACTCGGTAAAGATGACAATGTAAATACCGTGTTAAATGCAAACAATGTTAAAAAAAATAAAAGAAGTGTGTAAAAACCACAGTTAACTGTAATAGCATAACAGCTTATTATTAAACATTATTTATGATGGTGAGAGAGAGAGAGAGAGAGAGAGAGTCCAGCAATTAAACTATGGCATAAATATTGAGTGTTTGATAACAAATTCGACCCAAGATGATGGTACAGCTTTTCTTATACAGTCAAAGAAAAAGGTCTACATACACCGCCGTATGTGATGTTGTTCCCCGGTGATTTTTATCAAATTAAAAAAGGTGTTATAGCGTTGTTAGTTACAATTAAGAATGTTTGAAGACAAAATCGAATAAAAAATGTATCCTAGAAATGATAAAAAAAGAAAAGTAACATAAGCCGGAAAAAAGTCTACATACAACGGTGTAGGCAGACTTTTTTCGGTGACTGTATATGAAACAAGCTCTATTAAATAATATACGTGCTAGTTTTTCGATGATATTTTTAAATTTACACAAATCAACGTAAATGATAATCTATTAGTGCAAGCTCCAGGCAATATTATGGATGCTTCTTAGCAAGCAAAGTATGTACAGTGAGCGTCAAAAGTGAGTAAACACCACTGAAATAATTCATTTTCTAAGGATAGCGAGAAAAGTAAATGAGAATAGTCGAATAAATTTCCAAAAATAAAAACGTTTATTTATTACTTATAAAATGTTAAAACAAAAACAACAATTCATGGTAAAGGAACTTTTTTTTGTATACTTAAGAACATAATAGAAAATTTAAAATTATAGTGGGTGTTGACTCACTTATGGCGCCCACTGTATATGGTATGGTGTTATCACAAAGCAATACAACACTTTTTCCTGCTGGTCTATTCCAGTTCTTCTAATTGCTTTGATTGCTTAAAATCGGTTCATTTTTGACAGTTAAGATCAGGATCAATCAGTGCATCAGATTGTAGAAGCTCACAGTGAACAACTCTTTTCCACTTCCATCGCACACACACGCATTATCTTTTCTAATGTGAGGCCTGGCTTTTTCACCGTCTGTATACCTTGGTTAGTTCATAATGTTCACACATTATTGCTGTACGTAATTCACTTTTCATTGTATCAAAATATTATTATTTATTTATTTATTTATTAATTACAATACAATTACAAATTATATTCTAATTTTTATACGAGCGGAGAAACTTGACCATATGCTCGGTGTAGTGTCACAGACCAGAGTCTCTGGTGGGAATCGAACCCACGACCCTCACACTAATAGTCTAGCACACTACCCACTAGACTACCAGGGCACCCTGTATCAAAATAATTTAATTTCGTTTATCGGTAAATTGCATGTGAAAATTCTGCCTATAAGGCAAGCCGCTCTTAATTCATGGGACACCGAAGCAACGTGCTTCCTTTTGGAAGTCTAAATTTCTTCTGATGGTTGTTAAATGTTTGTTTTATTAGTGTCTAGTTTCCTACAACTGTCTAATCTGTTTTTCTACCGATCTTTTTAGTGGTCGGCTGCAGCGATTAACATATCGCTGCTATTTTTCTATTTACAACATCATCTTAATCTTCACAATTTTTGTATAATGCATTCTTAACATTTCTATTGCAGTAGAAAAACAAAATATGATGCTAATAATAATTTTTAACAATTAATGTGATTATAATGTTGTGTCTTCCAATGAAGTTAAGCTTTCAAACAAGCCACAGTCTTTTACAATTTTCAACACCCACAGATTAAACAGATTTTTGTCCCCATTTTCCATCAATTTAATAATTTTTCTTCCTTCAATTTTTATGTGGGTTTGAATTTTTATTTCTTTTTTATTGGTTCTCTATTAAATACTACCCGAAAACGTTATCAATTAAAACAGATTGTTGTTTTCATGTTTTAGAAATTCTTTTAGAAGCTGGTCCATGTTTATTTGTTTGTCTATTTGTTTATATGTACACACAGTCATTGTAGCAATATAAACATTTAGTGTAGTAGCAGCCACACTTTCATACTCTTATATTTCCTTCCCTTTCTCATTGTGTTACGATGCTGCGTTTTTGGTTTTTCTCTCATACTCTTTATGTATTAACTTTTGAATTTTGGCGACTTCTTCCCGAAGCAATTAGACAAAATTACAAACAATCAACGCCATCAAAAATCGTGAGCAAATACGATAAAAGCGTGGCTTTTTTTTTTTGTTACTGGTTTGTTGTAACAAAAACAGAAAAGAAGGGCTTCCTTTAACGTACTTCGGCTTTGTATGTTTGTTAGTACTTGTAGCTGACACACTGTGTTTGTTTGTTTGTTTGTATGTTGTTGCTGTTGTTTTTGTAGAGCTTTACTGTTAAGTGATTGAAATATCAACGGTATTAGTAACAACAGCATTACAATAACAATAACACCAAAAAAAAAACGAATACCAAAAACCAACTACGCCACATCATACCGCATACAATGGCCATGACACTCAAAACTCCAATACACATTACTTGGCTGTTTTGTTATACAGTGTTGCTGAAAAAATTGAAAAAATTTGTAAAATTACTACAAAAATAAAGATAGTATGTATTGCTGTTTCAGAAAACTTATATATGAAAAAGGGTCTATTACTCAAACGCATTTGAGTTATCTTCATACAAATTCCTCTATCGTGTGAAAGTATTTGGTTTAAAACATATCTTTTTAATTTTAAAAATTATTAATTTTTCTGTTGCTAAAATGTTCTACAATGTTTCCAAAAATTTCAATTTTTTACTTCAATTTTATTTGTGACAACCACTGAAATTGTTATCACCACTGTAACAGAACTAACTTATTGGTTTTGTAAAAATCACAACAGTATGATGATGAGTGATATTTGGAGAGAGAGGAAAAAGTGGGTATTCAGGTGAAGAGTACAATGCTCGCGAAAAATACGCTTCAAACACAATGGCAAAGTAATAAGAGCGATATAATCAGTGTTGCCAATTTTGTATTATTATGATTCATGATCGACGTTTTTGGACGCCTAGAGCAAGGCGGAGACGCCTGGATAGAGATAATTTAAATTTTTGCTTAGTAATTATCGTGAGATGAGATTAGAAGAGTCTTGCATTAGAACGACCATCCTATTGGTAGGATAGTCTGAGGCAGTGTTGAAAAAATCAGTACTTTTGTACTTTTTCCAGTACTTTTTTATTATTACATATTTTATGTCTTGTGCTTTTCAACTATTAATGCATTATTAACATGTTCAACGCAATGCCAAAGGTAGAATTAGGCTTTAGCCCTGGTTAGACAAACGTCCACGGAACGTAAGTTCGTTTTTAGAATACTAAAAGCTATGAAAACGCTTGCCGAACCGTAATATAATTTCGGTAAGCATTTGCATTGCTCTTCATATGGCAAAAAAAAAGTCTGTCGTTCAGAGTCGACTTTAAACCTAGGTCCTGCCAGTCATGTCTAAAATTAACACATATTAAATAAGTGGTGTGAGAAGTTAGGTCATAATAATGATTGGAAGGGTTATAATTATGTATGTATATATGTATGTATCTTTTACAAAAGTACCTTTTGATGCAGAAAAGTACTTTTTCAGTTATAGTTCAGTACTATTTCAAAATTTCAATTTTGTAACTCTGGTCTGAGGGTAGCAACTGGTCTTCCAACCGCGAAATGTAGTCTCAAACAACATTTGCTCAGAGTAGCAACCACTTTAAGCACATAGTTTGGAACCTGTACAGCATTAATATCCGGCAAAAGGAAACATGTGACAGGGCCCTACCATGTGCGTACCATATACAAATAACTTTATATGCCGAAGTGCCAGGCTGCACCTTTCCAATGGATTTCCACTGGATTCTGCCTAACTGTCATAATAACAAGTGAATTTTCTGTGCATTAAACTTCAAATATTTTCAAATTTTATGCTCACAAACCAATGATCACTATTGCTTATCATTGTTTTTATCTCTTGAAAAATCACATGCAATCTTTTAAAACATATTTTCTATTCTTACAACTCTATGTATGGTCTTCAAGTTTGCAACCAATTTTATTTATTCGCGTAAAAATAAAACGCTCAAAACTATGCTACTAAAAACAGTAGGTTGTATAACTTTCTACCGCTAATCTCACAAAAACTCACAAACAAACCTGCTCTTTATGATGAAAGTAAATGAAGAAGAGTAGAAAGTGTAGGAATCTCTCTCCCAAAACGAAACAAAAAGGAGCAAAGCAGTGTACATATGTATGCATGTGTGAGTTTATAACAAAACAGCGAATGCGTTTTGTTTTTTTTTTTGTTTTTGTAAACTTTATAAAGTGAAAATTAGCTTTTTTGGTTTTTGTAATGTAATTGCGTAATTGTGAGAAGGGCACATGACACACAATAATAGTGCATACATAACATTCATGCATGTGTGCATGTGTAGAAACATATGTACCATTATCACATTATAACAGTCAGTTTAGTCTGTGTTGTGGAGAGTAGGTGTTTATTGGCCAGTTTTTGTTAGCAAATTTCATAAAATTTTTAACAAAATTCAAATTACGCTAATTGTTGCCACCAACGGTAAATTTTATATTCTCTAATATGCAAGACCCTCTCACTCTCTCTCTCTCTCTTGCTCTTTGAGTAGGAACGAATGCTGTGTGTGTATGATATATGAAATGGCATCGGTGGTCATATGTATTAGAACGTATGTACGTTTGCAATTGTTTTTTTTTTCTTTCGAGTATGGAAGCCAAAATATTTCATATTCATTTCATGAAATTATTATAAAATAACAATAAAACCCAGAGTGTTCACTTGTCTATTGGGAATTCTAATGCAATTAAATAAAATTATTACCTTTCGAAAGGAAATCAAGTTAAAATGAATTTAAAAATTAGAAATAAAAAAAAAATTAAAAAAAATCGGAAAAACGGTTGTTTCTTACCTTGAAATTATGAACAAAAATATATACATATGCCGACATACATTAAAAATATTTGCGATTTAAAAAAGTGGTTTTTAGAGGAATTCTATAGAAAGATGTTCAGAAAATGATGGGAATTCATTTACCTTCACTGCCACATTTTTTATATATTGTATTGTTACTTATGCGTTAGCATTTAGCTTTGTTTAATTGTATGGAATCAACATCCCGATAGGAACAACACCACCACACCCCACAATATTCAAAATAATATTCAATATACCAAAATCCGTTTATATTTTTTGTGATCGCACCGTTGTAGACATTATTACTTTTAATCTATTTACCTTGGTGCAATGTCTAATCCATGATCTGGGGCCTAATTCTGTCAGTCGTGATCGAAATGGCTTTCGATTTTATAGACATTTCGAAAGTGGTCTTATTTCTAATTCTGTCAGTCGATAGTTAACGAATCGATATTTTTGTGAAAACTCAAGTAAACGTTTTCCAACACTGGACACTTTTGTAAACAAAAAACATATGTTTGTAAAGCGGTAAGCAATGCAATTTCAGTACAAGAGCGAATGTTTTCGATATGAGCGTGTTCATTATCAAATAGTGTACAATCAGAACCAAATGAATCATAAAATATTTGTTGTTTTCAATTACTTTGCGATACATTTTGGCATCCTTTATTGGTAGCTCAGAAGCATTAAGTTTGCTAGTAAGCTGCTCCCAAAGTTGGTTAGCCTTTGCTATTCCTTGTGCAGTATTCGACAACTTTTTGCAAAATCCGTATAGTTAGCCATAAAGTCTACCATAATCTCTTTTTGGGTACCATTTATTTTTGTTAATTTTAACCTGAAATACTAAAATTTTAACATTTTTCTTTAGTTTTAAAAAAATTTTACTTTCGTTTTCTTTTTTAACTTTCGTTAACAAAAAAGTTTTACTCGATAGGTTTTTTCCTTACGAATAAAAACTCGCAAGGTTGCGTTCGAACAATTGCACTCTATCGACTGCTGTCATTAGAAATGTCGATACATATTAATCGATATCGACTGACAGAATCCCAAAACTAAAAAATATCGAACGTACGAGTAAGTATTCGATCGTATACGACTACCAGTATGTAGTGTAGTTAGTGTGTTGGCTTATTAGACGTGAGGCCACGGTTTAAACCCCAGGTCAGGAATTTCGAATACAATGAAAGCGGCGATTTCCTCTAAGCAGATTTCTGACAAAACCTCAAGCAGTAAATAAAATTGTGAAAAATTTTCTTAAAAATCTGTCGTTCACAACTTCTCTTTTCTCTTCTTCTAATGAAAAGCAACTTCTCTAATTGGTTTTTTGACAATTTAAAACAAATTTTTAGAAGACCTTATGGCACCAATACACATTTCTTTCCATACAGAGTAGATAAGTATAAAGCACTTTATTTTTTAAATAGAATTTGATGAACCTGTTTTTTTACTGTTTCTCTATATAAACCAGATTCAATTACTATAATTTATCTTAACCCATAAGACCACATACATATGTACATATGTAGGTGTACTTTAATTTAATTACGAGAATATTATTCGATTATCTTTTAATTTAAATGTCGTTTGGTTTGGAATTTTTATGTCTGTGTTCTTTTATAAATAATTGTAAAGGACATCAGAAATGCTCAAACGTATTTTGTATTTTAAATGTGTAACCAAAAAATATTGTATGTTTCCTTCTCTCTCTCTCTGTTTGACCAGTAATTAAAATCAGCTCAAGCTGATAAAATCTCTTACAGATATACATACATATATATGTATATATACATATGTATATACAT
Source organism: Sarcophaga rosellei (assembly GCA_930367235.1). Lineage (NCBI taxonomy): Eukaryota > Metazoa > Arthropoda > Insecta > Diptera > Sarcophagidae > Sarcophaga > Sarcophaga rosellei. The sequence continues at coordinate 57,354,791 of OV884018.1, read as the reverse complement.
ATATAAAACATACATGCATACACATAGAAAAAAAAAATGAATTTTTATATTAAAAGTCAAAGAGTAGCGACAGTACTGATAGTGCATGAAAAAACAGCCATGCAGACAGACGGATATTGCTGGCGGCAGGAACACAAAAGCGCACAGAAGAAAGCAACAAATAAAACTAAAATAATCACTAAAATGTTAACCGCATAAAGAATTTTTTATTGAAATAAAATAAAATCTCTTTGTCATCAAAAAACAAAAGCCCAACCAAACCAAGCCAAACCAAACCAGCCAGTCAGTCAGTCTGAGATGATGTTGTTAGGGTACCCTATTCCATATAACACATGATGAGCATACACAAGGAATACAATTAATTTTTGAAAACAAAGCTGCTTAAATAAAGAATTAAAATTTAAAATTCCAACAAAATGTTATGCAAACCATTACAACCAACGCACCACACCACTCACCCAGAATGGAGATGAGGCTTTAATTTAAACAAAATTTCGGAAAATTAAATATTTTTCCAAAATTTTATTCACAAAACTTCTCACAAATCATTAATTTTCCTTTACGCTCAATAACATAAGCAATTATTAAAATTAGCCAAAGTCTGAAAACATAACCTCTTAAATGAATTTTATTGCAACCATTAATCCTCAACCAACAACCAACCCATTTTACTGCATAAACTAAAAATGATTTTATTTTATACATATTTACAAAACTAACTGCTTGTCCTAGTGTAACTGCCTGCCACTACACTCACTCATATAAATTTACTAACTATTTTTTGTTAATAAATGCTTATGTTAAAACTTCCCAAGTAAATATCCATCCCACTTTATTGTTCTCTCTCTCTTTCTACCTCGCTCTCTGTGTGTGTGTGTTCATAATACCTGTGTGTTATTCACACATGAATTCAAGCTTTTTTGGTAATTATAAAATGGATTTACGGTTTTCTTGCATACATTTTCCGTTATAGACAGAGTCTTAAAATATAATTTCTTTTTTGGATTTTCGATTATGACATGGCTTTCGCTTACTACTCTATATATCGTCAGCTTAATATGAAAAGTTAGTTTCCTTGCTAAATAAAGCTCACAAGCATGTACTTGTTATAGTAGTAGATAACTGAATTTTACCAATTTCTACGATTTTAAGAAGTCATTTATGTCACTATAAAAAAGTCTTCCTTATTGCATACAATTATTGGCTTCTCGACGGGATTCGTATACAAATTTCGTTTCGTTTTTCCATCACCATGGTACCTCTAGGTTTTTTTAGAGCGTTTTGCATGCCTATGCGGAATTTATCTCTTCGTCGCTTAAGTGGGTAGTTTTTTTTATATTTTATTATTATTTTAATATTTTTTTAATGTTTTTAATAATATGTATTTATAATTTTTGTAATTTATTTTTTATTTTTTTTTTATAATTTTTTTTATTATTTTTTTGAATTTTTTTCTTTTAATTATTTTTTTTTATTATTTTAATTTTTATAATTTTTTTTATTCTTTTTAATATGTTTTTATTTTTATTTACTTTTGTTAGCATCTTTTTTTAAAATTTTTTAAACATTTTTTAAAAATTTTTTCATTATTTATTGAAAACAATGATTTAAATAAAACGTACAATATTTATCATTTTAATGACAACACTGATCATAATATAAATCCTTTTAAAACACTGGATTTTACGATATTCTATTAACACTTAGCTTTAAACATAGAGATCTCTCAGTATGTTGTGTGGAATGTAGACACTACAGCCACAGTAAGCCAGACAAAGAGAGAGTTTTGTTTATGTTTGCTCGTTTTAAGTAAACAAATAAGCCCATACTAGAACTGTTCTACTACTTCTTCTCAATTATGCAAAACAATAACAACAATATTGCTTGCTAAACTACAAAACAATCAACAGAACATGAGTTTTACAAAATTCTTGTTCATCAGCATACATACTCTAACATACATATATATGTATAAATGTATTCAGCCAAAATTTACAACTATAGTAAGTCAGTTATGGAAATCCTTCCTCTGCTATTGCTTACATGAGGATACCAAATGTATATGTATATATGTATGTATGTTTAAGTTTCATTGCTAATGTTATGTATGAGTTGTGATGGTGGTGTGGTGCTGTGTATTGTGTAGTTGTACTTCAATATCTGTATTCACATTTTGCTTATTGCTATGAATAGCAAGCAAGGATTTGTTGATATTGTTTGTGTTTTAGTTGGGTGTGTGTGTGTGTGTGTATGCCAGTTAAAAATTTTGCTGTCTGTGGCAGAAAAGATGATTCCTTCTATGCTTGTTCTCTCTCTAATAATCGCTTTATTGCTGTTATTTTCTCTTTTGTCGATTTGATTTTATCTCATCATGTTAATGCTATTGCTGCTGCTGCTGTTAGTTTTGCTTACATTTGTAATTAAATTGTTGCCAATTAAAATTGCACACTCTTTTGATTATCGCAAAAACCAACAAAAATCAACAACAACAACAAACAAAAAAAAAAAAACAAAACGAAAAAGTAAAACAATCCAAAAAATGTTTAGCATTTTGATGAAGTAATTATTGGCTTGCAAGCATTACTAACCATCTAACACAGCTAAGTATGTATGTATATGTACTTGTATTATTTGCCAATAGTAATTAACATAATGATGGTGGAATTCTTTTAATCAACACGTTTCTTAATAATTTTTCTTATAAAAATATTCTTTGCTAATGGTAAACCAACAAAAAAAGGAGCGTCTTACAATATTACTTGAGCTGACTTGACTGGGTGTTTGGGGAAATTTCTTTTTCAGTTTCTTTTTTCGTTTTTCTTCCACCCTTTTTGTTTTGTTTACATTTTTTCTAGTTTCTTATTACTTTTTCTTACGGTATATCATTTTTTTTTGAGCATCTCCCCAAGGTACTAATTAGCATACATTCTCTCTGTGTTTTTTTTTGAGTGTTTATTTGCCGTTTTTTTTCTTCTCTCTGTTGAAATCAGCTGTTGTGTACGTACCCCTTGTTGTAGTGAATTGAAACAAATATGTACTCACGAGTTGCTTAAATCGTTAGTAACGTACATATGGTTTGGTTTGGTTATTACTTACACTTGGTTGATTTTTATCCGTATAATTCGTATTTCTTTTTCGTTTTCCTTTAACTTTTTGTTGACTTTGACATTTTCGTAAAGATTTTTTTTAAAAGTTTAATTTTTCTAAAATAATTTTTTTCTCTCTCTCTCTCTCTCTCTCTCTGTTTCTTTCTCTCGTCCAATATTTGTTTTAAAGTCCAACCAACTGAACTTTTGGCTTAAGTAGTTTTGTTCGATAAATTCGTTTTTTTTCATTTCTTTTCTTATGTTTGTTTAATTTTATTAAGAAAATATATATGTTTTCAATGGTTTCAGTTTTTTTTTTATTTTCTTCGGCTTTATTTACTCTTTGTTCTTGTGAAAAAAAATTTTTTCAGAACTAATGGAATTATTTGATATTATTTTTCGACTTCAATCATCATCATACTCAACAGCTGCTACTTTTTTTTTTCTCTTTGCACGACATTTATATTTGGCGAGGCCACCGTTATGACCAATCTTTTTGAAACTAGGCGCTTATTTTCAAGAAAGAAAATACAGTAGAAACTGGAAAAGTCAGTTACTCGATCTTGAGTTGAGATTGTAAAAATTGAGTTTCCTCCTGTTCTAGTTGTGACGCATTTTAAGGTTGGCTTCCTCGTTACTTATTTGGTCTTTGCGTTTAGGCCATGAGAAAAAAAATTTTTCTCTCAAAGAAATAAAAAAAAACTTGTCGAATTTCTTTTTTCGTACCATTTTTTTGATGCTTTAAAATAAAAACTTTAAATAATCAAACAAATTTTCTTGATTGAATTATTAATAAAATGAAAAGGAATATAATATTGATAAAAACCAACAACAACAAAATGAATAAAAATAAAAAGAAACCGCATATAATGACTTAACGCAATACTACTCTCTTTTTCTTTATTTAAAGAACATTTGAAAATGCTTTTCTATTTAAAAATAAATTGGAAAAGAATCAAAGAAATCCAAAGAAATTATTTTGAATTCAAAGCATATATTACAATATAATCAAAATGCAACCTTTATTCATAACATAACAGTGAGAGAGAGAGAGAGAGAGTGAGAGGGATCAAGTGGTAGAGTGGTGGATATGTAAGAAAGAAAACAGTTAAATAGCAGTATTGCTGCTTTAATTAGATTGTTAAATGAAAAGTTGTTGGCCGTAGGGGTGGAGGGAGGGTAGGCCACACAGTTTTCAATTGTTTATTTTGATTTCTTGTCGTCTTGTTTTATATATAAGATTAATTAATACAACATTATTTTTTGCTACTGATTTCAGCAAAATTGTAGTAAATGTTGTAAATAAAAATTGATTGTCTTCTGGTTGGTGTGTGTGTGTTTGTGTGTGCCTGTTCGGTCTGTTCTGTAAGAAGCAAATTAATTTAATTTTGCTAATTAAGCGCCCAGCATTTTTAAATATTTAATGTTATGTACACTCTCTGTCTACACTGCATACGAAAATTATTCTTCTGTTTGTTTAATTTCCCTCTTTTTTGTGTGTGTGTGTGTGTGTTTGTGTTTTTTTTAAGGCAGGCCCAGTAAAAGGGTTATTTTTTTCTTCTTAACTGAAGTTAAGGCCATTATTATAATTTTATTTTCATCATCATCCTCATTATCATCATCTTCAAATTAAAGAGCATATTTTGCCTTCATTCTTTCCTCATCATTTCATTTTCATTTCTCTGTGTATTTTCTTTTTTTCAGCTTTTGTTTATTTTTATATTTTCTCTCCCTTGCTACTACTCTCGTGCATTATAATAAAAAAAAATTATATTGAAATAATGATGAAAATTGCTTCATTTTAATTAATTAAAATAAAATACCAAAAAACGAAAAAAAATCGTTTTTAATGTACGATTTCCCTCCCTCCCTCTCTGCTTTTGCCTTTTCCCAAGTGTATATTTTATTATGAAAATAAAACAAGAAAAAAAAATTAATATTTTTACTTTAATTTCAATTAATATTTAAAAATTTATATTAAATTCAATGCTTTATTGTTTGTATGTATGTTCAATGTATACATACGTACATACAAACATACGTACTTATATTGTTTACTATATTCGCTATAATATGTTTATTTATAACAAACTATTTTTAAAGTAATAACACAAAATCAAATTAAAATTAAATTAAAAATCAATATGCATAGACAGTTATGGCCAAGTGAATAGCGGCATATCAATTTTTTTAGGGAAAATATTCTTGACAGAACTTTGGCCAACACATTTCCACTTACGTCGTCGAACCTTGTTCTCAATTGGGATCTGTTGCCAGTTTGTGATAGTGTTGGACCAGAAAGCTTCGTGGACTAATTTTAGACATTGGCTGACAAAGATCTGTATTGTATTAATGTACATCCAGTCCATGTAGACTTCATACAAATGTTAAAAATTTTCAGTTTAGTGCGCCACGAGATACGTTGAGAGTTTCACACTAGCCACCATTGTTCGTAGGCTTGAGATGAGCCCTGTTAGCGCGGTTCCCAAAGCAATAGTGCTCTCCTGATAACAAAATCAATCTGCTGCTGTTGCAATCTGAAGTCGTTGGCATTTTACGTGTTAAATCTCATAGTTTTGAATATAATAATCTTAGACCATATAGTGACACCCTCCCTCCCTCTCGAATCCAAAATAAATTTCAGTATTGCCGTAGTCTAGCAGGTAGTGTGGTCGCTTATTAGACGTAAAGCCCGGGTTCGAGCCCCAGGTCAGACATCAAAAACGAAATATTAAAAAAAAAATATTTCTTCGGCGACTTCTCAGCAGATTTCTGGCAAAAGCTCTCAGAGTAAATAAAATTGCCATGAAAAAGTTTCTCAAAATCTGTCGTTCGGAGTCGACGTTAAACTGTAGGTCTCGCCACTCGAGTATAAAATGAAGGTACACATCGTGAATGGTGTGAGAATCTAGGACGTAATCCTGACTGAAGGGTTGTAATGGCCAATTAAGTATGTATGTATTGCTGCAATACTTATATTAAAGAGCTCGGAAAAAGATGTCAGAAAACTCCGTCTATTTTTGACAAGAAAGAGCAGGGCACTGATATATGAAGACATTCTCTTCCTCCTCCTCAGACAAGACAGCGCTCCTGCAAAAGTCATTAGTCGTCATGTCAAGTCTTTCAACATGCCTACTAAAAGAACGCTGGCCCCTAAGAATTACTATTGTGCTATGGATGGCCATGTGATTTAAGTAACAGAAGTTAGTTGTTCATATATGTTCAGCAGAGTCTAGGAATATTGCATGTACCTTCCTGCTGCCACCGATATTAAGCTTCTCTGTAAAACGAGTGGATAATATCCATATTAACCGAGCCAACCGGAATAACTATGTCCTGTAACATGTCGGAGATTGATAGATACGAAACGGTCCGGGGCAGCTTATCAGCAATGCAATTACCAAGAATATCCCTATGTTCCGGAAGCCCGCATAAGAGTTACCTTTGAATGCTCAGAAACTTTCTTGAGAAATCCTTGGCATTCATGGACAAGGACATATGTTGGAGACTTAATTGCCTCCTGGTTACCCAAGTAAATCCATAGATTTTCAGAGAAAATCCTTCCACTTAACTTGCATTGTAACACTTTCAAAATTACTATGACCTCAGATTGGGAAACACTGCAAGTGGTTAGGCAGCCAACCTGCCTATTAGAACTTCTCTTAACCGTTCGACTGCAACGCGGATCATTTGTTACGAAAATCGTGTAAAAATATGTCAGTGTCAAAGTACGTCCCGCAAAGTACATATGTCTTGAACGTTCTCATCAGAATCGCTTAGCAGTCAAACGGTTGAAAACAACATGGATTTTTTTTATTAATGCTGCTATTTATTTGTCCCCCGCCGTGTTTAATTACAAATTATCTTTGTTATTGTTTACAAATCATAACAATTTATAATTATAAATTTACAATTAAATTAAACTCTATTATATTTTATATAGAAGTATTAGGTGTAGACACTAATTTATGTTCTCCTACATTAGTGTTATGATACGAATTTGAGCAAGGACTCATAAACAATGTTTAGATAAAGCCAACAGTGTAGAGTTCTTTCCAACAAGCTATACGCCCCCGATTTAGTTTATATTACCCGAAATATTTTATTTTAGAGCCATCTACTGGCAATTTGTATACGTAATTAATATTTACCTCTAACATAGTAGAGTAGATTGGCCACATACTCCTTAAATATGCACAACACATGCATACGCATACATAAGCAAGAGAGTATGAGTAAGAGAAAAAGCACTACAGATAGTGTGAGTGAGTTGTAGAAAATAAACGTAGGGAGTGAGTAGAGTAGATTCATCATATGCATGTATGTATGTATGCACATGTATTTGTGTTTAATAATAACAAATTAAATTGTAATTCATCAATAAAACAAATAACAATACAATGTAATCAGCAGATTGGAGATACAAAATTGAATTAAACGTTATAAATTTATAAATGCATGTGAGTGGGTGTGTGTTTAAATACAGAGTTGGCTTGGCTTCGCTGTATGTCAATGCATGCAATATCCTTACAATGCAATTAAAGAGATAAACAGAAAGAGAGTAAGAGGAGTAGGAGAGGGAGATATAAGAGATTGTTTTCATGTTTGAATGTATGTGTATGCACATGTATGCTTATCTCATCACACAAAAATATGACGACGACGACGACGACGTTGATGATACATTGTATGACGTTGATGATGTTGACATAAAATATTATTTTTCACAGTGAATGGACAATGAATAAATATGTATGTATGTACGTATGTATGTACACGGGTATAACTGTATATTTTATTTAATATTATGATTTCTATATAAAAAAAAACGAAACAAAAATTACCGAAAGAGAAAAAAAATTAACGGTGAGAGTGTGAGTAAAAATGAAGAGAGGGAGAAAGTGAGAGAGAGAGGAAAACCATAGGTCAGTGTTATTATATTATGAAAATTAATTAATTACAATGAAAAACGTTTTGTTTTCTTCTTTTTTTAATGTTATTTATTAATTGAATATTAAAATATTTAATTTCATAATGATAAAGCTAATAATCATATTCGAAGAAATTCAGATACAAATTAACAGTAGATGGATCTGAAATTTAGTATTCCTGGTAGTTGTGATTGCATTAGGCAACACTATAGTTTGTTTGAAAGGCAGTTAGATTTTAAATTACCCTTTCTTCTATATTTGAAGTTGCCGTAGTCTAGTAGATAGTGTGTTGGCTTACTGAACAATTTTTTTTCAAAGAAAAATTAATTTATTCAAGAAAAATATAAAAATTCACAGTTTTGTTTGCCTCAACAGCGACTTACGACATTGTTGAGGTGGTTCAGATTTCAAACGAAATATGAAAAATATTCCTTCGGCAAATTCCTCTCAGCAGATTTCTGGCAAAAACTCTGAGAGTAAATAAAAGTTGCCATGAAAAGTATCTCAAAAAATCTGTCGTTCGGAGTCGTTGTTAAACTGTAGGTCCCGCCACTCAAATATACAAAAATTAAGGCACACAACATGAGTGGTGTGAGAAGCTAGGCCGTAATCCTGACTGAAGGCTTGTAATTGCCAATTATGTATGTATGTATTCTGTGGAAATGTGCTGCTTTTCTATTATTGAAAATTGAAACGGAGATCACTTATAACTTATAACTGGTTTTCTGTTCTGAGCTGATAATTTTAATTAAAAAAAAAAGAACCAATGGAATTACGGGAACATTGATGGTTCGATCGAACAAAAACGGAACACGTACATACATACATATCAGAGATCAGTAATGAGTATTCGAAAAGATGAGTAGATTCGAATCATGCTCATAATTTCTGATACTTATACGCATTCATACTTATTTGAATATCATACTACTCATATTCAAAGTTTGAAATACTCACTACACATACTCATTCTTAACAATATGCATGATGTTGTTGATTTCGACTATCCTTTATTCAAGATTTACAAGAATCACAAAATAAATATGATTCGCAGACGAACACTACAATACTCACTAGAAGGTTGTGTGTTTGCTTTGCGAGCTATCTTTGTCATTTCTTTTTCTTCTTTTTTTTTTTTTGTAAATGCAACAACAACTAAGACTAAATTTTGATGAATGATTCGAATCACTCACATCATTTATGAGTATTATAAGTATTTTCTCTAAATTTATGAATCTGAATGAGTATGTGTATGAATCAAACATATTTCGAATGTTATGTGTTTGATGTCAACGTTGTATTCATACTTATTGCAACCTACAATTATAAACCAATGTTGTAGTGAGTACGAATGAATCGGAGTAGTTGAATTTCAATACTATTGACTCACTCATACTCAAAATTTAATGAGTACTTATGAGTAGCGAAAAAACGATTCATTGCTGATCTCTAATACATATGTGTAAACTATACGGCTTAATAAAAACTTGTGTACACATCCTATTCTTCGAACACCCCTACCAAATATATATTTTAATTGTTCTTTTAAAAATCATTTCAAAATCGTTATTTATTTTAATAAAAATGATTTTCTAATATTTATTTTCTTTCATAACGAAATTTCTTCTTCAACAATATAAAAATAATTTATTTTTTATTTCATATTGTTTGTTGTGTGAAACCTTTAAATTTAATTAAAAATATTTTGTGGACATTTTGAATTGATGTCTAAGCAAATATTCACAATAGACAACAAAACGATGCACAACTGACAATAAAAACAATGACAATTCATTGTTATTTTTAAAAATACAACAAAATTCCTACCAGCTAGAGGTGACCTTAACCCTTACTCAACTCTTTAAATGCCAATTTATTGTTTTTAAAATTTAAAATTTCCTGGCGTTGTTCTTTTTCGTTTCCTACCCTCCTCTTCTGTCATTTGTTATGAAAACTTAACAGATTTTAACTTTATAACCTCAAACAATTGCTTTTTGGTTTTATTCTTTTAACATTATTTTTTTTGCTTTGTTTTAATTTTAATCCTTGTATTTTTCTCCTACTCTCTTTATCTTTATATATGTATGTATGTGTGTATATGTATGTATATGTATCTCTTATATTTTTGCTGATATTGGCAAATATTTATGTTTTCCTTTTTCCGTTATGAGTTCAATAAAAATGTCCATCAATGCCAGTTGTATTGTTTTATCTCTCTCTCTCTTTAATAGAATAACAGAGAGAGTGTAAAAGAGAAAGATGTGTAGTTTCTATAAATATAAAGTTATTATTGGTTGGGGGTGTTAAAATATTCTGGATTTAATATAATGAAAATAAAAAACGTATTAAAAAAAAAGAAAAGTAATTGCTGTTTGCAAATTGTGTGTGTGTGTGTGTGTGTGTGAGCAAATGTCTACGTGTATTAATGGAAAATTGTGTTAATTAAATATCATTTATGACTACCACAGCAGAAAATAATGAAAATAAATGAATAGGTCGGGGCAGTAAATAAAATATTCTTTTTTTTAGGCTACGCTTTCAATTTTTTCAAGGATTTAGTAAGTTTGAATGGATATTTAAGGTCGATTATTGTCCTATAAGTTATGTTTTCTTCTTAATCATCAAACCATTATGTTTGCCTCCCTATTAGGCATTGTGCCTTAAGGATTGAGACCACGTAGTAAATATTCAATCGAAGGAGTAAAATATCCTCTACTACGTCCTCCAGGTCTTCTTTCTTCTACTCGGGAAGCGTTAGTTATAGAGTAGAATTTATGACTAATTTTCAACCTAATCATAGACAAGGAAACCCATATGCACGGACCGCATACGGGATTATTTAGCCTTATATGTCAAGCGACCTAAATAATGAAGACCTTTAAATAATCCATCATACACACATAACATAATTGGCCATTACAATCCTTCAGTCAGGATTACGCCCTAGCTTCTCAACACCACGCAGGTTGTGTGTATTAATTTTATAAATGAGTGACGGGACCTACAGTTTAAAGTCGACTTCGAACGATAGATTTTGAGAAACTTTTCATGACAAGTGCTAGAAATCTGCTGAGGTGAAGTCGCCGAAGAAATATTTTCCATATTTCGTTTTTGATGTCTGGCCGAGGATTTAAACCGTGGCTTCGCGTCTAATAAGCCAACACACTACCTACTAAACTACGGAGACTTCTAAATAATCCATCATTTCTCAGAGAAATTGGCGATACGTAGGGAGTGAGTGTCTTTATAGTGGTAGAAAATGTAGCCTATCGGGTCGAATAGATCAATATACATATTCTCAAAGAAGCTGCCATTGAGGTTTCTCGATACACGTATCAGAAATTGCTTTCCCATCAAACTTGTAGCCATCGGTGTATATTTCCAGATTATTCCAGTCGTCTCCACTTGAAATAACAATGCCTAAGTAGCTGTTTAGATAGCTTTAGGGAGCCTTATAATCAATCAGTACATAAGAATAAGGGGCTATAACTCCTATCATGTCCGTGGTAATGCTTAGGTCAGCAGTTTGCCAAGTTGAATCTTATTGCGGTAAGAGATGTTTTGGTTTGAATCGTCCTTAGGATACTAGCAATATGGGTGGCCGATTTCTTCCTTACGCCATTTAGAATCTTTAGAATGCAACTAGTATCCGATATAGCCAGGGATTTGAACCAGTGGACCGTTTATAAACTTTGTTGTAAATGAAATTATTTTTACTTTATTTTATTTTATTTTTTTATTTTATTATTTATGACGTTCTTAATCAGAAGTAATTGAAATTTACGATCTCAAAAATAATACATTAAGAAAGAAAAAAAAGAAAAGCAACAATAAGAAAGAGGCTCAGAGGAATATGTACCTTAATATGGTATATAAAAACATATGTACATACATACTTATACATACACTCTCCATAATAAATTTATAATTAATTACAGTTACACAGTTTTTATTTCAACTCTCTTTCCTTAGCCGTTATTGTGCTCTTATTCTCAATATTTCCTTTTTTTCTCTGTTTATATTTTTTATGCTGTTTCTCTCTCTCTCTCTCTCCATCATTTTTTACTTGTTTTTTTTTAATACATACATAAAGAGTTAATCAATTTTTATTTTATTGGCATTTTATGCATACACTTACATGTTTTTTTATTTGTTCATGTCATGTTAATGTCAATTCAATTTGTTTATTTGTCCATTTGTCAAGAGATTTTAATCATCATCAGCGTCATCATCATCATATTTAAGTTTGGTTTACTGGTTTACTTTTAATACAATCAATTACAATTACAACGACAACAACAAGTACAATAAGTCTGTGCTTGTGTGTTTATTATTTTTATGATAGATTTACAGTTACATTACTACGAGTACTAGTCGTCTGTTGTATTTTTATAGCATTGTGTTTGAGTGAGAGTGTATGTATGTGTATAGTACGTTATCAACTTACAGTTGACACTTAAATTACAGAAAAGTTGATTAGGGGTGTTAATGTTGTTGTTGTTTTTTTCTCTGTTGTCGTTTATCACATGGTAATCACAAAACAAATAAATTGTGTATGGTTTTCAAATGTAATTGATTATTAAAGTATTGGTTAAGAGAATATGAAAGTAATTTTTGGAAAAAAATACACTTACAAAGTGAATGAAATGCTTTGCTTAAACGTGCGACAATATTTCTTGAGCTTCAATTAAGTCGTACTTTTTTTCCAACATTTCTGCCGGTATCTCACCATTAGTAGCTGGAATTTTGTCTAGCAGAACTGGGAATTGTTTAGTTAGTCCCTGTATAAGAAAAAAAAATGTCCCAATGAGGCAGTAAGCCTGACCTTGACTAGCATTTGACCTCAAAACTCAGCTCTCAATAGGTTATCGCCCAATTCTTTCAATGTAATCTTTACTGTTGCATTTTTCGGCGGCTTACAAAATGTATCAAACAAAGTATCATTCAAAGTGCAGTGTCAGAGCCTTTAATTGCTGCCTCTGGCAGCCTCAACTCTGTTTCCTCTCACTCAAGATAATTTTTCAATAGAAACACGAATTTCAATAATGAAATGAATTGACTTGTCAGCTGAGGTCGCCGTAGTCTAGCAAGTAGTGTGCTGGTTTATTAGGCATAAGGCTTTGGTTCAAACCTCAGGGTCAGACATCTCGAGCAAAGCCGAATATGAAAAAATATTTCTTCGGCGACTTCCTCTCAGCAGATTTCTGACAAAAACTCTGAAAGTAAATAAAATTGCCATGAAAAGCTTCTCAAAAATCTGTCGTTCGAAGTCGGCTTTAAACTGTAGGTCCCGCCACTTATGTATAAAATTAACACACACAACATACACTGCTGTTCAATAAAATAGATTCACCATGATCAACATTTTGCAATTAATTAAAGAAGAGTCACGCTTCAAATTTTTTAAATGTATCGGAATTATATCCATAAGAGACCAGTAAACAAAGTGCAGTTACTATTTTATATATACTCCTTTGCATAAGAGATGTCTAGTAAACCTTTCGGAGAGCAGGTGAATCTATTTTTTGAACATCACTGTATGTAGTGTCAGAAGCTAGGTTGTAATCCTAACTGAAGACTTGTAATGACCAATTACATACATATATGTATATATTCTATTCACAATGCAAAAGCAAATCTTACATGTAGTTTTGGCATTATTGTAACATGTCACGAAGCTTTTTTTATATTACAAAAACTACATAAAAACAGAAGTCGCCGTGGTCTAGTAGGTAGTTGGCTTATTAGACGAAAGGCCCGAGTTCAAATCCCTGGTCAGACATCAAAACGAAAATATGAAAATATTTCTTCGGCGACTTCCTTTCAGCAGATTTCTGGCAAAAACTCTGAGAGTAAAAATTGCCATGAAAAGCTTTTCAAAAATCTATCGTTCGGATTCGACGTTAAACTGTAGGTCCTGCTACTCATGTATAAAATTAACGCACACAACACGAGTGGTGTGAAAAGCTAGGACGTTGTACAATGGGTCAATTCGACCTCCGGCTACTGTACTTCTCACAGTTGACAAGTACACGTCCTCTAACCTAACTTAAAAACATCAGTTGTTGTCATTTTCTATTTTAATTTCTCTTAACCACGAGAATAGGATTTCTTTTTTGAAAAAACAATTCTCAGAGTCTTCTTACCCGTTATATGACATTTTGTAATTGTAATTAATAAGCCAATGTAAACACTTTTAAGTTAAAATTACTCTGCGTACATATTTTGTTTTTTCTATTGCCTCTAAGATTTCATTACGCTTGAAATAATTTTCACTCATACTCATTAGGAATTCATCATTTTTTTCATCGTTTTTATTTTTTTTAAATATTCTTACCATTAGCACTTTACATTTTGTGTAACTTGTGTGTGTGTGTATTTTTTCGTCTCTCTTTTCCTTACGTTTTTTTATTTTTATTTGAATATCATTAAAATTTTAATAAAAAATACTCGTGATTTCAATGAAAATTAAAATACAAATGTAAACTTACCACCACACAATACTCTCAAACACTGAATACTGAACAGGCAGGCAGGGAGGCATAGATGGGAAGATGAGAGCGTAGGTTTAAAAGCTAATAAACGGTTTTTCTTTTCTTCTCCGCTATCATTGCTGTTTTGTTGTTGATTTAGGCATGTAAACTGTTGCGTATAAAGTGGGTGATTTTTTGTTGTTTTTTTTTAAATGTGTAAAATCATTTTTAACGTTTTCCGTAAAATATAAAATCTTATTTTAATTAACTAAAAAGTTTTTAACACGTTGACTGTCGACTACGAGATAACTCGTAGATTGTGTTCCCTTCTAGAGCGCCAACTACGAATTATCTCGTACTCACTAAACCTGCCATTTTTGTGTAGCTACGAATAAAATCGTATTATATCAGTGCTAGTATCGATAAATGGCTTCTGGGAGAAGAACAAAAAGTCAATGTTGGCTTGCGTTGGCAGTTTTCTGAAAATTGCCGCGGCAGTGGAATACGGGTGTATCGAGAACAGAAGTTTTTTTTGGTTCCAGAAGAAAATTCCTACACTTTGGGGATTAGGTTAGAGGACTTGTACTTGCCAATTGAGACAAGTACAGTACCCGGAGGTCCAGTTGACCCATTGTACAACGTCGTAAAGAATAGAAGATAATAGGGGAGATAGGAAGAAGAGGAGGGCAAGTAGGAAAGGGAGGATAAGGAAGCGGAAACACCTTGGAATATACTTGCAGTTATCTTTCAAGTGGAAGAGTCTCTGTCATCGAGAGATGTGCTCAATTCAATTTGAATAGAAAGTAAAAAGGACAGGGCATTGACATTTTATTTGGAAGTCCACCACTGGCAAGGATAATGTCTTTACTGACACCGAGCAATAGCTTTTTGGGTGCATAGGATTAGAGGAGTGGGTGGGACTATAGGTTTAGAGGAGACATTATAGAGATTTCCTGCATAGATTGAGGTCAGTATAATAGATGATGGGGTCGCAGAATTTGGACTTATGGGTGCTTAAGTTTTGACACTTTTTTTGCTTCTTTAATTTTTTCTTGAAACCTTAGGCCTTACGACATTGCTATTTCACAAAAAAGAATACATTAGAGCGCATTTATCATAGATGGGCACTTTGCAGTACCAGTAAAATTTCAGTAAAAATTGATTTTTACTGATTACTGAAAAAAATTTCAGTATTCAGTAAAATTTTACTGTTAATGCAATCTAAATTTGAATGAAATTTAAATAAAATTTAAATGAAAAAAAGTAAAATTTTACTGTTAATGCAATCTAAATTTAAATGATATTTAAATGAAATTTAAATGAAATTTAAATGAAATTTAGATTGCATTACCAGTAAAATTTTACTGAATACTGAAATTTTTTTCAGTAATCAGTAAAAATCAATTTTTACTGAAATTTTACTGGTACTGCAAAGTGCCCATCTATGGCATTTATTATGCGTTTTCACAGTCTGTGGTCTTCAGGAGTCTTCGCTCTTAGGCGTCGCTTTAATACATTGACTGAATTATTAGTTTTCGTCAAGTGTTAAGCAACTTTTGAACAAATTCAAAGCCGTAGTGATCATATCCCAGTCCTTCTGAATCACAATTAACTTGTTTAGAAATTGAAATTAGAAAATGAAAATTATTGTTTACTTCATTCATTTTTTGTACTAAGGTTGGTATGGTATTGTATTGTATTTCAAATCAATATTAAAATTAAATTATTATATGTACCTCCCTCCTCCTCCTCCTCCTTTTTTGATACAAAACAATTATAAATTCATGTATTAAAAATCTCTACTTCCTTGTCGATGTGAAATATTTGGAGAATGCGGATGAAGCAGGTCAACAATGGACACTATGGATTATCTTTTAATGTTTCCTCTCTCATTGGGTTCTCTCTGTATCTTTTTTATTTTTGGATGGGTTTTTGGTTCATCGTATAAAATGTTTTTAATTTTTAATAAACCACTCAAAATTATTTGCAATTTTCATTTTGAATTTTTGTTGGCTGGCCATAGTGGACAACACCATTTAAAAAAATTAAAAAAAAAAACATACTTCATCCTCGTTGCCCGCCCGACTGTCCACATTTAAATATGCACAGGACCTTTTTCAATAAAGTCGTAGCAAACCAAACATCTATTCTCTTTATATTGTACATACATACACACACATGTATAACGTTGTAGTTGTTAGTCAGTCTAGGGCTTTACTCATCACCCACATCATCCATCCAGCAGCCATTCCATTTCCATTTCATGTTTTTTTTGCTCGTGTTGGTTTTTTTTCTCCTTCTTTGCTTAACAAACATATTTAAAAATTCATTTCATTGTAATGTTTTATTTTAATTAATTTATTTTTCTTTATTTTCTTTATTTTTTTTTATTGTGTATTGAAGTTCCTCATCTCTTTCTTTCGTTTTATAAATTTAATATAAAAAAACATGTTACTTTTTGCTCGTCTTCCTCTCCTCCTCTCATTTCTATATCAAAGAGTGAGTGATGGGCACAGCGTTTTGCTTTCTGTGATGAGATCCAAGTCGTCAGTGGAAATTGTGATTTTTCTCCAAGGAAAATTTCTGAAATTCAAATAAAGTAGTGGTGAATACAACAAGAAAAACAAAAAAAAAAAAAACAAAAAAAGAAAGTAAAACGTAAAAAGGAATTTTTCTTTTTAATCGCAGAATTTTCTTAAGAAAATTCCCAGCCACTCAATGTTTTTTTGTCTCTTCTTTTTGATTTTTTCTCCCCTTATAAATGGCAGGAATTCCCTTAAGTTCCTGTTTAAAGACTCGTAACTTCTATATGAAATCGTTTATAAAATATTGGCAATTTATTAAGAAAAAAAAAAATAATTTTTATAATAATTTTTGTCATCTTCTCTCTTTTTTTTTGTTGTTGCAGATAAACTTGCCACTTGTTTTGTTTGTAAAGCTGAAAATTGTCCTCGTACCCGTCCGCTTAAGAAAGGACGAGGTCAACAGTATGGCATACCCGATGATACTATACCCGCAGGGGCTAGAGTCTGTAATACGTGTCAATGTAAATCGGTACGAACACGTTATCCCAATTGTCCTTTGCCTACATGCCCAAATCCCAAAGATCGTGCCAAACGCCTGCGTAATATACCACCACGTCTGTACGAATTGGCACCGGAGTTACGCGATCCAATTATGCAAGAGTTTCAAATACCCGCCCAAGCCACACGCTGTTGTTCGGCTTGTCTGATGCGCATTCGAAGAAAACTGGATCCCCATGTTAATTTGACTGATGAAGAGAGACGTACGGATGGCGACGAATCGGATGTGAGTACATCATCATGTGATGAACGTGAACCGGGCGGTAGTGATACGGCCTCAGTGGAGAGTCCACAGGCTCAGCGGCATAATTCACTATCGAAAGATCTCGTACAGAAACCGTCACCTTTGTTAACGGCCAACAAAACTAATATCGAAATAATTAACGCAACAGTTGCGGATACTACAACAGCTCCCACGTCGGTAAGTGTAGCTGGTGGCGGTGGTAGCGGCATTAGTGTCAATAATGCTCAGACAATAGCAGCAAAATCCGATGAACGCTTACTGCCACCTTTAGGTCATGCTCCAAAGAAACAAAAGACTTCCGAGGAGTATGACTCTTCGGCTACGGAAACCGCCGACGAAGAGAATGAGAATTCTCCTGCAAATCGTCAGAGTCCCAAGGTCATACCGAATTCTAGTAATGCCGGCAGTTGTTCAAGCAGTTCTGTGGTGGTTACAGTTGCTTCAGGCCTGGGACCACCAATCTCATCGATCAATGGGCCGCCTATACCACCTTCTGCATCACAACTGGCACCTGCTACAGCCGGGCAAGATCCTAAAACGGGCCATGTTAGGTCATGTGATTTGCAAGACTATTTGTATAAAGTTATTGAACGTTCTCTGAAACACAAAGGTCCACCACCTGCTAAGCCGCCGCAATCCAACAATCAAGTGGCGAATCCCCATTTAGTAGGTATTGGTGGCAAACAATCCATGCAAATGTCACTGGACTCTTCAGCTGTCACCAACAATAGCAGTGGGAGTGCAAACAACAATAGACGCAATGATGTCATTAGTAGTTCCACGGCCAGCAGCTCTGCTAATAACTCCAGCAGCGTAAGCAACAGCAGTAACAATAATTCCAATAATGATGTTACCATTGTAAGGGAATATCGTAATGATAGTTCCATAAAACATCAGCCACAAGCTCATGGCCAGCCTTTAATAGTGGGCGGTGGTTCATCTTCTACAAATTCCGTGCAAAACTTGAACGTACGGCACTCGCCGGCATCTCAAGCACCACCACCCACACTGCCATCTACTCAAGCGCCAGTACATCCCGAGAATTTGGCTACTCTATCGGTTGTTAATTCATATATGCCTGTACAGCATTTGCCACCACCGTCACATGGCATGTTACACCATCAGCAGCATGATATTAAGGCCACTATAACACCGGTGCTGAAAACGCGTAAGACATCAACACCGCCTCATGTAGTCGTGGCGGCTTCTCCCGACACCATTATCTATGCAACTTCTCGCAACAACGAACCTGAGCCTCAGACTCTAGACTTATCGATCAAGAAACCCTCTAGAGATGGTCCCTCTCCGCATAATACATCGAGTACTTCGTCATCATCAGGTTTAGGTAGTGAAAATAGTGGCAACAGCAATGTGACACCTCGTCACCAACAGCCCCCACCCAGTTCTGGAGTTCAACATGTTCCCAGCATGTATCGTGGTTCTGAACCTTCTCCTCTAATAGGAGCTCCTCCCAATCATGCGTACCTTTATCATCCTCATCCAGCCAGTGTGGGAGTAGGTAAAGTACCACCACCGGGATCCCTTTATGTGTCACAAGTACCTGTTCCCATGCCCATAACTCAGCCACCAGGTGCACCGGTAGGTAGCTCCTCGCAACGATGCCAAACATCGCAGCCGCCTCCTTCGCAGCCATCATCGCATATGCAAATGTCCAGTCAACATGGCAAATCGGTGGGTAGTGGCATTAATAAAATGCCACCAAAGTTAAGCCCCCAAATGATACATCCACCACCGCCACATTCACACCAGGCACCCTCACCATCTCAACAGCAACAACAACAACAGCAGCAGCAGCTTTTGGTGGGTCCTAAGGGTTCCATTACTCATGGCACCCCTGTCAACAATGCTACCCAACAGATTATTGTGCATCCGGCACCAGCCGGGGCCACCTTAAGTCCGAAATTTGATAACTTACTAAGACAAACACCTCCGTCAGCAGCGACAGGCGGTGAAAGCAATAAATTGGGTTCCATAACCCAGGGAACACCAATACATTTGCCAGCTCATTTAGATAATAAACGGCCGTATGAGTACCCCTATAAGTCATCACAACGCCAAAGTCCAGCTCAACAGCAACAGCAACATCATGCACCACCACCTCAACAGCAGTCATCACCACAAGGACTGCCTCAAAATGCTTATACAGTTGGGCCATATAGTCGACCTTATGCCGTCGAGCAGTCACCTGTTTTAAGCACACGGCAAATTGTAATGCATGACTATATCACCTCACAGCAAATGCAGGGACAACAGCAAAGAAATGTTCCCCGTAGTGGAAGCGCTAATTCTTCGGGTACTCCAGTTTCATCAGGTAAAGAATCACCATCACCGCGTAACTCTTCCAGTGGCTTGGTATACTACGATAAAGATAGAGGACGTACAGAGTATTCGAGTAGAGCTTCACCGGCTGATCATGCCAACAGGTAGGTTTTCCAGCATTTTCGTTTAGTGTGTGATATGATATTAATCTGTTTCTTTTCTTTTTGGTTAAGTACGCCTAGTCCACATCGTACACCACCCCCTCCTCGTCAGGGTGTTATACAACGGCATAATACAGGCTCAAAACCACCATCACCTGCAGCGCCACCCCAAAATCGAATGCATGTTGTGATGTCGCACAATTTTCCGCCAGGTAAGCATCCCGGTGAACACTTAGAAAGAGATACAGCTGGTCGTTGTCGGAATGCTCATTTGGATCCTTTTCTTTCTTTAGCCGGTCACGACGCCTTCTCCTCGTTCGTTGATGTAGCCGTACAGCAGCCCCAATTGCCTGTGCCGTCTCAAAAAGACGACAAATCGTCCGCTCCCCCCGGTGGTCCCGGAGGCCCAACATCAGGACCACCACCACCGCCAAACGCCGGTCAACAACAGCAGCCGCCACCGCCCACACATCACGAGACAATACGCTATCAAATGAATCGTGAGCAACATATGGCTGCCTTGCAAATGCAGCATCATCATCAGGCTGCAGCGGCCGCAGCCCAACATCATCACCAAGCAGCTGTAGCAGCAGTGGCAGCTCAACAACACCAGTACAGGCAACAACATGTTGGCCCATCAGGAATTGATATGCAGAAAGTGCGTTTAGAACAGGCAAAACGTGATGTGCGCATATTTAGTGCTGCTTTAGAAAGAGAACGGGAACGAGAAAGAGAGCGTGATATGCAAAAACGTCAAGAACGAGATCGCATGGAGCGAATGCATGCCGAACGCTTGGATCGTGAACGAGAACAACGTGAGCGTGAACGGGATCGTGAAAGAGATCGAGAAAGAGATCGTGAACGGCGTGAACAGGAACGTGCTGCTGAGGAACGAGAACGTGAAGGCAGACGTATGGAGCGCATCTATGCTGGTAATGTAGCCACCGCTGCTAATGTTGCTGCTGCTACCGGGCATCCACACTATATACGAGGACCCCCACCACCGGAAACCGGTCCGCCACGTACCATACCAGATCGTGAAAGAGATCCGTAAGTTTTATAACATTTTCTGTTTTATTTTTGATTCATTTGTAAAGAGATTTGAGAGAATAGCTTTTGTGTTGAAGCTTTTTTTGTTTTTAGCGTACATTACCATTCAATCCATAATCGCGATTCATTTTTCGTATTTTTTTCTTTATTTCGATTTGTTCCCCTCATTGCTACTTGTGCACGCGTTTTGCTCTCATTTATTTGTATATTTATGTGTGTCTTATTTTACTAATTATAACAGCTATCATAGGACTCATCCTGGTCAACCATCCACGGAAGGTACATTTTCCGCCCAGACTCTAATCGATGCTATAATCAAACACCAAATCAGTCAAAGTAGCACCGAACCAACGGCAATGACTGTCAGCAGAGATTTATCAAGGCCACCATTCGTAAGTTTCAAGCGCAATTAATAATAAACCGTTATATGCAATTACAGCAACTGCTATAATATTGTTTCTATTTATTTCTGTAGTATAATTCCCGAGATATTGGCCCACCACGTCATCCCACAAACGCTACAATATCATCTCTACAAGCGAACGAGAATAATGGCAAATCATCCTCACCTAATATTATAAATATTGATTTAGACAATGATCGCAGTACGGTGGCCTCATCATCGTCCTCGTCCAGCGGAGGAGGCGGCGGCCATCATGACTCTTCTGCACGAAATTCACGTGGTGGACCCAGTGGTGGTATGGCAACCTCATCCTCTCAAGGGCCACCACCTCCAGCCTCATCGCAATCGTCTCAGATGCGCACGAAAAACATCACGTTTGGCGAACTGACCGACAAGATTATATCCAACGATTACCACAATCATCCAATGCATTTACGAGCACCGCCACCTCACCCAACCAATTTTATGTCGTACATGCAAGATCCGCAGGGCATTATAGCCACGGATTTGTTCCGCAGAAGAGTTCAAAAGGAGGAAGCAGCAGGAGCTGCTTCGAAAGGTGGGCCGCCCTCAGCGCAACAGACCATGAATGCCAATTCCAATCCTGGCACGCTCAACAGCCAGGGTCGGTCCACAACACCGGGTGATGATCGTAACATAATACGTATGCCTCAGTCTCATAGTCCACGTAAATACATGCAGGAATTTATGATAGCGCAGGACTATCACTATCAGCAACAACAGCAGCAGCAACCTGGAGCTGGAGGACCGCCACCAACATCGATAATGAGAGGAACTTCTTCTTACGATGCGAATTCAGTGGCTGGAAGTACTTCTTCAGGAGTTTCTACGGGACCAGGCGGCAGTGGTGGTGGTGGCGGTACTTCGGTACCCAACCACACTTTTGACACCATGAAATATGTACAAAATCGTATTGTAGAAGTTATGCGCACTGAAGATGATCATAGAGTCGCCAGTGGCAGCGGAGCGCCTGGTTCTGGTGCTAATGATCACCATGATCATCATAATGATCATCGCATGAAAGATCCTCATGAACCACGAAAGACACCCAATCAATACGATGATCGTGATAGTGGTAGACGTTCCGCCAGTAGTGATTCTTCTCATTCTCATCCCTCGAACATGTCAGGAGGTGGTGGTAGCGGCTCCTATCAACCCTCTCCAGTTACCACGTTCGCCGCCACTACGTATGCTTATCCCTATAGTGCTCTAAATGTGCCCAGTTCGGTAGCTGGCCTACCGCCAACCTCACAAATGAATCTAAATGTGGGTCATCAAATGCCACCAACCTCCAGCGGCGGCTCATCGATGCATAAACAACCAACGCATGTATTACATGGTGGTGGAGCAGGTTGCTCTACAGGCGTTAGTGGCGGTGGTCATGATGGCAATCCCAATTCTGTTGTAAGCACAACATCAGGTGTGGGAGGTGGCAGTGGAGGACCAGGTGGTGGCTCATCCACCGGCTCATCAGCAACAGAACCTAAACCTTTGCTGTCGGCTCAATATGAGGCATTAAGCGATGAAGATTAGTTGTGACTTCAGGCGTCTGGGGGATCGCTACAGCATAGATATTCTCAAGCACAAGCCCAGACGCATAATTCACACGTTCAACAGCAGCAGCAACAGCAACAACAACATCTGCAACAGCAGCATCATATTCAACAGCAAACAGTAGCACATCAATATCAAATAGTTGCTGTTAATAATCATGGCACACATAAAACGGCACTCGGGCAACATCAGCAATCACAACAACAGCAATCACAACAACAGCAACAACAACAACAGCAACAACAACAATATCAAATAAATCAACACCAACAGCACATGTCCTTACAACAGCCACAACATCACCAACAACAACAGCAACAGCAACAACGATATTATGCACGTAATAATGTTTATAAAACTCACGATTTAACAATAGAACAACAACAACAGCAAACACAATATAACCACCCTACACAACACCAACAACAACATCATAATCATAATCAACAACAACAATTACAACATCAACAGCAACAACTCTCATTTAACGGTAATATGAAGAATAACAACAACCTGAATGTAAACAACACAAATAACAGTAATAATAACAACAATCGTTATTTTTAAGCCAAAAACACAAGAGAGAGATTGAAAGAGAGTGATAGAAACGGATGTTTATACTAAAAGCTATCGTTTCTCTTCTCTTACTCACTTTTCTTTAAATGACGAGCATTTATTTGTAATTAACGGTGAAAGACAGGGCATACTAAACAATAATCTAAAAACAATAAAAGAAAAGGGGAAACGGAAAATGGAGGAAAGACAAATGAATTTTTTACCTCTACACGTTAGACGAACAGGACAACAAATAAAAATTAATTTTAAATTGTAAAAAAATAAATGATTTTCAAACAAAAAATAAATAAATATAAATAATATTGATAAATACATACATATATTAAATAAAATAATATTTATAATTGTAATTAAAAGAAAACAAAACAAAACAAAACGTATTCATCAATAAATGTGTATGAAAACAGAAACAACAGAAAGCAGATGGAAAGAAAGAAAAAAAGAAGAATATCACAATTTATATACAATACATACATACATACCATACTTACATACAAATTATTCAAAGAAAAAAAAAAGAACAAAGAAATAACTGTTTTTACTTACTCTATAATCAAACCCCCTTTTGACATTCTAATTATACTCTCTCTCCTCTCCACTATTATCACAACACACACAATCAATCACTCGCATATTTCTTGGACAAGATCGTTTATAAAAGATTTGCTTTTTAAATTATTTCCTTTTTTATTTTTTTGTTACAATTTGTACATAGATTTTCTATATAATTTATCATTATTTTTTAACAAAAATACTGTTGAATATCGTATTGCAAAAGTCAAATGATAAAGTTTTAGAAAAATTCAATATTTTGGAAAATTTTAAAACTATTCCGAGTAGTTCCATGATACAATTACTTAATTCAAGACCTGCATATGAAGCTTCTAATTCCATTTCTCATTAGGGAACTTAAATACGGATTTAAATGAGAAATTTTCATTTTAAAAGAACACCACACGCACTCTATAAAAATTAAAAACTTTGTTAATTTAAAATATTTTTTTGATATTTCTTAACATTTCACAGTCGATGATGATGACAGGAATTTGTTTTCATTACAGAAAAATATTCTTTGATACAATGATAAATAAATTATCCTGGTGACTTTCTACCAAACGAACGAACGTTTAAAAATCGTTGTAGGAAAACAAATCAAATCAAAAAAGGCAGTCGAGTGAGTTTACCTTACTACTTACCTTTGACATTGATTTGTTGTTATTTTGAATTGTTGTTTGAATTATTTTTTAATTTAATAAGAAAGGTTAAAAGTTAAGTTATTGATGGCTGTTTCTATTGTTGTAATGAAAATTAAAGCACAAACGTTTACCAACACTGGAGATAAATCATTTTTTACGAGAAGCATTATATTTTCTTACTTTTTAAACTTCTCACCTTATTTATAACAAAGTAAAGAGAAGAAAATCATTTCAAATAAAACTTACCAATTCAAAATTCACCATAAATTTTAAAACAAAAAAATCTATAATTTATTTATAAAAAAATAATGAAAAAATTAAATACATTTTAAGTATGAATACTTATAAACCAGGAAATTTATAAAACAAAAGTAAAATAAATACAAATAAAAAAAAACGCTAAGACTTATAAATAAAATTAAAACAAATTTAAAATATGAAAACAAAAAACTTTATAAAAATAAAATAAATACTTATACACACACACATACAACAGACACACACATAATGAATACACTTTCTTAAGAAGATTTATTATAACAAATAACAGTAACAATAGAATTTTTCAATATGCATTAATTATATAAAAAATAAATAATAATTTATTAAATTATAAACATATGTATATTTATATACATAACAAATATGTATAAATATATATAAAAAAATCAATACTATTTATTAAATAAACAAATTACACAGACACTAAAATTTCACAACATAAAAATAATGTTTTATGCTGATAAATTGAAAGAATAATTAATTTATAGAAATCAAATGAAATTATGATTTTTTCTTTTTTTTTTTTTTAAATATGTACGTTTAATAACAAACATGTTCTTGTTTTTTTTTTTTAATACCTTATAGAATATTTTCTACTTTTTCCCCCAATTTTTTTTTTTTGTTCTTCAAACAAATTAAATATCATTAAAACAAATTACTGATAATTAATTATAAATACTTATAAAATAATACATAAAAAAATAAAAAATATCTAAAAAAAAAGAAATAGTTTGTAATTTTGCCTTAAGTTCTAAGCTTAAAAATAAATACTTATAAAAAAAAATTATAATTATATTTATATATATAATTAAAATAACTATATATGATCATTGTAAAAAATAATTAATTAATTAAATAAACATATAAAAGTGAATAGTTATTTAGTTTATAAATAAATATTAAAATAAAAAAATTATAAAACAAAAAAAAAAAAAATCATAAAACAACTACTTTTTAGCTTAATATAATTTTTATTATAATTATAATTTCTTTAACTATATAAATTATATTTAAATATTATTTTTTAAAAACTAAATATGAATAAAAGATTAACAGTAACTTTTTGTAATAAATATAAAAAAAAAAACAATTTATAAAAATAAATCTATAAAGGAAAAATTTATATAAAAAAATAAAAAAAAAATAATAATAAAAGATTTTGTAATTATATTAATATTATCACACTACCCCTAAAAATAAAATAAAATAAAAATAAATATACCTTAAATATGAACATAAAATGCAAAACATAAAGAAAAATTAAAATCTTTTTTTTTAATGATTTACTTTTGAAATATTTTCTTCTAATATAATTAAGTTTATTTTTTCTATTTAAATTTAAAACTAAATTTTTATTATTACCAACGGTAAAAATTAAAAAAAAAAAATAAATTTAAAATGTAAGTTAATATGTAACTCTTCTTCTTTTTAATTTTCTTTTTTTACCTAAGTAGCAATTGATTTTTTAATTTTTTTATTTTAAGTTTAACCTGAAATACTTTTTTTTTATATATAAATGTATCTGTAAAATTAAAAATATACATATATCATTACACAATAATAATAAATAATAATAGAATTGTTATTTTTCTTAAGTTTTTTCTAATAAAAATAAATCAATAAATAAAATAAATTAAAAAAAAAAAACAAAACACAATTATTTTCAAAATTATGTTTCTTTTTATTTCTAAATTTTGAAACAATTTTTTGTTTTTTCATTTACTTTAAGAAAGCCTCTTAATTACTCTCTAAATAAACATAAACAAACCTTAACAAATATATATATATAAAAACAAAATATATAATATGATAAATTATTAATTATTAAAATAATTAAATAAAAAAAAAAATGAAAACAAAAAAAAAACAACAAAATACACTTATTACCACATAAATAATTTATTGGTAAACCAACCCATATACAAAAATTAAATTAAAAACAAATAAAAATAAAAGAAAGAAAATAAAATAAAATAAAAAAATAAAAATTTAAATAATAAATTACATAATGAACATATAAATTTAAAAGCAAAAAATGAAAAACAAAAAAGAAAAATACGTTGGCAAATTATACAACATTAAGGTGACGAAGAAAATGAATAAAAATCTGATTATAAAATAAAATGACAAAAGAAAACAAAACAAAACAAAAACAAATAAAAGAAGAAATTATTAGAAAATAAATTCAAAATGAAAAATATTGAAAAAAAAAAAAATTGGAAATGTGTTTTTAATTGAAACTGACTTATCTAGAATTAGTGATAATTTAAGAAAATTACAATGTCGTAGGATTTGTCCTTCTCTTAATTTTCCTTTACATCTAAAGGTTTCTCCGTTGCAATTTATTTCTTTCCCCTATTCGATGACATTTAAATTCCAAAGGAATAATAATAAAAAGGCGAATTCACGAAAGTGTTGAATTACTGACATTAGCCGACTTCCTACAATTTACACAATGAATACGAGTTCGTAAACTCATTTTTAGAAATGCCTTATGTTCATTCTTGCATGACAGCTAGTTTGATTGCCATCAGGCGTAAAAGTCAAACGGTCGTAGAGGACCAAAACATATGTTTTACGTATTAGGTTCCACAGTCACCGTAATTCCGTTTTTATCTAAAACTTTTCTCTGTGCAATGCAAAATCACTGCTAAAACATGCTTTGCACTGCGTACTTAATTTTTAAATTAAATGTTGGAAGCCTTCCATTATTATTTAGTTCATTATTCCATCAGTAGAGAACTTTATAGGTTTCTGAATGATAAGCTGACTCAATTGCGTTTTGAACGCCTCTTCGGAATTAAATGACTCACTTATGGATGACAACTAAAGCTCATTCGCTTTGTCGAGTAGCAACCATAAATTTGCAGTTACGGAAAGAAAAAAATTGTTTACAAGTAAAAGTGTTGGATTTTGTCTGTGTGTAACAACCAATCCGGTTGCCATCGATAATCGAGTAATAAATTGATGTCATTAAGATACTTCTGCAGTCACTGCTACAAAATGATAATCTGAAGCTTAAACTTGCGGGTTAAATGGTGGGATCTCCAAAAAGAGACAGGAATTAATCGTTTGATAAATTCCCTTTCAATCCCATCCGCCACATAGCAATACCTTTCATGATTTCAATCCTGGCCTTGCCGCCATCCTTGTTGCCTTACATTGCTTTATCCATGATCGATCTTATTCAATTACTATTATCGTATGTGATTCACTTTTTGTAGCCCAAAATCATTCGATTAGTTCAGCTTAAATAGTGAATCGCAAATAGAAATTATGTCCATTAAATTGATATGGCGCATTGCATCCAGTTTACTGCAAATGATTGATAAGGGCTTGGTGATGAATGCTGACCTTTCTTGGTTTCTATTTTTTCATTGATTTTAATGACTTTCTTATAGTGATACATTGGTCCTCTATAACGATATGCATTTTTAAAATCAAAACACATTGAAAATAAGCGAACTAACCTATGTATTCCACTGCTATTGACTTCGAGTTACAGCGCCATCTCATCATCATAGACTTTTAAAAATATACGATCTCCTCTTTTCTTTTCTATACTGGAAAATCTTGGCAGTCTCTTTCCGAACGTATGTGAGTTTTAGGGTTCCAAGTGTAATTGGGATTTTTTTTTTTGAAATGGGGATGAACAAACATTTTTGGGAATGGTGGCTTTTTTTATTGGGGATAATTGAAATATTTTTGGGGATTTTTAAAACATTTTGTAAATGTTTTTTTAATTTACATGCATTTTGTTAAAATAATTTAATAATCAATTTTATTATTGTTATTTATTAATTATTCCAATACAGTCTAATAAAGTCTTGCTTTTGTGGGCATTTTCTAGGAACCGAACAGTAAACAAGCTTTTTAGAGGGAAATTTGATGTTTAAAATATCGAAATCGGAAATGAAAACCTTGAAACAATCTCATAACAATGGGTGTGTTGCAGTGATAAAATTAAAATGTGGTGAATGTGTAATAAAAAACAACGGTATTACCGGCAGCGTAAATAAATTTCAACTCGATTAGTGGAGTCATTGAAAAATGAATTCCATAGGGTGTGTATCTAGGGTGCATGTATTTATTCATGATAAATAAGATTTCGCGGTATTTGTGGTTGTAGAAAATGAATAAGAATATGACAACTAATTTAATGGAACTGTTTTATCTCAAGATAATGGCATACACCAACATGGTGTTTGTCTCTGCTAATAACTACATTTACTCAAAGGGTATTACTACCACTATGTTAAGCAACAGTATAAGCGTATGACACAGTGTTATTCAATGAAAATACTATTAAAGCAGAATTTTTTTATTTAATACAGGGAAAATACAAACAATGATTGTTATTATAATTAAAACAAAATACAGTGGGCAGCAAAAGTCTATGTACGCCAATATGCTTTAGCAAATTTCATAATTTTAATACCAATGTTGTCAGATTCTTATTAATTTTCTACTACCACAAATTCTTCAAAATCTTATTTATCATGAATAAATATATACACCCTAGATACCCACCCCCTATGAAATTCATTTTCCAAAGACTCCACTAACCGAGGTGAAATTTATTTACGCTACCGGTAAATCAGTAATGAGTTTTTTTTTTCGATTTAACGGTACTTGTGGTTAATTACAATTTTACACACCCAATGTTGTCAGATTGTTTCAAGGTTTTGATTTCCAATTTTGATGTTCTAAACATCAAAATTCCATCTAAAAACCTTGTTTACTGTTGTGTTCCTAGAAATGCCTACAAAAACAAGACACTTTAATTTATTGCAATAGTAAATAAATAACAGTAATAAAATTGATTATTAAATTATTTTAACAAAAATGCAAGTAAATTAAAAAAAAAAGTTTTAAAAATCCATAAAAATATCTCAATTATCCACAATAAAATCCCCATTTCCAAAAAATATATCCCAATTACACTTAGAACCCTAAAACTCACATACATACGTTTGGAAAGAGACTGCCAACATTTTCGAGTATAAAAAAGATAAGAGGAGATCGTTTATCTTTAATAGTCTATGATGAGGAGATGATGCTGTAACTCGAAGTTACGAAGCAGTGGAATAGTTTGTTCGCTTATTTTCGATCTGTTTTGAATTTAAAAATGTATATCGTTCCAGAGGGCCGAAGGTTCACTATAAAAAAGTCATTAAAATCAATGAAAAAATAGAAAGCAAGAAAGGTTGGCATTCATCACCAAGCCCTTATTAATCATTTGCAGTAAACTGGATTGCAATGCGCGCCATATCAATTTAATGGACGTAATTTCTGTTTGAGAGGCACTATTTAAGCTGAACTAATCGAATGATTTTGGGCTACAAAAAGTGAATCACATACGATAATAATAATCGAATAAGATCGATCATGGATAAAGCAAGGTGAGGCAACAAAGATGGCGGCAAGGCCAGGATTGAAATCATGAAAGCTATTTCTGTGTGGTGGATGGAATTGAAAGGCAATTCATCCACCGATTAATTCCTGTCTCCTTTTTAAAAATTCCACCATTTAACTTGCAGATTACAACTTCAGATTATCATTTTGTAGCAATGACTGCAGAACTCTCTTAATGACGTAAATTTATGGTTTGATTATCGATGGTATAGGGATTGGTTGTTACAGACAGACAAAATCCAACACTTTTAATTGTAAAAATTTTTTTTGTTACCAAAAACGTATGGTTGTCAGTCGACAAAGCGAATAAGCTTTAGTTGTCATCCATAAGTGAGTCATTTAATTCCGAAGAGGCGTTCAAAACGCAATTGAGTCTGCTTATCATTCGGAAACCTATAAAGTTCTCTACTGATGGAATAATGAATTAAATAATAATGGAAGGCTTCAAACATTTATTTTAAAAACTAAGCATGTTTTAGCAGTGACTTTGCATTGCACAGAGAAAAGTTTTAGATAAAAACGGCATTACGGTGACTATGGAACTTAATACGTAATACATATATCTTGATCCTCTACAACCGTTTGACTTTGACACCTGATCAGAATCAAACTGAATTGTCTTGCAAGAACGAACATAAGGTATTTCTAAAAATGATTTAACGAACTCGTATTCATTGTAAATATGCTTTACAACTTGCGTTTAGGAAGTCGGAGAACGTAAATACTTTCGTGAATTCGCCTGTTTTATTACCTTGGAATTTAAATGTCTTCGAATACAAAAGAATTCTGGCATTAGTGGAAAGAAACTAATTTCAACGGAAAAATCGAATTAGATGGAGAGGAGAATTAGGAGAAGAACAAGTCCTACGACGTTCATTTTTATCATAGAATTTTCCAAATAGTGATTTTCTAAAATTATCACTAATTCTCGGTTTTTTATATCATTTTGAATTCATTTTCTAATAATTTCTTCTTGATTTATTTGTTTTTGTTTTGTTATTTTATAATCAGATTTTTTATTCATTTTCTTCGTCACCTTAATGTTGTATAATTTGCCAACGTATTTTTCTTTATTGTTTTTCATTTTTTGCTTTTAAATTTATATGTTCATTATGTAATTTATTATTTAAATTTTTATTTTTTTTTTATATTTTTTTTCTTTTATTTTTATTTGTTTTTAATTTTTTATTTGTATTTTATTAATTAAATTTAAAAATTTTTTTATTTTTTATTATTTACCAATAAATTATTTATGTGGTAATAAGTGTATTTTGTTGTTTTTTTTTATTTTAAATATTTTAGTAATTTATGATTTATTTAATATACATATTTTGTTTTTATATATATTTGCTAAGGTTTGTTTATGTTTATTTAGGGAGTACCCAAGAGGCTTTAAATTAAATAAAAAAAATATTTTAAAAATTTAGAAATTAAAAGAAACATAATTTTTTTGTTTCTTTTTTTATATTTTATTTTATAAGTATTTATACTTAATTATTAATAATTTGTTTTTTTTATGATATTTAATTAATTAAATTTGTTTGAAGAAGAGAAAAGCAAACTAAAGGAAAAGGTAGAAATTATTGTATAAAATATTGAAAAAAAAATAAGAACCTGTATATTTGTTACTAAACGTACATATATGTACATATCAGAGATCGGCAATGAGTATTCAAAAAGATAAGTAGAATCGAATTATACTCATAATTTCCGATACGAATTCAAACTTATTTCTATATCATACTCATACTACTCATATTCAAAGTTTGAAGTACTAAACATGTTTATACTTAACAACAGGTATGTTGTTGTTGATTTCGCCTCTCTATGACTCAACAATTACAAGAATCACAAAATAAGTATGATTCGCGTACGAACACTAAAATACTCACTAAAAGATTGTGTGCTTTCTCTGTCCTTTTTGCTTACGAGTCTTTTTTCTTTTTGTTGTAAATGCAACAACAACTAAGACTAAATTTTTATGAATGATTCAAATCCTCGAATCATTTATGAGTATTGTAAATATATTTCTAAAGTTATGAATCTAAATGAGTAGGAGTATGAATCAAACATATTACGAATGTTATGAGTTTGATGTCAAGGTTGTACTCAGCTCATTGCAACCCGTACTTATAAATCAACGTTGTAGTGAGTACGAATGAATCAGAGTAGTTAAATATTCAATATTGTTGACTCAGTTATATTCAAAATTTTATAAGTGCTTATGATTAGCGGGACAACGATTCATTGCTGATCTCTGGTAAATATCTGGACCAGCAATGAATAATTTTTTCGCTACTCATAAGTACTCATGAAATTTCGAGTATGAGTGAGTCAACAGTATTGAAATTCAACTACTCTGATTCATTAGTACTCACTACAACATTGATTTATAAGTACAGGTTGCAATGAGTATGAGTACAACGTTGACATCAAACTTATACCATTCGAAATATGTTTGATTCATAAGCCAACTCGTTCAGATTTATAACTTTAGAAAAATACTGATAATACTCATAAACGATTCGAATCACTCATTCATCAAAATTTAAAGACTTAGTTGTTGTTGCATTTACAAAAAAAAGAAGAAAGAAAAAGACAAAGACAGCAAACACACAACCTTCTAGTGAATATTGTAATGTTCATACATACTTATTTTGTGATTCTTGTAAATGTTGAGTAGAGGAGAGTAGAAATCAACAACATCATGAGTATTGTTAAGTATGAGTACTTCAAACTTTGAATATGAGTAGTATGAGTATGATATTAAAATAACTATGAAGGCGTATAAGTGTCAGAAATTATGAGTATGATTCGAATCTACTCATCTTTTTTAAAAATACTCATTGCTGACCTCTGGTGCATACATATGTATGTATTAAAAAGAAAAAAAAAATCATAATTTCATTTGATTTCTATAAATTAACTACTTTTTAATTTATAAATGAACGAACCAGCATAAAATATTATTTTTATGTTGTGAAATTTTAGTGTCTGTGTAATTTGTTTATTTAATAAATAGTATTGATTTTTTTTATATATATGTATACATATTTATACATATTTGTTAAGTATATAAATATAAATACATATGTTTATAATTTAATAAATTATTATTTATTTTTTATAATTATATTTTTTATAATTATATATTGAAAAATTCTATTGTTATTGTTGCATTTGTTATAATAAATCTTCTTAAGAAAGTGTATTCATTATGTGTGTGTCTGTTGTGTGTGTGTGTATAAGTATTTATTTTATTTTTATAAAGTTTTTTTTGTTTTCATATTTTAAATTTGTTTTAATTTTATTTATAAGTCTTAGCGTTTTTTTTTTTGGATTTATTTTACTTTTGTTTTATAAATTTCCTGGTTTAAGTATTCATATTTAAAATGTATTTAAATTTTTCATTATTCTTTTATAAATAAATTATTGATTTATGGTGAATTTGTATTGGTAAGTTTTATTTGAAATGATTTTCTTCTCTTTACTTTGTTATAAATAAGGTGAGAAGTTTAAAAAGTAAGAAAATATAATGCTTCTCGTAAAAAATGATTTATCTCCAGTGTTGGTAAACGTTTGTGCTTTAATTTTCTTTACAACAATAGAAACAGCCATCAATAACTGAACTTTTGCCCTTTCTTATTAAATTAAAAAATAATTCAAACAACAATTCAAAATAACAACAAATCAATGTCAAAGGTAAGTAAGGTAAACTCACTCGATTGCCTTTTTTGATTTGATTTGTTTTCCTACAACGATTTTTAAACGCCTTAAATCGTTCGTTTGGCAGAAAGTTACCAGGATAATTTATTTATCATTCTATTAAAGAATATTTTTCTGTAATGAAAACAAATTCCTGTCATCATCGGCTGTGAAATGTTAAGGAAACATCAAAAATATTTTAAATTAACGAAGTTTTTAATTTTTATAGACTGCGTGTGGTGTTCTTTTAAAATGAAAATTTCTCATTTAAAGCCGTATTTAAGTTCCCTAATGAGAAATGGAATTAGAAGCTTCATATGCAGGTCTTGAGTTAATTGATTGTATCATCATAGAGCTACTCGGAGTAATTTTAAAATTTTCCAAAATATTGAATTTTTCTACAACTTTATCATTTGACTTTTGCAAGACGATATTCCACAGTATTTTTGTTAAAAAAATAATGATAAATTATATAGAAAATCTACGTACAAATTGTAACAAAAAAATAAAAAAAAAAATAATTTAAAAAGTAAATCTTTTATAAACGATCTTGTCCAAGAAATATGCGATCGATTGTGTGTATTGTGATAATAGTGGAGAGGAGAGAGAGTATAATTAGAATGTCAAAAGGGGGATTGAGTATAGAGTAAGTAAAAACAGTTATTTCTTTGTTCTTTTTTTTCTTTTCTTTGAATAATTTGTATGTAAGTATGGTATGTATGTATGTATATAAATTGTGATATTCTTCTTTTTTTCTTTCTTTCCATCCGCTTTCTATTGTTTATGTTTTCATACATATTTATTGATGAATACGTTTTGTTTTGTTTTTCTTTAATTACAATTATAAATATTATTTTATTTAATACATGTATGTATTTATCAATATTATTTATATTTATTTATTTTTTGTTTGAAAATCATTTATTTTTTTACAATTTAAAATTAATTTTTATTTGTTGTCCTGTTCGTCTAACGTGTAGAGGTAAAAAATTCATTTCTCTTTCCTCCATTTTCCGTTTCCGTTTCCTCTTTTCTTTTATTGTTTAGTATGCTCTGTCTTTCACCGTTAATTACAAATAAATGCTCGTCATTTAGAGAAAAGTGAGTAAGAGAAGAGAAACGATAGCCTTTAGTATAAAGCATCCGTTTCTATGACCCTCTTTCACTCTCTCTCTCTTGTGTTTTTGGCTTAAAAATAACGATTGTTGTTATTATTACTGTTATTTGTGTTGTTTACATTCAGGTTGTTGTTATTCTTCATATTACTGTTAAATGAGAGTTGTTGCTGTTGCTGCTGTTGATGTTGTAATTGTTGTTGCTGATTATGATTATGATGTTGTTGTTGGTGTTGTGTAGGGTGGTTATATTGTGTTTGCTGTTGTTGTTGTTCTATTGTTAAATCGTGAGTTTTATAAACATTATTACGTGCATAATATCGTTGTTGCTGTTGTTGTTGGTGATGTTGTGGCTGTTGTAAGGACATGTGCTGTTGGTGTTGATTTATTTGATATTGTTGTTGTTGCTGTTGTTGTTGTTGCTGTTGTTGTGATTGCTGATGTTGCCCGAGTGCCGTTTTATGTGTGCCATGATTATTAACAGCAACTATTTGATATTGATGTGCTGCTGTTTGCTGTTGAATATGATGCTGCTGTTGCTGTTGCAGATGTTGTTGTTGCTGTTGCTGCTGCTGTTGAACGTGTGAATTATGCGTCTGGGCTTGTGCTTGAGAATATCTATGCTGTAGCGATCCCCCAGACGCCTGGAGTCACAACTAATCTTCATCGCTTAATGCCTCATATTGAGCCGACAGCAAAGGTTTAGGTTCTGTTGCTGATGAGCCGGTGGATGAGCCACCACCTGGTCCTCCACTGCCACCTCCCACACCTGATGTTGTGCTTACAACAGAATTGGGATTGCCATCATGACCACCGCCACTAACGCCTGCTCCACTACCATGTAATACATGCGTTGGTTGTTTATGCATCGATGAGCCGCCGCTGGATGTTGGTGGCATTTGATGACCCACATTTAGATTCATTTGTGAGGTTGGCAGTAGGCCAGCTACTGAACTGGGCACATTTAGAGCACTATAGGGATAAGCATACGTAGTGGCGGCGAACGTGGTAACAGGAGTAGGTTGATAGGAGCCGCCACCACCACCTCCTGACATGTTCGAGGGATGAGAATGAGATGAATCACTACTGGCGGAACGTCTACCACTATCACGATCATCATATTGATTGGGTGTCTTTCGCGGTTGATGAGGATCTTTCATGCGATTTTCACTATAATGATCGTGGTGATCATTAGCACCAGAACCAGGCGCTCCGCTGTCACTGGCGATTCTATGATCATCTTCAGTGCGCATAACTTCTACAATACGATTTTGTACATATTTCATGGTGTCAAAAGTGTGGTTGGGTACCGAACTACCGCCACCACCACCACCTTTGCCGCCTGATCCCGTAGAAACCTTTGAAGAAATACTTCCAGACACTGAATTCGCATCGTAAGGCGAAGTTTCTCTCATAATCGACGTAGGTGGCGATCCTCCAGATCCAGACTGCTGCTCCTGCTGTTGTTGCTGATAGTGATAGTCTTGCGCTATCATAAATTCCTGCATGTATTTACGTGGACTATGAGACTGAGGCATACGTATTATGTTACGATCATCACCCGGTGTTGTAGACCGACCCTGGCTGTTGAGCGTGCCAGGATGGGAATTGGAATTCATGATCTGTTGCGCTGATGGCGGTCCACCTTTCGAAGCAGCTCCTGCTGCTTCCTCCTTTAGAACTCTTCTGCGGAACAAATCTGTGGCTATAATGGCCTGCAGATCTTGCATGTACGACATAAAATTGGTTGGGTTAGGTGGCGGTGCTCGTAAATGCATTGGATGATTGTGATAATCGTTTGATATAATCTTGTCGGTCAGTTCGCCGAACATGATATTTTTCGTGCGCATCTGAGACGATTGCGATGGCCCTTGAGAGGTTGCCATACCACTACTGGGTCCACCACGTGAATTCCGTGCAGAAGGCTCATGATGCCACACTCCTACGAGAACCAAAGTCTACCCAACCGTCACAAAAACTGTTTTGGAATCTTTGATCCAATAGTTATCCAGCCCATTAGGTCCGATAAGCGCACCTTTCTAAATATTATCGAATTTTATCCGATTTATGGAGGACACTTTTATGCTCTTATAAGAATCTAAGCTTCGTCGACGATATCTCTGGTCTCAAATGTTACACGGCCTTAATGAAAACTGTTTTGGAATCCTTGGATCCGTTAGCTATCTAAGGTACAGTCCGAAAACATCACATTTGGTAAAAAATAATTGATTTTTCAATTTTATTATCTCCAATAAGAAAATTGTTATTTTCATACTTTTCTTTTTGGTTTTTTCCCTTTCTGTCACTTCTTTCACTTTTTCTCGAATTTATCTCCTATTTTCGTGATTATTTAAGATGATCTTTCTTCACTTTAACAAATTTTTCAATTATGATAACTTAACGGAATCTCTGTTAACATAACATTCACTGTAAACATACATAACATTCACTGTAAACATACATAACATTCACTGTAAAGAAAATAATATAACTTTGGTAGATAACTTCACATATTACATCACTGCCATTATGAGTGGAATGTGACATCGTTTAAAACGCCTCCCAAGGCTACTATGGGAGCGCATTTCAAGTATCGCATATACCTACGACTTAAAAAAAAGCCCATAAGAATAGCTCTAACAGAGTCTAATTGCATGATCTCGGCGGCCAGTTAACATCTCACATCCCAGTGAGATGACCAATTTTTCAAATCATTACTACATAAGGTCCAATGTGGCATAAGCTGTGTCCAAAGTGCCACATAGCTGAAACCACATGCCGCCATCGTCATTATCAAAGAAATATGGATCCACATGACAACCTATTTAATATTCACACCAAATAACATCATTTTTGGAATGTATAGGGGCGCTCTGAAATCTTAAGTCTCGAGAATTTTATTTGTTGTCGTTAAAGGTGATTTTTCGATGCACATTTGTACGCACTTTTGTTCCACTGTTCATTATAAAATATTACTGTGAACAAATCATAGAGAAAAAAGGATTCTTGTTCTCCTTTTTTTGGGTCGAACTATTTTTAAAACACTTTTTTATGGATTTTTTTTATTCATAGGCACACATACGAGTGACGTTATGTGCATACATACATATTCAATATATATTTTTAAGTACCAATACAGAAATATGTATGCAATCCGTAGTAGTTATATGGATACTTAAGCATGTACATGCACACATACAACATGCATGAAAATATTGTATTACTATAGAAATGCATACATATATGTATGTATTTATACTTACATATACTCTCTCACTCTCACACATATCCATACACATATACATATTTAGAAATTTTTTTTACTTTTACTAACTTGTACAGAATTGTGTTGCCAACATTTTCAAGGTCATTTGCAAATTAACAAAAGCAGAATTTTTTATATACAAATTTGATGTATGTATATTCCAACTACATACATAACATATACCACTATATACATACATATAGTATATCTATATCTGTACATACGTATCTACATATAAACTATTATTTACATATAAAAATATATAGACATACGTACATACAGCTGTGTGAAATATAATAGTAGCGCTGTATTAACAATATTTTACTTAAGTAAAAAAATAAATTTTTATTCAAGTTAAAAAAAGTTTGTTATTACATTTTATTACCACAAGTCTAAACTATTGAAAAATATAAAAACTTCAAGACAAATATTAATTTTCCAAAGAAAATTATGCTAAATTGTTAAAAACCCCAAATAATTGGCGTGCAAAAAAATAGTAGTAGCATTAGAAAACGTATCTGCAACAAAAAAATGTTGTCACAAGTGATTACTTTTGTATCTTATTTTGTTAGATATGCCTTAATATTTAGTTGAAAAGCCCTTATTGGCCATTACAGCTGTGCAACGCCGCGTCATTGAGTCAACTAAAGATCTGCGCCTCTCAATAGGAATACTTTCCCAAGCTGACCTCACAGACGCCCACAATTCAAAATATTGTAGGACGTTCTCCCACGGTTATTGCAAATTGCAAAAAATTTTAACAAAAGCCAGAAACTCGCGGACTCAAAGCAAAAATTTCTCCCAACGACTCAAGAAGAATAAAACGCATGGTATCATCAGACCCATTTGTTACTTCTACAAAGATAAAATAGGACTTGGAGCTTGATGTTTATACCTCAACTATTCGCCGACATCTAATTAAAGACAATTTATGTGGTGGAAGTCCAAGGAAAGTACCATTGCTGAATTCGAGACATGTCCGCAGCAGACTTAAATTTGCTAAACTTCACGTTGATTGGCCTCCGTCGAAATGGCGCAATATTCTGTGGACTGATGACTCCAGAGTTGTTCTTTTTGGAAATCCTGACACCAGAAAATATGTAAAAAGACCAAAGAACAAGGAATACGATCCTAAATTTGTCAAGAGGACCGTAAAGCATGGTTGCGCAAAAATTAACGTTTGGGGTTGTTTTTCTTATAATGGTACAGGACCCATATTTTGGATTAAAGGCAACATGGGCTCCTCAATGCATGTGGAAATTTTAAAAACTGTCATGCTACCTTAAGCAGAATATGATATGCCGCTTAAATGGGTGTTCCAACAGGACAACGATCCCAAACATACCAGTAAAATTGCAAAAAATTGGTTTTCTGAAAATGAAATTGAGATATTTGAATGGACGACTGAGTCCCCAGACCTAACTCCAATTGAACATCTTAGGGGCGATGTAAAGAAAGGTGTTTTTAAAGATAAGCCGGGAAATGTAGAGCAGTTGTGGACGTCTGTGAGGTCAGCTTGGGAAAGTATTCCTATCAAGAGGCGCAGATCTTTAGTTGACTCAATGACGCGGCGTTGCACAGCTGTAATGGCCAATAAGGGCTTTTCAATTAAATATTAAGGCATATCTAACAAAATAAGATACAAAAGTAATCACTTGTGACAACATTTTTTTGTTGCAGATACGTTTTCTAATGCTACTACTATTTTTTTGCACGCCAATTATTTGGGGTTTTTAACAATTTAGCATAATTTTCTTTGGAAAATTAATATTTGTCTTGAAGTTTTTATATTTTTCAAAAGTTTAGACTTGTGGTAATAAAATGTAATAACAAACTTTTTTTAACTTGAATAAAAATTTATTTTTTTACTTAAGTAAAATATCTTTAATACAGCGCTACTATTATATTTCACACAGCTATACATACATCGGAGTAATACACATACATGTGTAGTAATTTTTAAATTTAAAAAGAAAACAATAAAAAAAGTGAAAAATGGATCTCTTTCCCCCACATTTCTATTTTATTTTCTATTTTTTCTTTACACTTCAAATTTATAATGGAACACAGATATGTATAGGAAGATATACTCGTACATGAAATATATATTTATAATAGATCTAGTGAGGCTCAGACTCCGTTAAGCACATTTATAAGATACCCTATGAATATGAGTAATTCTATGGTTGGTAGCCATTAGGTGCATTGCGATATCCCAACAATCTAGTTCAGTAACATTGCAGTTAGTACTTCAGTTACACTGAAACTGATAAAGTGATCGTACGTTAGGCCACAACAAAGACAGTGTAAAATCAGTAAATAAACGATGTACAGAAGACGTACTATTATACCTCTTCTCCTAATCAAGACAGTTTCTGCAATTGAAACTAGTTTTCAGCTTACAGATCTCTATCCAACCATGCTGTTCGGGGGTCAACAATGACATTTCTCTGGCTAGCACTTCATATGCACTCATTATTGCCTGCCACAGAACCTAAGAATGTCTTCCGATGATTCTTTTCATCTTTGGGGGTTTGAATTAATCGCCTATTTTGA
The DNA here is from genome assembly GCA_930367235.1 of Sarcophaga rosellei. Lineage (NCBI taxonomy): Eukaryota > Metazoa > Arthropoda > Insecta > Diptera > Sarcophagidae > Sarcophaga > Sarcophaga rosellei. The sequence goes on along the minus strand of OV884018.1, from coordinate 57,313,395 downwards.
ATATATGTACCCTAAGTCTACGTATTCCACACGTAGTGCAATTATGATTTTAACTTTGGATTTGTGAAACTTTTTATCGCAATTATATTTACTCGCAGAGTTGTTGCCAGCAGACTGCCGAGAGAGGAAGTTACCGAAGACTAATTATTTTGTTTTGTTCCGATATCAGAGATCAGCAATGAGTATTCAAAAAGATGAGTAGAATCGAATCATACTCATAATTTCTGATACTTATACGCATTCATACTTATTTTAATATCATACTCATACTACTCATATTCAAAGTTTAAAGTACTTATCGTACTCATACTTATCAACACGTATGATGTTGTTGATTTCGACTCTCCATGACTCAACATTTACAAGAATTACAAAATAAGTATGATTCGCATACGAACACTAAAATACTCACTAGAAGGTTGTGTGGTTGCTCTGCTTGCTGCGCCGTCTTTTTTGCTTATGTGTTTTTTTCGTTTTTGTAAATGCAACAACAACTAAGACTGTAATTCGAATCATTACAAGTATTTTGCTAAAGTTATAAATCTGAACGAGTTGGCTTATGAATCAAACATATTTCGAATGGTATAAGTTTGATGTCAACGTTGTACTCATACTCATTGCAACCTGTACTTATAAATCAACGTTGTAGTGAGTACGAATGAATCAGAGTAGTTAAATATTCAATATTGTTGACTCACTTATGTATATTCAAAATTTCATGAGTGCTTATGAGTAGCGAGAAAACGATTCATTGTTGATCTCTGGTACATATCAGAGACCAGCAATGAATCAGTTTTTCGCTACTCATAAGTACTCATGAAATTTCGAGTATGAGTGACTTAACAGTATTGAAATTCAACTACTCTGATTCATTCGTACTAACTGCAACATTTAATTATAACTACAGGTTGCAATGAGTATGAATACAACGTTGACATCAAACTCATAACATTTGAAATATGTCTGATACATACGCCTACTCATTCGGGTTTATAAATTTAGAAAAATACTTATAATACTCATAAATGATTCGAGTGATTCGAATCATTCATCAAAATTTGAAGACTTAGTTGTTGTTGTATTTATTAAAAAAGAAGAAAGAAAAAGACAAAGATAGCAAGCAAAGCAAACACACAACCTTCTAGTAAGTATTGTAGTGTTCGTACACGAATCATACTTATTTTGTAATACTTGTAAATGTTGAGTTATAAATCTGAACGAGTTGGCTTATGAATCAAACATATTTCGAATGGTATAAGTTTGATGTCAACGTTGTACTCATACTCATTGCAACCTGTACTTATAAATCAACGTTGTAGTGAGTACCAATGAATCAGAGTAGTTAAATATTCAATATTGTTGACTCACTTATATTCAAAATTCCATGAGTTCTTATGAGTAGCAAAAAAACGATTCATTGCTGATCTCTGTTCGATATGTGTGTGTTGGGGTTTGAACACACACTACCTACTTGGCTATTGGGTCTTGAATTCATTCATGAATTGTTTATTTGTAGTGGATGCTACAATATCATTAGGATCTCACATCGTTTATCGGCGGGTGAACGGTTTAATAAGGAAACAGTGAAACTACTACTTGAAATATATAAAGAAAAATATTTCTTTCGGCGTCTTCCTCTCAACAGATTTCTGGCAAACACTTTGGGAGTAAATACAATTGTAATGAAAATTTTTTTAAGTTAGTCGTTATAACTACTTTTTTAATTAGGATTCCGACTTGGTTTCTCACACCACTTATGTTGTGTGTGTTAATTTTATACATGAGTGGGTGGCGACACCTACAGTTTAAAATCGACTCCGAACGACAGGTTTTTGAGAAACTTTTTCATGGCAATTTTATTCCTTTATTTACTCCCTTCATTCAGTTTTTGACAAAAATCTGCTGAGAGGAAGTCGCCAAAGAAATATTTTTTCATATTACTTTTAGTTGGAGCTGTCTGACCTGGGAGTTTGAACCGAGGCCTTACGTCTAATAAGCCAACACACTACCTACTAGACTACGGCGACTACTTCATACATATGTACATCCATAATTGGCCATTACAACCCTTCAGTCAGGATTACGGTCTAGCTTCTCACACCACTCATGTTGTGTGCCTTAATTTTATACTTGAGTGGCGGGACCTACAGTTTAACGTCGACTCCGAAGGACAGATTTTGAGAAACTTTTTTATGGCAGGTCTATTTACTCTCAGAGTTTTTGCCAGAAATCTGCTGAGAGAAAGTTGCCGAAGAAATGTTTTTTTTTCATACTTCGTTTTGGTGTCCGGCCTGGGGCTCCAACTAGGGGTTAACGTCTAATAAGCGAGCACACTACCTACTAGACTACGGCGACTACTTCATAGCCTGTAGAATGTTCTAAATTCCGCGGGTGACGTGGTTGCCTTGCCATCTCGGTGTATTTAGCTTCTACGTAAGCTTTGAGTCAAACATTGATACAGACTTATATTAATATGTTACAAACGAATCGAAATAGTGTATGATTTCCAACTATAACGTGCATAGAATATGCACAGGAGGCAGTAAAGCAGCAGAAAACAAAAAACAAAACAAAAATAAAGAATAAAGAATAAGAAAAATAAAAAAAAATAAAATAAAAATGAGAGGAAAAAAAATCAATAACCACTTGAAATGATGAATAGTAAGTTTTGTATGGATGGTTGAACAGATGACTGTTGGCAATGGTGGATAGTGCAGGTTATTTCCTCGTCTTTTTTCTTTTGGCTTTATTCCATATTATTGGTCGTGTGTTATAGAAGTGAGCGTTTTATTTAAAATCTTGTTAAACAAATTTGCACCATTTGTTTCAAACAAAAATAAATGGTTGGGTGAAATAAATGTGAATATATTTGCCTGAAGTGGCTTTTTTTTGCACACACTGTACAAGAAATCTGTGCACAAACTTTTTCTATTTTTTTTTTGCTTCCTACCAAAAGCACATCAATATTGTATCCTTCATTCTTATTTTTTTTTGTTTTTCTTGTTTTTTATTTGGTTTTGGTTTTTTTTACTGTGCCTTTTTTTTGCCTTGCCTTTGTCTTTTTGTGTTTGTGTGTGTGTGTAACAAATAAACTATTATATTGGCTAGAATAGGTCCTTTTTTATCGCAATAAGTTTGCAAGTAATTCAACATTAAAAAGAACGAATTTTTTCTACTTTAGTAGAATATGTCCGAGAAGATGAATGTGATTACTGGCGAGTATTTTTTTTTTGCTACAGAATGTGGGTAACCTTTTTGGTTTACTTTGATTTTCGATAGCACCGGGTGGTGTGAGAATGGTTTGAGAATACGGGAGTTCTTTGTTAAATTTGGCAACAACATCATTTAGAACTGATAAGAGATAAAATAACAAAAAAAAAACTTAAGTTTTCAATACCTTTCAAAGTGCCTTTTTAATACTGTGTTTAAACATACACTTTTATTGAGCCAATATTCAGATATTTGAGTACAATATTTTAAGTGTTCAGATATAATATAAGCAATATTCATTTGACAGCTGGTAAACAAAACAGCTGGTTGTTTCAACAACATTGTTTTTGTTTTGTTTGTCGTTGTTGACATTTAAGTTGTCAAATATCAACAGAAAGTGTTCGAAAAACTGTAATATTCTTACTGAACGTACGTATGACAGTGCTGTATTTTAGGTTTTACTCAATATTATAACAATTTGCGTATTTATTGCGTCAGTGCTGTATTTTAAGCTTTGCTCAATATTATAACAATTTGCGTATTTATTGCGCAACAATTAATTGAATTTTTCTATGAAATATTGACCTCAATAATGACGTTTATTGCGATTTACGCAATAAGAGTGCATGTGTGAACATAGTATAATAAGGGTGTGCTCAATAATTGGAAATATTGTTCGTAACAAAAATTTAAGTGAGCCATTACTCGTAAGCAAAATTCTGAATTTAGTACGAGCTCAGAACATTCGTCCAATTGCGTATAATAAGCTTTACAATGTTATTTTAAGGACATGGAATGCAAAGGTGAATGCTCAAAGACAAGTCACAGCAGCTCTAACACTAGACCCAGAAAACGATCGAATATTAATAGATTTATTCGGTAATTCAACATTATTAGTGGAACCCTAAAAGAACAAAATCGAACTGATTTGACAAAGATTTGAAACATGGTATATAAGATCGCTACTGGATACCTGAAAATGTGAATCAATCTTGGATGATGTAAGTCAAGATGTGCTAGAGAACGGTTAAATTGCCGCTACCGACTGTCATGCTTTAATTTACATACCCTGACAAAGAGGCAGTAGGTCGAGCAGTAAAGGAAGACATTATTAAAGAGTGGATGCTTACTCTGAAACACGCCCTAAGTACACAACATAGCCATTTCGATGTATTAGTTAAGTGAAGCGCACCTAGAGATAAATGTAGTAAGTGGATAAATAACACGGCCCTCGAGACACAATTTGCTACTATAGTAAAGCACATAGAAACTGAGATCTTTAAAAAATTGGAAAACAATTTGGTTACAGTCATAATTAATCTCTAAAAGATCCTTTGCTGCTGATAGCCAGTTGATTTGGACTGAGTACTATTGGAATATGTTCTTCATTTCTAAGACAACATCTACTTGCTATTGTAGATGTAACATTTAACATTATAACCTCCCCTACAAACTAGAAAAGATCTGGAATCGACTTCACGTTACATCTTATAAATGAGATCTAATTATCTAGATGTCTTCCAATACATATGTATATGCGTAAGTATAAAAGAAGGACTTTCACAAATTGTTTTTAAGACACATTTTTCATCAACAAAATTATTTTCTTGAAACAGATACAGATACTCGACTTTATGAGTACGGTCAATTGGTGAAAATCGAAAACTTTGTGAGGGTTTCATGATAAGGTCGCTTCCGAATTCTCAAAGCTTTAGAGCGCCTGACTATTCAATAGCTGACAATTAGTCACCGTATGTAGTGTGTTAGCTCATTGGACGTGAGGTCACGGTTCAAGCCCCAGGTCGGACATCTTCAACAAAAGAAAATATGGAAAAATATTTCATCGGCGACTTCCTCTCAGCAGATTTCTGGCAAAAACTCTAAGAGTAAATAAAATTGCCACGAAAAGTTTCTTAAAAAATCTGTCGTTCGAAGTCGATTTTAAACTGTAGGTCCCGAAACTCATGTTGAGAAGCTAGGCCGTAATCCTGACTGAAGGGTTGTAATGGCCAATTATGAAGGAAGGTATCTTAAACAAACTCCCCAAAAAGTCGAATCATTCGAACTGTAAGAACTGGAGAGGAGTACTAGTCCTCAAATGTTTTATAAAATCATTGCCAAGATAATCTATTCAAGAGTATCGAATATAATATCGAATGGATTGACAAATGAATAATTTAACCATTCGGTAAATAGTGGAACAATTCATTGTACCTCTATACCTAATATACATATAAAGGATTAGACTTTTTACCTAAAAATGCGGTCTGAAAGGTTTTAACTCTAAAAGATATTCTGATGGGAATTATTGATTTCATACATACAACATATGTTGTATGCCCTTAATACTCTGTAAGAGACCCCATAGTTATATAAAAGAGCGGTACTGATTTGTTCTTTCATCATTACAATTTATCGTCTCGTATTGAACAATCTAATGGCAAAAAGTGACAGAATAAGTATTCCATGTGGTTTGAAATACCGACATGGAACATGTGGTAACTCAAACTGAGGTTGTACTTAAATTTTTTGGCAAAAAAAAAATTGAAAATAATAATGAGCTCAAAACCTTATAGGGGAATGTGCCCTAAAGTCGTTGAAACAGACGTCTGCTCCTAAGGTTTCCAGAGAAGAAAATGCTATTCATGCCTCATTGAATATGTGTGATCATGCACAAGTTAGTTGACCTTATTGTTTAATGAGTTCCAGGTGATGATCTCTAGTTGGAACTTCAAGTGCCTTCTAGAAATGAAGTCGAAGTCTTTGTATAGCTGTAGATGCCGAGGTAATAGGGCGTCGATATTGGCCATTTACGCCAATTACTTAATTAGAAATTCCAACAATTTTAGTTAGAATTACAACCTAGTAACCGCCGTAATACAGTGGTTGTGTGTTCGCTTATTAGATGAGAACCAGTGGTTCAAAACAAACAATTGTTTTTCTGGCGGCGTCTTCCTCTCAGCAGTATTCTGGTAAGAACTCTAAGAGTACAATAATAAATTGTCATGAAAAGTTTTTCAAATCTGCCGTTCATAGTCGGTGTTAAACAATAGGTGTCGCCACTCATGGATAACTTTAACACACACAACATGGCGGATGAGGAAAGTTAGGTTATAATTCTGACTACAGGGTTGCAATTACGTTAGGCAAGTAACTATCATTCTGCTCATTCTGTTTAAACGATCTGCTGCCAATCGGTCTATCAAACTCGACTTTATGAGTACAGTCAACAAAAAGATGGAAAGTGCCGATCTGAGTGTTTGACTAAATTAACACGTTGACTGCCGACTACGAGATAACTCGTAGATTGCGTTTCCTTCTAGGGTGCCAACTACAACGAATAAAATCGTATTATATCAGTGCTAGTATCAATAAATGGCTTATGGGAAAGGAACAAAAAGTCAATGTTGGCTTGCGTGGCCAATTTTCTGAAAATTGCCGCGGCAGTCAACATGAAATTCTCAATTCCAAAATTGTAAAAAAAAATCTCGGATCTGCTCTCTATCATCTAAAAAATCTAAAAAATAATGCCTAATCTTTCTACTGCTTGTGACAGCAGATAAAATTTCTATTTCCTTTAGCTTTTGATGTCACCATCATCATCCTCTTTAAATTTCTATTGAAACTTAGAAAAAAAAGATTGAATTGTCAGTTAAAAGGTGACTTTGTTTCCATTCCATTTGTGTTATTAAAAGCCATTATGACTTTAAGTGTTTAAATCATCAATCAAATATGGAACAAATACCTGTAACTGTATGCTATTGTTTGTGTAACTTTCTACACGTTTTTCTTAGTCACAATATTAAGTACTTAAATGCTCAATATATACGTTTTTTTTCTTTTTTAAATAGAATTCTTCGAGGTAAAAAATTCCATAAATGCGTAGCAGAAAAAAAAGTACAGAATAGGTCATAAAGTTATTGATTGAAAATGATGAATTACACTTGAAATTGGAATTGTTGGAGTGAAAGTTTTCATATTGACAAATCGTAACACATTAATTCAATTTAGCAAAGAATAATGGAAGAATGAAAGCAAAGAAATGAAAATATTTCAAGGAAAATTGCTAAAATTTATCAAAAAAATTTGTAATACACAGTCTCTTAAGGACATTTTGGATTAGTAGCTAAATTTAGTTACACAGGATAGCTCACAACAAAATTCCTGAAGTACTTGTAGTTTTTTGAATTTTATCTTTCCTAAATGAGTATCCCGTGGATATACTAAGCTCTTGACTCATGACATCTCATGATTCATCAGACATTGAGGAATTGAGAAAATTCGTACTTGCACTGTGTTTACTATAAATGATGCAAACGGTATTTAATTAATTTAATAATTGGCCATTACAACCCTTCAGTCAGAATTACGACCTAGCTTCTCACACCACTCATGCTCATTATGTTTATGCGTGAGTGGCGGGACCTGCAGTTTAACGTCGACTCCGAACGACGGATTTTTTGAGAAACTTTTTCAGGGCGGGTTCATTCACACTCAGAGTTTTTGCCAGAAATCTGCTGAGAGGAAGTCGCCGAAGAAATATTTTTTCATATTTCATTTTGATGTCTGACCTGGGGCTCGCACCCGGGCTTTACGTCTAATAAGCGAGCATACGACCTACTAGACTACGGCGACTACAACCCATTGTATATTCATTCTAAAAAGAGAGTAAAGTCAAGTTGATTGGATAATGGAGAGAAGAATTAGGAAAGAGAAGATATAGAAATCGGAAGAAGTAAAGGTGAAAAAGATGACCATAAACATACAAGAGAGTACGACTACTGCCTAGGATGACTATCTCATTGCAACCCTTGAGTTAGGATTACAACCTAGCTTTTCCCGTTGTTTGTGTTAATTTTACATGCGAGTGGCGGGACCTACAGTTTAACGTCGACTCCGAACGACAGATTTTGAGAAACTTTTTCATGGCAATTTTATTTACTCTCAGAGTTTTTGCCAGAAATCTGCTGAGAGGAAGTTGCCGATGGAATAGTTTTTTTAAGAATGCTGCTTAGTGTCAACAATGACAATTCCCTGCTCAGGCCTTGATATGCACCAAGGTACACTTTTCTGGGATGAATTTGTGCCCCACAGACTCTAAAAATGTGTTCCTGATAATTCACTATCATAGTCGCTGAATCTACATGTTGGTTAGCTGCTATGCTTAGGTAAGGCCAGTCTGAGGTTAGTTATTGGTTTCATTACAGGGTACTGCGAGATTAGATCGCTGATAAGCATCTGGAACAGATTAAATCTGGACTATTGCAGGGTTCATTGCGATGAGGAGGAGTTAGAAACTGTCGAACTCCACCCCAGCAACTGCCCAGGTCTTAGTAGGTTGGGGACCCTGGGCACGGACTTCTTCGAAGGTTTGGAGGTTTTCCTCCCATCCTACCTTTTTTCTTTTTCCAATTTCCTCTCTCTCTGTCACTATCCTGTCTTTCTTCTAGGACGAATTTACAATGGGTCCCAATGACAAATACTTGTCCTCAAACCTATGTTGAGCTTTACAGTGCGCTATCGAAAGACCGGCTACCAACTTCAGGTCATCAGCGGCGTGGAAGCTCTTCACTTCGGAAGCTCGACTCGTTGTTAGGTTAGGTTAGGTTAGAGGACGTGTACTTGTCAACTGTCGAATTGACCCATTGTACAACGTCCTAGCTTCTCACACCACTCGTGTTTTATACATGAGTAGCGGGACCTACAGTTTAAAGTCGACTCCGAACGACAGATTTTTGAGAAGCTTTTCATTGCAATTTTTACTCTCAGAGTTTTTGCTAGAAATCTGCTGAGAGGAAGTAGCCGAAGAAATATTTTCATATTTTTCGTTTTGATGTCTGACCTGGGGTTTGAACCTTGGCTTCTCGTCTAATGAGCCAACACACTATCTACTAGACTACGGCGACTTCAACTCGTTGCTTATTGTCGAGAATTCCCACATGACATGGAACTTAGCAGAAGGCAATCTCATTTCACTACCTAGCCGAATCAGCTTCTCAAGACAGTCCCATACTATCTCTGTTTTGAAAATTATAAAAGTTGCGTGCTTGAATGGCGGCCTGATTGTATGGTCCATATATTTCGAACTGATCATTATTGTAGCCAACTGTGCTTAATGAATCAGTTAGACATCATGCTTTTGCCACTAGTTTGATTGATTGGCATAAATATTACCAAATATTTTCGATTTCTCTTGAGATTTATTACATTGTGAAAAGCAGAGCAGGTGTCTGACATAAAATATAATTTTATTTCGCTACAAATTCTTTTTCACTTATGCATGCATGTATGTATGTATGTAAGAACAGTCAAAATATTTGCCATCTCTAGTTATATTTTATTGATGACCTTTTTTTTTTGGTGATGGTAAACCAAAGACACAAAATGAAGAGCAAGGAAGGAAAGAAATAGTTAAACTGGAGCAAATTATTCATTTCGGTATGATGATGTCAAATGATTTGACTTAAATCCTTTGAATTGTAAGAGCATTTGTTTCTTTTTAATATGAAATGTTTTTTTCAAGCTCTTATATTCCATTAAATAAGACTGAAACTACATTCACTTGTGCTGACATTTTGTGGCAATCATTGTTGACACAGACTACATGGATGGATATTGTAAGAAAAGGGTAAAACGTAACGGAATAGAAAATAGAACAACTACGGAGTGTCATTTCGATCAAGCATTGAACATATTGTACCCTACGCTAGAATGCAATTTTGATTGTAATATCAATTGATGTAAATATCAAGTAAGAACCGGTAGAACAAGTGAGTATACGGAGTGCGCATTAAAAAATTTGGATTTACATTTTGCTTTATAAAAATAAAACTTTTTGGTAGTAAAACACTATGCACTTTTACTGAGTCAATATTCGGTTTATTGAGTACAATATTTTAAGTGTTCAGACATAACAATATACGCAGTTCAGCTGCTTACTCAATATTTATTTAACAGCTGGTAAACAAAAGAGCTGGTTGTTTCAAAAACATTGTTTTTATTTATTTTTTGTTTGTCGTTGTTGACACTTGAGTTGTCAAATATCAACGGAAAGAGTTCGGAAAACTGTAATATGCTCACTGAACGTACTTATGTGACAGTGCTGTATTTTAAGTTTTACTAAATATTATAGAAATTTGCGTATTTATATGAAATATTGAGTTTAATAATGGCGTTTATTGCGATTAACGCAATAAAGGTGCATATCTGAACACCGTATTACACGCTAAAGAAAATATTGTATATGTTCTAATGTATTAAAAGATTCTAGGTTAGGTTAGAGGAGTTAGGTTATGTGCAGGACCTCTTCCTTTGAGAGGACACTTATGGTCCTTGTTATTGCAGCAATCTATATATTACAGCGTTCGGTCAAAGATGTCAGAAAACGAAAAGCCAGAAACATCCGTCCCCTTATGACAAGAACAGGGCACAGACACATGAGTCAAAAGATAGTCTCCTCCTCCTCTGCAGACGCACAGCTCCTGCAGAAGTTATTAGTCGGAATGCCAAGTCTTTCGACATGCCTAACAAAAGGACAGTGTGACTTGTAAGAATCGCCATTATGCAGTGGATGGCCATGCGATTCAAAGACAGAAGTGAGTCAGTCCTCTTCTTCTTGTATATGCGCGTTCAGCTGAGTCTGGCCGTATTGCACGTACCCTCCTGCTGTCAATGAGATGGAGCTCCCCGTAAAACGACTAGACAATATCGAAATTAATCAAGGCAATGGGCAGGCACAGTAATAATTGTAATTGTGTAACTGCTAAGCTTGCTACGGTAGGCACGCACATATTCAATATTAGTGCATATCCGAGAATATCTTATCTTAGTCTCCTAAACTGTAGAAACCAACTAATGAGTCCACTCCATTTGCCAGATGCCATCTCTAGCTAGATGTATTCCCCTAAATGTTTGTTCTCATCGCAGAAACTACAAATTGCATACATACATAAATAATTGGCCATTTCAACCCTTCAGTCAGGATTACGGCCTAGCTTCTCACACCACTCATGTTGTGTGCCTTAATTTTATACGTGAGTGGCGGGACCTACAGTTTAACGTCGACTCCGAACGACAGATTTTTGAGAAACTTTTTCATGACAGGTTTATTTACTCTCAGAGTTTCTGACAGAAATCTGCTGAGAGGAAGTCGCCGAAGAAATATTTTTATTTTTCATATTTCGTTTTGATGTCTGGCCTGGGGCTCGAACCCGGGTTTCCCGTCTAATAAGCCAACACACTACCTACTAGACTATGGTGACTCTTTTTCTATTAAAAGGGGGTCTGCCCTGTCATTGCCTTGAATTCCTAAATTTTTTGGAATCTAGTGGACGGTGACCTCATTTCTCATACATACATAATTGGGCACCCTTTACTCAGGATTACGACCGAGTTTCTCCCGCCACTTAGGTCGTGTGTGTTAATTTTATATATGAGTGGCGGGACCAGAGTTGAAAGACGACAGATTTTGTTAAGAAACTTTTCTCATGCAAAACTGATATAGTGCTGTGCTATTTTTGAGTGAAGTTCATAGGAACTTGAGTGGCCTCACCTATCTGTATACCACAGAATAATCTCTCTATTAAAGAGTATGTATCCTCAAAATATAGCTACTCGAAGCAAAGCAGAGCTCTTCCCGAAATCATGGAATCTATTGGTCAGTTAAGCAAGGAGCTGAAAGCCATTCGATCTGCCAGTAATGATGCCTTCTTATGCATTAGGCGTGAGTTGATGATCACGTCCTTTTTAAACTTGTCGGAAAGTATATTTTCTACAATTTTTTCACTGCCCTCTTGAACAAGAGTGCACTTATTTAGGGATCTGCTTTTAAAAGCTCTGGTTCTATGGCGCTAGATTGTGGATTCTTGTGATGTTTCAAAGCTATGTACAGCATGATAACTATTTCGACTAGTAGAAATGTGAATTGTGAAGAGATCATCTCAGTGCAGTTATGATAACTGAAGATTGCAAGCGATCGTTTGACAATTTAACGCTAAATAAAGAGATTTTTTTTAAAGAGAAACAATTTTACTTTTTCATAAAATGTTGTTGCCTGTACAACTAATTCTACTTTTAGGACACAAGCTATGCAGTATCCTTTGTTTCATGGAATGAGTCTCTTTTTAAATGTTGTCGCTGCCCACCAGCACAATCACCAACTATATCGACGTGGCGGCGGGTAACATTTTTACACTTCGACAAGGTGTCTGTAGAGAATTTAGAACATTTTATCGATACATACATACACACATGCATACATTCATCGTTATTGGATACTTGCAACAAATTGAAATTTTTTTTTTTTTTGCTAGAAAAAAAAAGCACGAAACACAAAACAAACTGTTCCTTCATGTAAGACCCTAAAAAAGTTTCACAAAAAAAAAAAAGATGTGGAATCACGTTAAACTGCACAACCATGATGCAGTAACGAACGAAACTTGGCAATGGATGCGATGCTATTGTATGGCTTCCTCCTTTTTTTGGTAAACGACAACCAGCACTACCTACCAACCAACTAACCAACCTACCAACACCAGCAAATTACAGAGAGACACTCATACACATACACATAGATACTGAGATACTGATGCAAAAGTAAATGGTTACGAGTAAATGGTTGCTCTAGTAACATGGTATAATGAATACATTTTCCATGACCTTTAAAAAGAAATTGTTTTTGTTGTTTTTGTTTCATTTTCTTTCTTTTTTTTCTTTCTGTTTTTCAAGTTTTTGGGAAAAGTTACAATGTAAGGGGAAAAATAAAAAGTTATTTTTTTGATGTTTTTATTGTTGTTGGGGTATTTTCCGGAAAAGAGAAATAGTTTCTGTGTCGGTTATCGTTCTCTTTCTTTTCTTTTATTAGATTTATTTATTAGTGAAAAAAGAAAGAAAAAAAAGTGGAATGGAGGATGCAATCTGTAGGGAAAAGGAAAGCCAGAATTGTTGAGCAAATGGGAAAATTGAAATGAAAGAAAAAATTTTAAAATGGTTTTCATTTTGGGTTTGGTTTTCAACAGTTCAAAACAATTGTTAAAGATTCGATAGGATGTAGCAGAGGAAAGATGTCATGTAAATGTCAGCCGAGCAACAGTTTTAAGCAAAAGAAAATTAATGATTTACCCTACAACAGCAATAATATGTTCGAATATTAAGTGGAAGTACATATATATCGTTTTTTCGCTACTCATAAGTACTCATAAAATTTCGTAAAGTATGAGTGAGTCAACAGTATTGAAATTCAATTACTCTGATTCATTCGTACTCACTACCACATTGATTTATAAATACAGATTGCAATGAGCATGAGTACAACGTTGACATCAAACTCATAACATTCAAAATATGTTTGATTCATACACCTACTCATAAAGATTTATAAATTTAGAAAAATACTTATAATACTCATAAATTATTTGAGTGATTCGAATCGTTCATCAAAATATACAGTCTTAGTTGTTGTTGCACTTTAAAAAAGACAGACAGTGAGCAAAGCAAACACGCAACCTTCTAGTGAGTATTGTAGTGTTCGTACGCGAATCATACTTATTTTGTGATTCTTGCAAATGATGAGTAAAGGAGTGTCGAATCAACAACATCATGCGTATTGTTAAGTATCAGTACGATGAGTACTTTAAACTTTGAATATGAATAGTATGAGTATGATATTAAAATAAGTATGAAGGCGTATAAGTATCAGAAATTATGAGTATGATTCAAAGCTACTCATCTTTTTGAATACTCATTGTTGATCTCTGGACTGGACCACAATACCGTCTAAAGCCCAGTATTATTTCCAAGTACTTCGCCTTGACTGAAAGGTTCTAAACAATTGTGTTGAAAAGCCTAATAAGTGGGGAAGTCCCAAGTTAATAGACGGGTGTATTGGATCAAAAATAGCAAATTGAGAGTGTACTAAGAATTCGATTAAATTTTTTTCAAATAATTATGGCAACCCTACATACTGATGTTGATATTATGCAAATGTATGGGTTGTTCACTTTTTCTCTTCTGCAATGCTATTTATACCGCATATCCTTAGGGGAAAGAAACTACAAAAAGAGCATGAAAGAGAGAGAGAGCGAGTAAAAGTGTGTGTTGTATAATGGCAACAATTACAGGCTGCACATATTGCAACATATTGTTGCAACAATGTAAACACACACACACAAAAATATTCCTGACAGGCTGCGTGCATTTGATAATCTTTGCAAACTGCTAGGGTACGTAGGACGTATTATTTGCTCAGACCCTATTTCCCTTTCATTTTGTTTTAGCTTCGACGTTTGTTTGTCGATTTTAACTTTTGTTTTCGAAAACAAGCAAAAAGGGAAACTTTTTGCTGCAGCTGACATGCAAAATGTCAGTTTGCGAGAGAGAGGAGAGAAATAAGAAAAACAAATTTCACTACACAGGAATTAATTAAAATACTTATGGAAAATCCAATGCACACACACACTAAACGCGTTCGACCTAGACAACTTGTACTTGGTGGTGGTGTGTGGTTGACATTTTAATTCTTTTTTTTTATTTCTTGCTTTTGCTAGAATATGACATGACAGCTCTAACAAAAAATATAAGGATATTGCAAGTCATTTTATTAGTGGCTTCTCTTCATTTCAATATTTTCATTTCTTAAGTTCGTTGCAGGGCTGACAACTTCCCTGGTGACAAGTTTTTAAATGGTATTGCACAAAGAGGTGTTTGCCTCCTAATTAAAAACAATATTGGTAGTCGCCGTAGTCTAGTAGGTTGTGTGTTCGCTTATTAGACGCAAAGCCAGGGTTCGAGCCCCAGGCCAGACATCAAAACGAAAATATGAAAAAAAAAAATATTTCTTTGGCGACTTGCTCTCAGTAGATTTCTGTCAAATACTCTGAGAGTAAATAAACCTGTCATGAAAGAGTTTCTCAAAATCTGTCGTTCGGAGTCGACGTTAAACTGTAGGGCACGCCATTCAAGAATAAAATTAAGGCACACAACATGAGTGGGCGCAATCCTGACTGAAGGGTTGTAATGGCTAATTATGTATGTATGTATGTATTGGTGTTCTTAAATGGATTATTTGGAGCTGATTGAAGACTTTGAATTTTATTAAGTCGAAAATCATTTCGTATCTTTTTTGAGTTCTTCGGGTTTTTAACCAAGATTACTGGGGTGAACCCACTACACCACGCCATTCATTCTCATTTTTTGTATTTTATAACACCACACTCGACACCTTCTTATTAATACACCCTGTATGTATATGTATTTTTGTTGTTATTTATCTATGAGTTAATGCAATAAAACAATATTTTATTAAATAAAAAGTAAAATTATTTTTTATTTTGCATGTCTAGCTGTGCATACTCATATGCAGTTTATTTACGTGACCTTGTAAATAAATGTTGACAGGTTATGAAATGGCAATTAATTTTCATTTCCGCTTAAGTTAATCCACGACATCGTTTATTCGCACATTTTTATTTACGAAACATACACATACATATCTACTATATAAGTATGTATGCATGTGAATGCGAATATCTATCTATTTGTATGGCGGTTTAATTATTTCTGCGTGAGTTTATTTGCCTTCAAATTTTCAAAATATCTTGCAGTTGCAGTGTTGCAAGATACCGTAAGTATGGATTTGTTTTCAGACAAGGACTTTAAAGTTCAAAATTCTATTTGAAAATACTTTTAAAAAAGTACGTACATACATACATAATTGGTCATTACAACACTTCAGTCAGGATTACGGCCTAGCTTCTCACGGCACTCATGTTGTGTGTGCTAATTTTATATATGAGTGGCAGGACCTACAGTTTAAAGTCGACTCCGAACGACAGATTTTTAAGTAACTTTTTCATGGCAGGATTATTTACTCTCAGAGTTTTTGCCAGAAATCTGCTGAGAGGAAGTCGCCGAAGAAATATTTTTTATATATATTTTGGTTCAATGTCTGACCTGGGGGTTTGAACCCAGGACTTACGTCTAAAAATCCAACACACTACCTACTAGTCTCATCAAAGAAAATGCCGTATCCTATATTCGATACATTTGTGGATATTTCACCAATTGCGAGCATAAAGAGATTCTCACCTCGAACTCGTAATCTTAATTCAAAACGTATGTAAGTACAGCAAGCAGCTGTAGAAAGTTGTATGCCTGGAAGGGTCCATAGATTTATATTGCGTCGTATATCGTATTTTAAAAATAATAGTAAACTACCGTTATTTTTAATCAAACTATTAATGTTTATATGTATGTATGTATGTTGGTACGCATGTACGTACATGCTTTATGTACAAGCATGCACATGCTATTGTTGTAGGTCACCTTGGCGTAATAATTTAATTTGACCCAAAAAAATAGAGGAAAAAAATAGAACAAGAACAAAAAGAAAAACAAAAACAGAAAGAAATGAAAAATGGTAATAGAAATAAATTAGTGTTAGTGTTGTTGTGTGTTGGTGCCTGCCTGCTCCCTTCTTCTTTTCAAACCATCTTTCGACAACAACGGCGTAATAATTTTGGTTTTGGTGGTGACATTATTATGGCCAACAAGAAACACGAGGGAAGCTGGAAATGACGCACGTGATACTGTTGCAAAATTTGGGTCACATAAATTCTTGTAAAATTTAAAAAAAAAAACATTTTTTTCAATTCAATTACCAACGAAAACAAAATAGAAAAGAATATAAATTTCTTAGCAAAGCGCTCTAACTTAATACGAGTCCTTGAAAAATATTAACGTTTCTGAATAAGAAATATACATTCTTCTTTTGGCGTAATAAAGTTCATAAAAATTATTATTTTTTTTTGGTTAATTTACTTTACAAAGGAAGAGTGTAAAATAATTAAGAAGAAAAAGAACAAATTCTGCGTTCTTAGTGATGGTTTTGGTTGAGTTTACTTTGCTACAAATCAGTGTTGCAAAATTCAAAATTTTGAAATGGTACTAAACTCTAACTGAAAGTATACTTTATTGCATAAAATGGTACTTTTGTAAAAAAATATTTATTTATACTTAATAAAGGGTGTTTTTTTATAGAGATATAAAACTTTAAGTTGGCATTACTTTTCAAAATGGCGACCGATTTAACAGCTGTCAAGTGATTTATTCTCAATTTGGTTTAGCAATTCATCATGAATAGACTCACGCCTGAACAACGCTTGCAAATAGTGCAATTTTATTTCGAAAATAATGGTTCTTTGCGGAAAACGAAATTTGTTTAGCGATGAAGCGCACTTCTGGTTGAATGGCTACGTCAACAAACAAAACTGCCGCATTTGGAGTGAAGGTAATCCTCAAGTGTATGTGGAAACACCGTTACATCCAAAAAAACTGACTGTTTGGTGCGCTTTATGGGCTGGTGGAATCATTGGTCCGTACTTTTTCAAAAACGATGGTGGCCAGAACGTTACAGTCAATGGTGATCGGTATAGAGCCATGATTACTAACTTTTTCATTCCTGAATTGAAAAACCATGATGTCCAGGAGATGTGGTTTCAACAAGACCGCGCAACATGTCACACAGCTCGTGCCACAATACATTTATTGAAAGACACGTTTGGTGACCGCCTAATTTCACGTTTTGGACCTGTAAATTGGTCTCCAAGATCTTGTGATTTAACACCGCTACACTACTTTCTGTGGGGCTGTGTAAAGTCATTGGTCTATGCGGTAAAGCCACAAAGGCTTGACCATTTGGAAGACAATATTCGCCGTGTTATTGCCGATATACTGCCACAAATGTTGGAAAATTGGACGTCCAGATTGGACTACATCCGCGCCAGCCGTGGCGGTCATATGCCAGAAATCATATTTAAAATGTAATGCCACAAGATTATCTTTCGGATAAATAAAATTCATGTCAATCGAATAATCCATCGTTGTTTTATTGCAACTTAAAGTTCTATACCTCTATAAAAAACACCCTATACATGAAATAGAAATTTTAACCTGCGTTCCTTCGACGTTTGGCTAAGCGGGTCTAAAGTCGAATTCCATCTTTAGCATTACGTTGAACATGTTGCGAACGCATTAACAGTAGAAAAGCGCAAAACATACAAAGTACGGAAAAGGTCGCCGGGGTACTGTGGTATTTTTGAAATGAAAAAGTACCGAAAAAAGTACTAAAGTACTGCATTTTTCAACACTGCTACAAATACTCTGTCTTCTATAAATGAAAATTCTGTTTAAAATTTCTTCTTAATCAATCCAGCTTTGGATCTTCATTGTTTTAGTTCCGGTATTTTGGTAGAAGAGTAATATTTAGCTAATAGGTATCCGGAATATCGGTATTCTATATACCTTTTTCCTTTAGCTTTCTTTCAGGCATCTCTACCATCTTTTTATTACTTCTTTGCTTTGATTTAAGTTTATTAATCAAGTTGAGGAGCTAGGCCGTAATCCTGACTGAAGGGTTGTAATGGCCAATTATGTATGTATGGCCAATTATGTATCAAGTATTTCTACCAAACAACGCGTTGGTAGAACGGTTTACCGCAGTAGGTTCTTGGATGATAGAGTTGCCATCAGTCGCTGAGAAAATCTAGTGGCGATTGTGATAAGAAACTATGGTCATGCAATACTATTTTTGCAGATGATATCCTCTATGGGCATCTGTACTCCAACAACTTTCTTTGTGGATTATTAGTAGGGGAAGTAAAACCTCTAAAATTTTGAAATTGGTACATATTTCTACTTGTTCTACTGCTTCGAACCTAAATTGTTGTGTACTTGGTTGTACACTTCGCCACTTTGATTCAACCACCTCCTAAAACCATAAAGCAATCTTCTGAGTCGACTTTGAGATTTATCTTAATATTCTTGTCAACTTCGAGAATAAGCCGGACAATCTCTTTACAATCGTACGTAGCTTTGGCTGCATGTCCCTGAGATTACAAACAAGTAAGCAATAACATAGTCGCCGTAGTCTACATAGTAGGTAGTGTGTTCGCTTATTAGACGTAAAGCCTCAGTACATAACCAGCAAATTCAAGATTTTGGGAAAATCTTTGCAACGAGACAAAGTAAAACAAAAAAAAAAAAAAAACAAAAAAGTAATTGAATTGAATTCTGAGTATAAGGAGTGAATGAGTTCGTGAGTGAATAATTCAATACCCATGCCCAAATATGTGAGTGTGCTAAAGTTTACGCCAAGAAAATATGTTTTGAATTCAATTTGGATAGAAAGTAAACAGGGTGCTGTATAATAATACCCTCTGACAGTCAGGCTGTCATCTGAGCACTTTCCTGCTATAAGATTAACTTTGACACCAGAAGGGGATGGTCTGAGAAAGATGAATCAGCTACGCAGCCAGAAATTTGGTCACGTTTTGTTGGATCCAAGACATGTGGGATTAAGAAAAATGAGTAGAGTGATGAATTTGACAAGAGAGGAGCTTCCACATCGCTTATGGAGTTAGAATATTTTTGAGGAGAAGGTAAAGGAGTTAGTAAAAGTACATAGTTCGGCGAAAGAAAAGCTAGAGAGTGGCTGTGGGATTTCAGAAAAATGAGTAGACTGATGAATTTGACAAGATAGGAGCTTCCATATCGCTTATGAAGATAGAATATTTTTGAGGAGAAGGTGGAGGAGTTTGTAAAGATAGGTATTTCGGCGAAAGAAAAGCTAGAGAGTGGCTCAGACTTTTCTCAAGCCAGAGACGATTCTAACTGAAACTGAGAGTAGTAGCATAAACATTGCGAATCCAAAAAAAATGTATTTCTTCAGAATAGAATACCTTCAAGTCCAATATTTAGGCTCTGGGGGGAGAGAAAAACATTTCCCAAGAATACATACATATTTGTAATCTGTGCATCATTAACGGCGTTAAGAAGAAATCACCTGGATGGCTATGAGGTACTAGTCAGTGTGTTATTCTTACTGAAGCATTTCAGCAAGATTAAGGATTGGGAAGACAATGTAGGGATATACATATAAAGATTAAGGTGAGTATAATAATTTAGTAGATTTAGAAGCTTAGGTCAGTGTGGTAGCTTCATACCAAAAGCTCACTTGAGCACGCATAGCGGCCCGTTTTGACGCCATAGGTGAACGCAGTCCCTGTACTGACAAAGTTCCTGAACTAAGAACAAAGGAGAGGAAGTTGGCCAGCACAAGGGCTGCTGTCAATAGAAGCTTACTTTTGCTATATTTCGGCTACCCCGTTAAACATCAACGTTTACAGAAAATGATTAATTTATTGGCAATAAAAGTGGCTGTCTATGGAAAATCACAAAGTCACGAAAGTCACTTACTTTTATGTTTTCTAAACGTTAAAAAATATTGAAAGGATAACGAGTTGCCTAAGAGTTGGAAATGTTTCTGAATTGCTTTCGCCGTATACATATGCGAATAATCGCTTCAGTTAAACGAAAATGGGAATTATTTTGAAGGAAACAAAAAAATGCAATAAAACAAAATTATTGTGTGGAGCAAAAATCTTTGCGGATGCAAACAGTAGTTAGAAATTTACATTCGTTTTTTTTATGGTCCCAAGAAATTATGACCTCTTTGGAATGCCATCTTAACGATTTAGAGACCAGCAGAATATGAGAAGCAGCAGTAAACTTGAATCGAAAATTACAACTCAAACAGATGTTCGTCTCAAATCTTCCACCTCATATTGTGTATACAGGCATAAAAACATACATACATATGTAAGTCTGGAATGTTATATTTTATGGATACAAAATAATTTTTATTTACGATTGACCATAATTCCTCTTTAAAGTGAAATTGAATACTTATTTTTATTAAAAATAAAAAAAAAATTATATGGATTCTGGATGTTTTTTATATCTACTGGATGGTAAGGACTTTCGTACTTAAAATTCTAAAAAAAATAATTGCAATGCCATGCCATGAACTTCATGGCAGACGTCATTTCAATTCTGAAAGACAACATTGCAGTTGCCATTGATGAGATACCATTCGAAATGTATATCAAAATTGGACATCATGAATGGACCATCTAGTGCGTAGTCGCTCGTGTACAAACTATACATTTCTTTCACTTGCAGAAATTATCCCGCGTGTTTCGTTGTTTCAGCACTTTAGTTTAACGAAGTCGTATATGTTGTGAAGAAAACTGCTTTTAAGCCGAATTAGAATAAAAAAATAGAAAAAAATTGCAGATAAGGTCGCTAGGAAATATTAATAAGTCAGCAAAATAGATTGACCACAATATAAACGAATCTAAGACCAAGTACATGAAAATGTAATAAAGTAGTAGGTTGGAACAGCATGGAGATTTTAGGGTGATATAGACAAGCGACAACCACAGCGATATGAAAGTCAGTAACAAATTGCTTGAGGAATCTGTACAGAAAACTGGTCTTATTAGTAATAAAAGGAAGCCCATGAGAAATGTTTATACCCCACCGCCAGCATAACCTCCTCTCAGAAATAAAGGAGGGTCAGGCTTATCCAAAAAGAAACGCCAAACGCATATAGAGAATTCTGTCTGAAAGACAGTCCAGTCGAATAAAGTTTGTTGTATTAATGATTGCAATGGAGCAAGAACGTGAATTTCATTCTACCACTCTCTCATTTTATTTGGTGGAGCATAGAAATATAACAATAACATGGGCTGATAAGTTTTCAAAAAATAAGTAACCCATGAACTAGACCATAATTTTCTAAAGGTGCGCTGAATCTGAATTCGAACTCGGAATTAATCCATCACCCTAGGTGTTCGAGATACATATATACACAAATGGTCAACCCTTCAGTCAGGATTACGACCTAGTTTCTCACAACACTTACGTTGTGTCTGTTAATTTCATATATGAGTGATGGGACCTACAGTTTAAAGTCGACTACGAATGACAGATTTTTGAGAAACTTTTCATGGCAATTTTATTTATTCTCAGGGTTTTTGCCAGAAATCTGCTGACAGGAAGTCGCCGAAAGAAATATTTTTTCAGATTTCGTTTTGTGTGAGATGGGGTCGAACCGGGGCTTTACGTCTAATAAGCAAACACACTACTTCACATCTAATAAGCCAACACACTATCTATTAGACTACGGTGACTAATAGGTTTTCGAGATATTCTCACCTAAAAGAGCAATAACCATGTTTCGTAGAATACAAGAATTGGCACATACAACAACATATAACATACATACATAATTGGCCATTACAACCCTTCAGTCAGGATTACGGCCTAGCTTCTCAACACCACTCATGTTGTATGCTTTAATTTTATACATGAGTGGCGGGACCTACAGTTTCAAGTCGACTCCGAACGACAGATTTTTTGAGAAGCTTTTCCATGGCAATTTTTACTCTCAGAGTTTTTGCCAGAAATCTGCTGAGAGGAAGTCGCCGAAGAAATATTTTTTGTATTTTGTTTTTGATGTCTGGCCTGGGATTCGAACTCGGGCCTTTCGTCTAATAAGCCAACACACTACCTACTAGACCACGGCGACTTACATATAAACATACGTAAATTAGAACAAAAGAAACATAAAGAATATAACAATACAACTTTTAAAAACATATGAAAAAAATGTGTATAAGTGTATCGGATTTTTACATGAAAATTATCAACAACAAGCATACACTGTTGTACATTCGTCCAACAATACACTCAATACAACGATACAACGGCTTGTGTGAATTAACCAACTGTATAGAAATTTTGTAAAGTTGCCAGATGTGACCAAAGTTAGTATTAATGGAGAGAATAGCAATGCTGCCAGTTAGTCGCGAGTCATGAGGAACGGACTGAAAATTGTAATAAAAAGTTTCACTGGACACAATTTAATCTTTTTTAATAAAGGATCAGAAGTAAATCTGAAAGCACAGTGTTGTTAACAAAAGTGTGTTAATATTTAATTAAAATATTTATTTCTTTTATTTTAATTGGAAAAAATTAAATTTTTAATTTAAAAAAATTTTAAAACCATAACAATATGTGTATTTATGTTTTATTATTATTAGTTTCAAAAATGTTTATAAAACATTTGGTAAATGTTTGTATTTACAATGAAAGGAAATTTATTTTGAAAAGAAAATGAAAAAACATGTGTCCCAATTGTGTAACAAAATAGAAAAACACAAAAAGGAAATATTATATGAAATCCTTTAAAGTTAAAACAATAAATATGAATGAAAATATTATTTTTTCTTTACGTATTATACAACCACTACATTCAAAAATACTTCTATACAAGATTAGCATTTTTGCATGAAATCTACATACATATACAGTTAGTTACAGTGTCGTATAAAACTTTGTAGGGGTATAGGCGAATAAGAATATATTGAATGTAAAATTAATGAAAATAATTTGATGAACAGAAATTAATTTTTCTTAAAGAAGTTTAAAGGAAAATATACTTGATTTGAATCCAATCAGTTTTTATCTTCACTGTATAGAGGATATAGTTTGTTGTTGCCTTCTTTAAGTGGAAAACTTTTCTACAATTTAAGTCCTCAAAAGAAGTTGAGAATAAATTCAGTTTCATTTTAATAAAAACAATTTCTCTTGTTCTGTTTTCTTTGTTTAAGAGCAATTTTCTTTAAAGAACACATAAATTTAAATTCTACGTTTTGTTGAAATTTATTTATTTTTGAAATGAATCTATTCGTCTATGACGTAACTCTTTTAAGAAATCGTATTGAATTAATTGAACAATATTTTATTCAAGTTACTTAAACGAAAGGGGATGTGACGTTGAATGTATAAATGGACACTTATTTGTAACATTACATACATACATAATTGGTCATTACAACCCTTCAGTCAGGATTACGACCTAGCTTCTCAACACCACTCATGTTGTGTGTGTTAATTTTATACGTGAGTGGCGGGACCTACAGTTTAACGTCGACTCCGAACGACAGATTTTTTGAGAAGCTTTTTAAGGCAATTTAATTTACTCTCAAAGTTTTTGTCAGAAATCTGCTGAGAGTAAGTCGCCGAAGAAATATTTTTCATAGTTCGTTTTGATGTCTGACCTGGGAAACGAACCCGAGTTTTACGTCTAATAAGCCAAGACACTACCTACTAGACTATATTTCCGTTTATCTCTGAAAAGTTTCAGAACTAGGGGAAACTGAAGGCCGCAGTATTACAATGAACTAGACTTTGCCAAAACGTGTCTATCCTTCCTCACACATTAACGCAGATAAGGTCGCTAGGAAATATTAATAAGTCAGCAAAATAGATTCATCACAATATAAACGAATCTAAGACCAAGTACATGAAAATGTTAGCTAATGAAATTAAGTGTCAAGTACAAAATATGCCAATTTGGGACTTTTAAGTTATAACGATCTTTGTATACCTATATTAATGGCCACTTCTAGCTACTGTTCTTTACAGATAAGATCGCTAGGAAATATAAGTCAGCAAAATATGTAGATTGACAACAATATAAACGAAAATAACATCAAGTACATGAAAATGTTAGCGAATGAAATTAAATGTCAAGTACAAAATATGCCAATTTGGGACATTTAAGGTATAACGAGCTTTATATACCTGATCTGAAAAACGACATCAATGTGCAAGACGACATTAGTAATCGCATGCCGGGCCCAAATTTTAAAAATTAATTTCTAAAACATGATCATTAAAGACCCACAAAACAGTACATAGATCAACATGATCCTTGATAGCCAATATGAGATGGAAAGACTGCTCTAAAGGGAATTTCAATCTGGCAACAGAAAGCCGAAACGAGACAAGCATGGAGACGAATAATTACTCAAGCTCAAGCTAATGCTGATGGGCATGTAAAACACACTTCCCACAGAAGTCTTTTCTGCCACAATGCCAACATGTTTAAATATTATGCCTATCTCTTGATTAAGTTACAGATCTTGTTAAGGATACTTTTCCTATCCATAGGTTCCCATATGGTTTGGCAGTTAATTGAATTATAACTCAATAAAAATAGACTGAAGAAATTGCAGCATCTCATAACCTGCGAGATAGCAAAACGATCAATACAAGATTTGTACCTACAGGATTAAAATATACCAGAATGCTAGTTTTGTTTGTAGTTGCATCATCATCGAACATTTTAATTCCAAACTATACGTCATACATAATTGGTCATTACAACCCCTAAGTCAGGATTACGCCCTAGCTTCTCAAAGCACTCATGTTGTGTGTGTTAATTTTATACATGAGTGGCAGGGACCTAAGGTTTAAAGTCGATTCCGAACGACAGATTTTTTGAGAAACTTTTTATGGCAATTTAATTTACTCTCAGAGTTTTTGCCAGAAATCTGCTGAGAGGAAGTCGCCGAAGACATATTTTTTCATATTTCATTTTGATGTCTGACCTGGGCTTTGAGACGTGGCCTTACGTCTAATAAGCCAACACACTACCTACTAGACTACACAACTTCTCGAAGCTAGTCGCCGAAGAATTATTTTTTCATAATTTTTTGTTGGAAATGTCCAACCTAGGGCGTGAACCGTGACCTCACATCCAATAAGCTAACCTATTAGACTACGGCGACTAATTTGAAGTTATTGATTGATTGAGTAACTTTTTTCTAGGCTAGCTTTTTTAGAAGCATTTCAATATCTCTTCCTAAAAAAAACTTCAAACTTTCAATTCTTTATTGTTTAAACAACATCCGTTAAAATATAAAAAGAATACGCATGAAAAGAACAAGGGCAGTATGCCAGCAATATTCTTATTGTTTTAGTGCCTCTCTCTCATCAATAAATACCCAAACGAGCATGCAGAGCTGGTATAGCTTAAATAAGCACGTAGGTGCTGAAGTACCATTCAGAATTGTATCCTGTTTCAAGGGTGTTATAACATTTCTCCTTAAACAATAAACAACCGTTATAAAATGTAACAAAAACGGATTTATGCTGATGTATTTAGACATTAAAATGAATAAATAATTTTCATATACAAACACAGTCATACATGTTACTAGAGACATGCAAAGGCATGTCTTTATAATATTTATGTATGTAGAGAATTTGTTTCTTAAAGTGTGTCAATAGTGTAAGGTTAAGTGTTCTTTGTAAGAAGAGGGAGTATAATTTTAAAACTTCATTGACTCTTTATAGCGGTCATTATGTGGCTAAAGGCGAGAGGCAGGGGGCGCCTGATGCATGAAACGGAAAATCATTAAATGGTAATGTACTTAGAAATTCTAGGGCATTATTTGTTAATGTTGTATTATTTTTTACTTGTAGTTAGTAGGTGGAGAGGTTTTGTGTAAACAATATCCCATTTCGTATTGTTAATTATACTGTGGTGGTGTATCGAATTCAGTACATCCACCTGACCTTATTTAATTTTTTATACGACCAACACACCATACAGTGGAAAGGAAATAGAAAAATTGATTGTGGTAGATAGCAGAGAGAGTGAGAGAGAGAGAGCAGGATAAGTGTTTATGCTTATTAGATTTGAATTTGTTTATATTGTAAGTGACAGCAACTATTTTTGTCTAAGAGTGTTCCAAATGCAAACGGGGCGTTTAAGAGTAAGTGTTCTCTGCAATCTATAGTGCTATTTGCTGACCAATCCATTAGGAAACAAAGTTTCACGTAAAATGATGGATGTATTTTTATTTATTTTATTTTACCAGAAAACAAACAATCCGTTAGTGATAGAATAGGAAAACAAAAATCATATTGCAATGGATGCTACAATGAATAGAGAGAGTTGGATACTTAACTATCATTAAGGAAAACTTTCCTGCTCGCGGTTGAGAAGCTTTAAAATGTACCTCTAGAAATGAATTCATATGTACATGACTTTAGTATTCTACTCTCGGTCGCATATAACATACATACATACATAATTGGCCATTACAAGCCTTCAGTCAGGATTACGGCCTAGCTTCTCAAACCACTCATGTTGCGTGCCTTAATTTTTATACAAGAGTGGCGGGACCTACAGTTTAACGTCGACTACGAACGATAGATTTTTTGAGAAACTTTTTCATGGCAGAGTTTTTGCCAGAAATCTGCTGAAAGGAAGTCGCCGAAGAAATATTTTTTTTCCATATTTCGTTTGGAAGTCTGGCCTGAGGCTCGAACCCGGGCTTTACGTCTAATAAGCGAACACACTACCTACTAGACTACGACGACATATTAGCGATAGAATAGCAAACAAAAATCATACTGCATAATGCAATGAAACAAGAGAGTTAGTACTCCACTGTCATTAAGGAGCACTTTCCTGCATGCAGTTAAGAAGCTTCAAAATGGACGTCTAGAAGTGAATTCATACATGACTTTTGTATTCTATTTGCGGTCGCATATAAATGCTGTGAATATTAAGGCGATCAGATGAAGTGAAGTAAAGTTTGCTCAAGACTCTTGACACTTAATATATCAAGTCCTTCAGTAAGAGCTTCGCATCTTTAAATTTCAGTTAAGCAAACTAAAACAAAAACAGAAAAAAATTTAATCATAATGTTTACTTTCATCTGGGCCACAGCTAGTGTGAAAATTCTGATGGCGCCTGAAGCCTTCTATGGAGTGGAGGCGTTTTTTTGTATATTTGGTATATTCAGCAAAAGATATGATTAAAATAGGCAACAAGGACTCTTTTCAAACCTAATGAGTTTGAGGCAATCAAACTTTAGTTGGGAACAATACAATAAGAAGATGTCCGACACACGCACTAGACTATCAAGAAATAACCTAAGATTGATAACTGGGCACAACAGACTCAGAGGACACATTTTCCAAATGGGGGTTGTCTCGAGCCCTATAATAATTCCATTCTTAGAACTTGTTGGGCACTAATGCATCCCAAAAGAAAACTATTGAATGCATACCTGAAGCTGCACAGTGAATTGACATTGTTAAGCAGCAAATTCTCCAGAGCAATATGCAGTAAGAGGTATTATAAGGATACCCTACGAATTATATTCAAATAAAAACTACATCGTCTGTTCTTTAAGTGCTTAGTATATTTTATAAGGGTATGTTTTCGGATTTATTTTTTTTTAAAGATACATTTACTTAAACCAATGAATCTTTTTATATGTTAAAGAGGACATTTAATTGTCTAGATTTTTTTTTTTCAAAAATGAATCGAAATGTGTTTCAACTTATCTCGTAAAATTTTCTACGTTCCTCTCTTTAGGGATGTTTCCTTTATTCATTTGAAATTTTATTTGTCTAATGCGTATCTTTAATAATTTTATTTTGATTTTATTGTAAAATATTTGTATACATCTATACCTCTATTTAATTTGTTTAACTTTTTTAAGCAGTTCTCTAGCGAGCAAATAAACTCATCATCGTGTAATATTCGAACAAGGAATACAATACATACAGTGGACAGCAAAAGTCTTAGTACGGCAATATATTTTGACAAAAAAAGTCCGCACAGGCCGATATGACTTCAAGAGAGTATTTAGGAGATCATTTAAAGGAACGATTACGTAATCGCTAAACCTCAAACAAAAATCAAGCGAAAAACTAGCTCATGGTGCCACCAGAAAACACTAAACAAAACTTGTACATTCAATTCCAAATGGGTCAAATGGAGTGCTTGACCTTAAGGGTATTCTACTAAATACAAGGAATAACATTTTCATATATTAAGCCTTTGAATTTAAAATTTAGGCAGGGCTCTCCTTGGCGGTACCAATGGAGTCATCTGAAACTTTTCCTTATTTTTCTCTGGTTTTATGAAAAACATTAAAAAATTGTTTGTTTTATAATAAAACAGAAATAAATTATTGAAATAAATGCATAAACTATAAATTTGTATACAAACTTTTGGCTAAAATTCATGAAATTGCTAAAATATATTGACGTACTAGGACTTTTGCTGTCCACTGTGCATACGTACATACATAGATACATAATTGGCTATTACAACCCTTCAGTCAGGATTACGGCCTAGTTTCTAGAACAAGGAATACTAGAAACTATTCACCTTACTGCACTGAAGCAAAATTCTAACTGTAATTGATAGTAAGTGCTGTACATAAGTTCAAATTTTACTGGTAAATATAGTTGAGCCAATAATCTCATCTGTGTACTACAAGTTTGCTCAAATTTTGTGTTTTGTTTCTTTAAGAGTATAATATTGTTACCAAGGCCTTCTCCTTGTTTTTTATTACTGCTTTGCTTTTTTCAGCTTATTATTCTATGTAAACATGAAGATTGGTCTACTGTTGCAGGATGATAAACATGCTCTCGTTTCCAATGTGTTGAATTGTTATATGGAGTGTGCTGATGAGGAACTTTATTCACTGAATCGTACGCTTTCTCTTCCATATTGTTTTAAACCGTCGAAATTTACAACGAGTTTTATCGATTTCGCCGCTGATAATAGCTTATCCAATATGCTCAGACTTCAACAGTCTGCTCTTTAATATCGTATTGTATGTTGTTGATGAAGCATGATCACGAACAGGGACAAAGAGACGTAACTTGGGAGGATGTATGTATGCCTGCTAGCTCATTAGTTTGGGATCTTGGCCAGTAAATTTGGCTCATTTGCCGCACGAGCAGTGGTTCATATAAATGTTAACAAAATGAAAACAATGCACATTTACAACAAGTTTTTTTGCCTGCGTTCTTAACGTATCTGAATCTGCTGCAATTTTATTTCAAAGAAAAATAAGAATTTTTAACTCGTAACATTACTTCACCACTTTTATGATATGTATGTATGTATATCGGAACGAAATATGAAACGCGATAATGAACACGTTTACTATTCGCTGCCTTAGAATTTTGCTAAAAATATCTTCGCCATCTCACAATCTCAAATGCTAGAGACAGTGGGTGCTGCTAGAACGAATTTCAATTTATTTGAATAGTAAGGAAACGAAAGCGATGCTGGATATGTTACATTCTAAGAAAGAATTCTAACGATGCCGCAAGTAAAGCCATTAATCCTCAAATATCCCTTTGGAGAAGACAGTGAGATTTGGAATTTAATCAGACGTTTATAGTTCCTATATTTAAATGAAATTAAATTGTGTGAGATATCATTGAAGTTGTTTATTCCTTTGATGTCAAATATCCTCAAAGGCTTTTTTGAGTGGAGTGCATTCGAAATGCGCAATTTCCCATGACTCTGGCGCAGACATAAATCAGCCTGAATTTGTCTAATGACATGGGTTGTGTGGATTTTAAAGACAGCTGTGATTAGGGGCGTTGTTACATTCACCTGCGACACTAGAAATGGTTTCACGGAGCTAAATCGCAAAATCTCTTTGAGCAGTTCATATCACTTCCATTTGATTATGACATAAAATCGCTCGTGCAGAATATCCAATGTGGCATGAGCTATGTGGCACGCATCGCTGTCCTATTGAAATTACATCGCTGATGACCCAGTCCAATTCAGACGAAAGGATGTTCATAGTCATCAATCTACAGTACTCGCCGTTAACAGCGAAGACATATGGACCGATGTTGTCGCTAACCTACAATCCACTGCAAACAGAGACTATTGTGGAATGCATTGGACACCATTAGATCTTATACGGATTGGCATCGTACAACTTCCACAATTTTATTGAAATATCGCTGTCCTATTGAAATTACATCGCTGATGGCACAGTCCAATTCATGCCGAAAGAAGTTGGTAATTATCGACCTTTAGTACTCGCGGTTAACAGTGATAACCTGTCCAATGTCGTTCTCAAAAAAATATAGGCCGATGACGCCGCAAACAGAGACTTTTGTGGAATACATTGGACATTCCTAGATCTGATATGGATTGGCATCGTATCAACTTCGACAATTTTATTTGTTTACGTTCTCATTCACTCAGAAATGGGCCTCAGTGCCCTGAGCCTATTCATGGGTCATGGCTATCTACTAACTGCATGAAAAAATTTAAATAAAAACCACATGCAAGTAGAGGTAGCGGTGTAATTACTTTTATTTTTATCTGTGCAAATAATGCCAAATGACAAGAAAATTAACACCTTAAGAGACAGGCAGGCAGACAGACAGGTAGGCAGACAAATAAACAATATTGTTTAGTTTTTTTTACATAAGCTTGGCCAAACATATTACAAATATGGTTAGTTGAAATACTAAACAGCATAATACGCCTACACACTTGAAATATACATTTCAATTTGAATGAATTTCTTTACGAATTTGTTCTCTTAAGTAAGCAGATGTACATAATTTATTTTTGAAACGATACACATTAATAAGTACTTTTAATTTTTGCATTTTATGTGACGATATGCTCTCCCTCTGTCTCTTTAATTTACAAACTGTCACAAATACAATCAAATGTTTATTGTTGTTGAACGTTTGCTGGCAAGCGACAGGATGACATGCAAATGTTCTTTTTCTGTTTTTTTCGGTTTCTTATTTTAATTTTGTTTTTTCTTTATTATCGCTTTTATTTCCATTTTAATGTTTATGTTTCTTTTAGTCGCACGTTTATTAAAATTTACGCCACAATATCATAAAACGTGCGTATTTCATACATTTAAGCGCGTTACGACGTAAATTCGTTTAATATTCATGCTGCCTTTAAACGTTGATTTTTATCAGTTGAAGGGAAGCAAAATGAATATTGAATAGGTGTGATATGGTGTGGTGTGGTGCAAAATTGTTGTTTATCACAGAACTATTAATTATTTTCCTCTGCAGCACCCCACCAACATGGGGGGCGATAGGTATATTACTACGCATTGAATGAAATGCTTGTAATACTATGTTCAGACATGTACTTTAATTGCGTAAATCGCAATAAATGCCATTATTGAGTTCAATGTTTAATATAAAGTTTCAATTAATTATTGCACAATAAATACGCAAATAGTTATAATATTGAGTAAAACTTAAAAAGCAGCACTGTTATAAGTACGTTCAGTGAGCATATTACAGTTTTCCGAACACTTTCTATTGATATTTGACAACTCAAATGTCAACAACGACAAAAAAAACAAATAAAAACAATGTTGGTGAAACAATCAGCTGTTTTGTTTACCAGCTGTCAAATGAATATTGAATAAGCAGCTGAACTGCGTATATTACTATGTCTGAACACTTCAAATATTGTCCTCAAATAACCGAATATTGACACAATAAAAGTGTATATCTGAACACTTAAAATATTGTCCTCAAATAAACGAATATTGACTCAATAAAAGTGTATGTTTGAACATACATAGTATAAAACTTTAATAAAACTGCAGTTAATGCCTTGCCTTCGTTTTTACTTTTATTGTGGACAAAAGTTCTACTTGCTTGGCTGTATAATTATCTTATGATTTGACTATAATTACTCTAGGATTTCGGATACAACCTACGTATTCATGCATATAGAAGAAGTCCTTTTCGATATACAGGATTGTAACTCTTATAAAACAATAAAGAGTAAATATTTAAGATTTGTAACGCCTAAATTATATTAAAAATCGTTCATTAACTCTTCTATTGCGGTAGGTTGAATAATTTTTCGCTGTGTTTGTATGGGCAAACTGGGTAAAAAGGAAGGACCCACGATAAAAATTCGTTTTTGAAGTACGCCTTTGGATACGGGTAGAACGGCACAGAAAAGGTAACCAAAGCTGGATAGAGAGCGCACGAAAAGCCTGCTTAAATCCAAAGGAGTATGCTTACTGTGGTTGGAGTCATAAAGGTATACATTATGAATACCTATTCAAAGTACATTGGTCTAGGAGACTTGGCAAACGATTTCCGCAGAAGTTATAGAAATGAGGAAGAGGAGGAGACTGTAACTTAACTATTGGGGATATACCAAGCACTATACCGGAGGAGAAAAACTGATCTTGGCCCATCCCATAGATGATTTAAATAAACTGTCAGGCATAGACATTGGAAGTCTGAAGGTATAAACACATAGACGACAGACAACAGTTTGGCAGCTCGACAGAAAATTCTGATAACTGTTTTTTCTGCCATATGCCGACTGCTTAAATTTTTTGAAAGCAGAGCAGAAACTTCAATAATTTTCAAATTTGAATTTAAATATATTTTCAGTGTTGTCACTATCAGCTTTTTTGTACGCAAAAATAAACTCACTTATGAAAAAACCGCACACAAAAAACATTTATCAAATGAATTCAGATACAAAATTGAATCTATAATTCTATTCTATGTTATGAATACATTGATTGCTTTTGATTTCTTAATTTTAGAATTGTTCTTTCTCTTCAATAGTACAAGTATTTTTAGCTGTTTTTTATTATGATTTTATGTTGTATTGACATCACTAATTTGCTTTTAGCTGCTCACATAAATAGAAAATATTTTAATTTGGGCAGGAGCTGTTTAGGTTGCTGTCTTGGCTTTTTCTGTTCTGTCTTCAATATAATCATTTTCATATAAACGTGTGTATTCTATACTTGGCAGCTTTCTGTTGTCTGTCGTCTATGTGTTTATACCTTGAGTGTCATCAGAACCTTCGACAGAATGCGGGGAATGTGCCATATGCGTCTAATAAGGAAGAGAAGGAGACTGTTCCTCACCAATTGGGCACACACCCAGCACTATACGGAAAGCGAAAAAGGCATATTTAAGTCTGCATCATAGATAACCTGAATGAACTGTCAGGCATGGACATTGGCGTTCCAAAATCACTCCGTCAAAACCGCCGAGGGGACGACAGGAATATGGAAAACTGAAAAACCCTCCAGTCAGAATTACGACCTAGCTTCTCCGACCACTTTTGTTGTGTGTGTTAATTTTGTACATGAGTGGTGGGATCTACAGTTTAAAGTCGACTCCGAACGACAAATTTTTGAAGAACTTTTTCATGGGAACTTTTATTTACTCTCAGAGTTTTTGATAGAAATCTGCTGAGAGGAAGTCATTTCATTTTGTTGGACACGTCCGATCTGGGGTTTGAACTGTAGTGTAGCTTCTAATAAGCCAATACACTACCTACTAGACTACGACGACTACAATGAATAAAATGAATATTTTTTTTTTGCTTCAAAATCAAAATTCAGAAAGTTCAAAACAGAACCTAAATATTATTTTATTTCAAATGGGGACACCCTAACTTTTATGTATGTATGTAGATTTCAGTGCGTGTACATACATGTGCTATTCTGTTTTACATTGTTTCATGGTTATTGTTGTTGTTGTTTTAACTGACTTAAATTCGTAATATCAGAATAATGATTTACAGCCTATTGTGTATTTATTGCGCTGGGGCTGTGTGTGTGTGTGCTTTAACTAACGATACTTGGACTGGGCACCATTGCCCCAGCAGCTCAACGAGTAAATAAATACGTACATACATTTATATGTTATGTATACATACAGATTGAATTTATTTGACGTCATATAGTCAAGCATTTTGACGTCATAATGTCTATGAGCTCTAAATTTATAATATGTAGAGAGCTTAATAGCTCTCATATTATGCCAAGCCAAATAGATAGCGAGCTATCAAAAAGAGAGACTGAAATTTAACGAGAGAGAGAGAGAGAGTGTGTAAAGAAAAGCTTTTATAAAGCAAGAGAGAGTGACGTAGTTTGAATAACAACTCTGACACTAATTTTATTCAGTGTTCTTATAAAAAGAGAGAAAGGGAGAGAGAGAGAGAGAGTTAGAATGAGAAAATATACAATAAATAGAAATTTTTGTCCATTTTAAGAACAGTAATAATATTTATAAATAAGAGTGCAAGTGTGTCTGTGTGTGTGTGATGGTTGGGGGTGGTGGTGCGGTGCCGGTGTATATAAAAAGAAAATTGGGTTAAAAGCACAAACTATATATCCTACAATTTAAATGAAAGAGTAAAAGCCAAAACGAAAGAAAACAACAAAAAACATTTCAACACTTTACTTATACACTTAAACAAGTGATTACTTATACTCTTGTGTTATATTTTCTTTCCTTTTACACTCACTCCTACACACACTTACATACTCCGTGTATAGTAGTAGGTTGTTTCATGGTTTTGTTTTTGGTTGAAATTTGAAAAGACCATCACGGCCATTTTTATATTTAGGTTTTTCTATTGTTATTTTCTCTATTGTTTGATTGATACTCACATACTACATGCATACATACATATTCTATGAATATGTTTGCAAGTGTTTTGTACATGAGTATGAGTGTGCATGTATGTGTATGCACTCACATTTGCAAAATTTTTTTTAACAATATTACTTGAAGTGTTAAAAGCTTTTCTTTTTTTCTTCTTTTATTTCTTTCCTTTCCTTCAATTCTTGATTTTTTTTATTTTTATTTCTATTTTTTCTACTGCTGCTGCTGCTACTGCTATTATTTACACTGTAATTTGTTGTTTGTTTGTATTCGACATTAAACTAAGTCTCTCTCTTCCTCTCTCTCTCTCTCTCTCTCTCTCTCGTTCTGTCTTTGTGTATATTTCGCCTTGTGTACCGATTAGTTATTACTATAGTAGTGGCCATTATTTGTTATACGACAACAATAACAACGGGGGACCACCCTTCATAATTTGCTTGTAATTACGAAAATATTTTTTTGTTAAACCGCCATTGGGACTCTTCGTTTTTTCACCACGGCTAAACGGATTCAACAAAAAAAAAAAATTAAAAAATCATAAAACAAAAGAAAACAACCACTATTGTTTTAATTAATTTAATAAAACGCTTAATTTGTTGTTATTGTTGTCATAAATACGCTGTACAACGCTGCAAAATCGCGTAAATGGTTGACCAAATGAAGAGTGAATTTTCACAAAAGGTTTACAATTTCGTTCGTTGTTATTATCTTTACGTGGCCTGTTCAGGAAATCACTTAATTTTCTGGCATTTAAAACAATTCAGCATAGAAAATCACTTTGTATCAGCCAGCAATAGCGAGTATCAGCCAAAGATAAGAAGAACATAACAAGACAGGGAATAAGAACAACGAGCTGATCTATGCACACAATATTTAATAATTGATGTGATCGAGAATGAAGACATCAGGGCTGGGATTTTGAAATTAAAGAGAAACAAAACACCAGGAAAGGAGAGTTTTCTAGCGGAACTCATGAACCGAAGACGCGAAGTCAAAATTCTTTAACCACTTACATGAGACAAATTTACCAAAGAACGTCTTCGAGGGCAACAAGGTTAGGAGACAGTACTTTAGTATTTTAGCGAGGCAATAATAAAAATATTAAAAAAAACAATGGTTTGGAATCTAAGAAAAAAAAAAAAAAAAACTCAGGGAATTTCGTCTCATATCTGAATCGTATTATAATGGAACAGTAATGTATAACCTTGACAATCAGTCGAAGTAGATGTGTAATTATGACTCTTGATTCTTTTGGTTTTATTCGTGCCTTTAAGTGAACCGAAGTCCACCTAAATGCCTGGAAATTGTTGTTTGTATTTTTTTTTTCTTCCTTCATTCTTTATCTTCAAATTTTTATACAAATCAAATTATGATAACAAATCAAACTACAATAACAAACTACACAGAAGTAGTAGGTTCTCGAAGTTGCCAGACTGAGAGGAAATGAAGTATAAATAGTCAATGCAAGAAAAAGAAAAATAAAGGATTCTAAATTTTTCATTTCCAGAGACAAAGTTCAATAAAACACACTCAAAACTAAGCCTTCGAAAAAAATTTGATTGCATTATAATGCTTGAAAACGACGGACCATGGTATTTTGCTGGTAAAAAAAAAAAGAAATTTTTTTCTGAAATTCTTATTATTATTATGCAATAAAAATACACCGACACTTTAGGATTGTTGCAAAATGTTTACTTGAATATACAAAATTTTACGTGAGGATCATCTATGTGACGAAAATTTAATGGAATTTCATTTTTTTATTTCATCATTGCTAACTTTCAATGATGTAGCACACCTCGATATATTTTTTGCATAAAATTTAATGAAGTCATTAGTCTCAGTTCGGCGTTGTGAAGGACCGTATTGGCATGAATCATCTTGGAATAGATTTAATTGATAAGACACAGACAAAAACGGATTTTTACCACACTTTCTTTAAGAGTTTCTGGCACAGTTGCTTTATGATTATAACACTTCCGATGGAAAATATTAGACGGTTGACAGCTGTTTTTTTTTTTTTTTTTGCAACAACTAAAGGGAAGTCACCGTGGTCTAGGTGGTAGTGTGTTGGTTTGTTAGACGTGAGGCCTCGATTCAAACACCAGGTCAGGCATCTCCGACTAAACGAAATATGAAAAAATATTTGTTTGGCGACTTCCTCTCCAATTAAATTACATTTCGTAAAAAAATTAATTGATGCATCGAAAACATCGATGTATTATATGAAAAATCTATATAACATCGATGTATCTTGCTCTTTAATGGTCTTCATTAGACATGACCTAAACTTCGCATGACCGAGCGTAAACTTCACATGACTCATGATCATTTGTTACATATTTAATAATAAAATTTTAATAATAAAATAATAGGAGTAAATGATCGTTTTTACATACATACATACATAATTGGCCATTACAAGCCTTCAGTCAGGATTACGGCCTAGGTTCTCACACAAATCATGTTGTGTGTGTTAATTTTTATACGTGAATGGCGGGACCCTCAGTTTAAAGTCGACTCCGAACGACAGATGTTTGAGAAACTTTTTCATGGCAGGTCTATTTACTTTCAGAGTTTTTGCCAGAAATCTGCTGAAAAGAAGTCGCCGAAGAAATATTTTTTTTTTCATATTTCGTTTTGATGTCTGGCCTGAGGCTCGAACCCGGGCTAATAAACGAACCTACTAGACTTCTACTAGCCTACGGCGATGATCCTTTTCAGTATAAGCAACTCTTTCGTTATTGTTGTTGTTGTCAATAGAATAATAGGCTTTGAATTAATTTAAATACTTAATAACAGACCTATCACGTGATAAGTTGAATCTTTTAATTAAAGGCACCGATAATAAATAATTAAATGCAACAAATTGTTGTTGTTGTTGATAGTTTTTATATGAAAATATTTTCATATCAACAATATAATTTAATATAAAAGAATATTAAGAATAATATTAGACGTTGAATTAATAATTACAATATGAGGCAATTCTCTCTTTAGATATTTTTTGATTGCCTGCAGCAATATTGTTCCATTAATTACACCTAGATATATGATACAAGGGGGTAGGGGGAAGGTATGCGAAATGTTTGATATTGAACCTTTTAATTAAAGGCAATGAAATGAACAAATAATAGACGATAAAACATAATTATAAATTAAATAATAAATCATTTAAAATTGCTGCTGTGGTTTGAAAACAAATAAAAATTTTTTTTTGAAAGATTTGTATGTAATAATAATAATATGTATATAATGTAATAATAATAATAGTAAAATATATAAAATAACTTACCCCCGTTAATTTCAGGCAAAGACTTGTTTGATTTCCTTATAACACTTATACATTCACAAATGTGTACAGCATACAATTTCAATCACTTATACATACAGCAACATATACACCAACATTTATAAACTTTTGCAGTTGTTGTGCATATTGCAATAAATTACACTCTCACTTGCTCACTTTTATATGGAAAAGCTTTCATGAAATTATCATGTTCTGGACTTACAACACAATGGCATGCCAACTATGACGTTCTATTTATTATTTTAGCTTTAGCTGGATATGACCTAAATAACGTTTTTATATGTATTTTATGTTTTTTGTTTTGTTTTTGTTGTTCTTGTTCATATGTACTGTAGTACAGTTCGTACTCATTTTCTAATACGGTTTATGAGTTTATGTAGTACATAATGAGATTCTGTTTTGAGTTGTATACGTGTGTGTGTGTGTGTATATAAAGAGGTTAACAAGCATGTATACGTTATATATGCCAGCAAACTATTTACGTATTAAAATATTGTCTCACTGTGTGTGTGTGTGTTTAGGTGCCCGTTATATACAACAACATTAAATGCAAATATAAATGCATATTCCTATGCTTGTCTTGATTACGCGCACCTGAACTATTTTTATTCTGTTTTTTTCTTTTCTTCGTTCAACACTTTCTTGTCTCTTCTCTTTTCATTTCATTTACTCTCTTCATATTGTTGCTTTGTTGTGTTATGCTCATCTGCAATGTTGTGTTGTTGTGCATGCAAGAAATAATTTCCATTGAAAATATGTTTCTCTTTTTGGCATGCACATGCATGCATGAATTACATTAAGAATGCTTTGATATGCCGTGCATTTTTTGCATATGTATGCGTGTGCATGATATTTGTTGTGCGTGGGGGTTGGTTTCCTATTACTTGTTAACGTAATCGTTATCATTATAATCGCATGGTAAACTTCATTATTTAAATGGCATCTGAAATGGAATATTTATGTGTTTAAACTTTAATTAAAATATTTTTATAAAAATAAATTTCTTAGAATTAAATAAAAAAGTAAAATATAAGAATCTATGTTTCTGACGTCGTTACGTATACGTAATAAATTATAGTTTAGATTGCATAACATATTAAGTATACGCCATGGTATAAAAAAAAATTAAATGCAGCACAAGCTATGCGTGGGCTTATGAAAAAAAAATGAAATAAAACAAAAAAGCTTTGATATTTATCAAAATTTTATATATAAAAGTATAATTGTGGCTGGCCTGACAGTACCTCATTCGATCGAACCAATTTTCGGACACTTTTTCGAGTATATGGCATAACACTTTTCTTTAACGGTGCCCCACAGAAAATATTTCAACGGTGTCAAATCACAGCTTCTTGACGGCCAATTGACATCACCATTTCGGTTAATTTAGCGGCCATCAAACGTTTGATGCAATAAATCGATTGTGGCTTGAGATGTGTTGAAAGTTGCTGAGCCAAACATCGTTCACACCAATACCATGAAGAGCGTATACAAAAAAATCGGTTCTCTTGAGTATCTGCATTGACAGAAATTGTTGCGCCGTCCTCATTTTTAAAGGAATATGGACCAATGATGCCTCCATTCCATAAACCGTACCAAACAGTCACTCGTAATGGATAGATTGGCTTCTGTAAAGCCACGTGTGTGTGCCTTTTTTAATCGACATGATTTCGCAATTTTTGTGCTAAACCCAGTGTAGAACTTCTGGATTTTCAAAGCGAAAATCTGTTCTGCAAAGATCGAAGCAAATGATGAACGAAAGTTCAAAGACGACGTGGGTGCATCAACACTTTACAGCCAAATTTTTTCAGTTTCAGCCATTATTTTATATGTATATAATATAGAGAGAAAGGGGGATCTGTTGATCTATTCTCGCCATTTTAATTAAGATATATCAATCTTATTAATAGTGGACCATTAACAGATAGCAATCGGGTATATAAAAGTTCCCAAACATACACTGGAATCACTTACAACGCTTCAGTCAGGATTGTGACGTAGTTTCTCACACCACTACAGTTTAACGTCGACTCCGAACGACAGATTTTGAGAAACTTTTTCATGGCAGGTTTTATTTACTCTCAGAGGTTTGCCCGAAATTTGCTAAGAGAAAGTCGCCGTAGAAATATTGTTTCATATATCGTGTTTAGTTGATGACGTCTCACATGAACCGTGGTCTCACGTCCAATAAGCCAACATACTATCTACTAGACTACGGCGACTACAATCTCTGGAATCAATTTTATGATATTTAACTCATGTGTGAAGTAGAATCCCATTTGTATTGAACGCAATTATGCATACCATTCATTAGATTCATATGCAGAATATGCAGGCTCTGCACCATAAGCATCACCGAAACTTGTTCAACGAGAAACCTAGGCTGAAAGAAATTGTACAGTAAACAATCTACTGTCGAGATCAGAATAAATTGTTTGATTTGGTTCTTGAAGCTCATAATGAACAATTCCCTTCCGATTTTGCCACACTTTGATCTTGTTTGTGTTTAAATTTATCGCTCTTTCATTGCCCATAATCATTCGCATGAGAAATGGTTTGATTTTATTCCGTATTGGCAGTAAATTGCAAAGGGAGTTTCGGTCAGAGTTTTAAATTCCAATTCGAAGCGTGAATAAAAAACGCGACCACTAGTGTGCTGTTGTGAAATTCCATTAAGGCCACGGGTGACAATCTACCGAATGACAAAGGCAGCGATAAAGAAGAGAGAATGGAGAAGATCGAGGAGTCCAGGATTACGCAATTCCCTACGTTTTTGGAAAAAGGTTCTTAAAAGAAGTTTAATTATCTGATTGCAACACCAAGACAAAGTAAGTGAGTGACTGTCTTCCTTTCATAGGTAAAATCCGTATTCTACATGTGAGTACAAATTGTCGCGATGAGTTTAAAAGGTCCGATAGAGTCCTCAAAATAGTAGAGGGGAAGATAGTATTCACCTGATCTGTGCCCTCCCTCAAGGAGGTGTTCACAGTTCCTCATCTGTTTAATTTCCAATAATGTCTATATGTCCTTGGACTTCACGTTGACGAAAAGGTAGATGCATTACTGAGTTGTTTCATTTCGGGGAACTAAATTCGAGTCGGAGAACTGTTAGGCAACAACCAGACCTTGACTGCTTTCTGAACATCGGAGAAAACTTTAACTTTACAAGACTACAAAAGCTTTCTCTGAAAAAATACTGGAGATTTTCGAAACGATGCTGTAAAGTTCCCCGCTTTTGAAATGGAAAATATACTAGTTCTTCTTCAACTAATAGCAACAATTAAATTTCAGAGAAGATTTTCCTGTGTGTTAAGTTCTGAAAAGTATCACGTAGACCAGAATCATAAATAGCAGCTTCAGAAAAAGAAACCCACTTAATTACGAAATTAAAGCGCAGAGTTGAAGAAAATTTACAAATACAACATTCGCTTTTCCTAGATTTGTTTTGCGAAATACCGATAAATACTACGATAAATAATAATGGAAAAATAAGAAAATTTTGTTGTTTTCTTTTGGTTTGTTACTTCCGAAGAATATTCAATTATTACAGACAAATTTCATTAGCTAATGAGAATGGAAACAAAAAACCATTTTCATTAGAATTTCAGAAAATAATGCAATGAATGGTACGTACGTGGCTGGTGTCTGTGTTTGAAATTTCCATCAAAACTTTTCCATGAATGTGAAGACTGAGATCAAAACAAAATATCTGATACTCACTCACATGCATATATTACATGTTAAATGGTATTAAAGATTAAATATCAAAGGTCATTTAATGCCAGCCATACTGCTAGCCAGCAAATTTTAAAGGTGAACAGAGATTTCTAATTAAAACAGCGTAAATAACAAACAAAAATTCTCTTCAAAATAAATGGCAAGTGAAAGTTTTTTAATTTTTTCTTTTTAATTATAATCTTTAAATAAATTTTACGGATTATGCCAAGATTTTTTAAAAAGACACTTACAAAGTTTTTTAGTTCTGGCTAATGTCTTATTGTCATTACATTTTGGAAAGGAAATTACTACTCGTATTTGCGATGATGTTAGAAAGATTGCCAACATTTTTCGAAAGAAAACTCAACTGCTCTTGGGAAGTGTTATTGAAATCTCTCCTCTCGAACGAAAACATTACAAATAAGTCGCAGTTTAATCATGAATTTTTTTTTACTTTTAAAACTTCTTTCAGAAAACATTTCTGTGTAGATTTTTGCGATTTTTATGTGATAACACGTAGACACGGTTATCTTAAATAAAGACTAATGGAACGGGAAGGCAGACCTTATCCAAGCCTTCTGGAAATATACTTCAATGGCTTAGAGTAGTAATGGACGATATACATCGATGTTTTAAATGCACTCAATGTAATTGATGATATACCGACACAGATAGAACTCCAGGTTAACGTAAGTCTCGCCATGATGGCATACTCCACGGTGCCCAAAGCACAGTGAAATACAATGCGTCTACCAACGCCCCCACACACACAACGATGCAACCACATGGCATGCATAAGCACATCCCATATCACATCACCATAAATGAGTATCAATTCGAAGCCATGCATTTGGTTATGACTTCCCTCTTGTTTATGGTCAGAGACCATCTAAACTCCTTTCAATGCGTTAAGAGTGTAATGCCACTCTGAGCACGCGGACTCCCCGCGATTTTGGTTTAAACAGCCACCACGTTGCTGAGGGTTCCTCACAAATAGCCGGGCAGAGACAAGTCTCTGGGGCTCCTGACAACCGTGGTACCAGATTTTAAGCCTCGCAACCTAACTAACCATTTAGTCGCCTTTTACGACAAGCAGGGAAACCACTGTGGTAGTATTCTAACCCGCTACCACACGGGGAGATACACCGATACAATGCGATGTTTTTCTTACTGGTCAACATCAATTAAACATCGATGTTTTTATTCAATGCATTGGAATTAAAAACTTAATACAATACACCATATATAATCGACCCATAAGTGTAAATACATTCTTGAGTTAAACTTGCATTGTTATAAACGTAAGAAATTATGGCCAAGTAGGCTGCGGGATTCCTAGAAAAAAAGTCGGTTGAATACAGTTGTGAGAACCAAAGCCATGAAGACTTCTAGATTTATTATAGTCAAGCCGAACGAGAGATTGATCAGGGGTTATCGTGTTCTTGCAAGTCGAATTACTAACAGTTTGCTGCTTAATTGTCCTCTATGCAATACCAGTATGCTGTATGATTTTTGGAAATGATTCGCAATGATAAATTCTTTTAAGAAAGCCCACAGATGTGTCCACATATAGTGGAACAGAGCTTATGGAGGTTCTCACAAAATGCTATCGAAACTTTACTCCATCGAAAGATGTGCTCAATTCAACTCCGAAAATAGTAATAATATTTGACAAGTTCTAAGGGGTTTACAAGAGATGCAATGGAATGTATAGTTGAATCAGCTAGACACACCAGGATTACAG
Organism: Sarcophaga rosellei; assembly: GCA_930367235.1. NCBI lineage: Eukaryota > Metazoa > Arthropoda > Insecta > Diptera > Sarcophagidae > Sarcophaga > Sarcophaga rosellei. The sequence goes on along the minus strand of OV884018.1, from coordinate 57,269,458 downwards.
TTCATGTGGGAATTCGTTGTAATGAACAGGCAAATCAGATCACGAGGAAAATAGCTTGTACGCCGCTGATGAGATATCATCTTTCAGCGGACTTGGAAGAGGGGATTGGATGGAAAGAAAGATGAAGAAATGTAGACATATCAAGAGGGTTTGAGACAATTGAAACTTTTATTGTGTTTTTACAATAAGAAAAAAATTGAGTTATGCATCAAGGTACCGAAAAGTATCCTGAGGATAGTAACCGGTCTTTTTTCGGGCATCTTTAATTCAAGGAACACTTGTTTTCGAATAGGGAGCGATTCAAGTTCAATATGTAGACACAATGTTGTGAAGACCGAATCACCAGTACACATAGTTTAAACTTGTACGGCGTTAATCTATCAAATAATAGGCAGGCGGTTATATGTATACTTATCGACGTTGAAAAGCATAGGATGAGCTGACCGAATTTTAGCACAAGGAAAACGAGGCAGCTCTTGATTGGACATTTAATATGTGGTTTCTGTCCCTACAGCAATGCGAAGTAGACTAATGGTAGTGTGTTGCCTTATTAGACGTGGGGCCACCACTGTTCAAACCCCAGGTCAGACATGTCCAATAAAGCGAAATGTGAAAAAATTTTTCAGCAGATTTCTGGCAAAATCTCTGAGGATATAAACAAATCTCATTCGGAGTCGACTATAAACTGTAGGTCCCGCCACCCATGTATAAAATGAACACACACACAACATAAGTGGCGTGAGAAGCTAGTCTTGACTGAAAGGTTGTAATGACCCATTATGTAGGCACCTCCCTACAGCATACAATTTACTGAGGAGTCAATTAGGCGAATTCTTGTGCTATTTTTATAGATGCTAGGACACGTTACAGGAGTAAGAGAGTATTGAACATGCCAATGATGTCCACCAACACTTTCTTTATGAATAAAACGTGGTCGCACAGTGGTATTTAATGATTTGGACTAAGTGGAACTCTGACGTCATATGTCCACCTAACCTAAAATCAATTAAATGCGCTTTTAAACTATGTATTTAAACAATTAAATGAATTTAATTTCTATGCCACTAATTTGAACCTACGATATAGAAAATCATTTTCATGTTTTGTGGTTTCGTTCAGTTACTTATTCGTACATCTGGTTCGAACAAATTTCAATTCGATTAACCGCAAATACTGCATCAAACATAGCCGCAGCACGTATTGTAAGAAACTGTAACAATATAATGTGACTAATGAAACAAAGCTTCTGTTGTTGTTGTTATTTTGGAGAGCTATGCTCTATATACACGATATTTCGAGTGTGCCATTAATATACATACGTTTTTGAGGCAAGGACAGTAGCACGAGCTATGCAATGTAATACAAAATTCTATGAATGCTGTGTGTGCTTGGTTGATGGGCAACCTTTAATTTAAATAGGATTAAAATACTGTACTTTGTATTCTAAATTATAATCTATTTAGTCTGTGTTTGTTGTTATAAATTTACATCTCATTGAGTTTTGTTTTGATTTCCTGTAAAACAACAACTCTTTTCATGGTGAATACATTTTGTTTAATTTCATTTTCGGAAAATCTTTAAGACTCCGGACTACTATAAGACTATAATTGGGTGTTTGAGTACAACAATAAACGTTTTCGGTTAATCGCTTGCATTTGAGTATGTACGTATATGGAAAAGAGCTCGTAAATGTTTATCTACAAACAGTTTACGATGGAAAATATACACTCAATTTGAAAATATATTCTCACTTCATAAACAGTGTGTAAGAAAAATATCCGGAGAAAATTTTAATAAAGTTTTGTTTTGTAAGTTAACGTAGATAAAAGTCATAAACTTGGAAGCATTGGAAGTCTGAAATCATGCAACTGAGGATCTCGAAATCTTTTCATACAACAAACTTACGTATGTAGTTACATAGAAAATGTTTAAAACTTAATTCAGGTTTTTATTAGTCTATTGAGAAAAGTATTAAGGAGACCTTAAGTATCATGCTACAATTCTTCGAGTCGAAAACGTAGCTTCTGCTAACTAGCCTGTACGGTGATATGAAATTTTTAATACTCAACTCTGGTAAGCAAAATCTTACCGACAACGATCAAGAAGTCGTGGATAGCATCGATCTTTCTGCTAAATGATCAGTTGATCAGAAAATTTCAGAAACTTTAAATTATTTTTTAGCCCAAAACCTGTGTCTTATTCAAAAGATCTTGGTCTTAGTAGTTCGACTAAAGACAATTCGAAATGCACAATACTCCGAGAGTTAGGTCAATCCGAGCTTACAACAACATACGGTAAAAGGTGGAAATGAATTGTTGAAGTCATATGCTCTCAACAGCGGTAATAAATGTGAAAATGAAATCCTCCGCTACACTTGCTCTAACACTAAATTATTACGTATAATTTACCATTCACGACAGAATATAAAAAATATTTGGGTTTTAGTCACATAGTATGAACATTACTTAAATCTTAATTCCCATTTTATTTAAATTTAGGGCCATTATTACAACTTGCCGTTCAAATTGGGTTTAGTTAAAGGTAACTTTAGCTAAAGTGAACTTTAAAGTTAATGTTATCGACATTCCTCCGGCACTGCCATATTTTTGAAAAAGTTAACTTTGTTTTATCATTAGGTTGTAATAACGAAAATTTCATTTAAATTTAGGGCCAATATTACAACTTGCCGTTAAAGCCGGGTTTAGTTAAAGTTGATTTTAAAGTCCACTTTAGCTAAAGTTGACTATACTTATACGAGCAAACAAAATGCTCTAAATAAATCGTGAAAAATTCGATAATATTTAAAAGGGTGCGCTTTTCTGACCTATTGGGCTGGAAGTTATTGGATCAAGGATTCAAAAACAGTTTAGTTTAGTGACTTCAAAGTTCACTTTAGCTAAAGTTACCTTTAACTAAACCCAACTTTAACGGCAAGTTGTAATAATGGCACTAAATTTAAATAAAATGTTCGTTATTATAACCTAATGATAAAACATAATTAACTGTTTCAAAAATATGGCAGTGCCGGAAGAACTGCGTTAAACAAGTTATTTTTTAACGCAGTGGCAACGACAGGGTTCTTTTTTTGTTGTGTTTCCTTATTTTGTTCATATTGAAGTTGCCACATTGAAAATAGTATATAATGTGTCAAGTTCGAACATAAACTTAACTTTAAATGTTACTGGTAGGATGATCTTGGAAGACGTATTCTGTCTATACATACTATTTTTGTAATCAAACCAATACTAACTTTTCAACGGGAAATTTAGTGGTTAATTTTGAGGAAAAGGAATCATCAAACTTGGTTTGAGCGTGTTATGATGATGATAACAAGTATTTCACCACGTTGGCAACTACGGAAGGTGTTGTTTACTATCCTTAACTGCCAATAAGATTGAACGTCACAAGAGCATAGAAGTACAGAAGCTATGATTTACTTGATCTGAATATCTCTATGGACTACACTATATATCTTAATTTGCTCACGGTTCAAATCTCAGGTCGAAACGAAATATAAAAAAATATTTCTTCGCCAACTGCCTCTCGCGAAAATTTCTGGCAATAACTCTGAGAGTAAATAAAATTGCCATGAAAAAGTTCCTCAAAAATCTGTCGTTCCGAGTCAACGTTAAACTGTAGGTCCCGCCATTCAAGTATAAAATTAACTCGCACAACATGAGTGGTATTGAGAAGCTAGGCTGTAATCCTGACTGAAGGATTGTAATGACCAATTATGTATGTATGTAATAATCGAAAATTTTAGAACAACTCTGCTAAGGACGTCTGCACTAAACTTAAACTTATACTCCTTAATTATATGTGGTCTAACAATTATCAGTCGCCACTGTTTGTACCGGAAATATTTACAAATCTAATGTGAGTGTAAGTGCTAGTGTGTATGTGTGTGGGTGTGTTAGTTTAAGGAAATTACTTCAAAACTGTGTATGTATATATAAATATTTGTATGTATAAATATTTGTATATGTTTATTTATATGTACATACATAAGTATGTATGATAAGTAAACTTGTTCGCACATGTGTGTGTGTGTGTGTGTGTCCTTTCTTTCTCGTAAACATTTTTGGAAAACATTGTAATTTATTTAATAATTTAAACACTGTAACTAACTAACACAGTATATGAATTTAACCTTTAAGGTATAAACACTTTTTGAAGAGTGGGGGGTTGGATTTAATTCTTCTATTTGGTTTTTTAGCTTTTTCAGTTAATAAGCAACACACACTTGACAACACATGTTTAAACACTTGGAAAATTCTTTAAATATTTGACAACTGAGGGTGTTAATTTCAAGGTTTTCTGCATTACCATACCTGCAAGACTTGTACAGTATTTTTGCATTCAATTGCTTGGCCCACTGTGTGTGTAAAACACCCCAAAACTCTTTAAGTACAAGTGTGCGTTCATTCTTATTATATTTCATTGCATTTGAAAAGTTAAATACATTCTGTGATGAAGCACAAGAATATTTAAATTATTTGACTTGAGTCTTCACTTTCAATATACTCGTATGTACGTACAAGGTGAACTGGACGAGTTGTTTGCATAGATACCTTGCACAACGCTGGAAATAGAGTAGCGTGCGTTTCGCAATATTAGACGAGGTATGTTCTAAAAGTTAAATGGTTTTCTATTGCACTTTTTTTCTCTCTCCAAAATAGTTGATGAGCATAGCTAAGCTAATTGATGCCATAAACCTTCTCAATCGACTGTCCAGGAATAACCTGAGCTTGGTAATTGGCCATATGATAGGGCACTGCAGATTCAGGGAAATCTTATTCAGAATGAAAGGTTACAACGAGCCTCACATGTAAATTCTGAGACAAAGAGAATAAAGCATCGGAATGTTTTCTTTGAACCTGAAAAGCATTTATTGTATACCAGATGCTAGGCAGCAGGGAATTGTCAAAGTTGACAACGAGCAGCATCCTGAAGTTTGTCAAAAACAATAGACTTGGAAGATACATTATAGTGATATCGTACAGAGTTGGAGGGTCGCAGTACTAAGACATCTCTTAACGGTAATAATAATCCGCTTTTGTCTAGGAGGTAAAGTAGGAAGAAGACATTATAGTTCTACCCTTTAGAGTTGGAGGAGCGAACAATAGATCGTATGGTCGCAATACTAAAACACTTCTTCGCGACAAGTATTAGAACTACCAGAGAATTACTGGGAACGGAATAGTCTCCAAGCGGAACGTCACCATACTTTCTGATAGCCAGGCGGCTATCAAGGCTCTAAGTTCTGACGTGATGAACTCTAAGACAGTGTACTGCTGTCGCAGATATCTCGACGAGATAGCGGAACGATATGATATTGTATGGCTACCGGGGCACAGTGGTATTCCGGGTAACTGCAGAAATGATGAACTTGCCAGGCGGGGCACGACCATCGAACTCAGACGAATTCTTGAATCTGGGCATCCAGATTATTATCATAATTGATAATGCAATCGCCGATTCCGTCAACAACAGGTGGGCGGCCTCGGACATGTGTAGAACGGCTCGCAAAATCTGGCCAAGGCTGGATGAGGGACGCTCAATAAGTCTACTTAAACTCCAAAGAGGCCCGCTCAGTGTAGTTGTCGGCGTCATTACGGGGCATTGCATTATGGGTACGCATGCGAGGCGTATTGGTCTTGGACACCTTGCTAACGACTTCGGCAGAAGCTGCAGAGATGAGGAAGAAGAGGAGACTATCCCTCACCTGCTGGGTACATGCCCGGCTCTATGCCAAAAGAAAAGGAAGTACTTGGGTACATACTACATGGATGATCTAGAGGAACTGTCAAGGATTGACATTGGCAGCCTAAATTGCTTCATTAGGAGCTTCGAGTGGTTTTGAGACTAGGGGATAGCGGATAACTGTGGTAGCAAAATGGGCCCAATGCGGCCTAAGTGAGTCCTTCCAAAATTTTTCTTGGATGGGCAGCCACCTTTACCTACCTAGAACTACCTGACCTTGGAACTATGTATACATATTCGGTGATGGCAAATGAAAATAAAAAGATTATTTAATTGTCACGCAAAGTGGCTTCCTAGTAGGCTTTTTGAAAAATTAACCAGTTTGGAACTTGTAAAATGCAATTCTAGTTGTCAATAGCGATTTGGTTAAAACCGTGACATACTCAACACTTTGAACACCGACCCGTGTAGCATGCAAATGAAGACTTTAAATTTATGAACACGTTATAATTAATCTTATTAAAAAGCAGAATAGAAAGAATATTATAAAAACCTTCAGTTCTAGGTGCCAAAAATATAAACAATTTTGAAGAGGAAAAGATTCAACTAAAAATATTGCCTCATATGTAATGCATATGTATGTATGCACGTGTGGTAAGTTCTTACCATATATTTGGTGGCTTGTTAAAGTTTTCCTTTTGCGAGAAGAGAAACAAACATGTTACACAAGTAGTTTTTCTTTAATTTATTGCAAATAGTGCCTCGGTAATGGGGTGTACTATTTTTTATTTCATTTTATTAGTTTGGCTTATTTGAGTACATAACAGTAAATATTATTGCGGTTTTCTTTATATATACATATGTATTCCCTTCTTATTTCATACGAAATAATATTGGTTAGTTGGCGATAAAAATGGTGAAAACTTAACAAGAAAAAAGAGAAGATTTTTTTCTCTCCTAGTTCTTCTATTTATTTGCAAATAATATTCGTATTTTTATTTGTATTGGTAGTTGTAATTTGTTGATGTAATTGTTTATGTACATAAGTTTACCATGTAAAATCTGTTGTATATTTCTGTACATGTGGCGGCGCTGTGAAAATGATAGAAGAACTGCACATACTGGTGAAGGATTTTCGTTTTTTTTTTGGGTCTCAGGATACGATAAGAAACAGATGGTGGCCTTTGGTATATTTGCAAGAAAAGTAAATTTTATTTTTGTTTTACGATGGCATGCATTGTTGGCATAGTGAAGACACAGTAAACGGGCAAAACTACTTTGTCTGTGGTTTTTTGTGTATTCACTTACTTACTTAACGTGTCTTGAAAAATTATTTCGAATTTGTCATGCATACATATTCTTGATATGCTTATTGAAACATCTTGGTTTTTATAACTTTCAAACAGAAACCCTTTCAAGAGCTTACGTAACAAATATTCAGGAATATGAAAAAATCAAAAAAAAATATTTCAACATTCTCTTCATAGAATATTTCATGGGATTGCCTAAAGCTCTGCTAACCAGAGGAATGTGACCCAAAATATCTATTAAGCCAACAACTCCAAAGACGAGATAAAATATCTCCGCTTGAGCTGAAATGAGTGACTATCCCTAAGAAGAAAGGTCTCAGAAGTTTTCTATATAGCCTATTATTACGAACGGACATGATGTTGTGAAGTTGACATTCCATTTCGTAGTGAACTATTATGAAACCAACAAGATCCTTATTCAGGGCATTTATTACAAACTGCCATTAAACTTAAATTTAGTTAAAGGTAACTTTAGCTAAAGTGAACTTTAAAGTCACCTTTAACTTCTTTTATTCATTATTACAACCTAATGATAAAATAAAGTTAATTTTTTCAAAAATATGGCAGCGCCGGAGCAATGTCGAGAAAACTGCTCAATTAAACAAGTTTTTTTTAAACGCACTGGCAACGATGAACATCGTTTTTTGTTTGTTTATATTCAAACTTGCCTCACGGTGTTAGTGGTTAAACTCCTCCGAAATGGATCGACCGATTTTTATGAAATTTTGTGTGCATATCGTGTAGGCCTGAGAATCGGACACCATCTATTTTTAATATCCCTAAATGTTAAGAGGGAGTGGCAATCGTTAAAATTGAATATTTAGGAACATATTGAATAAAAATTTGGTGGGTAAGTTCGTAGAGTCGATATCGACCATCCCACCAAAAATAGGTGTGACAACGCTCCCCCTTCAAGTGATACCTATAACTCTCAAACTACTGAGCCGATTTTAACCATCCTTTTTTTTGTTCGAAAACTTATCAGGTTTAGATGAGTTAAAAAAATTCGATATTGCGAAAAGTAGGCGTGGCAAACCTTTAAAATTTAAGAACATAGTAATCGTACACGAATGCAATTTGGTGGGTAAGTTCGTAGAGTCGATATAGACAAACTCACCAAATATGGGCGTGGCAACCCTCCCCTGTAAGACGACTAATTCAACGGTTTATAACTACAAATGTACATATATAACTTTGTCAGCGCTATTACAATAAATATATACTGTGACCTGTTTTGTTCAATAAAAAAATCAATTTTTGGCGGGACGAAATTCGCCGGGTCAGCTAGTAATATATATTATGGCAATTTAAAACATAAACCTAACAGGTTATCGACAGGATGATCCCTTTAACCTAACGCTCACTTCTATCTTATTGGATACTCGTAATAATTGAAAACCAATTTATCTGCTTGTTAAAATCCTCCCTTTAGTTAAGGGCAAGTTGTAATAATGGCCCTTATTATCATTTGCTTTTTAAACTAAGCACCTGTATCCAATGCAACAACCATGGTTTACGTTCGTACTCATTATCCAACCGCGGCTGAGGATCTGTTAATAACACATCAGTTCTAGTCTTACAAATCTATTCGCTTAGCCGCCTTGCGCTGTTTGCCCATTAGCGATCTAATCAATCTACAACATCTCCATGTTACGAATTCAGCAGACCGATCCTTAATGCCAATAATCAGAACATTGGCAGTCGCCGTATTCTAGTAGGCAGTGTGTTCCTTTATTAGAGGTAAAGTCCGGGTTCGAGCCCCAGGCCAGAAAAAAAAACCTTCGGCGACTACCTCTCAGGAGATTTCTGGCAAAAACTCTCAGAGTAAATAAACTTGCCATGAAAGTTTCTTAAAAATCTGTCGTTCAGAGTCGACAGTAAACTGTAGGTCTCGCTACTCACGTATAAAATTAAGGCACACAACATTAGTGGTGTAAGAAGCTAGGCCGTAATCCTGGCTGAAGGGTTGTAATGGTCAATTATGTATGTATGTAGTATCGATAAATGGCTTCTGGGAAAAGAATAAACAATCAATGTTGGCTTGCGTGGCCAGTTTTCTGAAAATTGCCGCGGTAGTCAAAGGTATTAAAAAGCTCTTTACGGACAGGTGACACATTAGCATGAAGAGAATAAACCGACATTATTTGAGGCAACTGTGAAACCGTTGCCTTCAATTCAATTAACGTCGAGTTTGGATAAGATAAGCTTCTTAGCAAGTAATTCACTACTCAAAAATGTGTTCTATAGCAATATTGTATGCATATGTATGTATATGTATGTTCTAATGTTTCCGTTACATTTTCTTATTACGCTTTAAGTTTTAAATCAACAACAACGTTTACGAAAATAAAATAACACAACAAATACATTTTCTTTGGGTATCAGATTAAACCCTTAAACAGAATGTCAAAGGTCAAAAATGCAACAAAAATGAACCGAAATAAATGCATATGCGCAATAAGGAGCAAGGGAGAGAGAGAGAGACAAATTCCGAATTTACTTCATTGTGTGGGTGTGCAAGGCATACAGTAAGTATGTGATATAGAAAATTCTTTAACCGCATTGTCTTAAACGCCCTCTATGCTAGAGGAAAATGACGAGCATAATTGCATTAAATTTTTAGCTAATCGTGTAGGTGTGTAAATGTGAAAGTTGTTTTTGTTATTTTTTATAAATTATGAAATAAATTATGAAGAAAATTCAGAATATTTTCAATCTAATTAAGATTAAGACATGTACATACAAATAAAGTTTGAAGGACAATGTACACCCAATGCAAACCCTATTCCTAATGATTACGTTTCATTGAATCATATACAGATGTTTGGCAGTCTATTGCCTCTACGACTTCCTAGAGGATTCCAATTAAGTGTAATTGTGCAGCTATCATCAGGAGGTTTTTTAAGATGCATTACCATTTACGGTGACACATTGTTAAATGAATTGCATGAATTGTTCAGAGGTTGATGTTAGATATTATACTGCGAAAGAATGTTTGTGGTATGCCGCTTTGAATAAAACTGTGCAAGAAATTCTTTTGTTACTGTGTTACACAAGGTACATGACGAATTTAACACGGGCAGTAAGTCTTTCTGGAAGACTTCTTTACTGGCAACACTTTTTTAAATGATACTCTTCATACATACCAGAGATCAGAAATGAATAGTTTTTTCACTACTCATAAGCACTCATAAAATTTTGAATATAAGTGAGTCAACAGTATTGAAATTCCACTACTCTGATTCATTCGTAAACACTACAACATTGGTTGTATAAGTACAGTTTGCAATGAATATGAGTACAACGTTGACATTAAACTCATAACATTCGAAATATGTTTGATTTATACGCCTACTCATTCAGATTCATAAATTTAGAAATATACTTGTAATACTCATAAATGATTCGAGTGATTTGAATCATTCATGAAAATTTACAGTCTTAGTTGATGTTGCATTTACAAAAATGGAAGAAACAAAAGACAAAGTAGTGTTCGTACGAGAATCATACTTATTTTGTGATTCTTGTAAATGTTGAGTAAAGGAGAGTCGAAATCAACAACATATTGCGTATTGTTAAGTATAAGTACGATGAGTACTTTGAATAGTATGAGTATGATATTAAAGTAAGTATGAAAGTATCAGAAATTATGAGTATGATTAGATTCTACTCATCTTTTCGAATACTCATTGCTGATCTCTGATACATACATACATATATAATTGGTCATTACAACCCTTTAATCAAGACTACGACCTAGCTTCTCAACACCACTTATGTTAAGTGTGTTAATTTTATACATGAGTGGCGCAACCTACAGTTTAACGTCGATTCCGAACGACAGATTTTTGAGAAATGTTTCATTGGCAATTTTATTTATGATACTCTTTAGGTGACAAGAACTTCCACCATCTTTAAAGGATTGGCTTGAACGGGATGACCGATCTACCTAGCTTGCATTTTGGTTGAGGAGTCTAGAGAATTAGAATATTTTTCACAGAAATTTGATCACAATCACTTTTTCGGAATGACATGATCTCAATCTTTACTGATGGCTGCCGCAGGATCGTGTATTTACTTAGATAAACTGTGAACTTGATTGCAGATGGTTCGTTGAAGAAATGAATGTATTGAATCGACAGAATCTTTTGACATTTCTGTCAATGGAAAGTATGTAAACTCTATTGTCTGATGATGGTTTAGTTTCTAATAGGCACAGTAGGTTTGTGCTTATGTTGGCTCGTATGGATTTCCCATATTACGATTAAAACGAAATATCAAAAAAATAATTCTTCGGCGACTTCTGAGAAGCAATCCTCTGGAAAAAACTTTGAGAGTAAATAAACCTGCCATTCAAAAGTTTCTCAAAATCTGTCGTTCGGAGTCTACTTTAAACTGTAGGTTTCGCCACTCAAACATAAAATTAACACACACATAATTGGTGTGAGAGGCTAGGTCGTAATCCTGACTGTGGATTTGTAATGACCAATTATGTACAGACAAATGTATGTATGTATGTATTTAAAAATGAAATTTATTTCTTCTGAACAATTGTACGAGTTTCGCCAACTCTATCAGATCACTTAGGCGAGGGAAAATAGTACATCTTTACAATATAAATATTAAAATGAAAAATATTTGAAATTTAATATTGTATTCAATTGTTGTTAGAATTAATTCAAATTAATTACTTCATACATATATTTCATTAATAACAATAATAAGAATTCTTTAATTGCTTTCCTTGAACTCACTACCTATACGAGTAGAATGTAGATTCCGTATAATTCTGCAATTAGAAGTTGAAATTAATGCCAAAATTATAATTTACACAGAAATACTACGAATTTAAGTGCATAAGTGAATTTACTCGAAATGTCAAATTTTAAATGCAGATACATACGAAGAAACTTTTATGGTTTTATTTAACAATTTATTAGAAAATAAAGGTCAAATGTCATAGTATTTGTATGAAATTTGTTTCGAGTACAGTTTAAAGTAAAATCAAATCGATAAAGATTATGCAGAGATTGAAAAGAATTTAAAAATAGGGCAATCATAAAATGTATTGTAATTGGGAAAACTATGCCGAAAAATAAAAAAGTAACGATTTGCAATTAAACTATGTGAACAGAATACATTTATTCATCAAATTAAATAGCAACCTGATGCCTTAGACTAAAGGATGTGTATAACTACTATAAGAATTAGGGAGAGCTGTGTATGTATATACCATAGAAGACGCCGTAGTCTAGTAAGTAAGGTGTTGGACAGGTCAGACATCTCCAATAAAACGAAATATGAAAACAAATTTCTTCGGCGAATTCTGCTCACGAGATTTCTGGCAAACACTCTGAGAGTAAATAAACTCGCCATGAAAAGTTTCTCAAACATCCATAGTTCGTTGCCGACTTTAAACTGCAGGTCGCGTCTTTTATGAATACAATTAACACACACACCATGAGTGTGGTGTGAGAAGTTAGATTGTAATCCTGACTAAAAGGGTTACAATGAACAGTTAAGAAATAAGTATGAGACGAGGGGTTTGATGCATGTTAAAGAGCGGAGAGAAGTCTTCGATGCTCGTCACTAATTTAGTCTCCGTTAATTTCAACAGGAAGTTGGAGTTACTTAGAAGGCCATGTTAGTACTTCATTATTTTGGACTTTCTTCTAAGTCAAACCCCATAAGGATGCTTAGCATCATAATACAATACACAACATCGGGGCACAAAATTTAGATGTCTTGGTGAAATATTTAAAATAACCAGAGTAATCCATTGGCAGGAAGATGGTGTTTAAATCTCAGGGCCATTCATCGCGCAAAAGCGATTCTTACGGGTCACTCTCCTTTTGATAGGCATGCCAAAATACATGGGTATGGGTATCACGATTGCCTTAGCAAAATTGGATATTATCCACTAGTTCTACAAAGATGTTGATAGCAAGGGAGTACTTGCAATATTGCTCTAATCTCATGGACTCGTATTTATAAGAGAAGAAGATGGGGACAAATGGAATTTTATCCTTAAATTGCATTGTGGTACATCACACAATAGTGATTCCTATGGGCCACGAGGAAATGACTTCTGCAAGAGCTGTGGGTCTGTCAGAGCCCTGCTCTCGCATAAAAAGACGGAGATTTTTAACTACTCCCATCGTGACATCTTTCACTGAGCTCTCCAATATATAAATATTGCTGCAATAGCAATAGTTAGTTTCCTCAAAGGAATGTTTGATCCCCGGATTGAATATTGATAACACAATTGACGTAAATTCTGGCCCAAGGAGGATTTGCCAGCTTATCTAACGTGACCTAAATGTCAGCCAATTATTTACCTCTCCAAAATAAATATTTTTGAGTCTCTCAAGCTAAATTTTCAATGTTTGTTACAATTTCAAGAATTCAAACATTTAAAGAATGAAACTTTACTTACTTAAAGCCAGTATTCGAACGATCGATAATAAATGAAATAAAATTCATTCCAAGCATTCAGAACAGAAATCAATAAAATAGTGACAGAATAGACAAGCAAAAGTTAGGTTAGGTTAGCGGGTAAGCAGCTGGCCGTTCACAGGCAAATAGACAAGCGAATTAAAGACAAAGTTTCGTTTGATGAAATTAAAAAAAAAAAAGAGAGAATTCAGTATTCTTTGTAGCAAAGTTAGAGAATGTTAGAAATCAAGAGTGTCTATCCATATTTCCTTGCAATATTTTGCATCTCAAATTAAATTTTTGTATTTCAATTCTTTTGTACCTAGATGTACAAACAACGTGTTGCCATTTTAAAATGTTATTTTAAAATTTCATTAGATTGTATTGTATTTGATTGCTTTTTGTTTTGTTCGTTTGATTTGATTAATTTTCCATTTTGTGTTAAAATATGGAACAACAAATGTGTTGTTATTTTAATAATTACATATATACACATACACAAAATAAGCTAAATAAATATAAATGTCTACATATGCATATATGTATACATTCAAAGGTATGTATATATACATACATGTATACACATATGGTCGAAAAAATAAGTACACCTGCTTATCTTTATCTTTATTCATAAAAAAAATCAGCCATGGGCCGAAAAAGTCATTGTGCTCCGGAAGAGGAGAGAAATATTGTTTCAAGACTAAGAGAAAGTCGCCAAAGTCTTCGTTCTAGAGTAGAAACTATGAATCGGTTGCTATTTTTTTTTTTTTTTTTGTACAAAATGCTTTAAAGCCTAAAAAGCCCGTTAAAACTCGCGGAAGACCCAAAAAACCGAAGACAGAAGATGGACCCGTTTGCGTCTTTAAGAGCGATTTTTAGCAGCAATTGGAAATGTAATTTCATTGCGAACGGTTTGTCCTAGACTACAGGAAGCACAGCTATCCGTCCCAGGGCGGATAGCCAGAAGAGTTCCTTTGCTTAGGCAAAAAAAATTAAAGCCTAGATTGGTCCAGAGCAGACGGTGAAAAAAAATTTTTCGAAAAAATTCGTTGAGCGATGAAACAAAATTTAATTTATTTGAAAACGACTGTGCCAGGAATGTTCTACGCCCTAAGGGTAAGCAATTCCATATGCGATTTACAAAGAAGACGGTCAAGCGCGGGGTTTAAATCTCGTGGTATGATGTCGGTCCGATACATCGAATTACTGACATTATGACCAGAAGTCGCCATAATCTAATAGGTAGTGTGTTGGCTTATTAGACCGTATGGCCGCAGTTTAAACCCAAGGTCAGACATCAAAACGAAATATGAAAAAAAATATTTCTTAGGCGATTTCCTCTCAGCAGATTTCTGGTAAAAACTCTGAGAGTAAATAAACCTGCCATGAAAAAGTTTCTCAAAAAATCTGTCGTTCGGAATCGACTTTAAACTGTAGGTCCCACCACTCATGTATAAAAATTAACGCACACAACATAAGTGGTGTGAGAAGCTAGGCCATAATCCTGACTGATGGGTTGTAATGGCCAATTATGTATGTATGTTTGTATGATCAGATTCCACTACAAAGATATCTTGAAAAATACGATGCTGACCTTTGTTGAGGAAATTATGCCTCTTAGATGGACATTCCAGCATGATAACGATCCGCAGTATACTTCAAAGTTGGTAAAGGATTGGTTCCAAGATAACAATATTGCCCTTCTTGACTGGCCAAATCAATCTGCGGACTTAAATTCAAACGAAAATCTTTGGGGAGAGTTGAAACAAAGACTTGGAAAGGAGGTTTTTTTAAAAATATGGTATGAAATACCAGTAGAAAGGTGGATATACTGGCCTCTAATGAAACTGAGACAATTTAGCAGAAAAAACTTGATTTTTTTAAATATACTTATTATTTTGTTCAACGTTTTTTTGATTACAGTAATCCTTCGATTTACGTCGCCTCGATTATCGTTGTTTCGATTTACGTCGTCAAATTTTTTTGTTCCCTCTAACTTCAATTTGAGTCGTCTCGTAAATCGAGAAATTACTGTAATTTCTTACTTTTCGAAGAAGACTGAATTTAATTTTTGTGTTTTGTTATTGTTTTAGTATTTTTAGTATATATTATGTTATAACAAAACAAATTAAAATCTTTGAATTTAAACAAATTTTCGTCTACGAGCCTTTAAAATATAAAATAGAGGGTATACCTAGTATTTTGACCTTACGTGTACATGTATATATTTATATTGTATCTTTATGCCACAGATAAACATACATATGTGTGAACATGCGTGTGTAGTACATAAAAATGATAAATATTCGTATACGAGTACATATGAAACAATGTATATATTTTATACATACATATATATGTACATATGATAATAAATTTGCTATATGTATACTCATATAAACAAATATGTATACATACACATATGCTCAAAATAATAGATACACCTTATTCTAAAATATCAAAGACACGTTAACTGTAAAAATACCTTCGAAAACATAGCGCGAACTATTTTTTTATTATAGTTCCATCTGAATACATCTTTAAAACAAAAAATTTGACAAGTACATGCATTTATTTAAATATAAAAAGTGAAATTCCGGTGAATCCACAAATATTGTTGCTCATAATAATAGATACACTTGACTTGTTTATAATTTTTTTCATAGTAAATTACATTTTTGACTGATTTTTCATTGTGTTTATGTGAAACGGTAAGAATAATTTCATTTTGATATAAAATTACATAAAAATAAAAAAATATTTTAAAGAAAATGGAAGGAAATTATCATTGAACTGAAGGAGCCGGAAAAGTTGTTCAAACCATGAGGAATTATGGAAAATCATTGAGAAAGATGTCGAAGAACTTAGGAAGGTCTTTACACTTTGTGTAAAATTCATTTAGCAAAATAACATGAAAGAATCTCGTGGCAGACCTAAGAAAACCAGGTCAGAAACAAAAAGACGGATAAACGTATTGGCAAAAAATGACCTCCCCGAATCCTATGATGCTATTTCTGCTTGGATTTTTATTGAAAATAGTTCAACAACATTTCGTCTTTGACTTTTGCAAGCGAATCTTCCAGGAAAAACTTGATGGAAAATTTTTACTAATGGGTAAACCGAAGAGAGATTACAATACAGAACAGAACAAACAGAAGATAGAGCAGATGGCGGAAAAAGTAATAAAAGATAATCTGAAGCAATGAAATAAAATTAAATTCGTTTGAACACGATGGCAAACTCGTTCAGAAATGAATTTATTTCGGTTTCATCACTCCCATATAATACATCACCATATTTTCCGGACCATAGTAAATGCTCCTTAGCAAGTTGTAGTCTCTCTTCCGTTTACCCATTAGTAAAAATTTTCCAGTGAGGTTTTCCTGGAAGATGCGCTTGCAAAAGTCAAAGACGAATTGTTGTTGGGCTATTTTCAATAAAAATCCAAGCCGAAATAGCATCATAGGACTTGAGGAGGCCATTTTTTGCCAATACGTTTATCCGTCTTTTTGTTTCTGACCTGGTTTTCTTAGGTCTGCCACGAGATTCTTTCATGTTATTTTGCTAAATGAATTTTACACAAAGTGTAAAGACCTTCCTAAGTTCTTCGACATCTTTCTCAATGATTTTCCGTAATTCCTCAGGGTTTGAACAACTTTTCCGGCTCCTTCAGTTCAATGATAATTTCCTTCCATTTTCTTTAAAATATTTTTTTATTTTTATGTAATTTTATATCAAAATGAAATTATTCTTACCGTTTCACATAAACACAATGAAAAATCAGTCAAAAATGTAATTTACTATGAAAAAAATTATAAACAAGTCAAGTGTATCTATTATTATGAGCAACAATATTTGTGGATTCACCGGAATTTCACTTTTTATATTTAAATAAATGCATGTACTTGTCAAATTTTTTGTCTTAAAGATGTATTCAGATGGAACTATAATAAAAAAATAGTTCTCGCTGTGTTTTCGAAGGTATTTTTACAGTTAACGTGTCTTTAATATTTTAAAATAAGGTGTATCTATTATTTTGAGCATATGTGTACATACACACATACATATGTACATATATTCATTCAATTGGAATTTGTTTTCATTTTCTACTTGAAATACTCACTCACCCATACAAATAATTTCAGCTACACAAGAGCCAAACAGGCAGGCACTCAGTCATCATCTTTCTTTAATATTCTGCAATCCTAGTTTATTCAAATCAAATTATGCATATAGGAAAACAACTACAAAAAAAAAAGAGAAGAGAGAAAATAAATAAAAAATTAAATTAAAAATATTGAATTAAATAAATGAAATCAAACTAACATTCTATTACAGTGCTACTAACTACCAAAGCTATTCCAATTCACAAATTTCATAATCTTGTACGTTTTCTCATGTAATTTAAATGTAAAAATTTAATTATTTTTGGCTTTTTTTGGATTTAATATGAATATACGAGGGCCTACAACACATGCTGCATTATTACTCAGTAAATGACTGACAAATCAGAGCAGAGAAACTCTTAAAAAATTACTTTCGAACGTGATGTTTTTTTCGGGCAATTTTAAAGCCAAAAATGCAAGAGGGAGGTAAATCTGTAATGAAGAATTATTTTAAACATAAGATAATGACCATAAAAGCTATGACCACTAGTTTCAAACTGTAGTTCTTCCTTCTAATAATTCATATAACTTAAACAAATTTTATAATGTTATTTGTTTTTAGGGTTTAAATAATTTTCATTTTCAACGTAGAATAAGTTAGAATTTATTAAATTTATTACTGTTAACATAGTGAATTTTTGAAGCCCGATATCCCAAGTTCCAAAATTATTTCGGTTATAGCACTTATTGGGTTTAATTGGGGACACCACCTTAGGCTACAATTTGTGCAGAAAATCACATACATACATACATAATTGGCCATTACAACCCTTCGTCAGGATTACGGCCTAGCTTCTCAACAGATCACAAAAATCACATTTTTCCATAATATCCAATATCCAACCCAGACGCTGTTAACATAGTGAATTTCTGAAGCCCGATATCTCAAGTTCCAAAATTATTTCGGATATACCACTTATTGGGCTTAATTGTAGACACCTTAGGCCACAATTTGTATATAGTGGGATATGTGCAGCGAGTCCCATTTTTCCACAATATCCATCATCCTACCCAGACTCTGTTAACAGAGTGAATTTTTAAAGCCCGATATCTCAAGTTTCAAAATTATTTGGAATATAGCACTCATTGGGTTTAATTGGGGACACCTTAGACTATAATTTGTATATAGTGGGATATTTGTAATAAGTCCCATTTTCCTACCATATCGGTCCAGACATTCAGATACATTTTTTGTCGAAGTTTTTCAATTTTCAAACGAATTACCAGAGCAGCTGTTCCACTCTGGAATGTGTGGAATACAATTTTAAAGGAACGGAATAGCTGTTCCATTCTCTGATATCGCATATTTGGGTACTTTCTTCCTTGACTATTTTTTGTATTTTCTGTTAACCACTTAACATTACTCTGTTAACTATAAAATTAGCTCTATTAAAATTTTTGGTTTTTGTCTTTGCTAGTTAAATTTGAGTTTATCTTCACACACATAGCATTTAGGACCATTGTTATACAAGAATTAATATTCAAGCCGGGGATCACACATTCCGCCTCCAAAAAAAAACCTGCTATTGCATCAATCTGTATATTAGACAGCTTAGTGCAGGATGATGTCGCAAGGTAAGAGAACATAACCTTAATTTTTTTATAACGAAATTACGGCACTAACACATATGGTAATAGACAGCCTTTTTCTCTTCACACACAACTCCTGCAGAAGTCATTTGGCCGTGGTCCGTGAGAATCGTTATTGTGTAATGTATCACAATGCGATTTAAGGATACAATTGCATTATTCCTCTACTTACACATGCGGGCCCGGCAGAGTCTACCAATATTGCATGTACCCTCTTGCTGTCAACACATCCTTGTAAAATCCAACTTCAGTGAGGCAATCGAGATACTCATGTGTTTTAGCATGAAAATCAAAAGAAGAGTGGCTTGCGTGCATCGTTTTTGTGCAATTGATGACCATTTATTTAAGGATTTAAGGACAGAAGTGAGTCGGTTCTCTTATTGTCAGAGTCTAGCAATATTGCACGTACCCTCTTGCTGACAAAGCTACTGAACTTCCTCGTAAAACGAGTGGATAATATTTGATTTAACTGAAGCAATCAGAATACCTATGCCTTGTAACATGTCTGTCTATGTACCGGCTATGACCAAATTATCAGTTCATCTGACTTACACGTAAAAAAATGTGGGGAATGTCTTTGATGCACTAAAATAGAGAGCAATATTGTCGAACACTAAAACTTCAATTTTAGAGGTCTTCAATGAGGGGTTTGGAGATCAAAGAGACGCCAAATGTTGTTTTAAATTTTTTAAAAAGTTACTATTTTCTGTGGCAATTCAAATTTTTAATGTCAGTCTGAGATCTGTACATCCTTACTTAACAAAGACTGTGAACGATAAAATGATGCCAAAGAGCTGAAGAATTCTTCCCATACTGTTTTAACTTACAATCCGTAGGGAGTGTAGGGAGATACATATCATTGAAACCGCAAATAAAATAGCGCCAAGCTTAGGGGAGCCGAAAATTGTACAACGAACTAAGTTTACTTGCACGCATACAGAGAATACTGGGAACTGAAAATTAACTGGTAATTCTGAAAGCAAGAACAGTAAAAACAAATAATCAGAAAACAACAAAGTAATAATAGAGATCCACTAATATCAATTTACAATAACAAAACTAACAGAAAACTTCCAGAAGTTGCCAGATTGACAATAAATCAGTTATAAATAGTATAAACGGTAACGTTTCCATTTTGTAACAGTAAAACGAGCGCAAGCAACGCGAAAAACACAGTTTGTAGTAAAAAAAAAAACAACTGAAAACTTTTAGAAGTTGCCAGATTAAAAATAAATTATTTATAAATAGAATAAACGGTAACATTTCCATTTTGTAGCAGTAAAACGAGCGCAAGCAACGCGATAAACAGTTTGTAGTAAAAAAAAAAATCATGTGTATTAAAACCGATAGCACGGTGATATTAATTAAGAGTACTAAGATTTATCATAGGAAACAGGCAACAGTGAAAAGAGTAAGTAGTGAATAGACAAAGCTGTCAAATCTATCAAGGCAACATATCGAGAATTTAATATCATGGCACGAATTTTTTTTACTATTTAAATGTCACTCACTGTACGTTTATTTATTTGTTTATATTTATCTATGTATTGATGCAGAAGCCTGTATGCATGTATCTACCAAATAACGTGAATAAAGTATACTTTTATGACAGGCATTCATTTAAATGGCATTTTTATGTAAATATTTAATACAAAAATATTCCACATTTCTTCGTAATATTAAAAAAAAGGAAAAAAACAGAATCATTTAAATGAACTTTGACATTAATGCAGCAAAACTAACACGACATGACATATCATTCACAAAACAGAAAGTTCATATTTTTATTATTTATTAAAAATATTAAAAAATTATGAAAAAAAAGAACGAAAATTAAATGCAGAAAATAATAATCATTTCACGATTTCATAAAATTTTTATTAAAATGCGGAATGAAAGGCTATTTTGTCCATAAGGATACCTTTATAAATATGTATATTCTGGTATTCTTCTGATGGTAATATCTGCGAGCAAGTATAACAAGATGACATCAGTTGAGACCGCCTTGCATGATGATGGAGAATAAGGGAATATGCCTTATCTGCCTTCCTGGATATTTAGTTAGTCTTCAATAACTCGGAACTCGGAATTGGAGGTCATAAAAGGTGCTTTAACCAGATGGAATTTACAGGACATTATGGTGAATTGGATTTTGAAAGAAAAATTTATTCGACGCTAAGAATATCGTTCAGCGCTAGGAAGTTGAGACATTAAAACGAAAATATGAAAAAAAAAAATATTTCTTCGGCGACTTCTTCTTAGCAGATATAGAGTAAATAAACCTGCCATGAAAAAATTTCTCAAAATCTGTCGTTCGGTGTCGACTTTAAACTGTAGGTTCCGCCACTCAAGAATAAAATTAACACACAACATAAGTGGTGTGGGAAGCTAGGTTGCAATCCTGACTGTAGGGTTGATATGACAAATTATGCATGCAAAGGGCTATCCATTTCGTGGTTTCAAAAGTATGGGACTGGAATTCGACATCTGTCAAACTAAGTTGTGAAACCAATTTTTTCTTTTCAGTCTGACATTGACGAAAATGGATCGCTTAACTATCACACAATGCATAAAAAGTATCAAAACCTACTACAAAAATGGTGATTCTGCACAGTCACGTATCGTGCAAATTTTCTTCAGCGATGAAGCACATTTCACACTCGGTTAATAAACAAAATTGTTGTATTTGGGTTTCTGAGGATCCTCAAGTAATTGAAGAGAGACCATTACATCCAAAAAGCATACAGTTTGGTGCGCTCTTTGGTCCGAAGGTGTGATTGGACCTTAATTCTTCGAAGACGACGATGGAACGACGTCACCGTCAATTCGGAGCGTTATGGTCATATGATAACCGATTTTTTTTTCGGTTAACCATGTGGCATTTTGACACGTCTTGAATAGAGAGTGAAGGAAAATGTGGTTGTTCCTTTCACCGGAAAGTACAAACCGTCGTCCATTGATAACTCACTGCACATACAAAACTTCAAAAGTCCGGTATGGGAATATCTCAGCAAGGTATAGGTCTGTCTGCTTCATTATTACTGCACTGAGTACTACTACTATGTCGACGTTTTATACAATTTTACATCTCTTTGCGCAGGACTTTTAATCTTAAAAACCTGAGTTGCTAATACTAGTCTGCGCCTCTGGGCGTGAGACAGCAACATGGATCGAAGAAGTATTCTGATGGAATTAAGAACCTTCGGAAACATTGATCACATGACACCACACTACGACTTCTTAGGAAAGTTCAGGATGACTATTTATAGGGGGAATTCGAAAATAATGGAATACACCTAGTCAATGACAGTTTATAGCGAATTCACAACATTTCTTCCCCTAAGATACAATTAAGTGATCTCATGTGTTACACTATTTTTCATATCTTGCAGCGCCCTCTGCAGACGGTAATGTCGTGAAGAAAAATAGACCTTAAGAATATGTCTTCTCCATGGCAAACCGAGTTGAAACATTTTTGGGTATTTAGAATTTATCAGCCAACCTTGTCTACTTCTGTGAAATTGTTACTCGAAGATATGCCAGCCAGGAATTGCAGATGTATGGTGAACTAGGTATAATAGAATTGCAATAAAACCTGATACAAGTCAAGTGTGTATGGTTAAGGTGGTTGCCTATTTAACCTAACCTAACATATGTGCGACTTGCATTGCGAGTTGCATTGTTGGCCAAGATGTCAACGTATTTCAATAAGTATTGAGGTCTTCAGAAAGTTAAGAAACAAATTGTAGTAGCTGTAGAGGTAGCTTGTTTGTGAAAGATTAGCTGCTTTTAAAAATGATTTAAAATTCGGTCCTTTACAGCCAGGACTATAGAAATTTTTTTTGTGAAATTAACATTGATAATGCCGTATCCAGCAACAAAATAGTTTGTTCGTTTCATTGCCACAGCACCCGCAGAAATCATTGTTTAGAATGTCCATACGTTTTCAGCAGATTCTGTCATTATTGCACGTACCTTACTGCATATTGGAGATTGTTAGCTCCATATCGGCCCTGGCTAGCTCATCTTCAATGCAATTTCCAATGATATCAAAGAGTTATCTTTGAATGATCTGAAATTTCTTCAAGAAATCCTCGGTATTCATGGAAAAGGACGCATATTGATATTACTTTCGTTAGGGACTTAATCCCAGTCTGGCTACTCGAGTAAATCAAGAGATTTTCGGGAAAAGCCGCTTTCAAAATTTCCATGACCTATGCTTCGGAAACAATACAGTGATCAGGCAGCCTATACATACATATGTATATACATACACTAGCTTCTCACACCACTCATGTTGTGTGCCTTAATTTTATACTTGAGGGGCGGGACCTACAGTTTAACTTCGACTTCGAACGACAGATTTTGAGAAACTTTTTCATGGCAGGTTTATTTACTTTCAGAGTTTTTGACAGAAATCTGCTGAGAGAAGTCGCCGAAGAAATATTTTGCATACATATTTCGTTTTGATGTATGGCCTGGGCTTTTCATCTAATAAGCGAACCCACTACCTACTAGACTACGGCGACTACGAGCAGCTTATAAGAAATTCAATTAAATGAGAGGACCTGATGAGGACTAATATATAGTCCGGATTTTAGACGTTCAGATTATCCGATAGTGTTTTGTAAGATGCGTCATCAATTTAAGAAATAACAGTTCTAGGTCTATCCTAAAAATAAATTCTATGTATGAAAATTAACACACACAACATATGTATGTAAGTGGTGCGCGAAGCTAGATCGTAATCGTAACAAAGGGATTGTAATGACTTGCCTCCACATGAATCTCTGAAAAATTAACTCAAAAATATAAGGCACTGATTGCCTGAACTAAATTGTCAAGAAAATTTACATATCCTTCATGCATATTTCAAGAAGCGTATCGTATGTCTATCGTCCTCACACTTAAAGCCTAACCTTTAAAAATCCTTAACGACACCACATCATATCGATATTTTATAACAACATTTTTTCTTTTTTTTTTTTAATTTTTTTTTTATAAATCTCAAGTGAATTAAAAGTGTTTTACAAGTACAAAATTCTGTGCACAGTTGAAAGAAATATTTTACAAAAAATTAAAAAAAAATATTGGAAAAAACAAAAGAAAAATGAAAGCCAAAATGAAATATGGGTGGGGGGTGGTGGTTATAGGATATGAAAAAGTAAAGAAAATCACTGTAAAATAATGACACTGACCTTCTATAGTTGAAAATGAACTTGAATTATCTATTTGTTTGTGGGCGGAATACAATACAATACAATACAATATTTCGATTAAGGTGACCAGATTTTTTTTGTTTTTATAAAAATTATTACACTACTTGGTGTATGAATAATTTTCATTTAAGTTTTCTTGTTATTATTTTGAATTTTAAATTTATAAAGTTTTTTTGAGATAATATGGTCACCTTAATATTAAACAATATATGATATTGTATTATTACACTTTTTTTTTTCTAAGCGTGATTGTTTCTCTCATGAAACAAAAAAAAGGTGAAAAAAAATTCAGATAGTTTGTGACAATTTTCCGGTGTATGAATTTTAATAGTAGACAGCAGCAGTTGATGTAATCAGATTTAAGAATGTATATGTACGCATGTACATATGCATGAGTGTGGGTGGATGGGTAATTAAGTTTTTGTAGTTATTGTTGCAATAGTTTTTTTTAGTTTGTTTGTTTTTCTACCTTTTTTTTTAAAGGTCTATTATCTATTGTTATATCGACGCTATTGTATGGATTTGTTTTGTCTGCCCACTTATTTATAACGAATGGAAGTGTAAAAAAAAAACGAAAAAAAAGCAAAAAAATTAAAGAAATAGACAAAAACAAAATCCCAACTAAAATATAATTAAAGTTAATTGTAACTATGATTTCTAATGTCTTTAGAGTGACGTTCAAAATAGAGGCACAGTCAGACAAATTGTTGCGGTAGTTGAAATTGTAAGACAGTGAATGAGACAAGAAGACAAAAATAAATGAAAATACAAACATACAAGCACATATCCGTTTGACTGCTAAGCGATTCTGGTGAGAACGTTCGAAAACTGCGGGACATATTTTGACTTGATTTTTCAAAAAACCGCTCTCATTTAGACAGATGTCAATCAATTTTAATAATTCTTTTCGTATTATAAAGAAACAATATTAATTGTGAATGTGAATAAGAAAAAATAAATTTAAATTGTGTAGTCGCCGTAGTCTAGTAGGTATTGTGTTAGCTTATTAGACATAAAGCCCTGGTTCGAGCCCCAGGCCAGACATCAAAACGAAATATGAAAAAAAATATATTTCTTCGGTTACTTCCTCTCAGCAGATCTCTGACAAAAACTCTGAGAGTAAATAAACCTGCCATGAAAAAGTTTCTCAAAATCTGTCGTTCGTAGTCGACGTTAAACTGTAGGTCCTGCCAATCAAGTATAAAATTAAGGCACACAACATGAGTGGTGTGAGAAGCTAGGCCGTAATCCTGACAAGGCTTTTAATGGCCAATTATGTTATGATAAACATAAAATTGTTTTTTCTTTGAAAATTAGAATTTAGATACACTGAAACTCGCAGCGCAAAATCGCTGCGTCGCAATTTTCGTAACAAATGAACGCAGCGATTTTGCGCCGCGTAGCAGTCAAACGGATATTATATACTATGTATATTGTATACATATTCACATATATACATACATACCTACATATGTATGTATACTCTTATAAAATTGAATGAAATAAGATGACGACAAAGATTATAACGATGATGATGATGAGAAAATCGTGTTTGCGACTAGCTTAAGTCATTATCGTACATTAAAAACGGTCTTCATCCCCTGTACTACTACAATGCTAGAGAGTAGGAAGATTGTTTACAAAAAATATTTATTTGAAGTTGCCGTAGTCTAGTAGGTAGTGTGTAGATCAGAGATCAGCAATGAGTAGATCCGAATCATAATCATATTTTCTGATACTTATCCGCATTCATACTTATTTTAATATCATAGTCATATTACTCATATTCAAAGTCTGAAGTACTGATCGTACTCATACTTAACAATACGCATGATGTTGTTGATTTCGAAACTCCTTTACTCAACATTTACAAGAATCACAAAATTAGTATGATTCGCGTACGAACACTACTTTGTCTTTGTCTTTCTTCTTTTTTTATAAATGCAACAACAACTAAGACTGTAAATTTTGATGAGTGATTCGAATCACTCGAATCATTTATGAGTATTATAAGTATTTTTCTAAATTTATGAATCTGAATTAGAAGAAGGCGTATGAATCAAACATATTTCGAATGTTATGAGTTTGATGTCAACGTTATACTCATACTCATTGCAACCTGTACTTATAAATCAATGTTGTAGTGAGTACGAATGAATCAGAGTAGTTGAATTTCAATACTGTTGACTCACTCATAGTCAAAATTTTATGAGTACTTATGAGTAGCGAAAAAAAAAGGTTCATTGCTGATCTCTTCTGCAGACGTGAGGCCGTTGTTGATGTTAACCTATTTGCGTGGCCACGGCTGAGTTGTCAGGAACCTCTTTAATATGATTATTTGGTGGGCATCTTATTTAATTTTAATTTTATTATGATGACAATTTTTCCGCCTTCTCCGGAGTTTGAACCTGGATTGCTTGATATTTAACGAAAGCATAGTTAAGCGTTGAGTGCATAAAAATTACGTTGTATGGAATCATAAGATTGTCTAATTCAACTTAATTTTATGCGTTAAATTTGCAGCGGATCTGCATTGTTGGCCCAAGAGCAGTTAAAATATTCTTCCTATAATTATTGTTCTTATTATTGTGCAACCATACGATCTATTGAACTTCCCAGCAACTTTACAGAGTACCTCTACAATGTCTCCTGTAATCCTATTGTACTGATAAACTTCATGTTGCTGCTCTGACTAGCGCCAGATCTGCAAGCCAGGAATTTTTTTCTGGAATGCATTAATGTCTCACATGCTCCAAGAATGTGTTTCAACCCAACCTACCCGTTGGGCTCAAGAGTCTACAGCTCCCTATCGAAAGATCTGTCATCAACCTCACGTTATGCTTGGATGGTCTGATATATGACTCAGACCTGTCTTTTTGTAATTTCTAAACAAAAGGTTTGGCTGCCTCAGTCTTTCCTGATGCACTTGATGTTACATTATAAATTTGACAACTTGAAATTGAACTTTCTTGGGACTCCAATGTTTGAATACGTTTTTAAACAAGTGCCTCCCATGGCTGCCGAAAAGATGATGCAATTGAAGCATGATAATTTACATATCTACACGGTTGAACTGAAACTGTGCCAGCGATTTTTTATGGATGGATCAATTCTTTGACCACGTAGGCAACTATTATTTTGTAAATTGTATTGATTCTTAAATACTATGACTTCCCATTTATTTCTGATTTATTGTGAGTTTATTTGTGGCTTTAAGTTTAAGCCAGTGTGAGAAAATTAATTGTGAAATAGATGTTGTTAGAATGATTAGGTTGTTTAATTCTATCACAAATGATACTCATTAAGGTCTAAAAGTTTCAAGTCACTGGTTACAAAATGTATAGAAAAGAATGGGAATGTGAAGAAAATGGGAAAGAGAAAGTAAGTCGAATAACATCAATTAAATTGGCAACAATAAGACTAGAAGCTTAATATGACAAGTCAATTTTAAAGTTGTAGTAGCAAATAAACACACAACTCATGCTTTACAGTCGAGATAAAAATTAGATCTCAACGATAGGCAAATCAAAGAAACAGTCGAGTTAATATGATGTCTTTAAAAATTGTCGCACATTCAGCTTCAACATTTAAATGAAAAAGAAAAAAAATGTGTGCATCTGTTTTGCTTTCCACTGTACATCTAATTAATTAGAGATTATTTTTGTATCTGCTCATTATTATATATGTGGGTTGGTCTCTAAAATCTGTCACATAATGTATCTGTACTGTACTACTGACAGACAACATGATTTATTTCCCAATTTACTTTGTAAAATCATTTCTATCTGTCAATCGAAGATTTGTTTTTTTTTTGTTTTATAATCAATTGTAATTAATTTAGAAATTCAATGTTACTGTTTAGTTGGAACAACAAAAATGAGAATCACAACATGAGCTTTTGTTAAAAAAAAATAATGTTTTTTCTATTTATCGTTGTTAAATGTCTAAAAATCCGTCATTAAAATAAATTGTTTCACTGACAATTAGAAATTTTATTTGGAATTTAAATTTCACTTTCCCACAGAAGTAACAAAAAGAATAAAAAAGCAAATTAGAATTATTTGTTTATGTATGCGAGTGATATCATAGACAATGGAAATTTTAATTCAATTTTTATTATCCCAAAGGAATTGCATTCACCTTATAAATCGATTGAAATCCGTCGACCTTTGTTCGCCTATTGAATCACTGTAATAATCTGGATTCCTCTGGGTTTATGACACTCCCAAATTAAAAAAAATTTTGCGTAACTTTTTGCCACAGTATTTGGGGTGGTTCAAATCCATCACCTACAAATCATGGGCTTATCTCAAAATGGGTAACACAATGGACCATAAGGCCGCCGAATGAACTTGCCTGTGAACAGCAAACAACGCTAATCTAATGTAACCTTTAAGTTTGGTAATAACTATTTACTCCAATTAAGTCGCCGTAGTCTAGTAGGTAGTGTGTTGGCTTATTAGATGCGAAACCACGGTTCAAATCCTAGGTCAGACATCAAAACGAAATATGAAAGAATATTTCTGCGGCGACTTCCGCTCAGCAGATTTCTGGCAAAAAACTCTGAGAGTAAATAAACCTGCCATGAAAAAGTTTCTCAAAAATCTGTCCTTCGGAGTCGAACGTAGGTCCCACCACTCACGTATAAAATTAACACACACAACATGAGTGGTATTGAGAAGCTAGGCCGTAATCCTGACTGAAGGTTTGTAATGGCCACCTCTTCACATGTGTCATGAATAGAATTAACACACACAACACGAGTGATAAGTAAGGATACAATGTGTGTATCCAGTTTCCATTGCAAAAAAACAAAGCTACTAATCGCTGCTTATCTGTCCTATTTTCTTAATTTAGCCTATAATGACTATTTTCACACATAAAAATATGGTTCGATGGAATAAGGAAATCATATCGTAAACAAGCCTGTTTTGAAGACCTCGGCAAGTCATTTTTGGAAGAAGTAAAGAAGTTGAAGACAAGAAAATTGGTCAAGGTTTTCTTCGGAGGGCAAAGGCGACTATATTGGGAAAATAAAATTATTTTATCTCATGGGCCTATTGACCCGCTTTTAGAATTTATAAGAATTTACAAATCATAATTTTTTGGAAGTACTAAAGAAGTTGGAGACATGAAATTGGTCCAAGTTTTTGGAGGGCAAAGGAAAAATAAAATGATTTTATATCACGGACATATTGATCCGCTTTATTTCTCATAATTTTTTAAAAGAAGGGCAAAGGAGACTATATTGGGAAAATAAAATGATTTTATCTAACGGACCTATTGACCCGCTTTTATAATTTATAAACATATAAGCGATAGTAATGTTAATTGTCTATCTATATATGTAAAAATGAATGTTTGTTTGTATGTAACTTATAGAATCGTAAACTATGCATTTGATCATGTTATGATCTTCAGCAAAGTTGTTGTGCATGAGCCGACGAAGGCTTATAAGTTGGTATGAACAATTTAAGACAGGTGGCGCCACTGAAAATTACTCAAAATGAATTAAATCGTAAACTGTGCACTTAATCATGTTATGATCTTTAGCAAAGTTGTTGCGCATAAGTCGACGTATAACTCATTCCAGTAAAATGTCAATCACAAATTTGAAGCATTTTAATTTTTAAATTTTAATGAATTTTTCACCTCGTTCCAAAGCGACAAGCAATTGGTACACCTACACTTCAAGCACGGAAGAAAAGAGAATTACGAGCCTCAGAATTAGACGGGAAACGAGCATTGAGAATGGAAAATCTTCGAGTACATGCCGCTGAGACCCGTTGGCAAGAATTACTTGAACAACGAGAAGTGAGATTAGAAACTGATCGAATGCGTACTACTCAGGCCCGTTCATCGGAATCATCTGGACAATGGGAAACAAAATCAATAAAAATGATTCCAAATTAATTGGATATTTGTGGAATGAATGTATTTCCCTCAAATGTATTTTAGTTGGTGGCTTAGCAAAGACGCGGGTACAGGGTACAGCTAGTTTAATATATTGATTATGTTTTATTTCAATTGCAATTTTTGTTTTGAAAGACAAACAAATTTTAATTTTAAAATAGTACCACTGTTCACTGACTCTATTATTGTTCGTTAAGGTCAATTAGCACCGTAAGAAAAGGTCGTTACAATTAAAAAAATAAATGTTTCTGTAGTATGTACTCACTAGATGATTGAACACGGCGTTATTGAAACCATTTTCAGTTCAGCATAGTTCAGCATTTTGTTAACAATTAACAAGTTTAGGGGATTTGTTTTTTTTTCCATACATTTTACTATGTTTTATTTTTAAGGTGTTAATTTCAAAGATGTGAATAGACTTCATTAAAAATTAAAAATAATTTTTGCTTTGAAATGGAATGACAAAATATAAAAATTTTTTTTTCCATAAATCTGTTGGACTTTTTTATGTTTGTGGGTTGATCGAGCGAGCATTCGTTATGCCATTGACATGATATAACAAGAGAATTCAAGGTACAATGTCAAGTGGTGCTTCATACGAGTGAGTAGTAGTGGATGACGGTGTTTGCTGGGGGTTTTTACTGTCTCTATGCCTCCTCTTCATTAACTTCAAAGTGGGCCATTAGACTTCTTTTAATGTTCATGACAGCATGACTTTATGTCTCGACATAAGAAGCGATAAAAAAACAATAACAACAATAATAATAAAAAAGCACACGTTAATTTGAAATTTTTATGGAAATTAATAAAAAAAAAAAATAATGATTCGGTTGGTTGGCTGGATTGTCAAACGCAGTTTATTGAACTTATTAAGTGCACAGTTCAAGTCCAATTTAACATTATTTTCAAGGGATTTTTGTGTCTTTTTTTTTTGGGCTTCTAAATTCAAAATTAATGAAGTCTACAGAATCAATAATGAAAATAATTATGAAAACCATTTTTAAATTGGATTTCAAAAGTTTTATAGAATTAAACACACATTGTATCATTGGATTTCATAAAATCACATTTCATTAGGTTTTTAATTTAATTAGCATCTCTCGGCCATACACATATTTGCTAACAAGTTCGTTGCACTACAAATTATAAAAAATTTGGAATTTTTTTAATCTAACATAGGCAAAAATGCCAAAAATTTTCAGGAATACATATTTGATACTTCATCATGAATAGACTAACATACGAACGAACAACTCTTACTAACACGTTGACTGCAGACTACGAAATAATTCGTAGAGTGCATTTCCTTGTAGGGTACCAGCCACGAGTTATCTCGTATTTACCTCTAAACCTGCCATTTTTGTGTAGCTACGAATAAAATCGTATTATATCAGTGCTAGTATCGATAAATGGCTTCTGGGAAAAGAACAAAAAGTCAATGTTGGCTTGTGTGGCCAGTTTTTTGAAAATTGCAGCGGCAGTCAACGTGTTAATAATTTAATTTTATTAACAATTTAGTGCTGCGTGAGAAAAAAGTTTCTATTGAAACATTGAATCTGCAGCGATGAATGACATTGAAAGATGCCAAGCCCCTAAACCCCATTGAACTATACTTCTTCAAAACGAAATCACAGGCCAAATTGCGCGCTATGTAATGAATCTATTGATGGACGCATTTGATGAGCAATAATTTGAAGTTCCTTGATCGTCAAGATCATGCAATTTGATCGCTAAAGGGTTGAATAGATAATAAGCATACACGTAGTCGCCGTGGTCTAGTAGGTAGTCTCTTGCCTTATTAGACTTGAAGCTATGGTTCAAACCCCTGGTCAGAAATGAAATATAAAAAAGATTTCTTCAGAGACTGCCTCTCAGCAGATTTATGGCAAAAACTCTGAGAGTAAATAAAATTATAGAAAGTAGAAGGCAGTGTGTTGGCTCATTAGACGTTAGGCTATTGATTCAAATATCTCCAACAAAACTAAAAAATATTTCTAGGAGACTTCCTCTCAGCAAAGTTTCGCCAAAAATTGTGGTAGTAATTAAAATTGCCAAGAAGTTTTTCAAAAAAAAAATTAGTCTTTCGAAGTCGAATTTAAACTGTAGGTCGTGCCACACATGTTTAAAAATTAACAGACACAGCATAAGTGCTGTGTATAATTGAGTAGCAGAGATCTCTCTCGTACGACAAAACTAATACTCTACAAGACGCTCATCCTCCCCGTGTTTCTTTATGGCGCAGAGGCATGGACCTTATTTTGCAGCAGCCTTGAGAGTATTTGAAAGAAAAGTCCTACGTTAGATCTTCGGTCGAGTGCGGGTTGGCGATCATTTTTTGCATCCGATCCAACAGTGAGCTGTATGAGCTCCTCAACGATATAGACGTTGTGCAGCGTATTAATATGCAGCGGCGACACTGGCTCGGCCATGTCGTTCGAATGGAGGAGGATGCTCCGGCGAAACGGGTATTCGATGCGGGGATCTGCGGAAGTCGGCGAAGAGGACGACCTTGTATCCGTTGGAAGGACCAAATCGAGGAAGCCTTGTAATCGATAAGTGTGACCAACTGGCGTAGGCGCAGAAGAAGCAGAGGCGCCTGGAAGGATGTGTTGCGGCAGGCCGAAATCCGTTAACCGGGTTGTTATGGCCAATTAAGTAAGTAACTAGAACCTTGAATATTTAAACAGCAACACAATTTTCAATGATATATTTATGTCCTGGAACTCATATAAGAGTTACCTTCCGACAATCTGAGATTTCCCTGAGAAATCCCCTTCATTCATGGCCGATGATTAATTTCGGAGAGATGTTCGTTAGGGACGTAACCGTAGCCTGGCTGTCCGAATAAATTTAAAGATTTTTAGGGAAAATCCCTCTACCCAGCAATCATTGCGGCGTTTTTAAATTGAGCATGACCTCATCACGGAGAGGTGAGGCAGAATTTAATATCAGAAACGAATTTACCACTGTAGCTAAATATTTTAAAAAAATTCAATTTCGAATAAAACTGTTCGAGGTTGGATTTGGAGAGCCTAATGAGCATAAATATTCAAAATTTTCAAAAAAAAAAAAAAATTTAAATAAAACACTAAGGGCCATTATTACAACTTGCTGTTAACTAAAGGCAGGATTTTAACGGGCAGATAAATTGTTTTTCGTTATTTTAAGTGGACAATAAGGTAGAAGTGAGCGTTAAGCTAAAGGGAGGATCATCCTTCCTTTAACTTTTATAGTTAAGTTTATTTTTGAACTTGCCATATTATATGTATATTATTTTCAATATGCTAACTTCAAATATAAAAAAATTAGCAAAGACAAGAAACATAGAAGCCCGTCGTGTTGTCACTGCGTTAAAATAAAACTTGTTTAATTGAGCAGTTTTATCGATATTCCTTTAACTTTTAAAGTTAAGTTTATTTTTGAACTTGCCATATTATATATTATTTTCAATATAGCAACTTCAAATTTAAACAAAATGAGCATATACAACAACAAAAAAAGTCTTTCGTTCCCACTGCGTTAAAAAAAATGTGTTTAATTGAGCAGTTTTACCGACATTGCTCCGGCACTGCCATATTTTTGAAAACAGTTAACTTTATTTTATTATTAGGTTATAATAACGAAAATAACTTAAAGGTGACTTTAAAGTTAACTTTAGCTAAAGTTACCTTTAACTAAACCCAAGTTTACCTTCAAGTTGTAATAATGGTCCTAAAGTTGTAAGATTTGCAGCATTGTTAAAATAAATTTCTTACTTTATCTAAAGTTAACTTTAAAGTCACCTTTAACTAAACCCAAGTTTAACTTCAAGTTGTAATAATGGTCCTAAAGTTGTTAGATTTGAAATATTGTTGAAATAAATTTCTCATGTTGTTTTTGTCGTGTGGAACAATTTAATCCTGCTTTAAAGAAATGTTGCATGACCTTTAATTAAAACAACTGCTGAAGAAATTTTATACGAGCAAATAATTACGAAGTGTGTTTGTTAAAGCATGTTCTTCTATTTTTCTTTGTGTTCCCTTTTATCTTTTTTTTCTTTTTTGATCATTTAATACAAAAGTCTGTATTTAATTAATCGCAAAAACACAAAAAAGAATTAAAAACAACATTAAATTGGAATTAACTTTGTTAAGGTCAGAATTCTGTATTATGGAAGCCAAGTAAATAACAGTACATAGTAGCTGAAAAACGACAACAACAACAACCACCATTAAAGTTTTGCAATGACATGAATTTAATTTAAAAGGTCACACAAAAGAATAATAACAACAACAATATGAAAAACTAAATAAAATAAATTAGAGGGAAAAAGAAAATGAAAAACACAAAAATAAATGAATAATTACAGTTACAAATATTTTGTACAGTTTTACAGAGGATGTTAAAAGTAAATAATATCCCCACTACCAGCCACAACTACTAGTAGAACTAACACCACTACACACAGGTTACTTTTGAATAACTGGCTAACACAGTCAAATAGTTTGGCTAAAAGTATTGCCATTAAGTCTACCAGTGGCAGTAAAACGTCAGAATTAATTTAAAAAAATGTTGGTGTTTTCTACGATTTCTTCATTTAGTCGCGAATAGTTTCACAACCACAATATTATTTTAATGTGCACGTTATTCTCTTCAGTACAAGCTACGAAGGTTGACTAAAAAGTTTAGGAAGTACGTTTGAAATTAAGTTCCTACGTTGTTATAGTTACATAAAGGTAAAGACACATATTTTGAATATTAATCATCCGGGATTTACCGAAAAGATATTTGAATGTGAATGCGTTCGTCGCGTTCTCAATGTCATCAAAATTATTTTCTGCTAGGAATGGTACCGAAGCTGGATAATGTGAATTCGAAAGGTTAAACGTGAGGGAAAACGCATTAATGAAAAACTAAAGGACTATATGTCTCCCCAATTTAGTTTTTGTATCTGAAACTTTTACTAGTCAATGAAACTCTCATAGGGTTCGATAGACTGAAATAGTTGTACACGACTTATGCTATGTTCAGATATACACTTTATTGAGTCAATATTCGGTTTATTGAAAACAATATTTTAAGTGTTCAGACATAACAATATACGCAGTTCCGCTGCTTATTCAATATACATTTTTTTTTTGCGGTTGTGGACATTTGAGTTGCCAAATATCAACAGAAAGTGTTCGGATAATTGTAATATGCGCGCTGAACATGCATATGACAGTGCTGCATTTTAAGTTTGACTCAATATTATAACAATTTGCGTATTTATTGCGCAATAATTAATTGAAATTTTATATGAAATATTGAGCTCAATAATGGCGCTTATTACGATTTACGCAATAAAGGTGCATATCTGAACACCGTATTAGGCAGGGTCATTTAGCCATCTCTGGATTGTAGGCAATACACCTTGATAGCATACTTTAATATATAATAGGAGGCGTATTCAACAAGGTCCAATGACTTTAGAGCAGAAGAGTTCATTAGTAATTGCATAACAACCAAGCTTACATGGCCAGCTAATTACAACAAGAAATTAACACATTCCCTTCTAGGGTACCAGCTACGAGTTATCTCGTACTTACTAAACCTGTCATTTTTGTGCAGCTACGAATAAAACTGTATTATATCAGTGCTAGTATCGATAAATGGCTTCTGGGACAAGAACAAAATGTCAATGTTGGCTTGCGTGGCCAATTTTCTGAAAATTGCCGTGGCAGTCAACGTGTTAAAGAAAGTGGTCAGAAGTACACCACAAAAGGGATTATTTCACTCCTTCTCTAGTTTCGAATTTTCAACTCATTTCTAATCGAACTCTATAAAACAGGCACTAAACCAATGCTTTATGTGGACCATATAAGTATTATCAACTAGGGCATGTTCCCGTTCATGCTCATGATGAACTAAGTACTATGGATTGAATTTCAATTCAAATCAAACCGAGTTAGTACAGTTTGCTAAGCAAATCATATTTCTAATTTCACTTCCTAAGAGTCCCAAGTATCTGGCAGTGATTCTAGACTAGAAATTCAGCTGGAAGAGCAATATAAAAAATCAAATTCAAAGAGACACAGTGGCCTAATGCAGTAGAATCAGTGAGGACTGATACCAAAAATTTCACTATCAATGTACAAGACCCTAATAGGGTTTATACTCACTTTGGTAGCGCTAGTTTAGTGCTCAGCAATAAGGAGAGCCACTATCATTCGAATATGTATATGTGACGGTGCAAAGGTCGGCTGGTTATTAATATCACTAAGGCAATAAGCACTTGTCCTTCCAGTAATGTCAATAAGCTGCTACGGTAACATGTAATTGATCTTTTTATTCTGGCAAAGCGGCTAGTAGCGAGATGAAACTATTACCCATCGGGGTGTAAACTCCTACAGCATTGGTAGTATCTGTGAACTGCCTGTATAATAGTTTCCCACTCATAACAGTTTCAATTGATAACCTAAAGCAAAAGGGATATTCTAATAGAAAAATGTATAGAATAACAATACATTCTGAGAGTAGATATAAAAATAAAACTTAACAAAAGTGTGGAATTAAAGTTCCAATGAATGAATATACCAAAAGAATAATAAGGTCAAAAGGCCGGATTAACTCTGAACCAACTAAGAATCATTTCTCATGTCGTGGAATAAAAAAAATATTTGATCTTCCAGTTACTATGAAATCTAACGTTTATGTTTTAAAGGCTATTTCAGCGATTAAATCGAAAACAAAAATTATTAAGTCTAATCTCAGCTGAGATAGACAGCGGAACTAATGCTAATGTACTAAGATAGACAGCGAAAGAGCTGTCGAAACCAACATACTATGGGCCCATGAATAATTTTTGTTGAAAAAAGTTTAATTTCATGGTTCAGACCAGAGATGAATCGTTTTTTCGCCACTTATAAGTACTCATGAAATATTGAGTATGAGTGAGTCAACAGTATTGAAATTCAACTACTCTGATTCATTCGTACTCACTACAACATTGATTTATAAGTACAGGTTGCAATGTGTATGAGTACAAAGTTGACATCAAACTCATAACATTCGAAATATGTTTGATTCATACGCCTACTCATTCAGATTTATAAATTTAGAAAAATACTTAAAATTTATGAGTATTAAATGATTCGAGTGATTTGAGTCATTCTTCAAAATTTACAGTTGTTGCATTTACAAAAAAAGAAGAAAGAAAAAGTCAGAGATAGCAAGCAAAGCAAACACACAACCTTCTAGTGAGTATTGTAGTGTTCGTATGCGAATCATACATATTTTGTGATTCGTGTAAATGTTGAGTAAAGGAGAGTCGAAATCAACAACATATTGCATATTGTTAAGTATGAGTACGATGAGTACTTTCAATATGAGTAGTATGAGTATGATATTAAAATAGGTATGCATACGTATAAGTATCAGAAATTATGAGTATGATTCGAATCTACTCATCTTTTTGAATACTGATTGCTAACCTTTGGTTCAGACTACTATGATTTGGGTCAAGCAAGTGTTGTACGTTATATATATAGTTAACATCCTGTTTGCTTCATTCTTCTTCAAGGAAGAATTCAGCAACTTATTTGGATATTCTCATCAGCACAAAACTTCACGAAAATGCTGAAAATCACCATAATGTTCAACAATATAATGGGGACGTACAGGTTACACATTAAAGTAACGAATGATTTTCATCTAAACATGTCGATCCACTTTCATCGAAAACTCATCTCGCCTCTAAAACTTGTGGGGAATGCTTGTAGCTAAAATATAAGCAAAGAGAAGCTAGATTTCGACACCATTGATCTGAAAAGAAAATCAGGTGGAGTTATATACTATACAAACATAATTGGCCATTACAACCTTTCAGTAAGGATTACGGCCTAGCTTCTCAACAGCACTCATGTTGTGTGCGTTAATTTTATACATGAGTGGCGGGACCTACAGTTTAACGTCGACTCCGAACGAAAGATTTTTTAATAAACTTTTCTCATGCAAATCTGATTTAGTGCTGTGCTATTTTTTAATAAAGTTCGTAGGAACTTGAAAGGCGGCCTGATTGTCAGATAGCATTGTCTAAATTGAATTAAGCACTTTTTTCGATAAACTTCCGCTTGAAAAATATCCTTGGCTCCTCTCATCTAGCTATATACCACAGTAGTATGTATCCTCGAAATATAGCTACTCAAAGCAAAGCAAAGCTCTTCCCGAAATCATGGAATCTATTGGCTTGATTCTACGCAGTGGACTGTTAAAAAAGGAGTTCGAAGCCATTCGATCTTTGAATGGCAGGTTTATTTTACTCTCAGGGTTTTTGCCAGAAATCTGCTGAGAGGAAGTCGCCGATGAAATATTTTTTTTTTTTCATATTTCGTTTTGATGTTTGACCTGGAATACGAACCCGGGCTTTACGTCTAATAAGCCAACACACTAGACACACCTACTAGACTACAGCGACTTCAGCAATATTTTCGATTGTTAATAATAAATTATAGTCGCCGTAGCCTAATAAGTAGTGTGGTCGCTTATTAGATGTGAGGACGCGATTCATATCCCAAGCCAGACATATACATAATGACATACATATGTAATGGCCAATAAGGGCTTTTCAACTAAATATTAAGGCATATCTAACAAAATAAGATACAAAAGTAATCACTTGTGACAACATTTTTTTGTTGCAGATACGTTTTCTAATGCTACTACTATTTTTTTGCACGCCAAATATTTGGGGTTTTTAACAATTTAGCATCAGTTTCTTTGGAAAATTAATATTTGTCTTGAAGTTTTTATATTTTTCAATAGTTTAGACTTGTGGTAATAAAATGTAATAACAAACTTTTTTTAACTTGAATAAAAATTAATTTTTTTACTTAAGTAAAATATATTTAATACTGCGCTACTATTATATTTCACACAGCTATATGTATGTATGAAATAATATCAGGCAAGTTCTGGAAATCAGTTTTTGTCGAAATGCTTACAAATCACGAAAAAGGTGTTCTGTGTAGAAAAAATTATGAAAGCACGTGATCGATCGTTTCTGAACAGATTCTGAGCCTAAATATAAGGTTTTTTAAATTTGTAAATATTTTTTTAATTTAAATAAAATGTACGTTCATACGCACATATTTTACTGTATAATGAATCCCAATAACATCTCTAAATTGTAGTCATTACAACACACCATTTAAAACCCTTAACGTGCAATGTGCTGTAAAAACAGTTGAGATTATAAATAACAACCAACCCTCGTGTAATATATTTTTTTTTGTATAATTTTAACGAATCGTTAAAGTTCGTTTTTATTTTTTGTGTGCGTTAATGTCGACTTTTTGACCTTGACCCCCTTTTTTTTGTGCCGTTATTTTAATGGCGTCACAAATGGATTTTCTTAAAGAAGCGAAATAAAAGCCAGAAATAAAAATCGAATACAAAAGAATACATACATAATAAAAAAGAATACGATAAAAAAAAAGAATCAAATGAGAATAGCAAGAGAATATCAAATAAATCGTTTGTTTGGTTGGTTGGGTGTTTGGATAGCATTAAGAAAATTATGAATATAAAATCAGGCACTTACCCACACTTTTTATTTCTGCAAAAACACTCGCACACACCAACATTCATAAATATGTAACTGTTAAGCCAGCATTATTTATTGTTAAGGAAACGGATATACTGGAATTGCTTGGAATTGTTGCCATTTTAAGGACCCCTCTGGTTACACTGACTTTGACCGGGTGTTCGCCGTCGTCCACATAATTTGTCAGTTTAATTAGAGGAAAAATTGTTTTGTCGTGACCACAATAACTACAATAATTCATGGCGTTCTCTTCCTGTCATTTTCCTCTGCATTCTTCTATGGTTTCACTTTTACGTTTTCTTTCACTTTTTACATTTCGTTTCGTTTCGATTTTATTTTAACGATGTTTTATGACAGAAGCCATCATTTTATTGCATTTAAAAATTGTTATTTCAACTTGAGGGTGGTGGTAGACGCCGTTGTATTGCATCCTCTTCCTAATTGTCTTCATTTATATTTTGTCGCTCGCTGAAATGGAAAATGTTATTGGGTGGTTAAATAAATAAATATTACGTTTATTTTTTTTATATTTTTTTTATTGTGTTTTTAAATTCACTTTAAATTTTACTCTTAAACGGGACAATTAAAGGCAAGATTAAATGATGTGACTGATCATTTTGTATACTCTCAGCACTAAAGTAATTTCGACAATGGAGGTGGAAGCGTTAATGCCAAGCGTGAGTTGTTTGTTTTCAAATAATATACGCGAATCAAGTACATTTACATAAAGATTTAACAAGTCACGTTTACGTATTTATTTACAAATGAAGCCATCAAGTTTTGTTTCAATTGCGCTTTAGTAGCATTAGCATTACACAAGTCAAAGTCTGATATCTGTTTGTTAACGAGTTCCAGAGACATACGTATATATACGAATTCTTGGATTTTTTTCTTTAATGACTTTGATTGGCCATTACAACCCTTCAGTCAGGATTACGGAATAGCTTCTCACACCACTCAAGTTGTGTGCCTTAATTTTTATACTTGCGTGGCGGGACCTACAGTTTAACGTCGACTCCGAACGACAGATTTTTGAGAAACTTTATTTACTCTCAGAGTTTTTGGCAGAAATCTGCTAAGAGGAAGTCGCCGAAGAAATATTTTTTTTTTTTTCATATTTCATTTTGATGTCTGACCTGGAATACGAACCCGGGCTTTACGTCTAATAAGCCAACATACTACCTACTTGACTACGGCAACTTCAGCATTAACTATATTGACATTTGATTCATGTTGTTTTATTGTATGGTGTACATATATTAAAATTTTCTTCATTTAGACACCCGTACATTCTTAGCTTTCTGTGTTAGCTGGATTTTTATTCTCAGAGATAAGGTTTAAAAAACAACGATTTATTCGCATAGTTTATACCAAACACACAGTCTATATCGTCCACTCTTTGAATTTTATTTTATTTTCTTTCCTTTTTTTTTTTGTTCAACTTTTTCCATTCCTAAGAAATGGTCGTCCATGTCCAGTCACGAATAAAATTTAAATTTCTTTTCAAAATATTTGCTGTCTTAGATTTTAAATTGTTTCCAAATAAAAATAAAAAAAGTTTGGTAAGATTAAATTGACCGTCCAACCGACTGGCACGCTAACACAATACCATTGTTGTGTGTGCTCGTTTAAATTCTTAATACAAAAAAAAATATACGAAATAAAATAAAAAATATATTAAAAAAGGAGGAATAAAATGGGAGAAAATAAATAAATAAATAATGCACTGAATGGATTTTTATTTTAACATTTTTCGATGATTTCTTTTTTATCTTTTCTTTCCTCTCCATTCTTCGATTTTATTTCAATGGTTAGCTTTTATCCTGTATCCCCACTCGCATTTGACCTTTAAGATAATGGTTCGAGCACCACATTTATTAAACAAATATACTCTCTGATGTTTATTGAAATTTTGCAGTCCCCATTATTATTGTAGTTGTTGCTGTTAAGATTAAATACATACAGCCAAACATACATATGTATGTATATATTCGATATTAAATAAAATTCAATAAAAATCTGTATTAAGAAAAAAATATTTTTTTTGTCGACTTGATTTAGTTTTATGGCAAAAGCCTTTAGTTATGAATTTAAGGATTTAAGAAGGATATTTTTTATTATGAAAATCGTATTCAGATGAAAATTCTAAAAAAAAAAATTCCGAAAATTCTGAAAAACAAAAATCTGTCGTTCAGAGTCGACGTTAAATAAAATTAAAAATTAAGGCACACATGAGTGGTGTGAGAGGCTAGGCCGTAATTCTGACGGAAGGGTTGTACTGGCCAATTAAATATGCATACATATATAGTGCTCGCTGTTAACACTGGTGACCTAACACATGTCGTTCTCAAAGAAATATCGACAGATAATGCCTTTAGCCCATAATCCACATTAAACAGTGACTTTTTCGAGATACATTAGACGCTCTTGAATCTCATGTGGATTGTTATAATTAAAAATTTGTCCATTAAGTAAAAAAGCCTCATCGCTGAAGATTATTTTTCAATGAAAATTGGGTGGAATTGCTAACTGCCCCAGAGCCCATTCAGAATGCCTATAATCGTCCATGATGATT
Source organism: Sarcophaga rosellei (assembly GCA_930367235.1). Lineage (NCBI taxonomy): Eukaryota > Metazoa > Arthropoda > Insecta > Diptera > Sarcophagidae > Sarcophaga > Sarcophaga rosellei. The sequence continues at coordinate 57,226,985 of OV884018.1, read as the reverse complement.
TCACAAAAAGGACTGAATAAATGACAAATAATTTCTTTTAAGATGATTTTTTGTCGTGTAGTAATTTACCTTCGGTTCTTGCGTCAGGGCCAGTTAAACATTGTTGAGGCACTGTTCCAAGTCACGATACACAACTCGTCAAGTTACGGTTCGTGAAACGGCGAATCATTGTGAAACATGCGAAATAGACTGCCTCGGATTTTACTGTATACGGACAGTGCAAATGTTTTCTCCAAATCTTACGTTTCATTAAAGTACAATTTTATTGAATACTACAAGCTACAAGCGACAAATAATTTCACAGATATGACTACAACACGATGGTCGTAGTCAATTGTCAAAGCTAGTAAGTGCCTGTTAATAATTGGTAGAGTCCGACCGAACGTTCGGGTACGGGTTCGGTGTACGGTAAAAAGTGATGTTCGGCCAAAGTTCGGCGTTCGGTCAAAATTTTGCCGAACACCGAACTTTTCATTTAATTTATTTTAAATCTCCAAAAAATAGAACTATGATTAGTTCACTTAGGAAGAACTCTAAAACCCGATCTTTATATTTTTCTCAAAAAAAAAGAAGCACAAAGCATTTCTTTTCTAAATAACTAAAAAGTACAAATTTTTGCTTTATTTTTTAATACTACTTCTTAAAAGTACATATATTTTTCTTAATTGTTATGAATTCGTTATTTTTTGTTTTTATTAATAAATTCCAAAAATGTATTTCTGATTTAATATTTAATAACAAAAAGTTCGGGTTCGCCGAACTTTGAAGCCCGAACTAAGTACGGGTTCGGCAGAACTTCAAAATTGGCCGAAGTTCGGTACCGAACGAAATTTTGAGTTCGGTCGGACTCTAATAATTGGTCACGATTACGACCTAGCTTCTCAGTCAGGATTACGACCTAGTTTCTTATACTACTTGTATTGCATGTTTTAATTTTTTATATGTTTGGCGGGACCTACAGTTTAAAGTCGACACCGAACCACGTACTTTTGAGAAACTTTTCATGACAATTTTATTTGCACTCAGAGTTTTTGCCAGAAATCTCCTGAGAGAAAGTTGCCGAGTAAAATATTTTTTCGTATTTCACTTTCTTGGAGATGTTGTCTAATAAGCCAACATACTACCTACTAGACTATGGCGACTTCTATAAGATCCTATCCATAATTACATTTTTCAATTTCTATTTTTCATTCGCATATAAAATAATACTTTTATAGAAATAAACACATTTGCATTCATTTATTTGTTTTACAGTGAATTTCAATATAAAAAATATTCAACATTGAACCTAAAAGGTTTGCAGTACACTAGATCCCCGACTTGCGTGGTTAATGGGGACCGGAGAATTGCGACACAAATTGAATCAAGTTTTTTTATACAAATTAATTAAAATTTAATTTATTGGGATCAAACATTCAAAATGAAGCAAAAAATTTAAGCGCCACTTAAATACTAACTATTATTGTCCCCCTTTTTACACGCAAGTTAAAAACTACTTAATGCTTAGCGTTACCAGAAGCCTACACGATCGGTCCAATATTTAAGCACATTATCGATTGTGTGCAGCTGTATTTCACCAATGGCTTCACCAAATGTTGCCAATATCCTCCTCTTTAAATTTTTGTGAACAAAAATTCGTTAAACATGGCCCGATAACGATCGCCATTGACTGTAACGGCCACTCCTTGCTCATTTTCGAATTATGCCTCTGGACCAAAATCCGCACCAAACAGTGACTCGTTTTGGGTGCGTCGGCTTTTCATTGTATGCGTGCGGGTTTTCTGTGCCCAAAATGCGACAATTTTTCTTGTTTACATACCCGCCAAGATCAAATTGAGCTTCATCTGAAAAGATGATTTTTTTTTGCCAAAATCGGCATCGTCTGTAGGCTACTCGTGTAGGCTACTGCATGGCCAGCCGAGGCAGCCATTTGAATGAAATTATTTTGCATTATTAACCGGAGGAATTGTACTTTCAAATAAAAAAAGAAATTTGAGAAAATATTCAGTAGTTTTTTTTACACCATTTTCAAAAAAAAAAGTTATTTGGCGGACCCTTTACTTACACTGCGTTTCACTTGAATAGCACACCGTACACATTGAAATTCTCCCCCCTATATCTTTGTAGGGAATAAAGATAGCGGATTGATTTTGGATTGCATTTGTAGTGCTATTTGTAGCTTTTATTATAAAATAAAATTTATTTCGATATATTAAATTGTTTTTAAAACACAACATAAAAACCAAAAATACTCAAAAAATAACAAGCAAATTCCGTTTCACTAGAATAGCACATTTTTTAATAAATGTAGAAAAATTACTTTTTATTAAGGTTTTTAATTTCTTTATTATTTTTTCATGAAAACTAAAATTAAAATATGGGTTTCTAGTCGTGAGTTGAGCCTCCCTTGTTCAAAATAACCTCGTATATCCTGTTAGGCATTGACTCCTACAAATTTTTCAAATAGTCGAGAGAAATTGAAGTCCATACCCGTTGAATGGCCTCAATAAGTTCTGCTTTGGTTGAAAATTGTTTTTCAGACTTGCTGGCCAGCCATCCCCAAACAGATAAGAGGGCTTTTTAGGAGAAGCTTCAAATTCGCACAATTCTGTTGACAAAATTAAGTCCAAAGTAGGTGTCCATGCTAGCAAGACCACTGTATGGCGTATTATTTTAGGAGCAAATCAACTCAAACGACTCAAATTAAAGAAAAAACCACCACTTAACTCTGCACGAAAAGAAATGCGGCTGAAATTTTGTTGAGATTATATGGTGTAGAACAACGAGTTTAAGCGCTTGTTGTTTCTGACGAGAAGGAGTTTAATTTGGAGGGCCCTGATGGCTACAATTATTATTTTCACGATTTGAGGAAGAAGACTCATCAGTTGGATCGATTACACAGTCAAGTTGGCGGAGTTATGGTGTGGGGTGCGATTTCATATTATGGCACCTGCGAGCTCCAGTTTCTATGTTCAAATATGAACGTTAAAACATATCAGAGTGTTTTAGAAAAGGCCTTTCCACAGTTTGAAAATCTTTTTGGTCCATTGCCGTCGACTTTTCAGCAAGACTACGTCCCAATACATAATGCTCGTGTGGTCAAATCTTGCATAGAGTCCAGAAATGTAAACCTTTTAAATTGGCCCCTATACTCGCCGGACCTAAATATAATAGAGAATGTTATTGGATGGCTGGCCAGAAAAGTTTACGAGTCTGGAAAACAATTTTCAACCAAAGCAGAACTTATTGAGGCCATTCAACGGGCATGGACTTCAATTTCTCTCGACTATTTGAAAAATTTGTGGGAGTCAATGCCTAACAGGATATACGAGGTTATTTTGAACAAGGGAGGCTCAACTCACGGCTAGAAACCCATATTTTAATTTTAGTTTTCATGAAAAAATAATAAAGAAATTAAAAACCTTAATAAAAAGTAATTTTTCTACATTTATTAAAAAATGTGCTATTCTAGTGAAACGGAATTTGCTTCTTATTTTTTGAGTATTTTTGGTTTTTATGTTGTGTTTTAAAAACAATTTAATATATCGAAATAAATTTTATTTTATAATAAAAGCTACAAATAGCACTACAAATGCAATCCAAAATCAATCCGCTATCTTTATTCCCTACAAAGATATAGGGGGGAGAATTTCAATGTGTACGGTGTGCTATTCAAGTGAAACGCAGTGTATGTACCACAATACAGATAGTAAAATGGTAATACATACTTGCTATTGCAAGAAAAAAATTGAACGTATGTAGCGTCGCAAATCGAAATTTGAACGACGCAAGTTGGGATCCAAACGACGCAAATCGAATCGGCGCAAGTTGAAATTGCAACAACGCAAGCTGAGTTTTGTCAATTTTTATAAAGCGAGGCAAATCGAATCGACGCAAGTCGGGGTTCTAGTGTATTTAATAAATTTTCTGTGAAATTCTTAATAAAAGAATGATTGCCCATAGAGTTGGCAATAATTTGAAAATTTTTATTAACAAAACAAATCGCCTTTAAAATATATTTTTCATCAAGAAAGAACACGCACACGAGAGAAATTTTACATTAGTTTCGTTAATGTATTATTAAGCGCCATTTATTGTGGCGTATATTTCTTAATAAATTGTTTAAATTTCTTTTGAATTATTGTTATTACAGACATTAGTTATACTATTCATTTCGTTTGTAATTGTTAGACCACAAGTTTTTGTAAAAATTTATTTATAAAGTGGTTCACTTTCGAAGGCATTGATTTTATGTGAATAATATTTCAATTTCAATTCAATTCATTTCTATTCTTCTATTATTATACGGAGAATTAAACACTTTCATTTGAAAAATTGTTTGAATTACGGCTGCTGCTGCTGCTGCTGCTCTAATAGTAGAAAGTGTTCTAAATTTTTACGAAAATAGAAATGATAAAATGAAACGATAAAAAGAAATTAAAAGTGATTTCACTTTTTAATTTTCTTATTGTTGTAAAAATATTTTCTGTTCACTGTTAGAGAATTAACATTGTTAGAGTATTAATAATTGGGCGAAATGTGGTTGTCCCTATTATTTGTTCCTACATTGTAGGAGGTTATTAGAATTGGAACAGGGTGAAATGAGGTTGTCCCTATTATTTGTTCCTAGATTGTAGGTATTATCAGCATTGGAACTGAAGGCAATAAGGGTGTCCCTATTATTTATTCAAACATTGTAGGTGTTATGAGTATTGCAGGTAGTGTGTAGGGTACTACACTATTAGAGTGATAAGCTTGGGTTCGATACCCACCAGAAGCTCTCATCTATTACACTGCATCGAGCGTGAGGTCTAAGTTACTTAGTTCGTAAAAATTATCACACATTTGTAATTGTGTTCTAACTAAGAAATAAGTACAATGGGTCAATTCGACCTCCGGGTACTGTACTTGTCCTAATTGACAAGCACACGTCCTCTAACCTAAGAAATACGTATTGAAACTGCATAGTTCTTGTTTTTTAAGTTATGCACTTAAAAAAATTAAATTTATGTATAAAAAAAGGTTTTAATTTAATTAAAAAAATGCCCCGCATGCATTCATGATTTCCTAAAACTTTTTTTTTTCATTAAAAACATCCAGACTTTATCACTTAATCACTAGCAATGCAGATCGAATTTATTTTTTAATTTAAATTTTAACTTAATACACTGCCACATATGCTTGAATAACACTCAAATGATTGACACACAACCCTCTCATCAATCATAATCGTTGAAAATCCGCCCCCCTTTAAATGACGAATATATTTTCTCTTATTTAATGCGTTTCTGTTTATCTTTTAAAAACATTTAAACGAAATTAAATTAAAATTTCTATTCAACATTTAAACAATATAGTCAGAGAGTATTTCAATGCTAAAAAACTAATGAAAACTATAAACAATTTAAATTGATTTATTGTATGAATCGACGGAAGTTGTAGTAACATTTTTTAATTCATTATAATGTCCAGAGGTTTTTTTCAATTCGGAAAAATTTTATTTAAATTTGAGTTATTTAAACTCATTTCAATAGCAATCTACATTTCAGGAGCGTCTTTCAATCATGCAGCGGGGGTTATTTTCATGTGTATTTTAAACTCCGCAAATACTTTTTAAAATATGACATCTGGTGTATTGTGTGGTCGAGGAGACTTCAGCTACATTGCAGAAAATGTATATTTAATGCAAGTGTTTATGAAAACGCTATTTGATAAAAATATTAAAATTTTTATGGTCAATCATCATCATTTCGAAAAGATTAGCCTACTAAATTGGCTTCTCGGATTTTCATAAGATTATTACACTTCAATTATCAGATATCAATATTCACTATTCAGATATGGAATAGGCGCTGAAATTAACAAACAAACAAAAAAATACAGTCAACCCTCCTATAATACGTTGTATGGAAACCGCGTTATAAGAAACTCGGGTTTAACCGTACAAACCAGGCTAATTCGTAGCGTGTTTTATGCAAACCGTCTACCACGCTGTATGGAAATCGTGCTATAAGAAACTCGGAATTAGTACAAATCACATCTTTCGTACCGCGTTCTATGGAGACCAAGAAATACAAAAGATATGTCATACTGTCATATATGAGTCGTCTAACTCGTCTTCTTTTAATGGACAAAATGTCTTGCTCACTTGGTTCACATTGGATTTCGAGCTAAGCAATTTCCTAACTCTCTTTTATACAGGGTGTTTTTTTTATAGAGGTATAGAACTTTAAGTTGGCATTACTTTTCAAGATGGCGACCGATTTAACAGCTGTCAAGTGATTTATTCTCAGTTTGGTTTGGCAATTCATCATGAATAGACTCACGCCTGAACAATGCTTGCAAATAGTTCAATTTTATTTCGATTTACTGAAAGACACGTTTGGTGACCGCCTAATTTCACGTTTTGGACCTGTGAATTGGCATCCAAGATCTTGTGATTTAACACCGCAAGACTACTTTCTGTGGGGCTATGTAAAGTCATTGGTCCACAAACGCTTGACCATTTGGAAGACAACATTCGCCGTGTTATTGCCGATATACGGCCACAAATGTTGGAAAAAGTCATCGAAAATTGGACGTCCAGATTGGACTACATCCGCGCCAGCCGTGGCGGTTATATGACAGAAATCCTATTTAAAATGTAATGCCACAAGATTATCTTTCGGATAAATAAAACTCATGTCAATCGAATAATCCATCGTTGTTTTATTGCAACTTAAAGCAAAAAACACCCTATACTTTGCATTGCTCACTGCTGAACGATGAGTTTGAATGAAATGAAATGTTGTTTATGTATCTCGGCTGTGCTTTTGCGTCGAAAATAAAATTTATATTAAACCCTCATTCATAGGCTGCGCGGAAGGAACTTATGGGATGTTGTTGAACGGAAACCTCACTGTAAGAGTACTGCGTTATAGGAGGAATGATTGTAAATAAATGTACAAAAAACACATCAGCACGCATTTATCTGGAGAAATACCAATAGGTACGTCAAATGATGTTAATTCAGGAACGTGTGTTCACTGAATGGATTCTGGAGCAGTTTGCAACTCCAACAATAAGACTCACTTCAGAATGAGTAAATATGTGAACAAACGCAATATTGTCGAATTTGTGATATTGTATAATTCGCATACGAGCACTACAATACTCACTAGAAGGTTCTGTGTTTGCTTTGCTTGCTGTCTTTGTCATTTTCTTTCTTCGTTTTTTGTAAATGAAGCAACAATCGAATCACTCGAATCATTTATGAGTATTATAAAGATTTTTTCTAAATTTATGAATCTAAATGAGAAGGCGTATGAATCAAACATATTTCGAATGTTATGAGTTTGATGTCAACGTTGTACTTATAAATCAATATTGTAGTGAGTACGAATGAATCAAAGTAGTTGAATTTCAATACTGTTGACTCACTTATACTTAAAATTTCATGAGTACTTATGAGGAGCGAAAAATCGATTCATTGCTGATCTCTGGTGTGTGACATATTTTTTGCAGTTCAAATGGTAATGTTTTGAAGTTTTCAACTGAAATAACTTGTCACAGTATAATGAGATTTGAAAAATGCATCCTAACAAAGTAAAGCTTGAGGCGTTATCTTTTAAACAAACTGATTCAATCAATATTAATATAGATATTAGATTCTAAGGCCCCCTTCCGACAATTTAAAGCGAACTTTCCTTTGTGCTTTGTGGTTAGAGTAACACTTATTGTGTTACTTGGCTCATAGAATAATTCCAGAAAGTCGACTGCATATAAAAAACTCTACCTGTTATAATTGAGACTGAAAAATACTTCAGTAAATTAAAAAAATAAATGAATTCCAAAAGAAATATATGTTAATATATGTACATATGTATGCCATCTTAAAGCAAAATGCTCTTATAAAATATTATTTTGTCTTTTCTTAAAACATCTGTCATGGGTACCAGAACCAAATAAATGGTTCTGGTTGTCTTATGAATATCAAAAAATGCATTGACAGAACCAAAGAAGCCCCCAACAAAAGAGAATTATACACGAAATAATAATTCAATTCAATATGATACAAAACGTTTTATTATTATTAAAATCGATAATGTTTGCCATCTTCTATTACCAATTTAAGATACCGAGGGGGTATATTGGGGAAGGAGGAGGCGTTGTATGTATATACAATATGAAAAACAAATTTATGTCATAAGAAAATATTTTAATGCCATTTGATTGACATTCTTTCATAAAACACAACCGAAATAGAAAAAAAAACAAAGTCGGTTGACATAAAAGAATCTCTAAATATTGAATGACTGATTGTTTTTCCCGACAGACATCTTTCAGAATTTAAGGGTTACAGAATATCATCAATAAATATAAGCCTTAAGGGCATTATTATTATTATTCTTCTTGAGATGATGTTGTTGGTCACATAAACATGAACTCTTCTATTTTTTTGTCTTCTTTTGGAAATAAGAGTAAACATACTCCTCATACTCCCATTTGTTTGAGATTTTCATTGCGTAGTTTAATTATAATTTATTTTTCAACATATTCGCATGCATATGCACGTATATATGTATAAATATATATAAATTAGTCATTTATTCATGAAATAGGAGACGGATAATGTTGAATTGCAATTATAGAAGGATTTATAGGAGGCACTAAAAATAATTATTTTCAAGTGTTATGAATGAAAAATACCGCATCGATCAAAAGATCATCGTTCGTAATCGTACACAGCGACATCAGCAAACATCAATTCTAGTCCAAAGTAAGATAATGGGGAGG